>OX123184.2:21807277-23007277 GCA_944739405.2 Euclidia mi
ATCGAGAAAGGTATGTTACGATGGTTTGGGCACGCGGAGAGGATGGATGACGAAAGACTGACCAAGCAGATATATAAGGCAAGTGTGGAAGGGACAGGACGAAGGGGAAGACCTAGGCGGACGTTCTCTGAAAAGATTGGAGACATCCTAAAAACAGGACAGGTTAGAAGCACCCTGAACAGAAGAGCATGCATGAGGAATCTGATGGGAGTGAATGAAGCAAGAGAGATATGTCAGGATCGTTGCAAAAGGCGTTCCGTAGTCTTTGCCTACCCCTCCGGGAAACAGGCGTGAATCTATGTATGTATGTATGTATTATTTAGCTTTTCTAGACAGTGACTGCCTGTGTGACCTCCACAACGCAAAGGGATAGCTAGTTTAGACCAGTGCAGTGTAAGTTTATTCAGAGGTACTAACTCTCTATACAGATCGTTAAAGATCTTCATGACCACCGGGACCGACGGATTAACGGGCTTAAACTCCTCTGTCCTTTTATCAATACGCACAGAACTCGGGAAAGTCAGTGATGTGGGCTGTGGATTCAAACTCGATACACTCTGCATGGCAGTCTGATGGTATCGCCACTAGCCTATCTCTCCATTAAACAAGTAAATTATTATTATGCAAAAAGAAACAGAATAAATAGCTACTTGTTTAAGAAAATTCAAATTTAAAAAAAAGTTTTGGCAAAGAACGATCCCCAATTTCGATCTGTATCCATGTTTCGCATTACACAGTAACTACAATAACAATCCAGAATGAATTTACTTCTGAAAATTAGCTGCTCGCTCAAGTAAACTTCCACTCAAGTGTAAATAATAAATTAGTTATATTTATGTCGAGCAATGTTACCATTGACTCCTTAAAAGCGTTCTGTAAAGAGCTTGTTAATGTTGTAATAACTGGCACGTATCCAACTCTAAAGCAAAAACCCTGGCCACAGGCCTATAAAATACGTCTACAATTCCACTGTTTAATGATAGTACATTAATGAAGTCCGAGACAATGGCATCCCACTAACGAGCTATAACAGTAGACATTACGCGACAAACGGACCGAGCCAAACGACTGTAAATTTTACAATAATTTGTATTAATTTCCTATAATTTTGTCTCCTTGAGTGCTAAATGCGGCCCCGAGGGTACATTTTCGGCTTTCAGATTACTAGATTAAGAAATTATCTTTGAAAAGTAGGTTAACATCAAACGGTTGGTAACGCAACGTGCTATACAAAGTTTTTGTCCGATGTCTGATTAAATTCGAAAATAAACTTATTCAATGATTTGAAATTTGTAAGACGGTTTTTGGCTCAGTTTAAAGCCACTGGTTTTCATTCGAAATAAAATGGTATATTAATTGAACTAGTTATAAGATAACTGACAACATTGCGAAAATTTTTCGTTAATTATCCATTCGTATTGACAAGGTTTTTAACATTACTAATTTAAGATATTTTGTCTTTTGAGAGAGATTCGTAATTTCATAGTTAATTATCAGCCTTGTATATAAACTCTCCAACTGCTGGGTCTCTTCTATGAGAAGGGAAAGGCCAATAGTTCACCACACTGGCCTAATGCGGGTTAGCAGACTTCACATGTCTCTAGAGAACATTATGGAAAACTCTCAGACATGCAGGTTTCCTCAAGCAGTTGTCCTTCACCGTTTAGCAAGTAGTAATTAACGATTTATTACGCACATAACTTCGAAAAGTCATTGGTGCGCGCCGTGGTACAAATTCGAAACGCTTTGCGGAGCAGTCTTTCGGTTTCACAAGGCTATATAATTATGTAATTCTAAATCAACCAACGAAAAAGATTGTATACATTGAGGTTAATAAATGGACATCAAGTTATTTTCCTAAAATCGATTGATATAAAACCAAATAACATCTAACCTAAAAACTCTATTAATTCACACGTTAATCCATTAGCAAAGGCAACGCAATTACAAAGCAATTTAGCTGGCATCAGTTGGATTTTTGTACAAATACCCTTCTATTGGTACCTCTGATTTCAAACGTTTTACGAACTACATACAGTACTCCCAAATTAATAATGCCGAAACACCCAAATCATTAAATTGTAAGAGCCCTAAACAATGCACTTGCATTTTGCACCTTGTTCGAAAGAAATAGGAGTGAATATTATGTGTACACAATCGAAAACAATTCGGGCGGTCGGCGGCGGTCGCCGGTCCGTCAAAGGTCCGTCAGTCGTCTTTATATAATGGTGGTGACTGCACGTGTTCTCTCTGTGTGGAATTATATAGAGCTGCTATTACACACCCTTCTTGGTTTTGTTTTCAAATGTGAATTTAATTATGTTATTCAAATTTAAATAGTTTATTTTGTAAAATAGGTAAATATACTAACATTTTTCACGGCTTGTTTAAATACATATTAAGTACTAGAAAAAACATTTTAAAAAGATACACACAATAAACAAATAGATATAGGAATAAATAATATTATAAAGTATCATCATCATCAGCCTTTATCAGTCCACTGCTGGACTAGGCCTCTCCTTTGAAAGGAGGAATTGGCCTACTATACCACGCTGGCCAAACGGGTTGGTACAGGGTTTGTATCAAGTTTTCCTTCTCTTACAGTGCTATTTTCTGCATTATATGCTCCCTCTGTCGGCTCTTACGACACCCATGGGATAATATGGGGTGGTGACAATCCGTAATCTTAATCCGTCACCACACGGACAATTATATAGTATATTAGTACATAATGCAATAATACAACAAATAAATAAAAATATGTCTAACTCTGCCAGAATGGATAAATTTAAACATGGAAAGCCACTTAAGTCACAAACACGGCAAATGGTATTTAATGTGTACCTTTATTTCTTAAATGAAGCCAATGTTTTCAAAAAAGACCATGATGGTTATTTAAAAAAAATTCAGGACCGTGTTACAAAAGCTACACGAATTTCACGACGAACTTTGACTAATATTTTAAACGAAAAAAAAAAACAGAATCAATCAATGAAATTTTCCACACCGAAAAAAGGAAAACCTAAAAGTAAATTTCGGCTGGGACTTGATAATTTCGACTACTGTGTTATTCGTAATATGATATACAATTTTCACTTGACGCTCAAAGAACTCCCAACTGTAAATAATTTGAGAAAAAAGTTGATCGAAGCTATTAATTTCAAAGGCTGTGCAGAGATTTTAAGGCCGATCTTGAAGGAAATGGGGTTTAGGTTTCTGAAAACTGATAATAACAGACGGTTACTTATGGAAAAGCATGATATACGTTTAAAAACGATCAAATATCTCAGAGAAATACAACAGCTGAGGAATTCTGGTAGAAATATAGTGTTTATAGACGAGTCATACGTGCATACATCACATACTAAGGGTAAAACTTGGCAAGATAGCAGCAAAAAAGGTATCAAACAACCCATTTCCAAAGGAGAGAGAATAATTATTGTACACGCAGGCAATGAAAAAGGCTTCGTCCCAGGGGCTCTAATGTTACATAAGTGTGTCGACTCAGAAGGTGATTATCATAAAGAAATAAACGCGGAACGTTATCAAGCTTGGCTACGCAATCAATTGATTCCTAACTTGCCTCCTAATAGTGTGTTGGTAATTGACAACGCCCCATATCATAATAAGCTGTCTGTGAAACCACCATACTCAAACACACCTAAACCACAAATGATAGCTTGGTTACAACAGCACAACATTCCGCATGACCTAAAGAAACTGAAACCCGATTTGTATGAAATTATAAAAAGACATATAGAGAAATACACAGAATTTGTCATTGACCGTATAATGGAGGAACGTGGGCATAAAATTATACGATTGCCACCATATCATCCCGATTTTAACCCCATTGAAAATATTTGGTCCCAAATAAAGCAACACGTAGCCAAAAAAAATATTGCAATGACTGTCACGTCAGTTAAAGATGCTATATTAGAAAAAATCAATAATATAGGACCAGAAGAATGGAAAAAAGTTTGTGATCATGCTGTTAAATGCGAAGATGAATATAGAAAATTTGACCCAAGAATCAATAGTTTTTCTGATGAAATGATTATTTACACAGGTGATAGCAGTGAGGAAAGTGCCAATGAACAAGAGCATAATGAAAGTTCTGATGAATCTACGATGTCAGGAATAGAGATCCTCCCTAATTCTGATTATTTTTTTTGTAATTGTAATATTATTCTGGAATGATCACTGCTGTAAATACTTTTGAACTGAGATGTTATGATTAGATTTCTATGATTTTAATGTAACCCGTGTTTGAAAACCATTTTTCTTCTTCTAATATAAACCTTGTATTACTTAAACCTTCTTTTCTTCCATCATTACACCAGCTATAGCAAGACACTTAAAAATTATTATAATCGAAGTAAATCAATTCAACAAAAATTGTAGCATATTCGCTATCGTGTGGTTTTCTTCACTATTTACTTATATGGAACTATAGAATCAATTTTCTTTACTGATAAATCAATATTTATATTTTTTAGCACAAAACACATAATTTTACTAAATTATGCACTTAACAACTCTATATACATATCGTCTTCCGACGCTCGGGGAATACGACCGTTGCCGAACAGTGACGAAGATTCCTATGCGCATTATCACTTTGGGAGACCTGTACATTGCTTTTCGCACTATGCTGCAGCTAAAGTTAGATTTCGGAGAATTTCGTACCTTGTGTTCTTTTACGTAAAGCTATAGGTACTCGTATGAAGGCTTTTTTTAGATAAGGAAAAATGTGCTTGGGTTTGTACACAGTCAATGCTAGGTTACAAACTAAAGAAGTAGTTAAACAAAATGGAGGTATGCAAGAACGTAATGGAAGAATATGCCAGTTATTCTCTAAATGCCAAAATATATTCTCCTGCTCTTAACCCATTTGCTGTCTGCACTGTGAACTTAGGCCTTTCTTTATTTACTTCATAGTTGCACCATGATTCAGTACGAGGTTTTGACTTACTATAACTAGCTGGCCAGGAGACGGTTTGGTATAGCGTTATACTAGTTGTAAAAAAGGCAAAATGGAAGACGATTTTGGCTGATCAAATTCGTACAACTTTCGATACCGACATTTATATCTGTCCCCGTTGCTCAAAATCGATTGTAACAATGGAACGTACCACAGCAGGACATAACATTGGAAATGAGGAAACGACAATGAACGCAGTGTTTGCCTACATAATAGCCTTTCCTTTTTACGTGTGGTGGAATCCTCACTTTGTTGGGCCCAAGACTGGAATTAAGGGGCTCGGCAAAGGGGGTCTGTGTGACTACCTGACGAGAAGCATCGAGAGTACTCACTAAAACCAACACGATATTCCTCTATCCGATTGCATTGAAATGCGGGGCCACGGTCAATGCGTTAACATTACTTTCGCAGCCCCGCTTGATCCTACATAAATGCCTAACAAACTGAGAATTCCACACTACAACCACAAGTCACACTCTAAATGTGTCAACGAACATAAGTCTCTACTTTTATTTTTATACTGACATTTTCTTCAAGTCAAACCCTAAATGTGCCAACCAACAAGTCTCTACTTTCTTTTTAACACTGTCATTTTCTTACATAATTATAATTTATTAAAACGAAAAGTAATAGCGCTCTCGTTTGTCTTTAAGATACCTGATCCTCCTACTATAACGGTAACATATACACCACGGCTTTACCAAAAACCTTACAATCGTTTTTTTATGAAAATTTCGTATTACGTCTCTTATGGAGCTAAGAGGGCAATATATTTGCTTTTATTTCTCGACTATTGATGTTTTCTGTATTAAAAGTAGATTGAATTTTGTATAAAGTAGCCGTGCAATATTTAAGGTTTACACTTTTATTGTTATAGCTTCACATGTTTTATGATTATTGTTGGACATTTCATGATTTAAAATTAGTATTGAAACGTTAAAAATGTTTTAAATGCGTCTATAATGTTAGTTTAAAATTTATAACTATGACACATACACATACATATCGTCACGCCTTTTGTCCCCGAAGGGGTAGGCAGAGGTGTATTTCTACACCCACTTTTCGCCAGATATACTTTAGTCCCACGTAATAAGGGGCGAGCCTATTGCCGTACCGGGCACATTTCCAGACTCCGTGCTGCTACTGAGAATTTCGTGACAGAAAAACTCAATAACACTGCCCGACCCAGGAATCGAACCCGGGACCTCCCGATCCCACGCGCACATTTATGCCGCGAGACCAACGAGGCAGTCGTATAGGGTTTGATGTCGAGTTTTCCGTCTCTAGGCAAAGATGGTATTTGCATCGTGTTATCCCTTAGTCGCCTCTTACGACACCCACGGGAAGATAGGGGGTGGTGACACTTGTATTCTATGCCGTCAACCACACGGCTAACTATGATAAAGCTGAATTTATGTATTTACCGGTACTATCCGACATTCATTAACGCTAAATGTTTCAAAATCGTGACCCAAGGGTCTTTATGGATTTTTGGAGTTTCTTGATATATAATCACTCTGAATTTTGACCTAATATTCTTTTACTTGTATTTTGAAAAATAAAAACGTTATCTGAAATGACGTAATTGAATTATTATGTAAGTATTCATACTTAAGGCTAATATCAGCAAGTGTATGTATAATGTGTGATAAATAGCGTCGTTAATTCACGAGTGATTAATTATGTAATAGTGTATTTAAACCTATATTTATTTGGGCATAAAACATTGTATACCACCAACCGGTTGATTATTTCCCCTTATTATAATTATTTGAATGCGCTAATAATTGGATAAGTGCCAAAAGCTGGCTGGGTTACCCAACAATGAAACCATAGAGATTATTTATTTCTTATCGAAGCTTTGTTGATATTTTTCATATCAAATATTGTACAAAAAATAAAAAATGTGTATGGATATGATATGCCATAGTAATTTCGTACATTTGTTAGAATATCTGCATCTTTTTCAATAAAATATCTTCCATACTATTGCTTTACAGAACTATACCACGTCTGGTGCGATATTCTATGGATGGTCGTACAAATATACATTAAATTTCTTATACCATACTATACTATAGACAGAAATTGGGAGGCTTTGTTGAGATTGTCAGTTTTGATGATATTTAATAGTCATTTTTAACATCTATGCGGAATTACTTGAACCATTAATTGCTATTTAGGCGTTACTTACGAACGTGAAGGACACTTTAACGGCAAAGGAGCCTTAATTAAACCATCTAATAGCCAATTTCTAAATCAAAAATATTATTTACATTTCAGTAAATTCATCACAATGACACCATAACACTTTAGTTTTAATTTAGACAGTGTAATAAGTTTAAAATTCTGCATCAGTTAAAGAGCCTTGTTAACTTTATATTCCAAACCTAATAATAATATTTTGTGTGCTGATTTTATAATTTATGAATATCTACGTTGATGGAAAATACGTTTGCAAAACGAATTAATTCTAATCATGTCGAGATTTCCTAACCGACGTCAAAACGTTGTCACAACTATACAAACAACTACCCGATGTCCTGTACAGACAAGACACTAAGTTCTATGCCTTGAGACGGAAATATTTAAGATTTTGTGAACTCTTTTTCAGACCTTACGTCTCTTATCCTATGAGGGACACAGGTAATATTATGTACAAAGTGCTTTTTTCGACCTATGTCTACATAAAACATTTTGTTACAAATACGTGAAGGATAGGTTGTGATTGCTGTGTCACTTAGGGTTGGGGATCAGCTTAGGTCTAATCCTACAGTGAGCACGTGGACAGTATGATATAGGTTTTGCTGGTCGGAGCAATATTTAATACAAAGTGTGATTACAAAATTGTTTAGATTTTTCCAATAAATTATTAAAGTCCTCGCTGCTCTCGGTCTTGCCACCCCCTCCAAATCGAGTGAGCCTGCCTCATGTACGAAAATCCACGTGAAAGTAGGTCCCACATCTTGTGTGCTATTTTACATGCGCTTTTTGTTCCTTCAACTAGAGTCAGGAATATAGTCGTATTTACTGGACGGATTGTCAGGTTTCACTGAGAACTAAATATATAAAGTATTAGTAACCGCACGATCAACTTTTATTACAGCGATAGTATTCAATTGTTGCGTTGCGTTGTCTTTGTAATTTTCTCGGAATCTTTTAGGTGTCATCATGTTTGTGTCTTCCCCGTTGTTGGATAGATGACGACATCTGTATGAAACTAACGGTATATCTCTCCAGCCAATATGGTGTAAAGTCAGTTTTTAACACAGGAACATCGCTTTGAAATTGCTAATAAGCCATTCTAATTATTTTTGACATATTAAAGAAAACCTCATCACGCGTTTGCTTGTCGCCGTAGCTACGGTCACTTCAAACAGCCATCATAAATTTCTCCATTCAAGATATTATAAATGAGAAGCATTCAAAATATAAATCAAATCTTGACATTTTACCCAAATAAGTTATTTGCAATCTACAGCTTTTTGGTCAGATGGATTATAATTTATAATTTACTGCCAAATTCTGTTCCAGCTCTAAATTTGTTATAAACTAATTGGAATAACAAGCAGGTAAGCAAGACTCTAGATTTGAACGAGTAAATTATGTTACCTAGATCTTTTGATTGTACGCTATCTATGCCATGAGCTAATTGAAGTTTGTCAAATCTTCTGTATAAATACAATTCTACCATTATCGAATAACTAACAGACAACGCATAGCCAAAACTATCTATAATATAAAAATGAATCGCAAAATGTGTTGGTAAGCGCATAACTCAACAACGCCTGGACCAATTTGGCCAATTCTTTTTTTTAAATGTTCGTTGTCGTTCAAAGATGGTTTTTACGGCGAGAAAAATTCTAATAATTGCCGGAAAAACCCTAAAAACAGCCATTTTCTTTTTTCCATACAAACGTTTTCTAACTACGTTTAGACTCTACGTTTAGAGTCAATTTGTAATTTATTACAGCTGCATAAAGTTCAAATTCGCGTGCGCGTTGATATACTTCTTTGTTTGATGGCAGTTTTGACGGGTTTTCGGACCTGAAGTCTCAGTGCTGCCGCCCAGCGGGCTTCATGTCAGAAGAAACCCATTGATAATCCCTACTTATAATATTATAAATTCGAAATTGTGTATGTATGTATGTTCCGTTTTCACGCTAATACGGCTGAACCAATTTCGTTGAATTTTAATATAGAGATACATATATTGGACCGTGGAGACGGATATAGGCTACCATATGTTGTAAAAATTAAACTGGGAGGGATTGTAGGGAGGGTAGAAGTTTGTACGGCACAAATTTACCTCTTGGAAGTAAGAACGCATGCGCTGATAATTGATTGCTGCGCATGTGCTATCGCATATCTGTCAGTACTGTCACGTCATACCTGCATAATGTCATATTGTGCACGTTGATTAAATTGTTCGCATATCTATCTATACTAATATAATAAAGCGGAAGAGTTTGTTTGTTTGTTTGTTTGTTTGAACGCGCTAATCTCAGGAACTACCGGTCGGATCTGAAAAATTCTTTTTGTATACGATAGCCCAGTCATTCCGGAAGGCTTTAGGCTATATAACATAACACTTTGACCCTTTGGGGCCGGGCAAAAGGCTAAAAAGGCTAAAACATAATGTCGGCTAATCTCAGGAACTAGCAGTCGGATTAAAAAAAATGTTATTGCCTATGATAGCCCAATTATTCCGCAAGGCTAAAGGCTATATAAAATTACGCCACAACTTTTAGGGGCCAGACAAAAATAATAAAATGGTCAAACGAGAAGGGGGAGGGTTGGGTCAAAGGCAAAAAAAGGCTAAACGAATAGGATACAATCTGCATGGGTATCGTTTTCGAGATTTTCAGGACGCTGATTAATAATATGAAATTTATTTAGTGATCCAAGATGGCGGGCGGGAAATCAAAGATGGCGGATGTGAAAATTTTAAATATCAATATGGGTATCGCCGTCGATATTTTAAGGGGTGGAGAATCGAAATACAACATCTATTTCGTGATCAAAGATGGGCAATCAAAGATGGCTGATGGGAAAGTTTAAAAAAGTCAATATGGGTATCGTCTCTGATGATTAAAGGGATGGTGAATCCAAATACAACATCTATTTCGTGATCAAAGATGGCGGATAGGAAATCAAAGATGGCGGACGGGATTTTTTAAAAAGTCGGTATGGGTATCGTCTCCGTTATTTTAAGGAATGGGGAATTCAAAACCACCATCTATTTCGTGATCAAAGATGGCGGATGGGAATTAAAAACAAAAATCAATA
Source organism: Euclidia mi (assembly GCA_944739405.2). NCBI lineage: Eukaryota > Metazoa > Arthropoda > Insecta > Lepidoptera > Erebidae > Euclidia > Euclidia mi. Next base: position 21,817,554 of record OX123184.2, read on the forward strand.
TGAGTATCAACTCCAATATTTAAAGGGATGGGGAAACCAAATCCAACATCTATTTCGTGATCAAAGATGGCGGATGAGAAATCAAAGGTGGCGGCTGGGAAAGTTTAAAAAAATCAATATGGTTATCGTCTCCGATGTTTTAAGGGATGGCGAATCTAAATACAACATCTATTTCGTGATCAAAGATGGCGGTTAGCAAATCAAAGATGGCGGACGGGATTTTTTTTAAAGTCGATATGGGTATCGTCTCCGATATTTGTAGGAATGGGGAATTCAAAAACACCATCTTTTTCGTGATCAAAGATGGCGGATGGGATTTTTTTTAATCAATATGGGTATCGTCTTCGATGTTTGAAGGGATGGGGAATCCAAATACAAACTCTATTTCGTGATTCAAGCTGGCGGATGGGAAATCAAAGATGGCGGATGAGAAAAATTTTAAAAATCAATATGGGTATCGTCTCTGGTGATTTAAGGGATGGTGAATCCAAATACAACATCTATTTCGCGATCAAAGATGGCGGATAGGAAATCAGAGATAGCGGATGGGATTTTTTTTTAAGTCGATATGGGTATCGTCTCCGATATTTTAAAGAATGGGCAGTTCAATATTACCTATATAAAAATCTATGTTTGTTTTTGCATCATTTATAGACCCTGGAATGATAAGAGATTAAGCGCTAAGTCAATGGCAACTTTGGAAAAGGGGCTTGGAAAAAAGGGAATTAAATAAAACCTCTTAAAAGGCGATACGGAGTTCGCTGGGTCAGCTAGTTATACATACAATTTGGCATGTATGTTTCTTCGTTTCCGTACGTGGGTGCACTAAGAATGGATTGCCCGAAATTCCTAAGCGACAGAAAAGTAACAGCTTTTTAAAAAAATGTGCGGCCATAGGCGTCGACATCCTGTGTTCGAAGAAATTTGCAAGGCAATTAATCTGAGTGTTTATCCATAACAATTGCAGTGCGATACAAACAAGCGTAGCAAACTGAAGTGGAAGCAGGCTCGACACATCTATCGCAGAGGCGATGACACTCAGATTGTCATATGGATTCGTCGTCTTGGAAAACGTGAAGTGTTGGACGCCCTTCGCTTCTAGATTTACCGATGAATTAATAAGGGTAGCTGATAGTGACTGGGTAGCGAAAATGGGAGGGCAGGTCTTGTGGCGGGCCCCGCTGGTGTATGGGTGACCATGACCTCGTGGTCACCTAAAAACCTTTAAGATTTTTAGGTATGTTTTCCGTGTTTGAAGTAAAGTATTCTGAATCTTCTTTTTCATTTTTATACTCACAATGAAAAATGATGACGTAAATATTTATTGACTGCAAGAAGTTATTTATTTAATTTTGATCGGGAGTAAAACTTGCGAAAAGCAAAACATATTTATTAGCTAAGACTTAGAAGTAAACAGTGCGAATTCTTCATAAAACTTGAAGACTGCGAGGGGACACTGTCTCGTACTGAGATCTTGTCACTTCGAATTGGATTTCCGCGCAACGTAAACATTTGCATGACCAACAAATAAGTATTTGCTCTTGTTCCGAGTTTTAGTACTAAGAACTGTAAATATTTGTGACTGGATTATAGCTATGAAACTTCATTTTCTGAAAAGGATTATTACTTAAGGAATAAAGGTTCAAATGATTTATTTTTGATTTGGAGATACGCTTATTTCGCAAGTTATTTTTAAATATAAACGAACAGACCAATCTGCTATTATCTTGGAAATAATGTTAAGATATAATTGCTGTTCGTTATTCTTGCTAAAACTCAAGAACGTCTGGACCACAGATGCTTGAAGCAGTTGTTATAATATCTAAGACTTATTGTGTCCTCCACATCAAAACGTTTGTACGATCAAAGAAATATGTAAAATCAAACGGCTCACAAAGTTAAGTCGCTGTAAGCATTTCGTTAGAATGTACGAACAATCTTAGAAATCTACAAATTCTCAAGTCGAACAAAATTCACTGCTCGTAGTCATAGTCAATGGCCTTGGCGAGTTGTGAATATTGCTTTCCCAATCCCTCCCATTCAGCTCTCAGTACTTCTAAAGACAAAATAAATGTAATCAACAGCACAACACCATTTCATAGATACATAATATTATATACACAACAACACAGCTTTCTGTACAAAATTGTTTGTCACTTTGAATATTTTGCGTATCACGCGAAAAAATAAATCTTCTTACAGCCTCTTCTATCTTTCGAAAGTAAAAATCTTAATACCTAAAGAAAATAAGGCTCATTGACACGCGACTGGTTATCATTACGCTCTTTCATCAGACAATAAATAAATATTTTGCTGCTGCAAGATTTGTGTATGCGACATAACATCTTACAATTAAATCATGTGTGCTTATTCGTCCAGACCAAAAATTACTGTTGTTTACATTCATTAATAAGTTAATGTAAGCAACGGTAATTTTTCGTGGGCGACGCATAAAATTTTAAATGATCACTTGCCAAACCGTTAACAGAAATATCGTGAGGAAATCTGCATGACTGAGAGCTTCTTGTAATATATTAATAGTCCACACAAAACCAGCCACAGAGAAGGATAAGTTTTCGCACAATGAAGTAAGGAGAAGCCCATGCTCAACAGAAGGGTAGAATATATAAATGTACTTATGAGGACTTGTTTGTTCCCACTGCCTAAGTCATATCTGACATCCAATTTGTTTTAATATTATAAATTTTTGTAAGTATAACATTATGTCACAAAGAAGTACCTAAATATCACGTAAGGATTCAGCTGAAAACCACCAGAGTCTAGTGGCTTGGCAGATACCATTTATATCTTTTGTATTGTGTTTAATTGTAATTTATTTAAAGCTTCATTTTATACGATGTCTTGCTTGTGGCAGTAAAATACCTTTTTTATGTAATCAGAACTGAAGAATCATTTTCCATAGATACAGCTAGAAAATAGTTTTTCGATAAAATATTTAATGTTTGTTAATTTAAAACAGATTGACCTAGATACAGGAACATTGTGTTCGGGCATTTTGCGTCTCAGTTTAACTTGCGACTATTAAATTGATAAGTAAGATCCTACTTAGATTTCGTATTAAGGACATAAGTTTGAATGCTAACTATTGTACAATTCTTATCTTGTGGGATTCGTTGTATCCTTGTTTCAAAAGAACTTGAGGCTCATAACAAAATCAAATTAGCCTTATCGCGGTATATACTTATTAAAATACATAATTTAATTGTGAAATATCCGTCTGAACTTTGTCTTGAATTAAAATATAACAACTTTCTTTATAAAATCCCTAAGCCCATTTTGTATTTAGAAAATTGCAATTAGTACCAACATTTGATATTTAGTTAGTCTATTCTTGTTTCAAGGCAATTTTGAGCGTTTTACGTTCATTTTTCTACGTCTCTTGCGACAGGAAGGTTGGTTTGACTGTCCCCAACTGGTGTTCGGAACCTTTCCGCTGCAAACGCCACGGTGTCCGTCGACATAGCAGCAGAGCAACGCAAATCGCGGTACTTTACCGGCATAATTATGCCATCCTACTTGCAAACTAGGAAAGTGTATGCTAACATAATACAGAGCAACAGAGGAATCAATGTTTTTCTTTTATCGTTATAGACAACAGAGATCTTTTCTTCTTTTTGCCGCAGCAGACAGTGCTTTTATAGACGAGTATCAATCATTCCTCTATGCCAGGTGTAATATCGTAGGCTAAGACACACTTTGGGTCTCTGAGCCATCGGAGTAAGTAAGGCTGACCCCACATTAGGCGTGCACGATCCTCGGGCATGCGCGCCGCGTGAGCGTCGCGTTTTGCCGGCATGTGACGTGTGTGCAGCGAGCGCGCGGCGCGCACGCAGCGCGCACGCGGCCTTCGTCTTGACGTTTGATCCCCTTCAAGTAGCGGGCGGCGGAGATAGCGGGTGGAGGGGTAAGAATGCGACTCCAGCGCCGCGTGAGCGCCGCGTGAGCGCCGCGCGCTCGCCGCGCGCTCGCTGCACACACATCACACGCCGGCAAAACGCGACGCTCACGCGGCGCACTCGCGGTGCGCACTCCCGAGGATCGCACACGCCTAATGTGGGGTCAGCCTAAGTAAGTAAGTGTTAGCGCATACTAACAATGCCAATGGCCCTCCTGTGACTAGGAGAAGAACGAACGAAATAGCGACAATACCCCTAGAAGCCCAATCTACGTAAATTTGACGTATACCGCGGCGAAATATCTCTATATCTTTTCCGTTTACCGTCGGATAGCTTTAAACTCCCTAACCAACTCAGTGGCCGTCAGGACCTTGCAGGACACGTTTGCGTCATCCCGGTAAGTTCCGCTATTCTGGTTGAATGATGACGTTGCACGTTATTTCGACCTATAATTGAGCTTTGCGTAACTTTTGTAATTGTTTCAAATTTCTTTTGTTGTGATTTATTTGAGTTATCTGTCTTGTTTAGACACATTTGTCATAATATAGTATTATACTGGTAGGTTATATTATTATATTATTATAATATAAGATGGGGTCCCATCGACATCTAATCCAGGACAAAATAGCTTCAATTTTAGAAAGTGACGGCGATTGTTTTCCTTGGATTCGGACTTCGAGCAAGAAGCTTGTGTAGATGAAGATGATGTCAGGAGCGTTAAAGAAGACATGATGATCGACCACATTGAGGATGCAAGCCCAACAAGCAGACAAGCCGACCCTGAAAACCATGTTTTTCTGAAATTGGCTAGTCTTGAGGTAACTTCATCGACTTCACACTTTACCTTGCCTCAGCGGTCAATACGTGGAAGAATAACCGTGTATGGTCAACTGTAAAGGGGTGTACGATGGGAAGGACTTCTGCTTTTAATTTTATACGTACAAATAGAGGACCAACGCGAATTTGTCGCAATGTTGTTAACAACAAAAATTAAGCACAGATTTGACGGCACTTTGGATGCAAATTCGACTGGAGGCACTCACTTTGTAGAGGACTGGACGTGACAATATACCAAATATAAAAAAAAAAACTGGTAATGCCACCTCCAGAGATTATTAGTGATGAGCCAGAACTAAAGAAACACCGCTATTGCGGACTTTGTTCATATAATAAAAAAAATAAGTTTAAAAACTAAAACCCGACTACGTCAAAATGGTGTCTTAAAAGAACGAAACAAGAAATAGCTCATTCAGATACAAATCTAGAAAAGTATAAGTACAGAAATGATCAAGCTAGAGCCGTGGTCGCACCTATTTTATTTTATACTAGTGTACATGTAGTTAGCTGCCATGTTTGTTTAATGCAGATGTCGGGTTTTAGTTTTTAAACTTATTTTTTTTATTAAATCTAGCCTAAAAGTCTTTAGCTTTGGCAACTTAAATATTCATAATTTTATGAATAACTTGTCTCATAAAATAGTTTATTTATGAGGCACTGAAACAGAAAACTTCTAATAAAAAGAATTATCGAAGTGAGTGCTTCGAGATTGTAGAGAAAATACGAGGCAAAATAACATTTGAACAAGCTGTACGCGCAATATTTTGGTCTAAAGAAATTTTACTTTGCTGAATCGTTCGACCATAAGTCATACGATTTAAACTTGGTGATTACATATGGTGGATCGTTACGTTCTGTGGTTAGACAAATAACTCTTAAATGAACAAGAAAAGTATAAGTACAGAAATGCTCAAGCTGGAGCCGTGGTCGCACCTATTTGTATACCTATCTAATGTGAGGGTGCCAGGAATACTCAACCTGCATTAAACAAACGTGGCAGGTTTTTTCATGTACATACACTAGTATACAATAGGTGTGACCACGGCTCTAGCTTGAGCATTTCTGTACTTATACTTTTCTTGTTTTGTCCTTTTTAAACCCCCTTTTTTACGTAATCGGGTTATAGTTTTAAAACTTATTTTTTTATTTAATCCTTTTCCGTATCCAGGGCAAGGGCATGTAAACTAACCGTGCAATATTTACATTGGCACGTTTAAAGGCAAGAAAGAAAAATAGGTAACTCAAAGCGTCTGTACCGCGCGAATTGTAAATACAACCGCGTATAAAACTTATATTTTGACCCAGACAGTATTAAATAAGTTCATATTTGTAATGTACTTACCAATACCTTTCTTTTGATACTAAACACGTAATGATTATCCCAGTTTTATTTTTTTTGAGGTCGGAATCTGAGGTATTTATTCCGTAACAGAAAATTTAGATAAAATTTATATAGCCCATATCACCCGGGCCATTATTACGAATCTTCTGACAGCCCATTTATTAAAATCGGTTCAGTGTTTAGCCGCTACAGCGGAACATACAAACATATATACATAGACTGCCAAAAACATTACCCTTCCTTTTGGCTTCGCCGTAGTCGGGTAAAAAAGGCGGATGACCAAAGCGCAGCGTGCCAAAAGGCCATATACGGAGAACACAATATTGATACTTGTAAAGACTGTATATACAGACTGTTTTTTTTCTATTTTAGTAATAAAATATTATTACAAATTTATTAAATTTTTGAAAAAAATGTAAAACAAGTAGATTTTTGTGATAATTACCTAATTATAAGAAAACAAAATAGTTTTTAATTTATTTTTCTTTGATTCAGTGTGTGTGATTGAATTAATAAAGAGTATATTATCATTAAATGTATTTTATCTTGTCACCTAGAAAACAATAGGAAAACACAGCGATTTTATTTTTACACGTCCGTTTTACGTATGATTGGGCTTTACAGCCAGTGAAATAATGATTGGGCTTCCAGGGATACTGGGAAACTAACAAAATTCAGAAAAACATCCAAATACTGTTCCTTTAACCATTGTCAATATCGAAAGGAAATTTCATTGTCTACACTAATATTATAAAGAGGAAAAATTTGTATTTTTGTTTGTAATGAATAAACTCAAAAACTACTGCACCGATTTTAAAAATTCTTTCACCATTAGAAAGCTACATTATCTGCAAGTAACATAGGCTATATTTTATTTTAGAAAAAATAGGGGTCCGTAAGATATTTGGGTTTTTTAAGTACGCAAAGTAGTCCAGGACGCGGGTGAAACCGCGGGAAACGGCTAGTCTTTACTAAAGTACAATGAAAAAAGGTATGTACGTTCAAATATCTCTTCAATATTGAAAGTCTCTTTGGGACTTATTCGTTAAATTTCAGTCTTCAACAATGTCCCTTAGTATCAAACAGTAAACGTTAGAATCCTCTACGACAACTCCTGTGATCGTTCAAACAAAAATAACTTATTGAATGCGAGAGAAACACTTTTTCATTGGCAATTCGATTTATTTATCAAACTTCCATCTAGCTGACACAACATCTCTATGAGCCATATTTCATTAAGAATAGAGTTGATGTCTGCATGATTTGGAGGATTGTGACGGCAAAATAACGTCGTAGACTGAGAGCCAGTGTTCCGCAGACTTACGGTCTAGTAGCAAACTCCATATTAATGCTAGTTATAGTAATTCATCTGCCGTAGATCAAATGGGGGTTCACTATTCCCATAGTGGGTTCCTTTAGGCGTGCCTAGAAGTCGAAAAGTATGAAAATCGACTTTCAAAACGTGATCGCAGCATGTCTGCCGTTTTGATATCTTAAAATATATATTTTTTTATACAACAAAAACTGAATGGCAGACACTTGTGCCGGTTCCTACTATATTTTATATAATATCAAAATTGCCAAAATTTCATAAAATTTACGTTATTTTAGCAAAGCTAGAAATTATATATGTTATTTATATTATTATTATAATCATATATTTACAAAGGCAGACACATAGGTCGCTTCCGACACGCAGGCAGACCACACGATACTTTCTCAGTCGTGCTATTGAAGTTGCATGATTTTGATTTTCTCACTCTTCATTTCGCAGGGAACTAGTGTTTGAGCAAAGCTGCAATTTATGTATGTTTTTTACATCATTATTATACATGTATATCTAAAAAACCAGACAGATATGTCGGTTCTAAAATGCAGGCAGACTACATAATAGTTTCGCAGTCATGCTAATGGAGATACACGATATTGACTTTCTCTCTCTTCATCTCGCAGGGATTCAGTATTCAAGCACCGTTGTAAAACGATGGACAAAGTTTGTTAAATATACACTATTCATTTCGAAACCTAAACTTTTTATCAAGAATATTTTGCAGCTCTCGGCGATCATAATTTAACAGAGAATAGAATGAATGAAATCTTCAATATTATCCAGAAATTTACTTGTGAAATGTATAATTTGAAGAAATGCACAGGCGTAAATGAAGCCAGATTTCAGCTGTTCGTCGATACATATAAGGCTGCTGATATCAACGAACAATTCAGTTATTAAAGTCCGCAATTTTGAGGAAAGCAGTTTACCACCTTGCAAGAGCGAGCTGTGGCAACATTTCCTACGGACGATATACATATCAAATATTTGGAATAATGCTGATAAACAATGTCCGACAATATTACAACCAGAAGACTATGGGTGGATTAATCATCAAGACACATATGTCTTCAAATGGTTTGATGGAGATCAGCTGCCAGGTTTTGTAGCCGATTCTGTCCAATGTCCATCAGGTAATTCAATGAAATACAATAAAATATCCTGCTGCTATTAATAGAGTCGCATTTGCAATAATTTATAATGAAATATATATTTTTTTACAGAATGTAGTATCTCTGATGACGAAGGCGATAAAAATATCAAAAACTTGGAGGATTTGGATTGCTTCATTCAATCAACGGAAGTCTGCAGTTCTGACGAAGAATAGTGAATTATTTTGATTTTTTGTAGCCTATATTTTTTTTCTTTTTTTGTTTTTTATTTCACTCACAATAATAATGATTTTGCTATTTATTTTATTCTAACAAAACGTACAACTTGAAATTCAAATATACCTATTTGAATTTCAAGAAGTATGTTTTATTTTTAAATTATTATTATAGTAAGAAAAAAAAAATTGATTTCTTACTTATATTTTATGTTTATGATTGAAAATAAGAGTTATAAATTATAAAATTTAAAAACACTGTTCACATGTATTCATACTGATTCGCTGTCATTGCCAGTAAGAGTGAGAAGTCCATTAGCATGACTGTGAAACTATTATGTAGTCTGCCCGCATTTTAGAACCAACCTATCCGTCTGGTTTTTTAGATATACATGTATAATAATGATGTAAAAAACATAAATAATTTGCAGCTTTGCTAAAACAGTAGTTCCCTGTGAAATGAAGAGTGAGAAAATCAAAATCATGCAACTTCAATAGCACTACTGAGAAAGTGTATCCTGTGGTCTGCCCGCGTGTCGGAACCGACCTATGTGTCTGCCTTTGTAAATATATGTTTATAATAATAATATAAATAACATATATAATTTCTAGCTTTGCTAAAATAACGTACATTTTATGAAATTTTGGAAATTTTGATATTATATAAAATATAGTAGGAACCGGCACAAGTGTCTGCCATTAAGTTTTGTCTATAAAAAAAATATATATTTTAAGATATCAAAACGGCAGACATGCTACGATCACGTTTTGAAAGTCGATTTTCATGCTTTTCGTCTTCTAGGCACGCCTAGGGTAAAACTTGGTATTACGCCCCAGTTGACAAAACACCCCACTCACCTAGCACGCACACTAAGAAAGCTACACAGCACACGTATAGCGCTGCGAGTAACCATCAGTCGCCAAACAACATGGCCGACGTGCACGCGTGTTTTATTAGGCTCGGTTAAAAAATATTGATAAATTTAGTTTTTCGGTGAAGATACAATTTGTGGTAATTTGCAAACTTTTTTATATATATTCATACTCATTATAATTACGTTAAATTGATCTAAACTGTGAAAAAACATATAAATACGCTTTATTATTCTCGTTCACTCAGCGTTATAACCTTGAGATTGCGGCTTTGTCCTTGATGGGGCGTTTTAAGAAGCAAATTTTACAATACGCCCCAGTATTCAAATTACATGTATAATGTCATCAAAAAGAAAGCATAAAGCTATTATTCTTACATCCACAGAAAGCTAGCAAAAGAAAACAAAATGGCATGGGAGAACACACAATTGAAAAAGCAAAGAAGAAAATATCTAAGACGAGAAATGACAAAAAGAATTACAAAAATAAGAACACGGCTTCAGATCAAGACGAAAATCGTAAACGATTAACCAATGTGCACGTGAAATAAAACCTAAGAAAAAAGACAATAATTTGAAATTGATGGATGTATCTGAAGGTCAAATATCAAAAAATGACCGAGGAAAACCCAATGAGAAATCGAAAATAGTAATGAAGAGAAAACCTGAAAATAAAAATAATTCAGAAGATGACGAAGATAGAACGGATGCATCTTCAGATGAGAATTTACATGATAACCGAGCTGAGAAATATAGGCATGTTGAAAATCAACAAAGAAGAAAAAACCGGTAAACGAAAAGAGGGACAATAATGAAAAAGAAGAAACCAAAATAAGTAAAATAGATAAATTTTCGTTAGAAAAGAAAAAGCTGAAGAAACTTCATCCAAAAAACTGAAAAGCATTTTATTCATCGTCCTCTGAAACAGATGATGAAACCGGTAACAGAATTGACATTTCTGAAGAAGAATTTTCGGATATTGATGAAAATAAATGCATTGAATGCAAAGAAAATTACTACGAAACAAAGTCTTCTGAAGACTGGATTCAATGTTCGGCTGGTTCAGGGTGGTTACATGAGTTTTGCACCTTGTATAGAAGTTTCTGCAACAAATGTGGACGAAAAGCTACGAGAGAAGCTGTTAAAACCAGCAAAATTTAATTTAATTTTGTTTAATAATTTTTACGATGACTGTTAATTGAAAAGACTGTTAAGTTAATCATTGATGCAGAAGACTGTTTTTGATTTTTTATTAATTTCAATTTTACAATTAGTTACAATGATTTAGATGTTAAAATGTTAATTTTATTGAAAGCTTTTAAAGACGAAGATCTTAGCTTACCATTAAATTAATGTATGGATATATACCTACTGGGGCATTTTAAATTACCCGGGGCATTTTATAATACAAGAGAGGCGTATTAGGTGATGTGTACCTGACAAAACGCCCCGCTCCATGTCAAAAAAATATAGAAATAAGTCTTTAACTAACGTTCCTATTACATTTAGCGTTTGTCGTATTATTGTCAACTAACCAAATAACGTACTAAAATAATAGAAATGATTATATATATTATTATTTGAGTTTTATTGAACTTTAAAAAAAAGCGGGGCGTATTACCAAGTTTTACCCTAAAGGAACCCACTATGGGAATAGTGAACCCCCATTTGATCTACGGCAGATGAATTAGTATAACTAGCATTAATATGGAGTTTGCTACTATACCGTAAGTCTGCGGAACACTGGCTCTTAGACTATCGAGTTTTGGTAAATATGTTAAGTCGTTTGATCTAGACTGTGAAGGAGATCGGCCGCTGGGCCCGATAAACCTTATAAAAGGGACCGCGTTTGATATAATACCTTTGTTGCTATTACTTTTATTTATTTTCATACAGCTACTTATGTGGCTTTCAATGTAATTTGGTGTTACGACCGTGGGGAATCCGTATTAAATGTGTGACTGTCTGGCCTAATCGTAACCTTACAAACGCCTAGAAATAAAAAAAAAAATTTGGGTATGTAAATGTTTTTAAGATAAAATGGTTGGGTACGTAAATAATGTTTTAAAGGTTTAGACGTTTATTTATAAATAGATAATTTACTTTATTGCACCCAAAAACACAATACATTAACGGAGACTTAAAACTACGATTTACATACAGTCGGTGGCTACATCGTTAAAGGAAATTTTCCAGGTACCCTTGGGAAGGATAGGAACAATATAAGCAATTTTGTGGTGATGGTGAATTATACCACCTACACAAATTGACTCCCTAAAGCAAGCAATTGAGTTGTTCATTCCTATTTACCTGCTTAGGTTTGCATAGTTCTGTACGTTATTTTTATATTTGATTTCTAATAAGTGTATACAGTCATACGACTCCCCAGAGGATTCAAACCTCCGTTGTTGTGGGTGATATACACGGTAACAAGATCAAAATTATAAATCAAAATGTATTACAGGATAACCTAATGGAAGGAAAGAGGAACCCACCACGCACCCTCGGATTGCCCACCCCAACCATTGCAATAGAAAAAGGTTGACAATACCGAATTCCTCTAAAAGGATAAGGGATGTAGGAATGGTATGGGTTCCAGAAAGATACCTGACTTGCAATATCCCGCTGTATGCGCCGTCTATTCTTTGACATGTGTTTCGCCTCTGCACGAGGCATCCTCAGGAGCGATGGGCAACGACTGAGACTCAGTCGTGTATTTGTAAATATTATTGTTTTAATATTATTATTAGTATGCACTTGTGTGAGTATTTGTATTTATATTTTTTTAAATACATATCTTAATCTGATGAGAACGAAGGTTAACATTTTATCTTATCAAAATATTCCTAAATAGTGATGTATCCGGAATACCAATTATTGTACAACGCCTTTTTATAAGATTAATTCTGCAATCAAGAGAGTCTTGTTTGAAAATACTTCTCTTGTAAGACGCCATTTAGGCCCAATTGAATCATTCAGTAGGATATATCCATTTTGCAAATATCAGGCAGCTTATGAGGTTGGCACACTGACTAAAGCATCAACAGACCGGTTTGATGGAGTAAGTACCACCATGTTACAGAAGATCTATGTCAAGTAACAATAATCGTACTGTTGCGTTTCGTTTGAAAGGAAGAACGCTAACGGCTCCAAAATCTCTTTTTTCCTTTCCCTTTTCTTTCTTTTTTCCTATTACTATATAATAGTGGATAATGGGTAATGTAGGAATGTGTCCGGGAGAGGAGAACGAACAGACGTTTGTCTTCTCTTCTATATTTGGTATCTCTTCGCCTAGAGTTGCAGAGTGCTCTTTTTGCCTGGGTGGGTTTCTTTGGCGTTTAAGGGTAACTGACGGATAGCTGCTAACTTAAAAAAGAAACTCCCTTTTATTTATTCATACAATAAACATAAAATCAGGAAATGATAGGTATTCAATTCAATAATAATTAGTATAAGGTCTAGTCTTCGCAACAAATATGATTACATCGAATACGATGTAATCATATTTGTTGTGAAGACTACGTACCTAAAATAAAACTTAGTTTTAATTTTGAATTTCGGACAAAAGTATCACTTTATTAACTTCATTGTAGTACATAAATTTGGCTGCGAAACAGAGAAACGAATTAAATTATCCATTAAGAATACGAGATAGCTTCTCAATTAAGGGCGTGAGATAATGAATTACTGTTTTACGAATTTTCGAAAATAAGCAAGAAGGGATATTAATTTTATATTATGTTTTGGCAGCGCTTATAATGGTTTTCTTGAGTATCAGAGCTTGGCTGCAAGTTCCAAGGTCCAAAGGTTAAATGTTTAATTATAATACCAATGATGTGTAGGAAGTAATATAATTTATGGAGATTTTGCTTTTATAAGGGGTTGATGATAATCAGGTAGTCACTAATTGTATCTACATACATACATAGACTCACGCCCACCCGGAGAGGTAGGCAGAGACTACGAAACGCCATTTGCAATGATTCTGACATACCTCTCTAGCTTCATTCACTCCCATCAAGTTTCTCATGCATGCTCTTCTGTTTAGGGTACTTTTGACCTGTCTTTTTTTAGGATGTGTCCGATCTGGTCAGAGAATGTAATGAAAACTATGTTTAACTACAAGGAACCCTAATAGTTTCACTATGCCAACTTGTACGCGGTATATTTCAATGATTATGATTCGTATATCTACAAGCCGTAAACTTGTATTATGACAATTTTGTAAAAGCTTTGCTTCTGAAATATTTAGTATGAATCGTACCCTACAAACTTAACTATTTTATTTGGGTGGGTACAAAATATTCTAAATAGTGTAATTGCCACGACGAACTTTTTTTTAAGGAAATACTGCGGCTCTGTTTAGGTGGATACAGACATTGCGAGGCATGCGCTACGAACGGCGCACAACGAATGCCTCTGTTTGAGGCGTGCGTGTTGAAAAACTATACCAACATATGCTCGGGTCGAGCCATCGCGTACGAAGCAAACGCCTCGTTTGTTTGTCTTCATGTTTGTTGCGAGGCATGTGCTACGCACAGACGCGCGCGTGCGGGCCGCGCGTGTGCGCCGGCTCATTGCGAGCAGTGCGTTACGTTTGGACGGTTGTATCCGCGTCTCTGTGATGTTCGCACGCATTATGGACGACAAAGAAATTTTACGAAAAGCAGTTGAATTATACGAAAATAACCGATTATTATGGGATCCAAAACATCATTATTATTATGATAAAAACAAAAGAGAAGACATATGGCGTTTAATTGCGAATGAACTTAATGTAAACATCGCGGAGCTGAAAAAAAAAAATTATTCTCTTCTAGGATCTTATAGAAGGGAAAAATCTCGAGAAAATAAAAGCAAAGTAACTGGATCAGGTATGTATAATCAATTATTTTTGAACTACCCACTATTACTAGGCCTCCTTCACTCGGCGCTTGCAACGATAAATACCTAGACATTCGGCGTGGTGCCGTCGTCATCGCCATTCCAGAACAAGAAGATCTGGCTGGCTAGCTGGTTAAAGCATGTGTGTCGACACAAGGAAACGACAGTCTTTTTTTTTCATTAGGTACCTAGGTCGCTGCAGATGAGGAAAGGAAAATTATCGTTTTGTTCACAGAAAAAATGTATAATTATTTATTGAATTAGACACAGTTACCCTAAAATGGGTTCCCTACGTCAGTGTGAAAGTTGTTGGTTCGATTTTCATTATATCGAACACGGTATGTCGATAATTCAATTGTGCGAAGTTTTATTACATCGATGCTTTATTGGTGCGATGTAACGTTAGTGCGAAAAATGTTGGTGCGAAGTACCCTACAGTGATTTCTCATTAGTTCGATAGTAGGTATGTTCGAAACACCTACTGTTCCTTGACGCCAGCAGCTACGCTTGCATTTTTTTTTAATTTACCCGTTTTCACCGATCTCGTGGGAATTTCGGGAAACCCCTTCTTAGTGCACGTCTACGGTCCCCAAGCAACATAAATGCCAAATTTCAGCTTCCTGCGCCAAATAGTTTCGGCTGTAGCGTGTCTGTCAGTCAGTCAGTAACGCAAGGATTTTATATATTAACATAATGAAAGTGAGAAGAGGCCCGTGCCCAGCAGTGGGACAGATAAGGGGCTGATGATGATGATATTTAAATAATCCTACTTTACCTCAGCATATCATCATTACTTGTCTTTAATTATACAAAAATGGGTAGGACCTATCCATAAATGAGATTTACTAATTTCATAATAAGTATACCTACTCATGATACATATTTTTAATGACGATTAACGTTTTGTTTATTTCTTGGTGTTTGCTGATCAGGTCCAAGTTTAGGTAGGTTTAACTAATTTGTTGTATAATTGTTGATTCAAAATTGATGTGTAAATATGAATTGTAATTATCTTTCCTTAGGTAATTGTGCTAAAAAGAGTTATTAATTGAATGTCAAGGCACAGTAGGTGTTTCGAACATACCTACTATCGAACTAATGAGCAATCGCTGTAGGCTACTGCGCACCAACATTTTTCGCACTAACGTTACATCGCACCAATAAAGCATCGATGTAATAAAACTTTGCACAATTGAATTGTCGACATACCGTGTTCGATATAATGAAAATCGAACCAATCGCACTGACGTAGGGAACCCGTTTAAAATACATACATTTACGTTTGATAAGATGCTTTTAACGAATCGTTACGCGCTTCATACATATTGGATAATTACGAGAGCAACTTGAAAATGTGTTTTTTTGTTTGTTGAGGTATCTTAACGAATTTGGTGTCAAATGAAAACTCTAGGTCTCAAACCATTTTATCCGGTTGAATCATGTAAACCAGACCACCCGTTTATGAGATATTCAGTAGTAGGTATATTTAGTGAAATTGTAAACAACCAGAATTTTTGATGTGAGATTTTATTTATTTTCAGCCGCAGGTGATGTTTATACATCGAAATGGTTTGCCTACGATTGGTTTGCTTTTCTATCAGACAAAAACATACCAAGCGACCCCACAATTGATACTATGAGTGTTGTAAGTACCAATCCACATATTTTTAATAATTATTTTGCCAGGGAAGTGAATTGTTGTTAACAAAATGTTTCGCTAAGTGAAGACGTATATTTTTTGCCCTGTTACCTGTTGTTATTCTAGTCGTGTTTCGGATAGGCTGTTGCATATTAGGCTCTAAGGTATGTCGCCAACTACCGGGAATTATTTCACCATTAATTTCATCATCAAATGTTCCTAATGGCGTGTAATTAGGTTGTGAAGCTGATCGCTTGCGCATGAAATTATGTAGATAAGCTACTGTTAAAACTACCTTTTTAGCTTTCTCCGGTTGTAGAATGATTGATGTAGAACTCGAAATACAGAACTTACTATACCAAACACATTTTCCACGACTCTGCGGCCTCTAGATAGTCGATAATTAAATACTCTTTCATGAGAACCACTTGGTGCCGTTCCTTGAAACGGTTTCATGATATAATTATTTAATTCAAATGCTTGATCTGCTAATATAAAATATGGAATTTTCATAGCATAAGGAATGGTGGAATTTGGGGTGGTGGTATATGTAGTTGTTGGTTTTCGAGTTTTCGATATAATTGAGTATTTTTAAAAACACCTCCATCAGAAATTCTACCTGGGCTTCCTACATCAACATACAAAAAATTATAATTAGCGTCTACCAAAGCCAACATAACTATACTGAAAAAAGTCTTATAATTATAGAATTCAGTTCCACTGTGAAATGGAGCCTGTAACATTATGTGTTTCCCGTCCATAGCAGCTAGCGCGTGGGGAAAGTCCCATTGTCGTTCAAACTCTTCACTTATTCTCAACCATTCCTCTTCTGAAGATGGCATCTGGAATGAAATATAAAGAAAATGTTAATCATATTGTGTTTTGTGTTTTATTAAGTTAGGATCGAATAGTGATCAGCAGATTTATACTAGAAGTGCAACGACCGCGCGGCCGGCCGCGGCCGTTCAGGGCACGCCCGCGCTCGGCCCGCGCTCCGCGTAGCTATCGCGCGATGTATCACTATTGGTTCGAATTCGCTTTCGAGTTTTGTTTAAATCACAGTTGTTTATCTGCCATCTATTGATTCTAATAAAAATAAATATATATTCGATTGTATTACCGATAGGTACAAACTCATTTCTCTCAAACAACCACAAAAATTTCACGATGTATATACAGGGTTATTTGTAAGCCATTAACAAACTTTCCGGAGCTGAAATTAGGTAGATACTTATGATTATAACAAACCCAAAAGAAAAAGAATACCTTTTGTGTTTGATTTCATAGTAAAAGTTTATAACCGTAAGTACGTTCAGCTCCTGAAAGGTTGTTAATGTTTTACAAATGACTCTGTACTTATGTTTAAAAATAACCCTGTACCTGTTAATTTTATGTCATGAATTAATATTATTGTTTCAGGTATCACCAAATGTTTCTGAAATGAATACTGCAGAAATTGAAGGATATTCTTCAAACATTATTACAGCGACTCTAAATGAAATAGATACACCTACTACCTGTCAAAGTGGAACAAATGTAATAGAATCATCGAATAGCAGAACAGCACCACGAGTAAGGAATACATCGAGTAGGAAAAGACGCCTAAATGATAGTAATGATGTTATGTTACAAGATGCGTACAGATTATTGCAAACTACAGCGAAAACCGATCATTTTGATACGTTTGGCAACCATGTGGCATGTGAACTGCGAAAGTATGACATACAAGTTGTACCTCATGTAAAAAAAGCAATTTTGGATATTTTGTTTCAAGCAGATACTGGTCAGTTCTCTTATGTTCGTCAGGGATACTACCCGTCTGGCTTTCAAGGTCGATCTAGCTCTTTGCCATCTCATTCAGCTTCATCTAATCATTCTACTAGCTACGTACCAAGTCCACCTAATCATTCAACTAGCTACGTACCAACTCCTTCACCTAATCATTCAACTAGCTATGAACCAACTCCTTCGCCTAATCATTTAACTAGCTACGTACCAACTCCTTCACCAAATCATTCAACTAGCTACGAACCAACTCCTTCGCCTAATCATTCAACTAGCTGCGTACCAACTCGTGCGAGCATCGATGAACCCAATTTTGATTTTTTGCAATAATTATATAAAAACAGTACTTAGCTATATTTAAGAATTAAGGAACCTAATGATTCGATAAATAAATAAGTAATAATAAAATGTTGTATACTTACTTTTATGTATTCCTTTAAAACTTCTATAAGTGCATCACAAACTTCTGGAATTATGCTCGATATTGATTGTTTCGAAATCCGGAACAAGTATTGCAAACTCACGAAAGAATCACCAGTAGCTAAATACCTTAAGGTAACCAACAATCGCTCCTTGACAGTAATGGCATCTCGCATAAACGTATCCTTTTTTTTCAGTATAGGCTCCACAGCATTCAAGAGGAAATTAAAATCTTCTTCAGCTATGTGTATAAAATTCGAGTTATTTTCTTCAAATGAGAGATCATCGAACAGCTTATTTCCGTATTCATAACGCAGGCGGAAAAACTTTTTGACCCACCAACGACGACGACTTTGTTCTTTCCTTTTCTTTTCAATAATTGAATGAATAATTATAAAAGCAGCAGCGGATACGCGCACGCGATGCAAAGGTGCCATCTTGACTGCTGCTATGTGAGTTGGATCGGGCCGAGCATGCGCTGCGCGCTGTTTGGCCCGAACAAACGCAGTTTCATTTTCGCAGTCGAGGCGTACGTGGATATTGTACGCGGCGCACGCCTCGAACGTGCATGCGCGGCACCGTCCACAACTAATGTAATGCTCGCACTGAGGCACTTTGATCTTGTAGCATTTGCCGACATTCGTTGGCTCGCCCTCGCACGTGCGTAGCACATGCCTCGCCACGAATATGAAGGTACACACCTTGCGAGGCATGCGCTGTGCGCCGTGCGCAGCGCATGCCTCGCAAAGTCTGTATACGGCTTTTGGTGCACAAGTAAATTAGTAATGATGTGTTATTCATTATCGAACATAATCAGTGTTGATTGAGTTTCTCCTTTATTGATCAGTTGATTATCACTGATTTAACAAATTTTCATTCGAATTAAATTGTGATTCGGGTTAATTCGTACAATTAATTGCATTGTTTATTTCGTAATTGTGTATTGTTAATACAATATTTTCCTACTTTAGGGAACTATCAAATAAAGTTCCAAAAAACATGACAATATACTATATGATGTATAATATTACTATCAGTACCATATACAAAATATAAGGCTTTAATATAAATCAAAATTGTATCCCTTAGAAAAGAAATCATGTGTATTTTATTTAATAAAGTTTGAATATGAAAGAGTTGAAATAAATATTTTATTCGCATATTATACCAATACCTGCTTCTTAGCTTGGCTGTAACAGTTTGCTGAACATTACAAGCACGTTTGACCTATTGGACCTTAGAATAAGGAAAATGTAATTGAATTTTGCAGGCGAACAAAGTATTCCGATTTGGGGCATTAAGGTGACTATAGATTGTCACCTAGAGTTCGGGAATTACCCATCAGACGTACTTAGACCAAGATAATATGAGAATGTATCGTAAATTGTTTGTATATATAACGTAGACTCCTTATAAGCTTAGGAACGTGGTCACTAGATTTTAACCAACGAAAAATCGAAGGGAGATCTCAAGTCAACTTGTAAATGTATTTTTTTATTTATGACCATGAATGTTTTTACAGAGTAGACGGATTTTGATAATTATTTTTTCGATTACTTAGTGCTGACAGACGTATACTTAACGAAGACACATAATGAAATTTTTAGCTTCACTTGTTTTTACATAATATGCTCGTTGAATAATTAAAGTATAATTCATGGTAGGATAACCATGCCCCCATACGTAAAGTTAAATTAAGACGCCCACCAGCACCCTGGATCACGAGAGGTGTGCGCATGGCAATGAGGCGTAGGGACCGAGCCTTCCGGGTCTATAAATGGGACCGCTGTGATGACAACTGGAAACTGTTCAAGTCTGCAAGGAATCGGTGTAATCAGATGGTACGCAACGCTAAACGCCAACACATTCTACATAATATTTCTTCCTCATCCCCTGCCGATATCTGGAAGTTCCTTGGCACTTTAGGTATCGGCAAACAGCGACGTATTAGCTGTCTTGGGACACTCAGTCTGGATGACATCAATACACATTTCACAACCACCACCACATTAGATCACCAGACTGAGTGTCTCACAGTGAACTACTTAGCTTCTTTAACCCGACCCAACATAGATTCCTTTCACTTTTCTCCACTAGCCCCGGATGAGATCAGGAAGATAATCCTTTCCATAAAGTCCAATGCGGTGGGATGCGACGACATCAGCCGGCGCATGATCACTGCTATCTTAGACCAACTCCTTCTAGCCATCTCCCACATCATAAACTTTTCACTTACTTCTGGCACCTTTCCAGCCCTGTGGCGTAAAGCTTATATTATTCCTCTTCCTAAAGTCCAAAACCCTTCACACCCGAATCACTTTCGTCCCATCTCTATACTTCCTTACCTGTCCAAAGTCCTAGAGTCCTGTGTCCAAAGGCAATTGTCTAGATTTGTTTTCTCAAATAACTTACTAAGCCCGTACCAATCTGGTTTCAGGCCTGGACACAGTACTACAACCGCCCTTCTCAAAGTGACTGGCGATATTAGGGAGGGCATGGAGAACACCAAAGTCACTCTGTTGGCTTTGGTTGATTTTTCGAATGCCTTTAATACCGTCAGTCACGATGTCCTGCTGTCCCTCCTTACCCATCTTAAGATCTCATCCGAAGCTCTGGATTGGTTCTCAAGTTATCTTCGAGGACGCCAGCAGTCTGCCCGCCTCGACGAGTCATCATCGAAGTGGCGTGACAATAACTCTGGTGTTCCTCAAGGCGGTGTTCTTTCTCCTTTTTTATTTTTTTTTATCTTTATTAATCTCCTAACTCAAAATCTTCAATGCGCTTATCATCTGTATGCCGATGACTTGCAGATATACTCTCGGGCCTCCGTTGAGGACGTCCCGTCCGCAATTCAGGGAGTTAACCGAGATCTAAGCGCCATACAGAGCTGGTCAGACAAGTTTGGATTGTGTGTAAATCCTAGCAAATGCCAAGCAATTATAATTGGTAGCCAATGGACCATTAAAAGATTAGACGTCTCAACCCTGCCACCGCTAGTTTATGATGGTGAGATCATAGATATGTGCCCAGTAGTCAAAAACCTTGGCCTACATATGGACAGCACGTTAAGCTGGCGAAACCACGTCACCCAAACCAGCAAAAAGATTACGGGTACTCTACGCGCTATCAATCGCCTTAGAAACTTTCTACCACCGAAAACTAAGACAATGCTTGTGCAAACTTTGGTATTTCCCTTGGTCGACTATGGTGATGTATGCTACTATGACCTGAATGCAGATCTTCTTAACAAACTCGACCGTCTTCTCAATAACTGCATTCGATTTATTTTCAATCTTCGCAAGTATGACCACGTGTCTACTTATCGTTCCCATTTGAAGTGGCTTCCTATTCGTCAAAGACGCAGTCTGCGTGCTCTCACTACTCTCTATTCTATCCTCATGTCTCCCAATACTCCCAAATATTTAAGTTCTTACTTCCAGTACTTATGCAGCAACCACGGTCGTAACCTTCGTTCATCTGATAACCTTCTTCTTCTTTGTCCTTCACATAAATCTTCTTTCATCCACTCTTCTTTTCCTACTCAAGCTATTCTTCTTTGGAATGACCTTCCTCTCGAAATCAGGACGTCCAACACTAGGCACTGCTTTAAGAAAAAGGCAAAACAGCTTTTATTGGCTAAGTTGGCAGAAGTATCGTAACATTTATATAAATTTTACGTATATACGTATAAATTTATTACTTGGGTATCTATATATTTACTAGCTGACCCGGCAAACGTTGTTTTGCAAATTTTTTTTTTTTGAAAAATAGATGTTGGCCTTTTCTTTGATAGATACCGAATAAGCACAAAAAAAATCATCAAAATCGGTCAAGCCGTTTCGGAGGAGTATGGGAACGAAAACTGTGACACGAGAATTTTATATATTAGATTTATGTATGTATATATAATATGTATGTGTATGTTAGTATATATAATATGTATTTAATTATTATTATGATTAAAGTTTATGTATTGTATGCGTTTATCATACCTATTAAGTTATATTAAATATATAAGTCAAACTGCACTTCTAAAATACACCTACCATTAATCTCTGCACCACTCTAAGGTAGACTGGCAGAAAATGCCTAAGGCATTAAGTCCACCTTTATACGCTATGTGTATATAAAGATAATAAATAAATAAATAAATAACCGCAGGTATTAAACAAAACTCATAACTGAAGGACTAATAAGCTCCTTAATAGTTTATATCCCATCGTGAGGTCTTGCATAGGTGTGCGGATGATGACATATGCAAAATGCATTAGTGTGTAAAATATGTATCAAGCAACGTTATATTGAACACGCAATAAACATTTAACATTCGAGCGTTTCAGTTGTCTCCAACTCATAGCACTGAAAACATTATGAAAGTCTTCGGTTCAAAATTGAAGCTTTCATAGAAACTGTATTATTAAAATTATTCTCATAAACTTCGTAACCATAACTTACTCGACACTCTCGAATGATTGTAGTTAATTGACAAAGACGCCCTTTTCTATTAGATTTAATATTCTTTTCTATCCTACGACCAGACGGATCACGTGTTGGTAAGCGATAGTAGTGTAAAATTGGGCTATCTGGATCAGAGGAGATCCAGATAGCCCAATTTTACTTCTCGAGAACTGATTTTCAGTTTTTGAAAACTGATTTTTGATTTATCAATAACTTAATCTATTCAAGTCATTTTTATTTTTGACTTCTCGAAAACTGATTTTGAGTTTTCAAAAACTTGATCAATCCAAGATTTTTGTCTCGATCATTCAATAACTGATTTTTACGTTTTGATAACAGATTTTACTTATTAAAAACTGATTTTTGCTTTATCAATAACTCAATCTATTCAAGACATTCTTATTTTCGACTTCTCGAAAACTGATTTTGTTTTTTCAAAAACTTCACTATTCCAAGATTTTGTCTCGATCATTCAAAAACTGATTTTACTTTTTGAAAACTGATTGCGATAATTTTGATTTCTGACTTTTCGAGAACTAATTAGATAACCTGCTTTCCACTTTTCACAATAATCACATTCAGTTAACGTGATAATATTTGTTAAAGGGCTTTTGTAAATGAAAAAAAACGAGTTAAAAAAATCAAGACATTTATTTTTCTAATTCAAGTTGGATTTTTTTAATCAAATCATTCGCACTTTTATAAATATCGTCAAATAACACATGTCTTACGACATGTTTTGCACATATCTCTGCTTTACATTTGCATAAGGTATCTTGCTGGTTAATAAAACTTTTCGCATCGTATATTTCGATGCGGACGATCTTAAATCCTGGTGCAGGTTTCTTGATGAAACTAAAATTATATAGGTTGCTATCATCAGAATGCAGTCTTTTTCGAATGATGCCTTCATTCTGGTTCGTTTTCATTGAACGTGCTGCATCCATGGGAATAAAGTTGAATAAAGTTTCTTCAGAATCCTGGAAATATAAATTGTAATGATAAATAAATAAGTTTTACAGCAATATAGGTAATTTACATTAACATTGAGATTTTAACTGCTGAATTATGGTATGTTATAGAAATAATATGGGTAAGTACAAAAAAATTTAATTTTTAATATGATAAATCCTAATAAATTCATAAAATTAAACGTTTATTCAATTTATATTCATTGAATTACATACATACACACATACATAGTCGCGTCTGGTGCCGTCGAGACGTTAATTAATTGTTATTATTATTCTCTTATTTAAACATATATTATCAATATTATTACATATATGCGTTTTATTTACTACATTATTATAGATAGACTATGTAAATACATCATTAAATTTGTATTTTGTAGTAATAAATAAATATTTAACTTAGAAGGATGAGTTTAAGTTATTTCTATGGAATAAACATTAAACAAGGAATGGTATAATTTATTAAAACATTTAAATTGTTGTCAGTTGCTCATAAAGATTCTGTAATAGTTATAGGTAATATTTTTCCCAAAATATATATAATAAAATGTACAAATAACTTACCGACATAATGTGTTAATTAATTTCTTCTTGTGAGATGAGACACGACTCACTCGAAATAAAATTGTAAGTATAATAAAATGATTTCAATATTACTAAGTTTAATTATTTCACGATCTTAAGGTTCAAATTTGAACATATATTATGTGTTAGTGATAACCGATGCGTACTGCTCCTTTTTTGGAACGTTTGTTTATGTTTTCGCGACAGAGAGGCGTCGGATGCAATGTGAGCCCGTCTATGTTTTGTAGAATTATCTACTAACTAAATTCAATCAAAAAGACAACATGAATGATTATTCATGTTGTCTTCGAGTTTGTCTGTAGTAACCACGAGTAAGAAGCGAATGTTTTTCATAGCTTAAATGCTAAGTAAAACCTGGTGCAACCTTTAGTATAAACAACAGATATTATTGCGATGATAGCAATATTTTAGGGTTCCATTTATATGAGAAGGTTTTATATCGAAAGTTGATTAGAAGATGTATTAATAAATGACATAATGTAGGCAGAACGCACTTTTACCACGAATGTAAACTTTCTTGACATTTTATTTTATTCTGATCATCAAATTTTGCACACAAGCGAAGCGCACAATGTTACGTATTCATTTCCTCACACTTGCGCATTATTGATTCATATTAAGAGGGTTAAAAAAATTGATGTTCATACTTTCTGCTCAGATCCATCTCCCAAGTGAGACTTACGTAGTGTTTGTGTACCAGTGAGTGGTGTGCTGATATATTAAAACTATCATCAATCGAATTGACTAGTAATTTAGAAGTGCCAGTAGTAAAGTGAAAAGTTATTTCATATCAACAACTAATCACCATGTAAGTATTATTTATGTTTCACTTCATTGTTTTCTTATGGTTCTAATAATTGTACCAACCGCATTTTTTTAAGATTTTATTTAGCTTGCCCTGTTTGTTTATTTGTCTATTTATTTGGGCCAAATTTAATAATTAAAATTTCCCCATCTTGTTGTCAGATTTATCTAATATTTTGGTACACACCTTTAGTTCTGATGACAACACAATTTAATTCTAAATTGTCATTCATATACTTAATAAAACAATACAGGGCGAGCCATTTACCTATTATCTGTGATATTTCATAAAATTTTACAAATAATTTAGTTACTGCCGCATTATTTGGAAATACGAATAAAATAAAATTAACACAGCTGTCAGTTATTTGTGTTTTTATTAGATTAACAACGAATACTCTAGTTAATTAATAACGATTAATAATTTCGGTATATGTACCTATGAAATTAGATTTTTCGATATAGATATAAGTAGTAAATGAATTTGTGCATCGAAATCAAACTACGGTTTACGGATTCTATCGCGATATATTGGTTTTAGTTCATTTACACTGACACAATTTTAAAACTGACATATTCCTGTAATGAAACTGTAACGTCGGCTAGCAATAAAAAAAAATAGTTCTAGATCATTCGGTTTAAATGTAAATTAACTAAAACCAATATATCGTGATAGAATCCGTAAACCATAGTTTGATTTCAATGTGTAACATTGGTGTAAACTCAAGAAGACAGGTACTATACATTTGTGCATACATTTAAGTCTAAAAGTTACAATATAACTTTGTAGTGCTTAATTGTAGTAATTATGTAGGTATACTTAAGCATTAAGCATTGAACTTCCCTTATTTTTCCCTGTCCACAAAACCATGGCATCGTTTTCACTTTAATAATGAAATTGATGTTTTTACAGGTCGAATCATGTCGATGCTATTTTCCCGTCGGAAGAGGAGTCATCGGCTGACGAAATAGAAAAGAAACCTGTCGAGAAGAAAATCAAGAAGAAGAGAGCACACCGTTCAGAGCCTTCGTGTAGCGAGGTCCGCGCGCGCTTATCCGACAACGCTGGCAGCGCGGGTTGCCGCTCCAACAGCAAGCGTGCTAAGGCTGAAAATAAAACTACAGCGAGATAACTCTTTGGCTCCGACAGCGACGAGGATAATCGCGCTGTCGAAAACGAAATTGGTAAAAATACATCACCTTTAGTTTCATATGTCACTCGACGAGTTGCGAATGGGTATTCGCGACAAATGAATGCATTAAAAATGGGGGCACATTTTGTTGAACTGAAAATATATAAGTGTGACGTGAATAGAACACGTGTCCCCCATGAATAGATGGCGTCACGCTGTTGTGGCGATAAAAAGCAGGACTGATATTGATACCGATAGCTGGCGTCACTTATCAGCTTATTTGGTTGCCATTCGCATAGAATTTAAAGATACCCCACCTATGTTTATTAATTCGTACAATTAATTATATCGTTAATTATCCTAGTTTTACCCATTATTATAAGTTATATATTATATTATAAATTATAACTCAATGTAATCCATGTAGAGTTTTAACATAAGGCATACAATAAAAATGTAATCAACAACTACTCTAATATTATTTACTCTTTTACTTATTTAATAAAACATTATAATTATTAAAGTTTTTCTGTTTTAATTGTTCACAGTTACCACACCTCCGAAATATGAATCAGATAAAGAGACTATAAAGCCAGATATTATATTATGTACGAAATGCAATCTAAACATTCTGAAACATAACTATAAAAATCATACAAGATCTAATTTACATAAGTCTAATTGTCGATTGAATACTAAGTTTGAAAACATTTATATCATTGCTACTGCATTTAAAAATAGAATAATAACATATAGACTGAATCCTTTACTTTAAAAAGCCGAATTTCTCACACCAGAGATGTTCTTAAATGATATTAAGAATGATGTAAAAAGCATTATTGAATTATCGTTAATAAAACATCATTGTATGAAAGTCAATTTTGAACTATTTGCTTATTTTATTTACCTAAGTCAGAAAAGCAACAATTGAAATCGTTTAATACTAAATTTGAAGTTATATGCAATAACACTGATATTGAATGTACTTTTGACACAGCTATTAATATTTTAATAGAAAAGATGTCATTATTTGAACATTGCGAGTCGGGATGGTCTTTTAATGATGTAAGTCACTTAGAAATCAATATAAATAAATATTCACCCATGAAAGGTGGCAGTTATATAGATCTACCGTTGGTTATTAAAAATACTAAACGTTGTATAAATATCCAGAATGATGACGAACATTGTTTGTTATGGAGCGTCGTAGCAGCGCTGTACCCTGCAATAAATAATGTTTGTAGAACTGCGTCTTATCCATATTTTTCAGAAATTCTCAACATTGAAGGCATGTCATTCCCGCCTACTGTTGAGGATTTAAAACTTTTAGAGAAACAAAATCCTGATATAAGTTTTAATGTTCATGGTCTCGATAAAAGATTTACTGTGACTGGTCCTTTATATTTGACAAGTTCTAAAAAAGTGAATCATATAAATTTATTGTATATAGAAAAACAGCAAAAAGGTCATTACTGTTTAATTACAGACCTCCCACGTCTAGTAAAACGACAAATTACTAAACACATTTGTGATACATGTTTACAGTTTTTTGTGACTAAGTCTCGATACATGTCACACAAATGTTCTGAAATATTGGCGATATTACCAGAAAAACATAGTAAATTAAAATTTAAAAATTATGAAAGAGAACTAAAGATTCCTTTTGTAATATACGCAGACTTCGAAAGCATATTGTTAAGTTGTGATTCAGAGCCAGGTTTTAACACAATCAATTTAAAACTGCATCAACCGTCATGTTTTGGATATTGCATTTGTTGTTCTTATGACCAGAGCTTGAATAAATATGTTTCATATAGAGGCCCTAATTGCATTGAAGTATTTATTAAACGACTTATCAAAGATGTAAAACGTATAGATGGTATATTATCGAATAAAAAGTCAATGTCACCATTATCGCATACCCAAAAAGACAATTACTGTAGCGCTAATACGTGTCATATTTGTGAACAGCCTTTACTTGGAGATAAAGTTGTTGATCACGATCATTCTCCATCATATCATGGATCTGAGTAACGCGGTGCGGCTGATAGTCACTGTAATTTAATATATAGAATATGTC
Source organism: Euclidia mi (assembly GCA_944739405.2). Taxonomy (NCBI): domain Eukaryota; kingdom Metazoa; phylum Arthropoda; class Insecta; order Lepidoptera; family Erebidae; genus Euclidia; species Euclidia mi. Next base: position 21,845,941 of record OX123184.2, read on the forward strand.
CTTATATTCCTGTAATCTTCCATAATTTATCAGGATATGACAGCCATCTTTTTATTCAAGAGTTATCCAGCTATGAAGGAAATATCAAAGTAATACCTAAAACTAAAGAAAAAAATATATCGATTATTAAAAACATTTATGACACATTATCAAAAAATTAACAAAGGAGGAGAATGTTCACCTTTCCAATGAATTCAGAAATTATCATCAGTTCATGTTGCTGAGGGAAAAAGGCATATTCCCTTACGACTATATTGATTGATATTGATTCATGGGCTAAATATGATAAAAAAGAGCTTCCACCTAAAGACAGTTTTTTTAATAGTTTAACTTCGGAACATATATCAGATATTGAATATAAACGTGTACAGCAAATTTGGAACACTTTTGAGATTAATTGTATTGGTGAATATAATGACCTATATTTAAAAAGAGATGTATTATTACTTTGTGATGTATGTGAAAAGTTCAGACAAAAATGCTTAGAATATTATAAATTAGATCCAGCACATTATGTTTCTTCACCCAGTTTAAGTTGGGATGCTATGCTTTTATACACAGGAATTCAATTAGATTTAATATCTGATATAGAAATATATGAATTATTAGAGAAAGGAATACGTGGAGGTCTAGCTCAATGCTCACTTTGGTATGCCAAAGCAAACAAAAAATATCTTTCAGACTATGATATCAGAGAACCTTCCAGTTTTTTAATATATCTAGATGCTAATAATTTGTATGGTTATGCTATGACAAAAAATTACCTATTTCAGACTTTTATTTATTAAAGGAAAATGAAATATCGAAATTTGATCTCTTCCGCGTTGCAGATGACTCCGACTATGGATATTTTCTAGAAGTAGATTTGGATTATCCTAGTTATTTACATGATATTCACAGTGACTTACCATTTGCACCTGAAAAAATGATTCCCCCGGGTGGAAAAACACATAAATTAATAGCGAATTTATATGATAAAAAGAAATATGTTATTCACTACACAAATTTGAAACAATGCCTAACACATGGATTAATTTTAAAAAAGATCCATCGTATTTTGGCTTTCCGACAGGATTGTTTTTTAAAGAAATATATTGATTCAAATACACAATTACGTTAAGCAAGTACGTCAAATTTCGAAAAAGATTTATTTAAGCTGTTGAATAATTTTATATTTCGAAAAACAATTGAAAATAGGCGCAAACAAATAGATGTCAGATTAATTTCGCGATGGAAAGATAGTAACAATTTAACGAATAAATATGTGGATGCTGAGAAACTAATTTCTAAACCGAATTTAAAAAGTGTGTGTATATTTAATGAAAATTTTGTAGCTATTCGGTTGAAGCAGGAAAAAGTGACCCTGGACAGACCAATATATATCGGGTTTACTGTTTTAGAATATTTAAAACAACATTTATACCAGTTTCACTATGATTTTATTAAAAAACAGTATGGGAACCAGGTAATGCTTTGTTATACAGATACTGATAGCTTACTTTATTTTATTTATACTGATGACTTTTATAATGATATTGTTAAAAATATATCACAATTTGATACAAGCAATTTTACTGATGATAATCATTACGGAGTACCTAGGTTAAATGCAAAGAGTCCTGGTTTATTCAAAGATGAATTAGGTGGTAACGTAATTTCTGAATTCGTTGGTCTTCGAGCTAAATTATATTGTATAGACAGTGTTAAAACGCAAATAAAGAAAACCAAAGGTATAACGAAACCTGTAACCAGAAAATTATCATTAAATAATTATAAGAAAACTCTGTTAGACGATAAGACGTATAAACATAAGATGAAAATCATAAAATCTATTAAACTTGTACACACAAGAAATAGATAAAGTAGCTTTAATAAAGAAATGACGACAAAAGGTAAATTTTATCCAATCAAATTTATACTAAGCCATGGGGGTATCATAAAAGTATCAAATATTGATGTTTTATTAATGTTATTTTAAGAATATAATGTTGTTTCTAGATGATAAGTTTTAATTTTATGTAAGCTATAATAATATAGAAATATGTAAATGTAATATTGCAAACTTTACTTAATACAATTATTTTAAATACTTGGTAGTGTTATTTAAAATTACTCTCTTCGAAGCATATGGATTATTTGATACATACTACTAGTTACCTGACTGACTGCTCATGTCTAATATGGTAGTAAATATATTTATTATGATGTCATTATTTTACTTATAAATACTCATTAACTTATGTTACTATTTCAAATAAATTTTTGATTTTGAATAGATAGCACAATGAAGTTTGTTAAGCAATCTCACACACTAGAAGTGCAAAATATAAACGTAACGCAGAGTTACCGAATTTAAACATGGTTCTCTTTTACCTAACTCAATTCTATGTGTGATTTGTGGCCCTTCAAACTGTGGTAAAACGAATGTTATGCTAACTTTATTATTGCATGAAAATGGTCTTAAATTTAAACATATCTATTTGTACTCAAAGACAGCTTTTCAACCAAAATATTGTTTCTTAAAAGAAGTAATAAAACATATTCCCCTGGCCAAATTCTTCATTTATAGTGATAATAAAGAAGTTATTCATCCTAATGAAGCTTTAAGAAATTCTATTATGATATTCGATGATGTAGCGTGTGAAAATCAAATTAACATTCGAAATTATTTTGCCATGGGAAGACATAAACAAATCGATTGTTTTTATTTATCTCAAACCTATTCAAAAATCCCTAAACAACTTGTGCGCGATAACGTTAACCTATTGATAATATTTAAAGAAGATGACATCAACTTAAACCATATATACAACGAACATGTAAATACAGACATGGAATGGCTTCAATTCAAGAAACTTTGTTCTACTGTATGGCAAGACCAATTTAATTTCTTGTTGGTAAACAAAGACTGTTCTCTAAACGAAGGAAGGTATAGAAAAGGCTTTGATGTATTTATAAAATTTTAGAAAACTCATATATTGTAAAGATTAGTTAAACAAATTTCATTTGTTGTTAAGAATCAGTAAGTACAAGTTGCATGTGAGCTTGAGTAAAATGGAGACAAATGTTAAAGAGCAACTAATAAAATCAGTAAATAGTATAAAAAATAAAATAAAACTGATTCAAGATAAAGAAGATACAGCTAATATAAAATATCAAAAAGTATTCAAGCCTATTATAGATCCTCTAAAATCCTTCATTAAAGTAAATGAAAACGATAATTCAACTTTAAATAATGTAAATGTCAATGAAAATTGTAAAATCGGTCATTTAAGCTCTTCACTGGATTCTTTTACTACTAAAAACATAACGGATTCGGACGAAGATTCAGAATACTACAGTGAAGGAGACAAAAGTCCATCAAATAGAAAGACGATACTTTAATGTCGTTAAAGAAAGAAGATTTTGTTGACATTTATGATAAAATAAATATTCCATTTGGTATTCGAAATGAAAATAACCGCTTGACCGCTAGCGCCAATTCACCGAATTCACTTGACCGCTCACGTTCTAAACAAAATGTCGCGCCGCCGCTCGCCAGATGGGCGCGCTAACATAACATAAACATTTATTGTTGATAAGTCGGTAACATGAGTAGGTTGAAGTGACGTTTTTCTTCAACCTTATAAATGACTCTTTCAAGTCGTATGAATTCTTTGCTGATATTTATTTTCTAATTTATTATACTTAGCAGTGAACATTGACTATCGTTGAAAAAAACACTTTGTGTATTTTAAACAGGATTATTTTAAAAAGTAAATCGATGTCATACATATTTTATGAGTTTTAACTGTAGAGGTATTCTATCTACACCGAATTAAATAAAAAAAAACCATGTGTCATAGTATAAAAATATTTAATTACACGCATACGATAAGCACGTAATTACTTAGCAGCGAACATTGACTATCGTTGAAAAAAACACTTTGTGTATTTTAAGCAGGATTATTTTAAAAAGTAAATCGATGACATACATATTTTATGAGTTTTAACTGTAGAGGGATTCTATCTACACCGAATTAAATAAAAAAAACATGTATCATAGTATAAAAATATTTAATTACACGCATACGATAAGCACGTAATCACGGAGCGCGCGAAACAAAGAGTGGCATTTGACATTATTTTTTCGTTCCGGGTTAACGATTTTAAGACTCGCTTCCTATTTTTAGCATCAAGAAATGTTCAATGATTTGAATAGAACAGAGAAAAATAATTTAAAACATTACGTAATAGAAAGAAACAGTCAATTCAGACCGAGTATATATATTAGCGCTGTAACCAAAAAGGGATAATAGTCACTTGTGCGCGGTCTACGGCATTTCGAAAAAGGGAGAATAGTCACTTGTGCGCGGTCAAGCGGATAATAAACTAATGATAGGAAACTCTAATGTAAAATTTTCTGTTACTAAAAATACTTCAAACACTGAAAAAGCTTACGCAGTCACGATTAATAACAAACATTATGAATTTACTCCGGGTTTAAAAGAAGTTTTGGTCAGCAGCGAGCCCAACTTGGCATTACTCACTGAAAAAGATAAGATTAACTACAAAGAAATACTTCATAATACAAACGCAAAAAACGGGATTTTCAACCTAGTGGGCAAATTAAAGGTGATAAAGGAGCAAAATACCGTCAAATAATAAAACCACTGTTTTCTAACATTCTTGATCAGAAAAATTCTTCTGAATCATTGGTGGAAAAGAAAACTGGTGGATATATATCAAAATATTAGAAATATAAACCAAATACAGATTATATTTATTGGGATAACCCGAATGAATTGATTGAAAGATTAAAATTATTAATTGCATCTCAAAGTGCTGGCAACACTAACCATGATAACGAAATTTTAGCAATTATAGAAGAATTAAAAGAAGCAGGTATTATGAAATAAAAAGATTTATGCTCTATGATGTAGTTATTGAAAGGATAACAAACATGAATAACCACGCATCAACATCTCCAGTGTGCAATGAAAGTGATGTTACAAAAAATATCTTAAAAGACATTGAGCCTTACGATAGCGTTATTAAAAATCATATTCATAAAGTTTATACTACTTTATTAGAGAAAATAAAATATATTATTCAAACAATCGCAAGATTAATCGATCGAATAAAAACAGTTGAGAAGAATATTGATTTGAAAAAAGTGGCTAAATAGTTGCAAACACACTATGAGCAAATTGGACATCGTAAATGAATAAAAACATAAAAACGTAAGAATAAACTTTCCTCGTAGAAATGTAATTCTTAAAGATATCGATGATCTATGGCAAGCAGATCTGATAGATATGCAAGCTTTGTCTAAAGCAAACCGTGGCTTTGAATACATATTAGTGGTTATAGATTGCTTTTCAAAATATGCTTGGGCAATCCCACTCAAAAAGAAAAGTAAAGAACTAGTGTCTAAAGCATTTGAGACTCTTTTGAAAAAACGTACACCGAATAATTTGCAAACCGATTTCGGAAAAGAATTCTATAATGATAAATTTAATAAAGTTTTGAAAACTAATGATATCAATCACTACTCTACATACACTAAAAAGGCTTCAATTGTTGAAAGATTCATAAGAACATTAAAGACAAACTTTATAAAGAGTTCAGTCTGAAAGATAGACGGTACGCTTGATAACAAAGTTAATGAATATAATCACAGTTTCCATAGAACTATAAAGCAGTCACCAGCGTCAATAAATCATACAAATAAAACAAATGTGTTACGAAATTACGCTAATATTTCAAGAAAAGCTAACAAACTTTTGAAATACAATCGATTTTAAGTGGGAGATTTTGTGAGTATCAGTAAATACAAAGAATGTTTTGAAAAAGGTTTCACTCCTAATTGGTCCACAGAAATATTTAAGAAAGTGCAAGATACTCTTCTTATCACTTATTTATTAGAAGATGTTCAAAAACAGCCCATTTAAGGAGCATTTTATTCTCAAGAACTTCAAAAAACTAAGCATCCAGAAATATATCTTATTGAAAAAAATTTAAAACGGAGGGGAAATAAATTCTTTGTGAAATGGTTAGGCCTTCCGACCACTGAGAATTGCTGGATAGATAAACAAAATGTTTTGTAATTTATTAACATTTTATTATGTGCTATTCAATATGTGACCATTTAGAAAGTTTGACAGGCGATTCTTTAAAAATAGGCACTTAATGTATTTTAATTCATTTGTATTCGGTTCTCAAAAGAGAGAGCACTTTATACTAGTTCTAAAATTTATGTTTAAGTGGTTATTATTATTATTATTATTCAACATAAAACTTGTAATATGAACGATAAGGAAAACGGCATTATGAGTTCGAAGAAAAAAAAATCAGGGAAGGGATTAAAACAAACCTTCAAAAACATCTTACGCATACAAAAAAAACATATTAAAATATGAAACCTAAAAGTAAAAAGTTATTAATAGAATTAGCATATAGAACTGCAAAAGATTTATCTCCCAATTTGCCATTAAAACTACCAAGAGTCATTCCTGTTCCTAAAACTGGTGAATGTCTTCCATTAATACCTATATTTGCCGGATTATCAGCTGCTGGAAGCTTAGCTGGTGGCGCTGCTGGAATCACAAAGGCGATAAATGATTATAAATCATCAAAAAAAATATTGGAAGAATTAGAAAGACATAATAGACAAATGGAAGCGATATGTATTGGTAGAGGATTACATCTTAAACCTTATAAAAATGGTTTGGGCATTAATGTACCCAATAAAAAAAAAACTAAATGATCGGCTACCCAAAAGACATTTATCTAATGTTGATATATTGAAGTTCTCAAGAAATATTCCTTTTTTTCGAGGGGTATATATGAGAGATGAATTACCAAATAAACCATTAACCATAGAATGTGGAATTATTAATCTAGATTCTTCAAAAAATCTGGTATGCATTGGATAGCCTATGGCAAAATTTATGATTATATTGAATACTTTGACAGCTACGGCAACTTGAAACCTCCAAAAGAATGTATTAAATATTTAGGACGAAACATGTACTATAACTATGAAAATTACCAGGGTAATAATTTATACAATTGTGGACACTTACGCTTAAAATTTTTAAAATCATTTTGATTAAAACATTATATGAACCTATAAAAAGATTTTCTTTTTATTAGCAGTTTCATTTTAGTTTGTTCTGCCTATTCAGCTCGTAGTTACAAGAAATCATTTATTTATTTGCTTTTTATTTGCTACTGTTAGTGTAACTTAGTTATAAAATATAATTTCTGATTTTGACATATATTATTATGATAGTTTACAATAAAAACCCTTCATCCAAAAGAAAACCTAATGAAAGGAGATAGGCAGTTAAGTGCGATAAAAAAATTACCAAAAGTAATAATTCTTACGTGCTCTTAGATTTAAAATTAAATAAAATGCTTCATATAACTGACTTACCGCATCATGATAATTCCATCGAAAGCTACGAGATTCATACTTATAATCCTTATAACAACAGCTTTAAAGAACATGATGAAATTAGAATCCCTATTCATCAGCAAGACTTATATGTATATCCATCGGCGAGTTCAATTTACATTGAAGGATATGTGTGTGTATTCCAAAGACACAACAGGAAAGATTATAAAAAAGGATGTGAGATTTATAAATAATCCATTCTCATTTTTATTTGAAGATATAAGATACGAGCTTAATGGTGTTGAAATAGATCGTACTAAAAATGCTGGAATCACAACAACTTTAAAATCGTATATTTCAATGAACGAAGGGGAAAGCAAACTTGCTGCAGTTTGGGGCTGGAATCAGAATGGTACTAAGCAAAAAGACGGACATTTTAGTCTTATTTTGCCGTTAAATAAAATCTTAGGATTCGCAGAAGATTACAATAAAATAATTGTTAATTGTAGACATGAACTTATATTACATAGAAGCCGATCTATTTCAAATTGTGTTACTATGGACGAAAGTGACAATATACAATTAGACATACAAAAGATACAATGGCGTGTCCCTCATATTAGAGTTTCTGATCCTGTTAGGCTCTCTCTACTGAAGCATTTGGAAAAAGATCGAGCGATACAGTTAGCATTCAGAAATTGGGATTTATATGAATATCCTTTATTACCTAAAATAACGAAACATATGTGGTCTATCAAAACAGCTTCTCAGTTAGAAAAACCAAGATTTGTTGTCTGCAAACTAATCGAAAAAATAACTTAAATAATAGTTCATCTGTATTCGATCATTATCAAGTAACAAATATTAAATTGTTTTTAAATTCACAATACTTTCCATATGACTCACTTAATCTGTAATTTGATGAAGGTAAATACAGTATATTATATGAAATGTATGTAAATTTTCGTCAGTCATATTACAACACTAGCATAGATCCCTTGCTTGATTTTTGTACGTTTAGAGAAAAGGCTCCACTATTTGTAATTGACTGCTCCAGACAAAATGATTTATTAAAAACCGGACTAGTTGATGTGCGGTTGGAAATTGAGTGTGCAGAAGAGATACCCGATAATACAACAGCTTACTGTCTGATCATAAACGATCGCCTTTTCGAATACAGACCTTTAAGTAACATTGTTCGAAAATTATTATGAATATGTTTGTGGACGTACAAGGATTTAAAAGCGAACAGAATGAATTTATTCCTAAAGAAATAGCAATCCAATGTGAAGAACGTATATTTGTTCTTTTGATAAAACCACCATACCCATTCTACGATTGACTAACAAGGAACGTCTACAAGTAAATTGGATTAAAAAATATAGAGGAATATTGTGGAATGAAGGAATTGTACCATACTATAATTATACAAATTATATATATGATTTCTTAAACAATAAGTATGTTTTTACAAAAGGCTCAGAAAAAGTGATTTGGTTGAAAAAAAATCTTGGTAATGATAATGTATATAATTTAGAAAACTTTAATTGTCCTAGTTTAGCAAAGCTTCAAGAAGATTATTGGAAATCTTCGGATATCAAAAGTTGTATATATCATAGCAAAATATGTGCTTTAAAAATGTATCATGTTTGAATAAATGGTGTATAGAAAACAAAATATTTTTGTGAATAAAAATAAATGATTTTATTGAAACAGCTGTATTTTATTTTTATGAAAATATTACCACGTGAAACTGTCGAAATACTATTATAGTTATTTGACAAACGTTTTTTAGTTAAGTAAACATCGTTTGTATTTAACTCAGTAAATATTTATAGTTACCTGCCACATGCTTTCATTTTCCTGAATGTTTTTAGAATATAAACAAATGGACAATATATACAAACCAGTAATACATATTTTGTTGTAGCAACAACCATGTCTTTGAATATTGGAGAACGAGTCAAAATAATTATAGTAGAAAAGCGTTTGTGTGGACTTCATGTTGTAAAGATGATTAACTACGAACAGTATAGTGCCATCTTAATACCAAGAAATGATAAATGGCCTAATTTTTTTTTATTGTGCTTACATTACGGGCTCAAGTAATAAGAATTAACAATAATCATGTAGACTTATTAGAAGAAAATTAACATAAACCATACTAGCATAGAATTGGTGTGTTCTGTATTACGCAAGCAAGTGATGCAAACCCCCATTTATAAATTAGTCAGTATAGAAAAAAATATCTCGAACATTCAAAAAAGTTTTTGAATGATCGAGACAAAAATCAAAATAAGTGAAGTTTTTTGAAAACCTTTAATTAGTTCTCGGGAAGTCAAAAGTAAGAATGTCTTTAATCGATTAATTTATTGATACAGCAAAAATCAATTTTTAATAAGTAAGTAAAATCAGTTTTTAATATGTAAAATCAGTTTTTAAAAAGTAAAATCAGTTTTTGAATGATCGAGACAAAATCTTGGAATAGTGAAGTTTTTGAAAAGACAAAATCAGTTTTCGAGAAGTCGAAAATAAAAATGTCTTGAATAGATTGAGTTATTGATAAAGCAAATATCAGTTTTTAATAAGTAACATCTGTTATCGAAACGTACAAATCAGTTATTGAATGATCGAGACAAAAATCTTGGATTGATCAAGTTTTTGAAAACTCAAAATCAGTTTTCGAGAAGTCAAAAATAAAAATGACTTGAATAGATTAAGTTATTGATAAATCAAAAATCAGTTTTCAAAAACTGAAAATCAGTTCTCTAGAAGTAAAATTGGGCTATCTGGATCTCCTCTGATCCAGATAGCCCAATTTTACACTACTAGCGATCACCGCCGCCCATGGGCACCTGCAACACCGAAGGAGTCAGAAGTGCGTTGCCAGCCGTGGGTAACACTAGGAGGGGGAGCGCGATAAGAGAGAAATAAAGGGAGATAGGTCTGGTGGCAGTCCCACTCTACGCACAGCAATATAGATATTGTTTCTTTACGCCGATATTCTTCGAGAGGGTAGTACTTCCCGGGCCGAGTTGAAATCAGCAAGGCTCTATTACCTTCAAAGTATCCGCATGCTATCTTAAGGTCACAAGGTCACAACTCACAGCTCACATATTATCAACTCTATACGCTAAATTAAATATCCGATCTATCAATGGCTTTCGAGATTTGAGATACATATTTTGCATGAAACTTATGTCAAATATGTACCTATCTCAAATCACCAAATCAACAGATAGATCGAATATTGAAACTGGCCGTAAAAGAATATCATTGCCGTACCAAATCAAGCCGTTCAGTACCCTTTATATGAAAGTCCCTACTGAATCGTAACGTAATAATCACCTCGCCTCGGGACTAGCTTACGAACCGCAGTGCGGTGCGTAGTCAACTCAGCATGCAGTGCCCGCGCTTGCGGCTCGTTGTCCCTGCACTTTTATCTCCAGATTGACCGCCACGTCAAACAGCGGTTAGCGAGACTACTTGCCTCACCGCTGTATTCAATTTCCAGTCTATCCAAGGATTTGGAGATTAAAAATGCATATTTGACATAAGCTCCATACAAAATAATATGTCAAGTAAGTATCTCCAAATCCATTGATAGATCGTATATTGGGACCAGTCGTCTGCCAGATCAACGTACCAGAGCAGGCTGCTGATATTATTAACTACGGAATTCAATATTTGAATTATAGTTAGATCTGTAGATTTTAGATTCGTTTTTGACAGTTTTTGACATAAGCTCCATACAAAATATGTCAAACACGAATCTAAAATCTACAGATCTATCTATAGTTCGAATATTGAAAATGGCCGTAAGTTACGTGCTTCGTCAAATTTATAAGTCGGTGATTTTTTGGTGTAGAGCCGAAAGACGGTACAGTGACGATCCCCCTTCGATTTCATATTATGTGTGCCTTAGTGTCTACAATACATAAGTACATATATTAATAGTACATCACTGCCTCCGTGTTGCAGAGGATAGCTCATACGTCTGCTGATTCCCTAGTTCGATTCCCGGATCAGGAAAAAGTGATACTGGGTTTTCCCAAATTCGCAGTAGCAGCGCGGAGTCTGGCAAAGAGCTTGGTAATGGCAATAGGCTCGCCCCCTATTACGAGGGACCTAGAAATTAATAACATGGCGAAATGTGGGTTTAGTAGGTATTACACCTCTGCCTACACACAAAATATTATTTCAATGCGTTTCGAGCGCAAAGCCGATTATTTAATTGTCGAGTAAAATGGCTTTGGAATCACGGACTTCAATGGTAATTCTAAACTTAACCTTAATATTAATATCTTCTTTATATTCGTACACCCTTAGAAATTGTCCTGTAATTACTAATCACAGAGTCCAAACTACACATCCTCCGCTAGGAGGATCTGTTTACTAGTCTAACTAGATTTGACTGAATATTAGCTTTTCCACAGTCTGCCTGTCTGACCTCCACAACCCAAAGGGATAGCGATATTCCATGGAGAGTGTAAGCTACTCAAAAAATTTGGACAGGGCGTTCCTTGTGTGATGAAGAAATGATCTTAGGCTAAAATAAAAAATGAAAGTTTAAAGCAGGCGAAGCCATTGGCGCCTGCTAGTTAATTATTATGCTATCAGTAATTGTTTATCAGCACACAAAATATACGAATTAACGGAATACACATATTAGTTTTTTCGTTGTTATTTTCCTGGAAAAGTTAGGCTACGTAATGTGTTAGTTTGATATACCCAGCAACGGCGGATAAAATGTACACGTAGACCTCAAGTTTGTAAATTCTGCAATAAAACAACAACATTTATGCTTCTTGCGTTTTACTAGCCACTACTAAACAGCCCAATTTACACTATTAACCAACAAATAAACGCAAGCAAGATTATTTCCTAATAAAACCGGGACGGTAATTGCAGTCATTGTTTCAATATTACCCAGTTAGCAACCATACAGCAGTTAGGAGCGAACGTAAACAACATTAACATTAAATTAAAAGGCGTTTAATACGATTATTTTGGGGTAATCAGAGCGAGTGGTCCGAGATGGGCCGAGAAGGTCGAGATAAACCGGATAACTCGGGTATTGGGACGAGTTGGTTAGCGAGTGTGCCACGCTGATAGGGACGTGACACGGGCATTGTGAATACGAAATTAGATAGACAATAATAATTGCGTATTTGTTTATTCCTCTTGTTTCTGTATCGAGGTTACGTAGGTAGAATTAAGTGTGTAACATTTTTAAAATATGCTATTTGCGAAAAATAGTAGTGGCAACTCAATAGTTAATATTGATGATGCGTTCAGAAGTTCATGGTTACGGTCCCCATTGTGCTGATATAATCGTTGCTGAAGAGGTCAAAAACTGATGTCTGTGTGGCATTTTTCATAGAATCCGTAGGTATTCGCTTATTTTTGGAGAAGATTTAAAATTGCCAGGTTTAAATCCTTGATAGGAGAGTATCGCGATCTGGCACTGATCAACAGTTGGAGCAATTCCTCTGGACTCAAAGTGAACCCCACGAAAACCCAAGTCGCTGTTATTGGTAGTTCCAGAATGAAATCTATAATCGACTGGTCTTTACTGTCTCAAGTTATTTTTGATGGCACTACTATTCCGATATAGGATAAAGTTAAAAACTTAGGCCTCATTATAGACTCCACTCTATCTTGGGATCCGCAGATCCAAGAAGTTAGTCGCAAAGTGTTTGCCTCAGCAGGTGCACTAAGAAGATTAAGGAACTTTCTTCCCACTACTACCAAAATTGCGCTAGCAAAATTTCTCTTGTTGCCCATTATTGATTATGCAGACGTCAGCTATCTAGATCTCGCCGAAAATCAGCTAGATAAACTTGAGCGACTTCAAAATTTCTGCATACGATTCATATTTGGATTACGCAAATATGATCATGTTTCACAATTTAGAGCTCAACTCAAGTGGTTACCTATTCGATATCGTCGAAATGCTCACGTTGTAACTTTATTATACAATATATTGTTTAACGCTTCAACACCCTCGTATCTTAAAGTACGATTCGAGTTCCTTCATGATACGCATAACCGATATTTAAGGTCATCAGAAAATTTACGACTGAAAATGCCGGCACATTCCACAGCATTTTGTGATAAATCTTTTTCTGTAACGGCTGTTCGCTTGTGGAATGCGTTACCTCTAAACATAAGGCAGGCAAAGACGGTTACTACATTCAAAGCTTTACTTAAGGAACATTATTTGTCCGTTTAATTTATTTCCTATTCTAATAATATGTATTTAGTATTATGCACGAACTTATTTATGTATGCCTATGTTATTTATGTATTAGTATATCTTATACTAATATACACCACTATTTTGTAATTAGTACAAAAGCTTTAAGGACATATTTGCGAAGACATTATTATCATATATGTGACGTAAGAATTTCATAATATCTATAAATAGCAACGTTATAATCATTTGTTTTTTGTAGAAAATCTCACCTAAATCATGGACATATTTTACAATCCATTCACTACTTCATTGATAGTACTTACTTTCCGTCCTACTCTTACGCATTCTTTCCGTCGCACTTATAATGTAGGTAGCCTTAGACAATAAAATAAAGCAAAATAATAAGTGTAGGTAGTTACTTTTTAATTTTATAAATTCTACCCTTTCTTTCATACTTCATCCGGGCTTAGTACCGTCAAAATTTACTGTTTTACAAGTAATTAAATACGGAGGTATGTAATTAGAAAGCAAACACATATCAAAATAAAAGAAGCTATTCTGTAATAAAAGAAAAGAGGAATTTTGGCGTATTAATGAAGTTAGAATCATCTGCTATTTACAAATATTATTTTATCATGATCATGTCAGCCTAGAGACGTCCACTGCTGGACATAGGCCTCCCTCAAGATTCTCCACATAGACTTATTTTGAGCCGCCCGCATCAAATAATTATTTACTTAAGTAGGTATTATTTACTAAACTTGTAACAAGTATTTCCACTGTCCTTCGAAACGTCCACAACCATTGTCAATACATAGACACTTCTTCTTGACTGACTTGACTTTTGACTTCGTCAAAAGCGTCCAATATGCGCTGTTTTAATTGTTCGACACTAACCGGCTCACTTTTGTACACTCACAAAAAGATGTCCATGGTTACACAGTTGCACTCGCGATTCCTCCATTCAAAAAGTACGCACGAAGCATATCTACATACTCGCGTGATGTGAACTGATAAGCCATCGCGTCGGGCAAACGTAGACAAACAATTAAATGGATACGCTCAGTTTCGCTAGCAATTTAGCACTGTTTGTCGCATTGGGGCGGGGCGCGGCGCGGGTGCAGAGGGACAGGGGGGAATTTATCAATGGAGCATATTTTACTACAGGTTACTTGTCATAAGTACGCAGGTCTTAATTATGCATTTACCAATTATTACGTATTTTTGTGGACAGTTTTGAGACAGTTTTGTGACTTAGTGTTTTTATCTTTTAACTACATAAATATGATCAGTTAAAGATACTTAGTGCAACGTTAATTTTTTTATACTCATTAAAAAATAGTGGTGTACAAAGCTGAAGAGTTTGTTTGTTTGTTTGGTTGAACGCGCTAATCTCAGAAACTACAGGTCCGATTTGATTTTTTGATTTTATTTCAGTGTTAGATAGCCCATTTATCGAGGAAGGCTACAGGTTATATAACATCACGCTATGAGCAATGGGAGCAGAGCAGTAGCCTTAAATAACGTGGGTGTAGCCCTGGGCCATTTATTGAGGAAGGCTAAAGGCTATATAACATTGCGCTATGAGCAACAGGAGCGGAGCAGTAGCCTTAAATAACGTGGGTGTAACCGCGGGCATCATCTAGTATATATATATATTATATTATATTATATAAATGTATATGTTTATAATATAAATATTAAAACTGGAACACCTACAACTACCACTTCTTCTTCTACCAATATCTCCATCCAAAGGTTGCCTAGTAGGTATCGCTTTAAGCGATAAGGCCGCCCTTTGTACTTTACCTAGTATATAAGTTTTCTATAATGTTGATTCTCTGTTCTATAATGTTGTCTTAATTTTTTAAGCGTTCAATCAACTGACAAAAAGTTCTGTCTCGTGTTGAGATGGTACTGTTTCAACCGTCAAGGTAACTGCTTAAACAGCTGCGCCACACTCAAACTACTATATTCTATGTTCTATCCAATATCGCATAATGGTATAATCTCGACTGGGCTTAAATACCTGTCACTTATGACTATTCAACGAATATTACTAATTCTATATCACACCTCAGAGATATTTACGTAAACCGTAAGTTTTTCGGTTAAATATTATCCGCTGCATAGTTACTTTATGTTAAATAAAAAAAATAGTAATCAACATAAAACTAAAGCCAGCCTTGTTATAACAAACAAAAAAGTAGGATAAAGCAGATAAAAGTCGTATAATTATGATAGTTTAGTTTTTAATATATTCTTCTTTCTCTTAGCGTTATCCCAGTTTCAATCTGAGGTCCGCATTCTAGTCTAACCGGATTTGACTGAATATTAGCTTTTCCACGGAGCGACTGCCTGTCTGACCTCCGTAACCCGAAGGGATAGCGATATTCCATGGTTTAGACGTCGAGTGTCAGTTTTATTTAGAAGGTACTGACGCCCTGTAACGATTGTCAAAGATCTTCATGACAACCGGGACCGACGGCTTAACGTGCTCTCCGAGGCACGGGACAAGCGATAATTAACAATTCAATACGCACATAACTCCGTAAAGTCATTGGTGCGCGCCGTGGATTCGAACCCGATACCCTCTGCATGGCAGTCTGTTGGTATATCCACTCGGCTATCGCCGCCTTTTAGTTTTTAATATATTATAAGCCTAAAAAAATATTTTTCTATCTATAGTAGGTTTGTTCTTGAATTTCTTGACCTTCCAGTGATGACGGAATCCATAATTATCATTTTGTTACTTGTCCCGTGTATCATATATGATTCATACCAATTGATTACCTGTTGTGTCTCCTGCTAGATGACGAATGGGTTAATTATAGAACTAATACAACTTGATGTACCTATCCGTTGTTTAGTGTAAATATTTTTATTTAAAACGCAATATTCCCACTGTAGCATTATTTTAGTGCCGCAACATAATGTTGACACATTATACAGACACACAAATAACGCATATTTTTAAAAGTTCTAATTAATTTGTTGATGCAAAATAACGCAGTCTTAGCAAAGGTACATAACAAGTAAGAGACCTAATATTTTTATTTCGAATAGGTTATATTATAATATTATTTATTATTCCCATTTTCACATGCATAAACGTTTTTGAAGTAACATTATTTTCAGTTACACAATACCAAATGGGAAAGGGTCCATGAACTGCAATATTAGAGAATGCTTTTTGAACTAATTTAAATCATTTATAATCTAGAATAAATAACCAATGTTTTTTTCGAAAATGAAGTAGTAAAGAGAGTATTTGAGGATATTCAACAACAATAAAATAATAATTTTAGACCTTACCGTCAAAATGAGTAGTATGGTTGTCATTGTTACACGTTTCGTTCTAAAAGTACTACGATCTTTGCACATAACACCAACACTTAAGTGCATCACACTACCGATGTAGATCTACATACATTCAAAGCTATACCAGATATTGTTGTCACAAGTTCCACGAAATTTGTGTGTAATTTATACTCGCAGAAATTATGTGGACAGTCGTACGAGCAGCGAAAATATAACATGAAAGCTCTGTGCCGTGTCTCTGTTGATTTAGCTAAACTTTCGGTGAAATTTAATTTCAGTTTATGTTAATTTTATTTATAAATTATTTAAGTGTTTTGAAATGTATGTTGCATTTCGGAAAAGAGCAGGATAGTTTTACAAATTTTTTTATGGCTGTAAACCAGTGTGAGTTGAATTTTAGGTTAACAGGATGGTGATAATGGCTGTCTTTGATGCTCTTGTTGGTGTAAGACTTAAAACGGACCAATCAGAGCACCAAGCAAATCAAATCGCAGTGAGTCGTGAGTACCCGGTAGCCCTTTAGTGGAATGCTAATTGCTTTACAGGGACAGCTGGGTAGTAAGTTTGTGCTTATGTTTGCCTATGATTGTAAGTTTCCAAGTTTGAATTCTCAACAGTACGCAACGGTTGAAGCAAGCAAAAAGAATTGTCCTTTATTAAGAGGAATATTAACACAACAAAAATGTGGGAAAACGCAAACGCCCGTTCTCAATTGTAGCCCAATTATAATTCTATCAAAGACAATTTTGATGTAGCTATATAGCCGATGGAGTTGCGGACACAGGTAATCTCATTGAAAAATACTTTGACTTCTAAAACCATTCCTACACATAAGTCTCAATATAAGTGCAAACTCAATTTATCACAGGATTATAGGACATTGTGATAATATTATTCGTACAATTTATAGAGATGTATAATAGGATTCTTCCTATTATACATCTCTACTACTATATCCAAAATATAATGTGTTTTGAATACATCTAAAGCAATGACACTACACCTATTAAACTTACAACCCCGCTCATTTCCAACTAAGTCCCATCTTAGTATACGAACACCCGCGAACTAATTCGGCATTATCACACTTGTGCAGTAAAGATAAGCATTAGCGCGATACGACGTCGTTTAAAACAAGCCGCCTGCCGTTACCATTCACAATTTGTATTGTATCTATTTAACTGAAACAGTTAGTAGTGCTCTAAGCGTGGGTTGACATGGCGTCCGTAATAGATTGAGGCTTGAGCATATTATCATTGTAATGGTAAGTTCCATCTTAGAAGAGTGGCTAGATGTCATAGGCAGCGTCACTATACACTATACGACAGCCAACACTATGCTAATTTGCGATATTATATAACAGTTGTTGCTGGTTCGGAGCTTTAAATACACACATGCGTAAATCTTCGATACTACTGTTGCATATACTTGACTAGTGAGTGTCTAAAAGCGCTCGATTCGTACACAGGGCAGTAAATCGCAAGACTATATGTTTCGTAGTTAAGGTATGACTATTAGATTTTAGCATTGCAAAAGTAGTGACAAAATATACATAAAACCTGCTAGCTGAAAAAAGAAGAGTAAAATGAGGCCTAAGCTAAGGAAAATGGATACCTAATAATAGGGCAAGTTTATTTACACATTTTCATTATAACATTAATTATACAACAGAATTATGCACCTGCCGATCAACGGACGAGGCTCTGGCAAACAAAATATCCCGATAAGCGGCAATAGGCTCGCCACCTATTACGTGGGATCAAAACACTGGCGAAAAGTGGGCGTTTAATATGCCTCTGCCTACCCCTTCGGGGAAACAGGCGTGAGTCTATGTATGTATGTATGTATACAACAGAATAAAACTACTTATACAACTAAACTATCCTAAACTAAACCAAAAAACTAAATAAGTAATAATAACAAAATAGAAGAGGAAAAGCAAAAACCAACAACGACGCGTCAAAAAATTCTTCCGCAAAGCTGTCAGCTGGTAGCGTGCCCAGAAGGCTGACAGCATTGCCACGTTGTATGGCAGTGCATATTCTCCTGAATTTCAGCTAAGGATGAATTAAACCGTTGATCCTCTCACTTACCTAATGTGACGCAATAGTAAAATTAGTATGTGTTGATATTCTTTCAACGACAACCCAGCCTACTAGACGGCAGACGTAAGGCGAACACTTTCTGACAACACGTAAGACTTACATATACGTCTTACATAAGACCAATCCCAACACTAGATATGAATTATGAGGTACCGAAAATTTGAACCGGCCCATAAGAACGCATTTTTGTAGACGCCTTCGCCTTCGCAAATTGTTTGTTTGTAGAAATTAAGACATTAGCGGTCTTATTATTAAAAAATGCTTATTCTTCTCTTACTCCAAAGTAACACCGGGGGTAGTCATTTCTAGATTAGATACGGAATAGCTACGTGTTGATAACGGTATTAATAAATACGAAGTAAGTTCGGAGTAACAATACTATTCTTGCCCTGAGATTAAGGTATACGTTATGGCAACCCACTGATATTAAAAGTAAAAAGAATGAACAAAATGACCTGGTCGAATAAAAACTTTTTATTAAACACTTTTATTTGACAACTAGCTTTTGCCCGTGGCTTCGCGCGCGTATTATTCTAAAGACTTCAGAAACTATTGGGTACAAAGTAGCTCGGTCAGTAGGTATTCAAGACCTACCTAGTATTATATCTACATAATAACATCGCCTTGCATACAGTCAAATTTCAAAGCCATGTTCCAATACATGTCCAATATAATATCTAATAAACAATATCTATAAACACTTTCGCGTTTATAATATTAGTAGAGAAAACTGTTTCAGCCGTTTAAGCGTAGTAATTATATAATTATTAGTTTATATATGCGAATAATGTAATCACCGTGCACAATATGACATGATATTGTATGATGTGTCAGTACTGACAGATATACGCACAGCACGCTCAATTATCATAGCGCATGCGTTCTTACTTCCAAGAGGTAAATTTATGCCGTACAAACTTCTACCCTTTGCAAGGGCAAGCGTTAGTGTTGGTTGGCAATCTTCAATGAAATAATCTCTATTAATTTTAACCAACAGTAATAAAATTACAAAATCAGATACTAGTAAGTATTCTAACGAACACCAAACAAATGTGAAAATATATTTGGGTTATGTGTATAAATCTCAATGAAAGTTGGAAATACAATATAAATCTACGAGCTTTTGCCCGCGACTTCGCTCGCGTAAATTCGAAGTAACATAATTCTCTCATAATAGACGGATACTTTAATAATCATTGTCGTTTAAACAAACTGTTTATACCGATAAGAAATATATCTAACTGCAAGAAGTATTTCCACATGGTATACAAACTACATAGTAGATATTCAACATGACTGTTTTTCGGTGACAGTGACTTTTCTGTCTTTTTTTATTATTATAATTTCTAATACTGTCAGAAGCATTAGAAATTAACAAAATACTAGACAATCCGAATTTTGCGGATATATGTTGTCGACTCGAAATCTTTATTTTTTATGTTTTAGTATTCAGGTAAAGTTTCGATCTAGTCTACCGTACCCCGTGACAAATAGATGCTCACTCCTTGCTTACTCCAGCGTTAAACCATGGGTCTCCGCGGAGTAACTTTTATTCCCGGAGTAAATTATGAATAGTTAACTCCGTCCTTACTCCTAGTTTATTAATACCTTAATTGCCTAATCTTGGCTTAAGTCTTGGAGTAAAGTTGTTCTGACGCTAATCCTAGTTTATTAATAAGACAGTAGGTATCTAGTAGGCTGGGTTGTCTTTGTATTCTTCTAAGAGAGTAAAGCACTCCCCCTTTGAAAGCCTTCCCATTCGACCTGAAACCTGAAATCAATTATTACCAGTATAAATAAAAAGCCAGCTTTTCCTTAATTATTATTCATCTTTATACTATAAAGGTGGTTCAATACTCAAACTTCTCTAGTGTTTGCAACTTTATGAATCTTATACTTGGATAGCATTTTACACTTTTTACAATCTACAAAAGAATGAAGAAGTTAACATAAAAAATCCTTCCAACAACGATCCTAACAGACAAGTCGACTAAAAAATATCTTCTCCTACTCGTAATACAGTTGCTTGTTATTAACACTGCGTTGACATAATTACAGCGTTTCAGTATCCAGTACAACAGTTTCTGGTAATTATATCCATTTTGAACGCGATGCAACAATTTAGTGCTGTATTTGCGGCATTTTAACGATCTCGGCCTTAACAAGGATTTTCAGTTTAGGGGTAATTTCTTCTCTATGATTTACAGCTGTCTAGTGGTTTGTAGTTTATTTGTTTGTCTTGATGCTCCTCTGGGTTTTGGCTTTGTTCGTTCATATTTTGCGTCAGAAATTAGTCTGTTGGTGTTTGTGGAAGAGACTTTGTCATGTTGATGCTTAGTTTTCGGGTTTGTGTTTAATATTATCACCATGAGCATGCAAGCCTTTTTTGTTTGCAATTGGATTATGTTTAACAGCTATATGCTTATACTAGTAGATGACTACAATTCTGTTATGTGAATCAATAAAAGCAATTGGACAGGGTGATGGCTCACGGTATAACATAACATTGTTTGCTTTCTTAATTGGATTTTCAAATTGTCGTCTGTACACGTGTATAGTGCGCTATATTGTCTTGTTTTACATCGAATTGGTGGTGACGGATTAAGAACACAGAATATCACCACCCCATATACCGTAAGAGGCGACTAATATAAGAACACGAAGCAAATGGTATCTTCGGAAAACTTGACTTCAAACCCTACAGCAATCCATCTGATCAGCGTAGGCCAAATCGTTGACTTAATGCTATCGTGACGCAAATAAGAAGAAACTTTAGTTCAGAAGTGAACTGCGAAGAGTCTAATGATGATCACACGGAACATACTACATGAGTTTGTCTAATGCAGTATATAAGTATTCTTAGCAATTAAGTCATCCGCTAGTAGAGTTATGTTCAATTCTAGTTATGAAGCACACCACGACGCCGCGCAGTCATGATCAAAAGGTCCTGTGCTAGTTTCAAGACTAGAGCAATACGTTACAAGCAATACCTATAAGTGGTCCTGCGAGTATTTGTGATTTCCGCATATTACGTGGCTCTTAGTATAACCGTATGCTAAATTTAGGTATTCTAGTATTATATCTTATGTATGCATGTACCAATATTACACAGCAAAAGCCTTTACTTGTTTGGCTAGACAAACCAATAAAAAATATTGGATATCAAAACATACTTGCGACTTGTTTTTTACGGAAAATAACTTTATTTTTCCAAATAAAAACCAAAACAGAATTCTTCACAGTGGAAGCTCACATTGCGGGTCCATTGCCACAAGAACCGTTAATTTGGGGGAAACACAGAGGTGTGTGTGAATCTCTCCTACAAGTGCTTAGAGCCTACTCACAATCATAATATTTATACACCACGTTGTATTTTTAGTGACGCCGCGGTGCCAATCGACGTACCGTCAGCACTACGTGAATCGCGTTAAGCTTACTTTGCCTTGTACCCAGTGGGAGTAAAAGCGTATAAATCTTGCTATAACACGTGGCGTGGAAATCAAAGACTTTCTGTATCTCACGAGTCGATCCGTACCATTTTAACTAATCATTAGGGTATGAATCATGTTGTCGCTTCCCTTTCCAAAGCAATAGTCCACAAAGTGTCAGAAACAAACGTACCCCTACTGCCCTTTGACCAAACACACTTCTTACTGAGCATTATGCAGGAGCGTTCAAAACAACAAAATTATCACTTGGTTCGTTCAATGCTAACCTAATTTATTGTTCGAAACAGAGAGTCATCAATGTCAAAATCTAAATTAATAATTTATAGAAACTGTGAAGCTGCTGTATTCATACCGAGTCAGCCTTGATTTAAAACGGCCTTTCTGTTTGACGACTTGGGAAAGTGGCAAAAGAAAAGCCACTACAAAATTCTGAATCCGAGACAATATCTGTTTCTTCGCCAGTGTTAGTTACCTAATACATCTATACATTTAAATTACATTTTAATCTATTTGTCTTTTTTAAGTAATTGCTTTTCAAGTGCGTAGATACATAATTAAATAATACCACGACGCTTACAATTTTTACTTTATGTTTGTCTGTCCAAACCGATTTTAATGGCGTACATTTGTGACATAGATTTTGTAGTCATCATCATCAGCCTTTAACAGTTCACTGCTGGACTAGGCCTCTCCTTTGAAAGGAGGAATTGGCCTACTATACCACGCTGCATAATATGCTCCCTCTGTCGGCTCTTACGATACCCATGGGATGATATGGGGTGGTGACATTCTGTATTCTTAATCCGTCACCACACGGACAGATTTTGTACTACAACCAAAATGATATTGTATTATCAAATCCCCGCATGTTCTCCGAACCCCAGGGCTCTCACTTTCGTATTCAGCGGGCAAATACGCGTGCCCAGTGTGGCACCGATCCGCCCACGCAAAGGAAGTAGATGTAGCTCTAAATGAGACATGCCGAATCATAACGGGCTGTTTGAAACTAACCCCGCTCCATTTGTTATACCCTCTAGCAGGGATCGCTCCACCGAATGTGCGACGGGAAATAGCCTGCGCAGTGGAGAAACATAGGCAAGAAACAGACCTGCGACACTCACTGTATGACCATAAGATGCCTCGCACCCGCCTTAAAAGCCGAAAAAGCTTTTTAAGAATAACTGCTGCCACAAATGACAACCCAAAATTGGCAAGAGAGCAACTGTGGGGCTCTAAGTACCCGGCCGCACCAAACATCCCTGCAGCGAAAGAAAGCCTGCCTCCTGGTCACAACTTGCAGTGGTCGACCTGGAAATCGCTTAATCGCTTGAGAACTCAGGTCGAGCGCTGTAGGGTAAACATGGCTAGATGGGGATTTATAGACCACTCACTGGTCCACTGCGACTGTGGAGCTCCATCCCAGTCTATGGCACATTTGCTTTCTTGCCCTCTTTGCCCATCTACCTGCAGCAAACAAGACCTTAAAGTGGCTTCAGACAATGTCGTCACCGTGGCAAGGTTTTGGGAACAGAAAATTTAATGTGAAGTATTGATACGAAGAAGAAGATCAAATCATCGCAAATTTAGATATTTTGATAAATAAACATTAAACGTAAATCAGACACCAAAATACAAGATATAGCGTAAGTGTAACCGTGGGGCAACAGCAAGTTAATAAATAATACCTACCACATACACAACTTTTCAACTACCGCTACAAAATTGCATTGCACACTCAATATTTTCACGTCACGTCGTCGACGCTAAGTTGAATGAAAAAGGAATTAAAATATGATCGGTTCAAGCTCTCCGTTTATTTAGCTGGTTTCTTGCCAAGAGCTGTGACGTCGTCGCATCTCTGGGCCGGCCGCCTCCACCTCCCGCACCCTCCATACGGACTATAAATAGCGTGGCGCGGAGTGACCCTTTCTTCGGCTGTGCGGCGACCAATCTAAGTACTTCTCTGCTTCCCTGAGCAACGCCGGAGACGCATTCCCGAATTCCCAAGGATCTACACCAAATCATGCGACCCTGGTTCTATCTTTGTAACTAGTCAAATTGTTTTAGAATCAATAATTTCCATTAAATTACTTTGCTAAAGGCTGTATAGATTCTTATACTGAAATAAACAAATTTTCGTTTGTAACCGAAATAACGATTTTTATTTAACAATGTCACAGAGCACTTACTGTCCTCTTATACCGTGCGCTTTAGCTACATTCCAATTGGTCCACTCTTTATTCACTTTGGTGGATAGAAATTTGAACTTTATGGTTTACAAGCTTTAGCCCGCGGCTTCGCACGCGTTAAATTCGGGGTAACACAAATCTACTTTCAGTCTCAATTTGTGTGAAGATACTCCTGATTTCTCTAAAGACTTCAGAAACAATATAGGGTACAAAGTAACTCAGTCAGTATCCATGACATTATCTACCGCAAGGTACATAATAACATCACCTTGCATGCAGACAAATGTCAAAGCCATGTTCCAATACATGTCCAATATATGTATATCTATGGAAAATTTCGCATTTATAAGTTGAGAAAATAGTTTCAGCCGTTTAAGCGTAGTATAATATAATTATTAGTTTCTAATAATATATGCGAACAATGTAAGCACCGTGCACAATATGACATTATGTATGATGTGACAGTACTGACAGTGATATACGATAGCACATGCGCACTCAATTATTTCAGCACATGCGTTCTTACTTCCAAGAGGTAAATTTGTGCCGTACTCTAATTTCTACCCTTCCTACAATCTAATCTATCTTTATATACAATTTCAACAAAATCGGTTCAGCCGTTTTAGCGTGAAAACGGAACATACATACATACACACTTTCGAGTGTATAATATTAGTAGGTATGTATGTTAAATAAATGGCTATTGATAGTACTGGTGCTTTATGAAATACTAGCTTTTGCCCGCCGCTTTGCGCGCGTTAAATTTGGGGTCTGCTGTCTTGTTGCGAGTGAGTCTATGTATGTATGTATATTAAACACAAACCCGAAATCTTAGCAACAATATAAAAAAGTCTCTTCCGCAAACACCAACAGACTAATTTCTGACGCTGAACGAACAAAACCAAAACCCAGCGGAGCATCAAGACGAACAAATAAACTACAAACCACTAGACAGCTGTAAATCATAGAAAGGAAATTACCCCTAAACTGAAAATCCTTGTTAAGGCCGAGATCGTTAAAATGCCGTAAATACCGCACTACATTGCTGCATCGCGTTCAAAATGGACATAATTGCCAGAAATTGTTGTACTAGATACTGAAACGCTGTATTTATGCCAACGCAGTGTTTATAACTAGCAACTATATTAGGAGTTGAGAAGATCATTTTTTATTCAATGTGTCTGTTGAAAGGAATTTTTGTGTTAACTTCTTCATACTTTTGTAGTTTTTACAAACTACAAAAGTATGAAGAAGTTAACATATATATAAGTGTAAAAAAAACTATCCACATACATGATTCATAAAGAACCAAAAACTAGAAAAGTTTAAGTAGTATACCACCTTTACAGTATTAAGATAAATTAAGGGAAAGCTGGCTTTGTATTTATACTGTGTAACACTTGTTTCCAGGTTTCAGCTCGAGTGTTCTCAAAGATAAAATACTGTGCTTTCTAAGAAGAGTATCTACACGGACTAATTTTACTACTGGATCTACTGGAATAAAGGTCTTCGATCCTTAGCTTAGGCCTCATTTTACTTTTCTTCTTACAGCTAGCAGGTTTAAAGTGTCTTTTGTCCTTGCTTCTGCAATGCCAATCCAATTGCCATCCCTTAACTGCAAAACAATTCGGAATATTTTAGGTTCGTGTGAATCATATAGTCTTGCGATTTACTGCCGTGTGTACGAATCGAGCGCTTTTAGATACACGCGAGGCAAGTATACAACATTACTATCAAAGACTTAGGCAGCTAATGTCCTTAAAGTCCACAACTGACCAACACTGTTTTCGAGCGTCCTCTGCAGACATAATTTAAGTTTATATCGCAAATTAGCATACAGCTGGCTATCAACTAGCTTACCGTCGTCATACTACTCGACAGTTGAAGCCACAATTATCGCGCGTGGCGGTCCAAAACTTGCCACTTCGCACTATGTGGAAAACTTTGTATATTTGTCTACATAGTGCAATCAAGTCCATTAGGTTCGGTCGCAAAAGAACGACTAAGCCAGTGCGACATGGTTCCCGCTCTGTGATGCTCAATTTAGGCACTCCACCAACTCCACCACTGTGTCGCGCAGTGTATGCTGGATAGAGTAGTTGTAACTTCCGCAGTGATGACATCCGGGCGTGTGTTTTCGGCCTATCGCGAATAGGAACCAGCCAAAATAACCATTGTCAATCAGAACTTGCGTAAGCATGACGTCTTTCCAGTCACTCTTCTAATATAGGACTTGCCAACCCAATCGATGGTGGTATGCTCAATCTATTACGGACGCCATGTAACCCCACGCTAAGAGCACTACTAACAGTTTCAGTTAAATAGATACAATACAAATTTTGAACGGTAGCGGCAGGCGGATTATTTTAAACGACGTCGTATCGCGCTAATGCTTATGTTTACTGCACATGTGTGATAATGCCGAATTAGTTTGCGGGTGTTCGTATACTAAGATGGGACTTAGTTGGAAATGAGCGGGGTTTTGAGTATTATTCGTACATTTCTATAAATTGTACGAATAATACTATCACAATGTCCTATAATCCTGTGATGAATTGAGTTTGCACTTATAATTGAGAATTATGTGTGCGGATGGTTTTCAAAATCAAAGTATTTTTCTATGAGGTTACCTCCAATTAATTCCGTCGACTATACACGCTGATTTTTAATTGGTTTTGGAGCGAAAGCCATCTTATTACTTATCGTTAACAGAACCTAACCAGCTAATAATATTTGAAATATAAGCTAAAAAAATATTGAAAAAATAAATAATTTAATAGTTCGAGAGCACGAAGTATCACCATTGCCGCGCGCTAACGAAATCCGTTAAATCGTGTCATATACACATATAGGTACTAGGCATTGGTCATTCAACTGCGGTGTCTGCGATCCCCCCCCCCAATCCTGCGCGCGCGCGCCTCGCTTGCATGAGAGGCCCCGTCTGCATTTCAACACAGGGCCAGCCAATAGCGGTGGCTTGACGCGGGCGCAATGCATCACTGTATAGGTATCCAATCACGTTCGACTGTGTTCGGGTTCATTTGGCATGGGCCAGTAGTCCGTAGCCTTGAACTTCAGTCTTAAGAAATTAGGTCAGCGAGATAGTTGTATGTCACGTTTTATCCCATCACTTTGTGTCCGTCTTACGTAATAAGTCGAGTATTATGGTCCCTGTGTACCTAATAATTACGTGTTTGGAGATAACAACGGAAGAAGCGACGTGTTCGAAGTGTAGTTAAAATACATAGGTGATAATGATAAGATAAGGTGAACGAAACAAGTGAAACTGTGTGAAAGGTGTAAATTGATTGTGATGTAGGCAGCAGACAGCTAAGGTAAATGATTTATTCATTTTTGAATACCTACAGTGATTACATTCTTTTAAATACGTTAGAAATACGCAAGTAGGTACTAAACTTTTCCATTGTTAAAATCTTTGTCTAAGTAGTTATTCAAAAGATAATGTAGGTACCTATGGCAAACAACGTAACTAATAATTCTTAGTTTATCGTGTTTCTTCTAAAAGTTCATCATGATTTCGTGAACCCACAGCTTATTCGTCAGTCCGAGTAATGTACGAAGGAATTTTTGAATAGGTATAGCTATTTAGTTACATACGTTTATTGTTCTAATTATTTATTACTGCACTTCATGGTTGGCGTAGTGGTTTAAGCGATGTTTCACACAACACTTTGTGTGATTCATAAATTCTTGTTTCGACTCCTGTGTCCGTTAGTGGTAGGTTTGTAATGTCCTTCGGAACACAGGATAGCACTAGGGTACGGGAGTGGTTCTTAAAAAGAGAACAAAAGAAGAAAAAACATGTGTTTAAAATTGTTGGCATCGTAATTACCTAAATCGTGTTTTCTAAGTAAATTACGTATCATTATCGGTCCGCACTAAGTAACTACCGCTGTAGGTAACAGCTGACGGCGCCCGGTGGCGCGCGCGGCGAGGTCACGACCGCGCGGCGCTTGAACATACCTAACTCGAGAGAATCGTGCGTTGCTACGTATTACCAACAGTTACCGATTCTTATAACTTTTTTGTTTTAGGTGCTATATGAATTTTGATTTTGAATATGAATAGAGGATTTTATTTCGGACATGAGGTTTCTTTTTCCTAAACCAATAAAAAATCAGCGTGTATAGCTACATCAAAATAGTCTTTGATAGAATTATAATTGGGCTACAATTGAAAAGGGGCGTTATCGTTTACTCACATTTTCGTTGTGTTATATTCCTCTTATTAAAGGACAATTTTTGTGCTTGCTTCAACCGTTGCGTGCAGTTGAGAATTCAAACTTACAATCATAGGCAAACAAAAGCACAAACTTACTACCCAGCTGTCCCTGTAAAGCAATTAGCATTCCACTAAAGGGTTACCGGGTGCTCACGACTCGCTGCGATTTGATTTGCTTGGTGCTCTGATTGGTGTGTTCTAAGTCTTACACCAACAAGAGCATCAAATGCAGCCATTAACAAGATCCTGTTAACCTAAAACTCAACTCACACTAGGTTTTTAGCCATAAAAAAATAAGCAAACTATCCTGCTCTTTTCTGAAATGCAACATACATGTCAAAACACTTTAAACAATTTACAAATAAAATTAACATAAACTGAAAATAAATTTCTTCGAAAGTTCAGCTAAATCAACAGAGACACGGAACAGTGCTTTCACGTTATATTTTCGCTGCTCGTACGGCTGTCCGCATAATTTCTTCGAGTATAAATTATATACAAATTTCGCGGAACTTGTGACAACAATATCTGGTATAGCTTTGAATGTATGTAGATCTACATCGGTAGTGTGATGCACTAAAATGTTGGTGTTATGTGCAAAGATCTTAGTACTTTTAGTACGAAAAGTGTAACAATGACAGCCGTATTTCTCATTTTAACGTTAAGGTCTTAAATTATTTTTGTTGAATGTCCTCGAATACACTCTTTACTAATTTATTAAAAAAATATATATTGGTTATTAATTCTAGATTATAAAGAGGTTTAATTAGTTAACAAAAATGATGTGTAATATTGCAGTGTATTCTCCTTGGACCCTTTCCCATTTGGGATTGTGTAATTGGAAGCAATGTTACTTCAAAAACGTTTATGCACATGAGAATGGGCATAATAAATAATATTATAATATAACCAAATCGAAATAAAAATATTCGGTCTCTTGCTTGTTATGTACTTTTGGTAACAATGCATTATTTTGCATCAGCAAAATTAATTAGAACTTTTCAAAATATACGTTATTTTTGTAATCTACTGTATTTTAACTGATCGGCTAAACTCCAACAATGGAAAATAAATACATACATGATGTTAGTTCAACTTATTGTTTAAACATCATCAAACAGAAGTATTTTATTAATAATAAAAATAAATATGTTTATTGCCAAAATATATAACAACAATGAATCGATATACGGTGGCCCTACACTAGGCAAGCCTGTCCTGTGGGTACCATTAATTATGTTATTGGTTACTATTTATTACAAACTAGATATTGCTCTTGGAAAAAAGAGCACTGTCTAGTTTGCATTGCAGGCATTGCCTTAAGGCCATTTCGAGTAAAAACAAACAGCTCAATTTGTCGAGACAGACTTTTTAATGTCGGCATTATGTTGCGGCACTAAAATAATGCTACAGTGGGCATATTGTGTTTTAAATTAAAATATTTACACTAAAGAACGGATACATCAATGTTTTAGTATGTTTTTAGTTATATAATTAACGCATTTGTTGCCTATCGGAAGACATAATAGGAAATAAATTAGTATGAATCATATATGATACACGGAACAAGTAAACATTTAATATGGACTCTATCTATCACCGAATGGTCAATGAACTCACTGAATTGCTTACTATAGATAGAAAAGAAACAAATAATAATTAAAACAAATATTTATAATAATAATTATAAATAATAATATTTTTTTTGTACTTTATTTGTTTTATAATAAGGCTTGTTTTCGTTTTTAATTATTTAGTAACAACATTTTTATTGATAACTAGCTGACCCGGCGAACTTCGTACCACCTAACAGTCGATAACTTATTTTTTTTCTCTCCTTAAGAACCATCCTCGTGCTTTAAAAGAATATTATAAAAAATAATTAGTGAAATCGGTTCAGCTGCTCTCGAGATTTGCGCTTAGCAACCACATTCAGCTATTAATTTTTATATATTAATAATATTTTAGCTATTTAGTATAATATTTTACCGTGAAACCTAAAGTCGTAAATACTTCTGACGTTTGATATGGCATTAATAATATTTGGTCATCATCATCATCCTAGCGCTGTCCCGGTTGCGTTCCAAAACCTACGCCTTGGAGCCCGGGGTCCGCTTTCCGGCTGTATCTTCTGCACTTTGCACGGTCTTAAGCATCCCTGGTGGTTAGTCGATTAGCACGAAATAATAATAAAAAAAGATTAATAAAATATTTGGTAACTAGTCCTAAATACTCATGTCTTTTAGGTATTTTAGAGATCATTGCACTCTACTAGATATATTGGAGATAGTTTAAAACAAAAACAGAATATAGTTGTTTGAGTACACGTACGTTACAATAGCTTGCAAAAACGTGTCGCCATTTAAAACTTCATCGTGTATTGTAGGATCGATGTCTCGATCCTCACATGAATCAGCTTGCATGATCCACAAATTGTTGTTTCGAGTCTTGGTATATTTTTGTACCAGTTGATAAACGTTTGTAAAGTCCAGCAATACAGAACATTTCTAATGCGGGCGTTGTCGTTAAAAAGTAGTATTTAGTTGAAGTACTTGCATCTTTTCACACATCATAACAACATCCGAAAGTCACAAGATTCCACAAGTGACAAATGAGCTAAGCGTGAAATGGGTCAGTCCATCTTACGCTTAAATCTTATCGTGGCCGCCACGTACGATTAAGTTGCACAAGGTCCGGATTAGTGAGATCACTTTACAGATACTTTGAATTGGTTAATTAGAGTTAAAATTAAAATTTCAGTTAGTTAAAATTTCTGTGTATGGTGTACAATAAAGCATTATCTAATCTAATCTTATTACGGAACTTTAAGCCCCAAAGAGTTTTATAATGGATATTGGGCATCCGGCTTTTTGGGTGGAAAAAAATAATTTAAAGTCTATTATTATTTTGATCTACTGACCTACAAAAATGCAAATTAAGTTAAAAAAGTTTAGTCAAATAAGTGTGCATTAAAATTTATACTTAATCAATTATTAACATTTTGTTGTATGTTTTGGTAAAGCTGATTATGAGGGTTTTATATTAGACCTAGTAATGCTTACGCATGTTTATTCAAGACTATGCCGAAACTACTCACTGACCTACCTTTAAAAGCCTTCAATTTTCATTCGTGTCATCTGCGACCCTTGATTTTAATATTTTCAGTATATTTCAGTTAATTACAAACCTTTTATTTTATTGAATTTTAATGATTTTTAATAAAATATAACCTTTTACACACCGAAGTAATTTTTAATATTTCAAGATTCATTCTCTTCTTACTTTTTGAAAAATCCAAAGGTTTCTGTGCGGTGCGATATACAACATGGGTTGGATTTTTTTAGTGTATACTTACGTCACAGACAGGCTACAAGTTTAAATATTTTTATACTTCGTTGTGCCTCATATTATTTTAAGTTTATTTGCCACTCATTTTTTGTCCGTAACACAAGACGTTTTCACTTTTGTTCTCACTACCATTTTCTCTTTGCGATAAACTCAAGTTCAATTTGAACGTCCCTTCTAAATCCAAAAGTTGGTTACTAATAAGTATACTATGATAAAACTAATGAATATATACAACAACCTAAATAGTTCACATTTTTATTATAAAAACTGGGTTTCCCCAGCGGGTACAACATGTTTGTAGCATATTACGTTGGGGCAAGTTAGCACAATGCTGGGCCAATAACATGATATGGAACATATTAGCCCCCCCGGGTCCATTTGGGCAAAAGGTAGAAATCGAAAATAGTTGGGCAAACGAACCGCGAATGTATTTGCGAAATCCTTTCGTGAATGCATGAATGTTATTACTGTATGTATTGTTTTATGTATTTCAGACAAGTAAAACCCTTGGGAGATATTTTCATACTAATTGTAGGATCTGAAGTAGAAACTGGAAATGTTTAACCTTTCGTATGCTTAAGAGCAGATCTGCACGAGACACAATAGATTTTAATTGTGTCTGGTTGGTTCGGCGTTACACCGAAACCGTAGGGTTCTAGGCGACTTGGAGAAGGAAATGGACTGTATACAGAGGATAGCGGTTCTTCGCCGCCTAGGAGATGGTTACGGGAAGGGGTGATTGAGTGGGTATAGGATATTTCAAGGATGGAGGGCACTTACCTTATACAACCTTCTTCGTTTCCGTAGGGCAGCCTCCTGGTGGTTTCGTGATGCAGCTGCTTGTTTTCACTTCAATTCACCGTCACTCCCACTTGCGAGCGGTTTATATATGCGGTAATAAATCACATACAGCGATGCGGCGCGATACGAACGAGACGGCGTTCTCAGCGAGCGGAATGTTCTGGACTGTCACTCGCGTCCACGATCGCGGCGACGAATCAGGCGAAAGGCAGTGCCTCTTCCAGGGAGTTGGATAGAGCGGGACGGAAATATATGGTATCGCTCGCACTAGACGTGGAACGATTGATCTTGATGCGATTAGTTATAGATAGGAAGGTAGATGGCGCTACCATATCCCCCCGGCCCTAAAGGGTTGCCTTTAAAAAAAAATAGAATTGAACTTAGCTATGTTGGGTGTACTACCGCATAACCCATCAATAGGCTAAGACAGCGATATGACAATAAAATTAATCTAAATTAACTTTAGCGAAAGCTACAAACGCAATAATAGCGAAAGCTACAAACGCAATAATAGCGAAAACTACTAACTAAATACTTAAACTAAGAGGTAAGTCCAACTTCAGGCTAGATCTCACTGAGTTGGAAGCGGACGCGAGTTGATCAGTGCCTCGACTTGTGCAAGGACAATTAAAGGCTCTTCGTAAGAGAGGATCTGTTGACCTATAACTTTGAAGAGATGCGTTTTAATTACTTTGACCATGCTTGCCTAACATCCACCGAAATGTGGTGATGCTGGTGGAATAAACTTCCATTCAATATGATCTATGGAAAGTTCTTCCTAAAGACGAGTACGATAAGCCGCGGCGTGATTGAAACAAGTAGCGGGAACAAGTTCAATCAATTTACTAACGCGGTTGGCGACAAAAGTCTGCCAGCGATGAGGAGAAGAATGAATCCAAGCGAGCACTACTTTGGAGTCGGAAAATGCGTATATTTATTAATAGAGTAGTGGGGCAAAACTGTGTCTTGAACCTTGTGGAGCAACTGAGACAGCAGAAGGGCCGCGCACAACTCCAGTCTCGCAACCGAAATGGTTTTAACAGGCGAGACCTTAGACTTGTCACAAACTAACTGCACCGAGTAGTTAGAACCAATGCGGACTTGCAGATATACGACTCCGCCGTAAGCACGCTCGCTGGCGTCAGCGAAACCTATTAAAATGATGGTACATCCATCTACCAACCCAAGATGATGCGGAATAGTAATTTGATTGAGCACGGTAAGCTCAATACAAACTGGCCCCAAGCGGCGACAATATGGTCAGGGGGTGTTTCATCCCACTCACACTTTGATAGCCAAAGCTCTTTGATCAAGAGCTTGGCGTACAAAATTGTGGGAGCCACAAAACCCATTATGTCCCATAGTCGAGCCACTGTGGACAGCATAGTGCGTTTGGTGCACTTATCATCTGGTGGTGAGACGTCAAACCGAAAACTATCACAGGATTTGTCCCAGCGTAAACCGAGAACCTTATGCGGTACAGACTTCTCAAACTCAATGTCTGGAGAAGCTTTATGAGAATCTGGTATGCATGCGAGAACCTCCTTAGAGTTGCTTGTCCATTTGACAAGATCAAACTGGCCTCGCTTGAAAAGCTGAATAAGCTCTTCACAAAGCGAAATTGCTAGCGGAGCGGGTATGACATTACAGGCAATGTCATCTATATACAAAGCGGATGTGTAGTATAGTATAGTGTAGCGTAGCGTAGCTTAGCATAACATAGCGTAGCATAGCATAGCATAGCGTAGCATAGCGTAGCATAACGTAGCATAACGTAGCATAGCGTAGCATAGCATGGCGTAGCATAGCATAGCATAGCTAATTAGTGCTTTATCTTACACACAGTTTTAGCACCCACCTTGATCTCTTGAAGAGCAGAACAACAACAAGACGTAATACAATGAGAAGTATGTAACGTAGGTACGGTACCCATAATCACATACCCAAGTACCGTCTCAATAGCGGGCGGTAAATCATATCGCTCACTACGTACTATTTTAGCTAGTAGCAAGTGCGGAAATATTGAAGCTCCGATCAAAAGATCAATGCCTGCCGGATTCGCAAACTCCGCGTCGGCTAGCGGCAATGACTCGAGATGAGTGAGTGATGCTACGTCTACATTAGCGTTCGGCAATGCGTCCGTGATACGCTCCACGATAAGCGAAGAAATGTTAAAATTAATATTCCTATCAAAACGCGAATGTATTTTAATATCTACGGAACCCCTGCAATGCCTTTCTGATCCGCCTATCCCTTTGACGGTTGAGTTAGTATTTTTAAAGTTATTCCATAATCCGAGGCGTTTGAAGCATTCCGATGTTATTAGATTGGTCTGAGATGCGCTATCTAGCAGACAACGTACCATGTGCGGCGACCCATTAACATCATATACGATAACTTGCGCTGTCGCTAACAGTACCGTCTTAGACGCCGTACACTGCGTTTTGGCCCTGCGCGGATCATTATAGATGCACGAGTGCCGTCCTCGCGTGCGCGTCGCCCGCGCAATGGATGTCATACACAACGATACTTCGCCCTTAGAAGCGGAAGGCGCAGCTACCGTGGTCTGCACCTGCGGCGCGAGTGTGTCAAGGTTAGCGGCTTGGCTTGACAACGGGTTATCTTTATCGAAATGTAACAGTGTATGATGTCTTTGATTACATGGTCGACACTTTATCTTACTAGAACAATTACTTGTTTTATGTTTTATGCTTAAGCAGTTAATGCAAGCTTTGTTATCTTTTACGCATTTAAAACGAGCGGTTGCATGCAAATTATCGAAGGCGGGACACTTGTATAAGTGGTCGTGCACTATATTACTGCACAGACACTTCTGTGAATTATTACTATTAGATTCCGAACATGTTACGTAAGATTGTGGATTAGGGACCGAGTTATTATTACTATTTCGCGATTTATTCAACCTTTGTTTGTTGCTGTTAGTGTTAGACGGGCCAGGTGAACCCGACTGCGTATTATGAAATATTCGACACTGATCTTTGATGAACGAAATAAAACTATCTAGTGTAGGTATTTTATTATTGCGTTCCGTCATCTCGAATGCGCGAATTGTATCAGTGTCAAACTTTTTTAAAGCGAGTTGAAGCAACATAAAGTCGGAAAGATCTTCTAATTTTAAATTCCTAAGAGAGTTAACCGCGGTTACGAAGTTATCAATAAACAGCTGGAAATTCGAGACAGACGCGTTGCCGGACAGTTTGAGATTTAAAGCTTGGTCAAAGTACGTAGACGCTAGGACGCGCGTGTCCTGGTATCTGTCAAGTAGTGACTGAAATATGACCTGATAATTCTCTGCACTGTGTGTGACACCTGCAAATACGGACTGGGCTTTCGGTGATAGTTTACCTATTAAATAGTACAACCTGTCAGCATCTGTCAGAGAACCATTATCGTGCACTGTAGACTTAAAACTCGCGTAGAATAACGGCCAATTTCGTTTATCTCCGTCAAACGACATAATCTCGATTGGCGGTAATCTCGGTTTGCGGGCAACGGGCTCTGCCGAACATTTACCCTCCAATTGCGATTGTATACGCTTAATAATACAATAAAGATCTTCGAATGAGTTATACGCCTGATAGTTCGGTTTTTCATCAGGATTGATAGAAAGTAATCTTGCGTTATAATCGTCTAACAACTTATGAAAATCTGTTCGAATACTATCTACTGTTATACAATAATTGAGAAATGCTTCGCTATTACTGTCAGACATAGATGCGGTTTTTGATCGTTCATAGATGTTTTGAATGCGCTCAAATAGAATATTGCGTTTTGCTTCTAAGATTGTCATCTCTTTGTCTTCCGACACGCGTGACTTCTTTTGTTGTGACATGCTTACGTAAGTATAAGCTAATGAGAACGAAACAAAATAAGAATATCTAATGTATCTATTATTTTTACCTAAGTAGGCT
Organism: Euclidia mi; assembly: GCA_944739405.2. Lineage (NCBI taxonomy): Eukaryota > Metazoa > Arthropoda > Insecta > Lepidoptera > Erebidae > Euclidia > Euclidia mi. Next base: position 21,882,911 of record OX123184.2, read on the forward strand.
AAGTAGGCAACACTTTAGAGCTGAGGAACTAAAAGTTGCTTGAAATATGAGATTTATAAGACAACTATGATAGTTCCAGAATTAATAATTTAATAAGTAGGTAGCTACATAAAAGTTTACCTACTGATGCGGGCGGAAATAACCATGTGACGGTTATGTGTATATATTAGGAGTATAGCTAGGTGCTATAACTGCCTAGGTATAGCGGTATAACGTATAAAACGTAAATGAATCCGACTCGTATGGATCAAAAAAAATGGTTCGGCGTTACACCGAAACCGTAGGGTTCTAGGCGACTTGGAGAAGGAAATGGACTGTATACAGAGGATAGCGGTTCTTCGCCGCCTAGGAGATGGTTACGGGAAGGGGTGATTGAGTGGGTATAGGATATTTCAAGGATGGAGGGCACTTACCTTATACAACCTTCTTCGTTTCCGTAGGGCAGCCTCCTGGTGGTTTCGTGATGCAGCTGCTTGTTTTCACTTCAATTCACCGTCACTCCTACTTGCGAGTGGTTTATATATGCGGTAATAAATCACATACAGCGATGCGGCGCGATACGAACGAGACGGCGTTCTCAGCGAGCGGAATGTTCTGGACTGTCACTCGCGGTCACGATCGCGGCGACGAATCAGGCGAAAGGCAGTGCCCCTTCCACGGAGTGGGATAGAGCGGGACGGAAATATGGTATCGCTCGCACTAGACGTGGAACGATTAATCTTGATGCGATTAGTTATAGATAGGAAGGTAGATGGCGCTACCACTGGTAACTCAGCATACGAGAGGTTAATGTAGAGACAGGTGCTACGAGCTATCTTATGCTTGGGACTAAATTTCATGATCAAGTCGGTCAAAGAATTAACAAGATCACCTATCAAGAAAACAAACTTCATCTTAGCTCAATATAGGATATCTATAATCAAATAATTTCATTAAAGACATAAAGACATATTTATTTCTGCATTTTGGTTCTTTACGACACTTATACATGTCAAAACCCTATTCTAGATGAAACCGGCTTTTCCAGGCTAAATGACTTCTTGAGAAGAAAGGCCGAAACAAACTCAGAGTCATTGCTTTTTTTGTCATTTCATCTCTTCGTTTATATTCTTTTGAAGTCCAGACGTAATAGGTTTAGATGCGAGTACAATGCAGGATATAATCTGACGCTTATAACTGACTCAGCCTGCTGATGGCCCGCATTCAACAGCCATCGTACGGCACAACCTTGGTTGATGGAGCCAGCATGACCTGAATCATTATGCCTCCACGCCATCAGTAGGTGTATGCATAAGCATGCCAGCCTAAGCCACCAGACAGGTTGCCACTAATATTAGTTGAAAAGTTTACTAATTCCCGCATTGTACTTGCACCTTACATTTTATCATAAGGTTGAGTACATGTTGTAAACAATAATATTAAAATAATAAAAATTATACAATAAAATGTCGTCTTATTAAAATATCACTAAATAAATAATAATAATTAAATGTCAATTTGAAAATGTCAAAAAAAAGAAATTATAATTATATAAAATTATTCAATGTCACTTAAGTTATTGGAAATGTCAAAAGCATAATACAATAATTACTATTAAAGTAAATAAAAATAATCTGATGCCATTTTAGAATGTCAGAATATAAATAATAACAAAATAGATAAATTACAAATGTCAAATATTCATAATTTTATACTATTTACATGACATTTTAGCCTGCGTGTAAATTGGAGAAACTCAACCCCAGGCATTCTTGTCTTCTAAGTAATCTTTTACTGAGTAGTATGCTTTGGAACACAAACTCTGCTTAACAAATACTTTGAACTTATTTAAACTTAATGCCTGAATACTGCTTGGAATTTTGTTGTAGAAGCGTATACTTTGACACTTATACGAGTTACTGATTTTTTGCAGTCTAGTTAAAGGTAGCACAAGTTTATTTTTATTTCGTGTATTTATACTATGCATGTCGCTTATTTTCGAAAACATATTTATATTTTTCCTAACGTATATCAAGTTTTCATAAATATATTGAGATGCGACAGTTATTATTTTAATTTCCTTAAATTTTTCCCTCAGAGAATGCCTGATCCAAGACTGTAAATTGCACGAATAGCTCGCTTCTGCAGTACAAACACTGTTTGAATGTCAGCTGCATTGCCCCATAATAAAATGCCGTATGACATTATACTGTGAAAATAACTGAAATATACTATTCTGGCTGTATCTATATCAGCTAACTGACGAATCTTATAAACCGCGTACGCTGCAGAGCTAAGTCTATTCGACAACTTACTTATATGTGGGCCCCACTGTAACTTAGAATCTAAAGTTATGCCTAAGAAAACGGTGTTATCTATAAGATCCAACTCTTCTCCATTCATCCGTGTATTGGTTTCAACTTGTTTTACGTTAGGTGTGGAAAATCTAATACATTTTCTTTTTCTTTCGCTTAAAAGTAAATTATTAGCACTGAACCAATTAACTACTTCAGAGAGAGCGTCATTTACATCTTCATTAGTTGATTGCTGTCTTTTTAGCTTAAATATAAGTGATGTATCATCAGCAAATAACACTATCTCTTCATTGTTTTTCATAATATATGGCAGATCATTAATATATATAAGAAAAAGGAATGGACCAAGAATTGAACCTTGCGGCACTCCCATTGTGACCACTGAACCCATAGAACGTTTTCCATTAACATTTACTCTCTGTATCCTGTTACTTAAATACGAAATTAAAAGATCTAAAGCAGTGTTCTTTACTCCATAGTGATGTAATTTCCTGATCAATGTTTCATGAAAAACACAATCAAATGCCTTAGATAAGTCGCAAAAAACTCCTAGAGCATCATGCGACTCCTCCCAAGCATCGAAAATACTATTTAAAAGCTCAACACCAGCATCGGTTGTTGAGCGACCCCTAATAAAACCAAATTGTTTACTGTGAAGCAGTTTATTATTATTATAATGAATTTGGAGCTGGTCTAGAATTAACTTTTCAAAAATTTTACTAAAAGTGGGTAGCACAGATATTGGCCGATAATTAGTGGGGTCAGATGTGCTACCTGATTTAAATAATGGAATTATTTTACTAATTTTCATTAGATCATAAAACACACCACAGTCAATGCATCTATTGAAAATTATTGCAAGTTCAGGTGCTACTGAATTGATTATGGATTTCGTAATCACAACAGAGTTACCCCAAAAGTCACTAGTTTTCTTAAAATTCAGTGTATTAAAAGTTTTAACAATATCTCTTTCGGTAATATAAGTAAAACTAAATCCTATGGTACACATTTTGACATTTTGTTTTAATAGAAGTTCGGCATCATTAGGAGACGAGTTCAGGGACTTTGTAATTGAGACTGGAATGTCTGTAAAGAAATTTTCGAATGCTGTGGCAACAAAATCTGATTTGAATACCTTGTTATCAAAGTGAAGAATGTAGTCCTTATTTTTATTCTTGTCTCTTCCAGTCTCATTGTTAATAATGTCCCATGTTGCTTTTATTTTATTTTCACTATTTTTAATTTTAGATTTTAAATAAAGAGTCTTAGCTTCTCGACAAATTTTTTGAATAATTTAGAATAATTACTTACATATTTACAATATCGTTCATCATTTTTCTTAATAACTTTCTGTTCATACAACTCGTAAAGCCTATTTCTACTTTTATAAATTCCAGTGGTTGCCCATTCACTGAAGGTTGTAGTACCAACAACTGAGACCTTCTTAGGGATAAAGATAGAGTTGAAAATAGTACAGTACATGTTAAAGAAAGAATTATACAACTCATTAGGATCTTCATTATAGCACAAATATGGTAGTGTGTCTGTGAGTCTATCTTTAAGTCCCTCGAGATGACGCAAAGTTTTTGGCATCACAGTCAATTCTTTACTACCTACTTTTTTAGACTGCGTAGCGAATGTTATTGATTGTCCACAATGATCAAATGTCAATTTGTTAATTATTTGTTTGCTCATTGGTATTATATCTATAAATATATTATCTATACAAGTAGAGGTGGTAGAAGTTATCCTGGTGGGTTCCAAAAATAAGCAATCTAGATTATATGATTTGAACAAATTTTTAATTTTTTGGCTATTCAAAGACTGTTCTAGTAAATTAATATTAAAATCACCACACACAAGTACTGATTTACTATGTTGACATAGCTTCCGTAGTACATCATCCATGATAGTTTCAAAATTATCATAAATGGAAGATGGTGGTCTATACACACTTAATACAACAAGTTGCTCCAACTCCACACAGGCTATTTCAACTGTCCGTTCAACAGAAAAATTCACAATGTCAACATGATTCTTAAATTTAAGTTCTTTATTAACTAAAATCAATGATGCACCATGTATTGCATTTTGTCTGCTGAACGAACTACCAACTAAGTGGTTATTGAAGTTGCACATGAACTGGTAATCTTTAAGCCAATGTTCTGTTAAACACAAAATGTCAATGTATTCACCGTTCATGAACAATTCAATTTCTAAATCTTTATTCGACATTCCTTGAATATTTTGATGAACTAGTTTTATAACTCGTGAATGCCCAGACTTATAATTATTTGAATTAGTCTTATTTGTACTTTTTGGTTTATTATTCATTAAAGTGTCTGAATTGCAAGAGGTACTCTCTATTGTCGTACTATTTAATTTAAATTAATTGACATGTCAAGTTGTGTAGCCAAAATATTGGCTGAATTATTATGAATGTCATTTAGTTGCTGTATAGGAGCAACAGGTTTATTAGCCAAATTCTTGGCTGAAATATTAATACAATATGCTAGCGAAACTGCTAGCTGTCTTTTAAAAAAGGAATTCAGATAGCAAGTATCTTGCGTCAAATATAAAATTTTACTAAAATAATTGTTAGAGTCAAATACATGGAATTGCTTATTGTTATAAGACCATGTACAAAGATTTATATAAAGATTATGTCTAATATTGTTTTCTTTCTGTGGCAACGATTTACTAAAGGGTAAAGTAAGTATAATAATTTTATTTAAATTTAATTCACTTAATTTACTGTAATTGAAATATAATAGTTTTTTATTTAAAGATCCTCTTTTACCAAGTAGAATCAGTAGAGTTGTATCCTGGGCAAAATTAGAACTGATAATTTTATCTAAAATGGCTATAGAACTTAACCCAGGCATACAGTAATTCATCACAAATCCATCACTATATGTGTTTGCCAAAAACTGACCCATACCTTTTCCAATCTCGTCACTAAATATTATCACTTTATTTTTGTTTTCTAATTTAGTTTTGCTTTCTAGTATATTATTTTCTAATTTATTTAAAGTATGTTTAGTAATGCATTTAGATTTTGGTTTGTTTACAGAAGTATTAAATAAAACAGGGTCACATGTTGACACTGAACAAGTTGGTGAGCGTTGGAGGTTGAACGGGCTGTCATTGTTCAATTGTTGTGAACACTCATTACTATTTGATGACACCAACACATTCATTGCCAATATGTACTCTTTCATTTGTAATTCAGAGCTTTTATATTTATTTGTCATTGATACTAATTTGTCACTAAGATTATTTAATTCTACCTGCAAATTATTTATTTCTAATTTATGTTTCAAATTATTTTGGTGATATTTCTGTGAGTTATTTTCTAATTTTTCAAGAGCAAATAATCTTTCCCTGTTGAGCTTAACATTTTTTATGAAAAACTTTTGCCTGTGAACTAATTTTTGGGTCTTTTTTATGAATTTATTTATTTTGACATATTTCTTAATTCTATTCCTACTACCTCTAATCAATTTTATTGAATTATTTGATTCTTTGCACACTGAGAGACTATTTGGAAATGATGCTTTAGAATTATCTATGTCAGTGATCATGCATGGAGCATGAACCACCAGCTCATCGAACAGACTTTGATTTGCCGAGGTAGTGATCTGTTCTTGGGTGAATTCTAGATGTCTTATTCTACTATTTGCCTCATGTAACTGTTTGTCTAGAAACTGAATACGGTCAAGTGCTAGTTTGTACTGTGAGCTACACTCGGCAAACCCGTCCACAATGAGCTGCAGTCCATCCCGAGCACTCATGGCAACAGAGAATTGAGTATGTAGCTGAGCCATTTCACATTTTAAGTTCTTATTTTTTTCCAATAAGTTCAACATTTCTTTCTCATTATCTTCTCTTTCCTCTATCAGTTTGTTACACAACTCCTTAGAGGTTTTTAATTCACTTAAAGCTAGTTGGAGTTTAGACTCTTCCTGGCGAGCCAAAGCTTTACGAGTCATAATCATAGTGAAAAGAGAAAAATACAAGAAGTTTAAAGAAAGTGTTGTTCAAAAGTAAAGAAGAGAATTGAAATACGTAGTAATAGTAGGGTTAAAAGCTAAATATTATTGAGAGAACAGCTGATCTCGTTCAAAGTTGTGTAACCAACTAACAAGGCTTAGGTTATGTTTATATGTATTTTTACTATTTGTATGTGGTTATATAGGAACTTGTAGTCACTTTTTATTCATAAATATACTAATGAAAACTATTTTATACGTATAAGTTGATTTTAAATAGTAGTTACAAAGTTATACCTGTTTGTAAAATGACAATGCAGGTTTTACCGGTAGATTGTTTGTCAAAAGAAAATCACAATAAACTCACCTTATTATCATATAAAGCACTAATACGTTTACAGATTATTACTAATAACACATTTATTAATCGATTAACTTGTAATTAGCTTTAATTAAACTATTATTTTATATTTTAATTTGTAAAAAATACGGGAGAAGGTCGGATCAGCTGTTAGCCTTAGTGTTGCCACAGAGCAAAAAAAAAATTCTGTTGGTTTGTAAAAAAATATATTTTACATTCAATTATATTATTATATTATAATAAAAATAGTTATCTTATGATGCAGGCATATTAGACAAACAACCTAACTTAATTTACTCACTCTCATTTTACAAAATAAGACTAATAATACTTATTCAATAAATCAGTAACATTTCAAGCTAATGAATCAAATCACATATTTACCCATCCGTTCAGTGCCCTCGCTAAACCTAACATAACTTCTGAGCTTACGATCTGTGTAACTACTAATGTTACAAGGAATTACTGGAATATAATTCGCTTCATCATGACATGTGCTTGTATTGTTAATGATAGTTTGTGATGACGATGCAGTTTTATTAGGATCATTTTTCATGAAAACCTTTTATTTTTTGGTAAGAATTTTACTAGTTTATTTTCAAAAGAAATTGTATTATAAAATTGAGATATTCTTTACACAGTATGTTAGATTTATTTTTACAATTTTTAAAGAGGCCTAAATCCTACCCCTTTATTTACAGCATAGATTTATTAACTTCTATGACGTTTCTGTAAGTAACTGTTTCTGGCATATCTAGGAACGGCATATTTAATCGAATTGAATTTATTTCTAATGCATGTTAATATAGGAATATTATCTTTGTGTACTTCTTCCCGCAATAAACTTTAACCGTGCCAAATTTCTTGTCTCTCTGTTAAAATGGGTACAATATTATTGATTTTCTCATTAATAGTTTGATAGTATATATGTTGGTTTATGCTGACATCTAAATTAACTTTAAATATAACTTTTGCTGATGATGTATCACTAGGCCTCTTTTTCTGTTATCTCTTCAAAAGTTCAAAGTCCTATGATTTCAGTCCACTGTAGATAAGTTAAGTAATTTTAAGATCATGGTAAAAATAATATCCTTGCAATTTTTATTCTATCTAGTAAAATCACTATGAATACAGTGCTATATCTCCTTAAACGTGCGTGCTGGTAACCGAGCTATGCAAAGAATCTATAAATTTCTCTTCTGGCGTTCTAAAAACATCTGCAAATGGAAAACAAAGCCTTTTCTACAATAAATTGCCAAAAAAGCCAAAATTTCTCTTTAGATAGAACTACATTTACTATGTTCATGGTAGACATGTTCATATAAACAGACTATACTTCAAGCGCAATAAAGCTTTTTTTTTCACATGCATGTCAACACTAATCAAATAATAATAATAATAATATTCTACCACATTCACACAACACCAGCTAGTCCCAAACTAAGCAGAGCTTGTACTATGGGTACTAGACAATGGACATACAAATGAATCCAAACTCGATGGGATTGTGCTGTTTTATTGCGGAAATCCTACGGCCCCCTTCCAGCTATATCATAAATTTAGCTCTATGACATTACATTGAAACAACATTGAATAGTCAAGCGACATACATACACATGCATACTTAACTCAATAGAAGACCGGGAAATGGGTCAAATTTATCTTGCAAGATTTCATTACAGATACCAAGACAGGTGAAACTAAATAAGAGCTAGTAAAATAGAACTAAAATTACCTCTATAAATCCTTCCGTATTTTTTTGAGCTTAGTTAACCAAGATTTCCACATCGAATTCGAGAAATTTTCAAAATATTCATTGTATGTGAATAATGCGTTATCTTAAACTTCTTATGTATAAAAAACTACTTAAAATCTCCGAAAGACAAATAAAACAATAGCTGCAAACTTCCACACAAATAACAAAGTGAAGCTAAACGAGGAGGAGCGTGTATCTTTGTTCGCGCAGGATTGCACTATAGAGAATTAACAGATATCTCAAAACAATCAGTGTCAGGTGTTATCGAATGCTGCGGCATTGAACTAGTGTCTCATAATATCATAATAATATGTGTGTACAGAATACCTTAACATAACTATAACATTTTCTATAATAAACTAGATGCCGTATTACGCAAAGTTTGTTCATACTCGAATAAAAACGTAATTTTGACCGGCGATTTCAATATCGATATCCTGAAAAGAAATAAAATTACATATGAATTTGAATATTTTCTTGGACAATACAATCTAAAACTATCACTCTTTGAACCAACTAGATTAAGTAGTAAATCTTGCATTGATAATTTTGCACATTTATTTATACGCGGATGTAAAGCGGATGTAATGGATTTAGTTCTCTCGGACGATACAGCACAATTACTAAAAATACCTACTAATAAAAAATGCACTCTAAAATTATGGAAAACTAAAAAACTTGACCTATCGGTGTGTAACTTGGCTAAGTTCAAGGATTGCTTGAAGTGTCTATCTTTTTCGCAAGTTTATAAAGCAAAAGATGCAAATGAAGCGTATGATAATTTTATAGTTGAATTTTTGCTTTTCTACCACTTATGCTTTCCAGTTTAAATTGTGACGTTTAATACCAATAAGAAAACAAAATGGTTGTCTCGTGGTATAAAACTTTGTAGTAAGAAGCAGAGACAACGACTTAGGGAATATAGGTTGAAGCCTAATTTTACAGGCAAATTATATAACTAACTCAAAAATACAAAATAATTATTACGTAAATACTGTGCCAAATAAATCCAAAGCAGCATGGCAAGTAATAAACAAATCAAAATATAATTTACCACAAGAACCAATTTAATATATTAATAATATTATTTTGACATATTCACACCCACTTGACATCGCTAATGGATTTAATAAATATTTTTTTTGAAGCTATCGAAAATAATATTCAAACAAATGACCATTCAAAAAATAAGCGTAATACGTCTAAAGGACAATGTTTCATGTCAGTCTTTATTCATGTCACCAGTCACATGCGATGATATAATCAAAATTATTAACAGCCTCAAAAATACAAATACCGTTGGATTTGATAACATATCAACTAAGTTTATTAAAGAAGTTAAGATAGCGCCGCTACTTTCGCATATAATAAATCTTTATGTTTCTGATGGTACGTTTCCAACTCGTCTAAAAATAATAATTACTAAGCCCCTATTCAAAAAGGATGACAGAACTGAATTAAAACATTATAGGCCAGTTGCAAAAATTCCTATATTTTCAAAAATCATCAAGAAAGTAATCTATAACAGTATATATGCCTATTTTGAAAAATTTAAACTATTTTGCAGTGAACAAAATGGATTTAGGAAAAATATTAATATAAACATGGCGCTTTTTGACCTACTATCAAGTGTCCTAACATCTGTCGATAAGAAAAACAGGGTTTGCGCAATTTATACAGACATGACAAAGGCATTTGATTTCGTTGATCATAAAATTTTACTACAAAAACTATTAAGCTATGGCATTAGAGGAAATATTCTTAAACTTATAGAATCCTACCTAAGTGATAGATTGCAATGCACGGAAATAACAAGAATTTGTCCAATAACTAAGTTGAAGAAATATATACCTCGGAAGCTAGGTTGATCAAATATGGAGTGCCTCAGGGCAGCGTATTGGGACCTCTGTTATTTTTTATATATATTAATGACTTACCGAAAATAACAGGGCACGAAATTATACTTTTTGCTGATGATTGCACGGTTGTTATAAAATGCAACAATCCTAATAATTATTAACACGATATTAATGACACTCTCTCGAAAATAATTAATTGATTTAATGACAATAATCTTGTTATAAATCTAAATAAAACTAAAATAATGCATTTTCACCAACGGCTTGTAAATACTCCAGTTAATGTCACCTATAATCAGTCTAAAATAGAAGAGGCTAGCATTTCAAAATTCTTGGGTATTTCTATAGACAGCAAACTGACCTGGAAACCACACCTGGAAGAAGTTTGCAAACGATTAAGTAGATCAGCGTATCTTCTACTTCAACTGTCAAAGAAAGTAAATACTGAAATACTCTTAATGGCGTATCATGGATTGGTGTCCTCGGTTTTGCGTTATGGTGTTGTTTTTTGGGGACAGTCAACAAATCGAGAACTTGTTTTTAAAATGCAAAAGAGATGCCTAAGATCGATGTTTGGTATAAAAAGGACTGACAGTTGCACTCAATATTTAAAAAATACAATATTTTAACCTTACCTGCTTTGTATATCTTGGAAACTTCTTTGTTTGTAAGAAATAATCCCCACTTATTCAAAAAAAATGGCCACAGTTAAGAAATTACCCATACGTGCTCAATATATGAACATATTATGCCATGTTAAATGTAAAACTGCACTGATGAAGAAAAGTTTCTTTGGTATTGCTCCCCAAGTTTTTAATAAAGTGCCCGATGTAATTAAGTGCATGCCAGTACAAAAGTTTAGAAACACTCTACAGAAGCTGTTACTTGAAAAATGCTATTACACATTAGACCAGTTTCTAAATGACAAATCTATTTAATGTAAATTCTGAAATTATTGATGTGTCATCATTAAATTTAATTTTATTATAATGCAAATGTAATTGAAATATTTATTACAGTTAGTAATTTTTGATAATTTTAATTTTTTGCTGACATTTTATAATTTTTTTATACACTTAGATTATTTATTTATTTTGACAAATGTAATATTGCTGAAATTTTTTTGTACTATTTTATTTAAGTTTTGACATTTTTTATTTGCTGACATCTTTAATTTATTTTACAATTAATTTAATTTTGATCATAGCAGCACTATTTTGTATGCCTTTTGGCGGAACATGGGCTGGACCAATTACATGTATAATTATAAAATCATTGTACCCTGTGTTCACGAATAATAAATGAATTTGAATGAATGGTACTCAAGGAATTAGTCATCCCACGCACTAGTATAATGAGAAAAGTTTCATTTCAATAAGCGTGTCCCCGAACGAATGTATGTAGAACTTCTCATGTATTGACGTATGTGTTTACTTATAAACAGGGAGGCACATTAAATGTAGAAATTGTAAACATTACTTTTGTCTAGAAATTGGCAGTGGTAAGCTTACTCTGTATGATGAATAAACATAAAATGTAAAAAACATCATATATCTAAAGTTGTTTTTGTAAAAGTCATGCTAGTAATGTATTAGGTTTTATAAGAAAAATATTATGCTTTTCTAATATTTTCTGTTGTTTCTTGCGGTGGCCGTTCGACTTTAGCTAAACGTAGCTCATAATTAAATGACTTAGTTTTTCTAGAATAAGAAACGAAAGGCCAAGACACATTCAAATTTCTTCTTATTGGGTGGATACTGATGAGAGGAACTGGTTTAGGGACTCAAATGATATCACTCGTCGAATAAAATGCGTACGGCGCTTTTAATCAGATGGTCAGTGCAGGATTACTGTCATACGACAGCCTGTCGGGTATTGTACAGTCTACGGATGATTCTATATTCCCTTAGAAAGGCGCTCGTGAAAGATAAGGATGGACAAAAGAAGAACGCATTCCTCACTATCCGATCTTGCGAGAAGGAGAGAAAAATCAAAGCGTCAGGGCGTTAGGCGTATGTGTTCAATATTCGAGATATCCATTTTTTTGAGATTGTAGATCCGTTTTTGATATATGGAGCTTCCATACAAAATAAGTCAAACATGAATCTCGAATCTCAAAATCCATGGATAGATTGAATATTGAAACCGGCCGTTAGTCCCTAACTAACCACTCTTATTCAATAACGCTGCTGCAGAAACGATTTCTTTAACGTCACCATTCTGTTCTCCGATCAAGTCGGCCCTGATACAAGCTTCAACTAACCACAGTCACGAAATATAACAATTCTAACTATAAAATAATAACCTAAGCACATGTGTATTCGTTGCTTAGGTAGACTTTTCCAGAACTATCCGTTACAAATTTGAAAAGTACCTAATGACTCTTAAACAAACTTGAACTAACGCTCGTTGGAATACATTGCAGTGCTTGCTCTTGTAGATACTGATATTGCTTGTTCCAAATCTTGAGAGCAGATTTCTACAATACTTACTTGTAACAGCCTTGGAGATACTCTGTGGTAGCAGCAAAACGAATTAAATAAGTATCTATAAAATATAATTCAGATTTAAGCTAAGTTAAAGCCATTCCATTTGATTGAGAAAAAGCCATGTCAACATTTAGCTTCTATTTATAGCAATCTAAATAAATAATTATGTCACAGCCAAAGTAATAAATCCAGATGCATTACCCAGCAATTATATGTAATTGCTGGATAATATGTTAAAGCTGCTTCACTTCGCAGGGCTCCATCAACTGATGGAGCCCTGCAAAGTGAATCACGAAGTCTATTTATATGTTTATAATAGTAATTTAAGCACTATCGCTATAACACACATAATATATATTATAAGAAAGCTACTGATATCCAACAGAGTTCAAAATAACTTTAACATTTAAATTGAGCTTCTATAAGAACAGTAGTAGCAATACAAGGTTTTTATAGGAGGTTAATTGAATGTAGTAGCAGTAATTATTCATATTATTATGTACCTATGTATGTTATATTATGTACGTATGTATAGGCATTCTCTGTTCGCAAATATGTATTACCTTTTATAATCTATTATTATATTTAGTTTTCTTGTTTTATTCTCTAAAACACACCTGCCACTATCATCTCTGCTCACCCTAAGGTTGACTGTTAGAAAATGCCTTTGGCATTAAGTCCGCCTTGTGCAAATTGTATTGCAGGAAGTTTAAAAAAAAATGTTCTTCTTAGTCTAACAACTTCCTTATTGATGCTTTTGTAGTGACTTACGCTCATTTAAAGTACTGCAAGATCTTTACAGTTCCGTCTCTTTTTAAAACATATCCTTTTCTAGGAATTAATCCCATATTTAATATTTGAATAAAAGATATTAAGAGATTCGAAGCAATTATTTGTGGAATGCACATTTCAAAGAGTGTGCATAAAAAATATATAAAAGTGAATGAGAGTTATGTCAAGATCATTGCAAATGGCGATCCGCAGTCTCCGCCTATCACTTTGGGAAACAAGCGTGAATCGTCAAGCCAGTTGGTAAATAAAATATTAGTTCTGTCTGAAAGCACTTTCCAACACATATCTTTTCTTTACCCGTCATTCCAAATACCTTTTCCTTCCCACTGCCAGGCTATTTCACGTCTTCCATGAACACTATATGTGTCAATTTGTTGGCAAAAAGTAAGTTTAGGAAATCAAGGAATTCTTATCAGTGTTTCAGTCAAAGAGACCGGCGACATTAAATTTTTGCGACGTGTTCTTTCTTTTGATCAATATATATTGTATCCTTGTGTCACCGCCGACGCTTTTTCAATAGGTGTTGATATAATTATATTCTTATTATGAACTTACTTTTAGTTCTAATGTGTTGTGCATTTTGAGTCGTGAATTATTTTTTTTGCATTGCATCGGATAATTTCTTTGGTTCAATAAAAATGCTGTCTTGGATCTTTCTTAGGGATGATGTTTGTTATGTAAGTAGAATTTGATGTTATATTCAAAGTACCTATACAATTTGGTTTTTTTAAACGCCACGTCTGACATAACATTAAAGACTATAAAATATACATACAGGATGTCACAAGACCCATCACCAAGCCGAAATCTACTCATTGTGGACATCATGCCAAGTCATACTAACCAAAAATAATACCTTGGAAAGGTTTTTTTTTTGAGTTTTCACATTTTTTAAACCGCAATTAAAAGCGCGCGCGTGCAATGTTCTAAATACCTACTTATCCATGGGGTTATATGGCATCTAAAGAACATAGTGGCGGGGTAAATGCATCGATTTTGTACCTAATTAGAAAAATTCCATACTAACTTTGCGCCTCACTATCTCCTGAACCAGTAGTTTCCCAGGTATGGTGCCCAAGTAAAAAATGTTCATAGTGATTGGTACAACATGGGGTTTCAGTTTTCGTTAAGGGTCTTGTTAACCCTGTATATTGGTTTGCGCTAATCAGACAAGAAGTCGCTCTATGGAAAAGCTAATATACAGTCTAAGCTGAATATATTTCTATAGAAACGGACCCCGGGTAGCAACTGGGATAACACTAGGAGGATGACTGAGATTAACTGTAAAATATGGGGTATAAAAACAAATAATCTCATAATTAAATAGTTTTCCTAATTTAGTAAAACCAGTTAATCAGAAAGCCGCAACATTAATTCACAATATGGAACAATTAACTTCCCTTCAACGAACCATAAATCACGAACATTTATTCGAATAACAACCTGCAGACGTCTGATAAATAACTAACAGACAGAACAGACACACGGCAAACCCTAATAAGTTAACGTCAATAAAACAATATTATTATTTTGGGCTAACCCAGAAACGGGATTAGTTTTGTATTTGTGACTCGCTATTGGCTTGAATTAAGGCGCTGTTATACCTCAGAAGCCGTGAAACACCTAATTTTTCGTCGCGCATCTAGCCATAACGGTACATATTACAAACTAGCAAAAATTAGAGCTTAAAGTCAAAAGTCTGAACAAAAGACTTTTGAAAGAATTTTTCATGTACGTAAAATAGAATCACGGTAAAAAAATCACAAAATCGAGGCAGAAAATAATCTTTCGTCTCACTGTTTGCAATATTTTGATCGTAAGCTGTCATATTTTTTTTGATAATATTGTAGGAAATCTAATGAACTAAAGAATTACCCTATTTATTTTCATATTATACGTGTATATTTTGTAAAATTAAATAAAATCTGCCAAACGTCTATGATTTTGACGCTCGGTAGATCCCATCAATATCAAACGCTTCAGCAATTTAAACCTTATTAGCATAAGCGGTGTACTGAGTGTCAGTTGCTAGTTTACGCCCCGCCCAGACCTCATCATTCGGCTATGAGCCCTGTGAGAGATAGGTCATGTCGCTTGCGTCTCCGCTGCACGAAATTTTACGTAAACCTGTTTGTTACTATAATACGCCGATTTGAGTTCGTAATTTCATGTTTTATGTTATAGACTGAATACTTTGAATCAAATAGGCTTTTCATGTAACTATGGGCACATAATTATAATTAGGACCTAAGTTTATACTCTTGTTGCTTTTAATGTGTTATTGTTTCTGTGCTTATAAATATATAATTAGAAGAATAAAATATGGACAATTAGAGAAATGAAGTTCTACGAAGGATTTGTACAAGAGAGCGTCGTAATAAAATAGAAATTCATCCATGGCCAAGTGATTATGAAATATGTAACATTTTACACAAATTATTTTCATAAGAGTCTTTTATGACTAACTATGTTACTTATATATTATCGATTATGCATAATATAATTATAAAAATTATTCTCACAATACATAGCTGCCACAGTTTTCAATTTTTGAAAGAGTAATAACATAAAATCAAATCATTTTATGTACCTATATTTCAAATTCATTAGCTTGTCAGAGCGCCTGGAGCGCTAAGATGCCGCCACGGTGAACAATAATGATGGCAGCGCTAATATGGCGCTCCGCAATCCGCACACAAGCGGTAACGAATGTTGTATTATTGTGTTTTGAACATAAACCTTTTTAGGTACATTGGGTAAAACTTTGATTATTCATAAACTATTAGGTATGTCTCAGTACATCTAATATCTTTTTAATTTCTAAAATCAATCATTTATAAGTAAGAAGGTGACTTATCTGTTTGCTATAACACAAGATATAGTATTTTTTTAATAATAAAGTACGTAACTAATTATCATTATTGTAATTACAGTGAAGTTAAAGATAACAGTTCTGCAACGTCTTACACACATTTGACTTCAGTCATTCCTAACACGATCTGTTCAAGAGCTAGCCAACAAATGCCAAACAATTTTTTTTAACAAATTTGACTCAAATTCCGTAGTGATAAGCAAAAATTACAAGAGGGATAGCAGTGATTGGTTCGAATTGCGTAAGAATATGTTGACAGATTGAAATTTTTGTATAGTGGTAAAAAGAAGAGATAACAGCAGTAAAGCCAACTTAGTAAAAAATATTTTGTACAAATAAAATATTTGCAATGTAAAATCAGTTGCGCATGGAATCTAAAATGAACAACTGGCTTTGCAACAACTGGCAAAGCAAGAAAATATAACAATCGAGCCTTGTGGATTATTCGATTATTGGTGCCACGCCAGATGGATTAATAGGTCCAAACACGATTGTGTAAATTTAATGTTCTAAAGTTGCCTATAAGAATGGCCTGGAGAATAGTATAAGAGCAAATAAAATACAAATATGGAAACATGATAAAAAAGTGAACTGACTAGTCTAAACAAATATTGTAATTGTTATTACCAAATTCAGGGGCAACGCCACGTTACACGCAAACAAAAGTGTTTATTTGCTGTGTGGAGTGGCGAAAGTATACCACTAAAAATAGAAATTATAGAAAGAGATGATGTTTTCTGGGAGAAGCTTGTGGCGTTTTATATGAATTGGCAGTTACCTGAAATTGTTGATTCTCGTCAAGCTCAAGGGATGGCATTGCGAGATCACGGAGAGGAAAATGTTTCATCAGTGCTTGAAATTTCTACAATACCAAGCCGTAAAAGGAAAGTAAATGAAACTGTGCCTCGTGAACAACAGCAAATAATAACTATTGAAGCCTTATCACCTCACACACTGCCTTTAACATTCGATGAGAATAAAGAAAACCTGCCGGGTTGTAGCAGACAGCTAACTTTTGATGAGCTGTAAACTCTGTATTTCGTTAATAAATTATAAATGAATATAAATAAATATATTTTAATATTTATTTTCTTTCAAACAACACATATTTGAAGCGAAAGAATTTTTTTATATTTTTCCATACAAACATATATGACGAGAGCTAACGAAAAAGCAGTAACTCAAATTCTAATTCTATAATTTTCTAAGCGACATAGCAGTATCTCATGAATAAGGTATATCTACATATATTTTTGATGTTTCATCTATTTTGAAAAATAATAATGGGTTGGGTTTCGATACGAGTGGCCTAAATTTGAGGGTATTGGTAGTGTAGGGGGCTTAAGGTAGTTCGTTTTAATCCCCTAAAAGTAATTTTGGCTGCCGGAGTTGCGTCTAAATATTCTTAAACAATTTCCAAAATTTCATAAATACTTCGGCAATTATGCAAAACGGAACATAGTTTTTATACTTTAGTACAGTTTTACAAATGTTATTTTTAGGTTTTATGTGAAAAACGTGAAACGAAACGCAAAACTGCCATCTTGGAATGATCATATTGACAGCTAATGTCAAATTTGTGCGACATTGCTTTCGAGTGCCTTGGGTTAGGTGCGACTGTAGTAAGTAAATAAATAGGTTATGTTAGGTTCTCTTTTGACCCTTAATCCGAAAATAGGAGCCCTTCGCAGGGCTCCGACAACCTTAGTTTATTAAACTAGTGTGATGAATGTGGAAGTTGGCAGTGCCATACACACCGATGTTTGGAGATTTTTTTTTTCAGAGGAAACCAAATATTTCCGGCAAGTGAAAATGGTGAGGGGGGTTTCAAGACCTGCCCTGCTCCCTCTCCAATCACTCACAACCCCTAAAAACGGCGACGTATTTCAAAACCTTTGCCATAATAATTATACCTATAATAACAATAAACATCCATAAATAAATAAAAGAAATCAACTTTTACTAAACTTCAATTATCTCGTAACTCGCTTTAGTTGAGATACGGCTTTTGCGCTTAGTAGAGCAGTATTGTGTTTTTTAGGGTACCGTAGCCAAAAATTGTAAAAACGGAATCCTTATAGATTCGCAATGTCTGTCTGTCTGTCCGCCCGAATATCATAGCCAATTTATTGGAAAACAGATTTGAAAACTGGCAGGAATGGAATTAGATGTAGGTATTCTATGAACTGCTTCACTATTTTTATACAAAAACAAAACAAACATAATAATGGCCTCTCCATACATGGAACTGACTTAATTATTTTTATCATCTTACGGCACGTAGGCATTTACCTACTTTCGTCAACTATTAATACCTATAACGTCTAATGTAAACCAGTTTTGCTCATGGCTGCACTGAGAACAAAAATTGCGCTATGCCTATATTGTACAAACAGATTGATGTATGTAATATACATTTTAATATCAGTATCTCAATTCAATATGCTAAAACGTTTTGCTTGCGATATTGAACTATTGGAATACGGATGTCGCCAGAATACGGCCGCACGCGACGAGAATGAAGGGGGGCGCCCCGCAGTAGACGGAGCTAAGCTCCCTTCACCTCCCCTGCTTCACCCCCTCATTTACCAAAACAGTCGCTTAGGACAGCGCCTTAACCAGCCGCTCCGTCTTAGTTGATGAGATATTGATTCAGAACTTGCAAGTCTAAGATTGCTGTCAAGTGTTATATTCTGATCGTGGCGATATAATTAAGGGACAAGAGTACAGCGAAAAGGAATAACTAAATATTGTCTCTTTGTTTATCTTATGATGTATACAAATCGCGAAAGTTTAAAATCGATTATTATGTTTATTTTGTAAAAAAGTTATGTGGTTGTTTAGTAAGATTTGACATTGTTTTTTTTTTCATGCTTAGATGGTCTAGGTGCGATGTTGGTTGATGCAGTGTGTGGTGCCGGTGCCCAGTAGTCAATATTCTACACTTGTATAATCTAATGTGCTCAATAGTTGTGGCTCTTGTAATAGCGTAGCGCGTAACAGAATCGTAAGAATCTTTTTGAATAATACGTTGAAAAATATTAGCAACATCTATTTAGTCTCAACTTACTAGTATTTACCCTTAAGGAATCTTCAAAAAGCTACTGATTGCCTACTATAATTAGAAGTCGATGAAATATTGGCACAATCAAAATTGACTTGCTCCCAAAGTAGCTATTCAATACTAAAACACTATAAAAGACGATAAATTATAGTAACAATACAACATAAAGAAAACATAAAACGATTTCACAAACAAATTCATTTACTTCGTTTCGTCGCGTCCTTTCGTAATTTACGCCTACATAAACTACAGGTGTATAAGTTGGTTCGGTTGTACGTGATCCGACGATAATCGATCCAATGTTGGCTGGGAATGTTTGTTTTTGCTGTACCCGCTGTTTACGCCGATATATATTGTATGCATATTTTATTTAAAAACAGTGTCTCAATAAACTCATTAACGAGAGGACGTGTTTCACTAAACCATCACACCGTAGCAATCAAATCTCAACCTTATGCGCCTGTAAACATGGTCCAAACGACTCGGATTTATGGTTGATTGCTGCGTCGCGAACTCGGCCGAGTGAATACAAAGGACTCGCATTCCAATATGAATCATCTTGTTTACAACCTATTATACTGTGCTATTAGTGAACATTTACGTGAATAAAGACTTATAAACTTATACAATCAGTGATTAGTGAATTTATTAATTACACCGTACTTTGAAAATGACTGCACCGACATCGGAACAAAGTAAATATTTAACGACGTTAGAAGATGTAGCCAGTATGATACAAAAGGCTCAGGTTAATCTGAAGAAATGTCCGAAACAGCGGTTAACGGAAGGCTATGTAAAAACGAGACTTAAATGTATAGAATAATACTGGGATATATTTAAACAAGCACACCATAGCCTTACAAGGTGTACACCGTGGGAACAGCGAGGTGTTATGCCGTATTTTCTCCAAGAGGAATACTATACATACGAGGACATGTACCTGTGCTTACGAGGCGACTTAGCGAGCAATTGCCGTTTGCAAAGTTACCACGCATACAAATACCGAAGTTCTCAGGCAAATATGACGAATGGCCTATATATAAAGATTTATTCACCGCGCTAGTTCATAACACCGCTATAAGCAATGTACAGAAGCTACATTATCTCAAAACAAGCGTTTGTGGAGAAGCTGAAGCGTTGTTAAGACATATAAATATTACAGAAAATAACTATACACAGGCGTGGGAGCTATTACAGGCACGTTTTGGCAATAAGAAGATGATAGTTAATTCTCTTTTACGAAGATTGTTTAGTCAGAAAAAGATTACAAATCAGACAGCTAATAATATTAAGGCTTTACTCGACACGACAGTGGAATGCTTAAATAGCTTAGATAATATGCAAGTTGGTACCGCCTCTTGGGATCCATTGATAGTATTTCTTGTATCATAGAAATTGGACCCAGAGTCGTTGAAAGAGTGGGAAGAGCAAGCCTATAAACAAAATAGTGATGAGCTGTCTTCGTGGGACGAGTTAAGAAGATTTTCGAGTCAAAGTTTCGAACACTCGAACTTGTCACACCGATTACAAATTCTGTAAAAGAGAAGACACAAGGTCATAAATCATTTCATGTCGCATTAAAGGATGTCGCGCCCAGCTGTAAGTCAACACACAGCAGTGAATCTTTACAACCTTTATGCGCTTATTGCAATGATAAACATTACATCTATCACTGTAAAGAGTTTGCTAGTAAGCCTGTAGAGGAACGACACGAGCTTGTCAAGAAGAATAATCTTTGTTTTAATTGCCTTGTTCCAAATCATACGGTATATAATTGTAAACAAAAGATATTGTGCCGAGTCTGCAGAAGAAGACACCATTCCCTTTTACATCGATCAAAAGAAATAAGTCAAGGAGAAGATAAACAATCACAACCAGAACAACGAATCACAACCGCACACTTGTCAAGAACACAGCCCGGTTCTCGAGTATTACTAGCCACAGCACAAATAGCAGTTAAAGCGAGTAATGGAGATACACACCTGCTACGTGCTTTGATTGACCAGGGCTCAGAGGCATCACTAGTATCCGCAAGAGTAGTTGAACTCTTGAGGCTCAAGAAGACATGCATCAACGGTGTTGTCTCTGGAGTAGGACAAGAATCCCAAATACCTATCAAAAACTACGTTCAATTAGCAGTTTCATCGCGCTTTAATAGCAATGAAGTATTTTCGGTGAAGGCTTATGTTTTGAAGACTTTGTCTAAAAAACTACCTTCTCAAACAATCACGATGAGCTGGCCACAACTCCAAAACATGAATTTAGCGGACCCTATGTACAGCACGCCGGGTAGGATTGACGTTTTACTTGGCGCCGACGTCTTTAGCTAAATTATAGATGTTGGCTTAATGAGAATGAATGATGGCATAGTGGCCCAGAAAACCTGTTTGGGGTGGATCCTGTCGGGTCAAAAGGATGACACATCATCGATCAACAGACATGATGAGATTATTACACTACACGTTACAAAGACAATCTCAGAAGATGATAGCATACTGAAGAAGTTTTGGGAAATAGAAACGGATTCGTATACCAAAAGAAAGATACTAACAAGGGAAGAAGAAGAATGTAAAACAAGATACACAAACACAACAGTAAGAGATAAAGAAGGTAGATATATAGTACAATTACCATTGAAACAATCATTAGAAGAAACTATGCAAAAGATAGGAGACACAAAACAAATAGCGTTGAGGAGATTTCAGCAATTAGAAAACAAATTCCAGAGAAACAGCGACTTTAAAAAGCAATACAAAATGGTGATTGATGAGTATTTGGAGATGGGACACTTACAAAAATGTGAAGAATTTGATGAAGAAGCGAATTACTTACCACATCACGCAGTAATTAGAGAAGATAAGGATACGACAAAATTACGAGTCGTCTTCGACGCATCTGTAAAGGGCACGGGTGGCTATTCACTTAATGATAACATGTTAGTAGGGCCCGTTTTGCAACCCGACTTACGTAGTCTCATAATAAATTGGAGAAAACACAAGATTTGTATAGTTGGAGATATAATCAAAATGTATAGAATTATCAAAGTTGCTGAAGAACACACAAAATTACAACATATAGTTTGGCGAGATGAAACGGACGATATAAGCAGTTTTAAATTGAAGAGATTCACGTTCGGCACTGCTGCAGCTCCATTCCTAGCAGTTAGAACACTTATCCAACTTGCTGATGACGAAAGTCAAGACTATGCAGAAGCTGCTGCTGTAATAAAGAACTGTTATTACATGGATGATCTCATGGTATCGGTAGGAAGGGTCCAAGAAGCTAAAAAACTCTGTCATGACATAAAGATTATACTTGAAAAGGGAGGATTTAACATGCAAAAATGGTCAAGCAATTCGGAAGAAGTATTGAACTATCCAAAAGCTAAAGAAACAACTACAGATACATTAGAGATAAAACTGGATAAAATCATTAAAATCTTGGGTTTGAAATGGGACAGAAAGGATGACACATTTAAAGTAACAGTTAACTTACCTGAATTGAGATATACAATAACAAAAAGGTCTATCCTCTCTGATGTCGCTCGCTTGTTTGATCCATTTGGGTGGCTATCCCCAGTAGTTATCGTAGCCAAGGTCATGATACAGAAGCTGTGGCTTTGTAACCTCGGATGGGATAGCGAAGTACCTATAAACATAACTAAAGAATGGATAAGATATAGAGAAGATTTGTCTTACCTGCAAGCCATTGAAGTTCCACGGTGGTTTCATATCACACCACAATACAAGCAAATCCAGATTCACGGCTTCTCAGACGCTTCATCCACTTCACACGCAGCTGTTACTTACCTCCGAGTAGTTGATGAGTATAACGTAGTCCACGTAGTAATGATAGCATCTCGCACAAAGGTAGTACCTGTAAAACAACTAATGATACCCAGATTGGAGTTGTGCGCTGCAGTATTATTGGCTGATCTAGCAAAGGATGTTGCCGATGTGTTAAAAATACCTATGAACAGCATTTATGCTTACACAGACTCAATGGTAGTCCTGTCATGGTTACAGTCTAGTCCAAAGCGATGGCGCACTTTTGTAGGAAACAGGATTGCAGATATTCAGAGAAACCTGGAAGCCAACAGGTGGAGCCACGTACTTACCACTGAAAACCCCGCAGATATAGCAACGAGAGGTGTCAAGGCAAGAGATTTGGCGGATCTTCAAATGTGGTGGCAAGGTCCCGAATGGTTATCCAATCTCGAGATCACGAACTTGACAACAGATGTTCCTGCAACGGATCTTGAAATGAAACTTTCATGTCACACCCATACTTACCAGGAAGTTACACCACTGTGGGAGAGATTTTCAACGTTATCAAGAATGAAGAGAGTATTGGCTTATTGCAGAAGGGTTTTACTCATTAGAAATAAAATTCAATTAGAAGATTACATAACAGTAGAAGAAATGGAAAGAATTTTAGAAATATGTATCAAATACTATCAGAATTTAGTTTACTCAAGAGAGATAGAAGAAATAAAGAACAAAGGAAAGGTCAATGCTAAGAGCTCACTTATTACACTAGCGCCCTTTTTAGATAAGGGAGGCATAATGAGAGTTGGAGGCAGATTACAGAACGCCACATTACCTGAAACAGCAAAATATCCAATAATAATACCAAAGGATGTTCATATTACAAAGCTTTTAATTCAAGAAGCACACATTAGGACTTGTCACGGTGGCAACCAGTTGATGATGAATTACCTTCGTAGTAAATATTGGATCGTTGGCATGAAGGCAGCAGTGCGGAAATATACTCGATCATGTAAGATCTGTATTGTAGACAAGGCGAAGACGAGTAATCAAATGATGGGCCAACTACCTGCTGAGAGAGTAAATCCTTGCAGAGCTTTTCGTAACAGCGGAGTGGATTACGCAGGACCTGTACTCATAAGAACGTCAAAGGGTCGAGGTCATCAAGCCGTGAAAGGTTACATATGTCTTTTCGTCTGCATGTCCACCAAGGCATTACATTTAGAAGCTGTCACCGACTTTACAGCCCAAAGCTTTATCGCTGCATTCCGACGCTTCATCGCTCGAAGAGGACCGTGCCTTCACTTGTGGAGTGACAATGGCACCAACTTTGTTGGGGCCGCCAAGGAACTGAAAGCACTATTCATAAAGGGCCAAGCTAATATCTCTCAGGAAATAGCTCAATTGTTGGCTAATGATGGCACAACTTGGCACTTTATACCTCCACGTATGCCAAACTATGGGGGCCTATGGGAGGCTGGAGTTCAGTCAGCCAAAAGACATCTGACCAGAATAAACCAAGGCACGAAACTGACCTACGAAGAGATGGCAACATTACTGGCACAAATAGAGGCAAGTCTCAATTCACGTCCACTTTGTCAACTAAGCGACACATTTGAGACATTGACCCCACTCACACCTGGACATTTTTTAGTGGGAGAACCGCTCATTAGTGTTCCAGATGTCAATTATAAGGAGAGGAACATTAATTTACTGACAAGATGGCAAATGATACAACAGATGACTCGAGACTTTTGGCGGCGCTGGCAATCAGAATACCTAAACACTCTTCAACAAAGATACAAATGGACATCGAAGGTTCCGTCGCCAAGTCCTGGAGATATTGTCATCATAAAGGAAGATGATTTGCCACCTAATAAGTGGTTATTAGGTCGCGTGAAACTTGTCCATCCTGGAGCGGATAATTTGGTTCGTGTTGTGACTGTCCAATGTAAAGGAAATCACGAATTGAAGAGACCTTTGTCAAAACTTATATTGTTGCCTAAAGAAAGTTAAGAGTGCATGTGTCCTTATTGGAATTAGTTTGATACAATCAAGTACAAATTTTGAATTATATAATATACAGTCGATTGTTCTATTTATTTGTTGATTTTGTTATGTTGTTGTAAAACAGTTCGTTTTGGTGGGTGGGATGTTTACGCCGATATATATTGAATGCATATTTTATTTAAAAACAGTGTCTCAATAAACTCATTAACGAGAGGACGTGTTTCACTAAACCATCACACCGTAGCAATCAAATCTTAACCTTATGCGCCTGTAAACACCCGCCTTGTTTTATTTCGTGATATTCTTAGTATTTATTTTGAAAATGATCTAAAACCATGTATATTATTATTTTTATATGAGTTGGGCAATATATCGTGGGTATAATGGAAGAACTAAATAACTCCGATTTCGGCCAAATTGACCTTTTACCATTTTTGTGAACCCCAAAATTTGCCGCATCTTTTGGTCTAACAAACATTCTTATATCATAACCCAGTCCAAAAATAAAGCCATTTTTGTGTTTTAATTGTAAAAATAGATATGTATAAATGAACATTAAGTATTAGTAGAAAAAATGAATAACTCTATAAATAAATTAATAACTGTGACTTCTGATCACTTGAGTATTAAATGAATTAGCTAAATTGAGTTATTTAGTTCTTCCGCGCACGAAAATATTTTAATGAAACTAGTCAAGTTGAAGGAAAACTAAACAATTTGAGTTATTCAATTCGGGCATTAATGAGCGTTCTTTCATTTTTAAATAAGTATTTTTATTTATATCTTCTTCGAGAAAATATGAATGTATAAGAGATTCCAATCAAATAAATGTCAATATGTGAAATTATTTAATTTTTCTATTTAAAGTATACGCACGTAAGCAAAGTTATCGTACAATTCAGTAGTACAAATTAGCGCAAAATAATTTAAACCTATAGATCAACCATTCTCAAAGTGTGCTCCGCAGAGCGCCAGGGCTCCACGAAGCATCTCTAGAGGCTCCACGACAATATTGCTCCAATTAAAATAAAATAACTTTAATATCACTAAATCACTAGGTAGCAGAATACAGTAAAATGATCGATTTAGATTCTAAACTCAGCATCAGCCCCTTACAGTCCACTACTGCACTAGGCCTCTCCTTTGAAAAGAGGAATTGGCCTACTATACCATGCTGGAAAAACGGGTTGGTATAGGTTTGTTTGAAGTTTTCCTTCTCTTACAGTGCTGTTCTCTGCATAGTATGGTCCCTCCGTTGGCTTTTACGACACCCATGGGATAATATAGGGTGATGACATTGCGTATTCTTAATCCGTCACCACACTAAACTCACTGCAACTTAAAGCAGTAGATTGGGCTGTACTGGTATGCTATGTTTTTACCGGCGATTTATTACAATCGGATAATTATAGTATAAACAGATATACTATTATTAGACATATTATATTAATAAGGTAGGTAGCGATAACCTAGTAAAGATATCAACAGACTGCTATTCACAGGGCTCGGGTTAGAATGGCTTGTCTCGTGCCTCAGAGAGCAGTTCTTTAAGACTGGGTGGTGTGGTCACCCCTCGCTACTTTTTTCTGACATCAAGATTTGATGTCTTCCAGCGACCGGTGCAGGCTAGGTTTCTTAAAGGCTTTAGTACCGTGGGCCAAACCCATACAGAGCATACGTTTTCATAGGTTATTTAGAAATCCGAAGAGTAAAACCGGCTGCTGTGGCTAGCTTTTGTGGACTACAAAAATGCCTTCAACTCCATGGAAACTGGGCTGTCCTGCAATGCACTGCCTACACTACATTTCTCTCCGAGAGCTATGAAATGGACAATGCTAGGGATTTCGCTGATGGATAATTTCCGGAACGAGGTTATCCGGCAGAAGACCAAAGTAACTGACATAGTTCACAGTTATAGCAAATTGAATGGGGGAACTTATGATATGTCGATTAAAAAGCAGGTTCTTAAATTAACGCCACGCCTCAGCAAGCGTAGTGTTGGCTGTCAGAATGGGTCTTGTGGCATACCCTGGTTAGGTCCACTGACCCTGGTTACTCTAGGAGTAATAGGCTGATGAAATTAATTACATGAGAAGAAGTAGTTAATATAATTGTTTGACCGCTATACGCCCCCTTCCTAATATGAAAGCTTAAGGGGGAGAAAATACCTCGCGCGATAGCGAACAAGGCGTGACGTGGCAAACCGATACTCCGAAGAGGTAGAGAGAAGCTGTAATAATTACACCCACATTTGGCCATGTCATACATTTTTAGGTCCTACATAAAAAAGGGGTCTATTGACGTTGCCGGGCACATTGCCAGACTTCGTTCTACTACTGAGAATTCGGAAAAATCTGTTACTTACACTCTTGCCTAACCCGGGAATTGAACCCAAGACCTCTCGATCAACAGACGCATAGCTTATTTACTGGGCCTCGTAGGCAATCAGCGACAAAATAAATATAAAGTATACGAAGATTTATGTCAGTTTGGTAGTCTTTTCTGCAAATATGGACCTTTTTACACAAATTCTACCTTCCATTTGTCTAGTAATAGAGCGTAGTATGCTGCTATAATAGCTATCCCTTTCGATCTCTCTCCATGAACTTCCCAAAAAATAGTCAGCATCACTTTCCCAGCCGAAAATACGGCCTGTGTCCTTTGGAGTCGGTTCCTCCTTGTCCTTAGCAATTTACTATTTGGAATGTATGTATTATTGATTTGGGCTTATAATGGTGTATACAGGTTGCATCTACAGTCATTAATTATACCAAAACTTGAATCATAGGCCTAATCTACGCAAAAAGAGCATTAAAAAAATTCCATTCGAACGCAGTTTTGGTCTTAACGTGAGCAAACGCGGCACCCATCGCTCTGGGAGCTTGCTCATGCTTAAATCTTGATTTAATATATAGCTAATACATTTGTTAGTCTTTTTCATAGCCTCTGCTATCTCTTTTACTCAATTCAGCGGTCGTCTAGCACCATTAGGTGGAATTTAGAGAGGTTATCGTCAATGGTTGCAGTTTTTGGACGTCACGGACCTTCATCTGTTCCCTAGCTCTTACGACCAAGTTTAAATCAGCTGCCCAAAATTTCATCGTGGTAACTGATAGAACAGAGAAGCAGCGATAGCCTAGTGGAGGTACCAATGGCAGTCCATGCAGAGGGTATTGAGTTCGAATCCACAGCACGCACCAATGACTTTTCAAAGTAAAATGTGAATTAAATTGTTAATAATCGCTTGCCGCGTGCCTCGGAGCACGTTAAACTGTCGGTCTTGGCTGTCATGATGATCTTTAACAGTCGTTACGGTCTCAAATAAACTGATACTGGTCTAAACCACTGAATATCACTATCCCTTTGGGTTGCGGAGGCCAAACGGCAGTCGCTCTGAGGAAAAGTTGATATTCTGTCATATCTGGTTAGACCAGTAAGCGAACCTCGGGCTCCAAGACGTGTAAGTCTTGGATGCAACCGGGATTACGCTAGGGCGACGATGATGGAGCCGAGAGCCCCGATAAACAGAGTTTTAATCAAATTTAAATGGCGTCGGCGTGTTGCCTTTTAAAAACAAAAAATTAATGACAGGTCGATACAAAATTTCCCATTTACACAAAAAACACTCACATCGTCTCAATCGTATGGCTGTCAAACAGCAATTACTGGTACAAAATAGCTGAAATGTTGGTGGGTAACTGTCACAAGATGTAGATGTAGTAGTGTGAAGATGACGAGTGCTGCTTCCTTCAGGTTCAGGTCGGAAACTTTTCAGACCACCCTAGTATGTTTTAATGCAAAGGAAAGTTATTTTTGTTTTAGTTGATTTTAGAATATTTATCATAAGTAATTTATTATTATATCATTATAATATTTTGTTGCCATACCTAATTCTGTTAATTTGATATTGTAATTTTAGGTATTTTATATATTTTTTTATATAATATATAATTCTGGGGCGTCAGTACCTTTTTAATAAACTGACACTAGTCTAAACCATGGAATATCGCTATCCCTTCGGGTTGCGGAGGTCAGACAGGCAGTCGCTCCGTGGTAAAGCTAATATTCATCCAAATCCGGTTAGTTAGACTAGAAAGCGAACCCCAGATTGAAACTGGGATAACGCTAAGAGGATGATGATATATTTTTTTATATACAATGTTACTACTTCCAATCCAGATCTTTTATTTCATGTGAGATCAATAATCAATGATAAAATTTCACAAATAAACTTTCACTAAGAATGCATAACTTTCATGTTTAAATATTTCTTTAGTTTCGAAACTCAATAAGTGTACTTAGTTTACCCAAATTCATGTATTCACATTCATTTAATGTGTGGGAAAACTGAATAACTACAATATAGAATTAGCTAACTACTGTATGTTTGCAATATCTTGGTGCGGCAAAATTGGATAACTTGATTTTTTATTTTTATATTTTGTTCGGTTCATGACAAAAGTTAGTTTAATCAAGCATATTATTGACAGCAAACATGCTTATAACGTATAAAATCGCCGACGGTAAAATTGTTCACCATTTCTTAGAAATGTAAAAAAGGGTAAAAAAACAGTAAATCGCGATTATCTCGAAACTTGAATTTTTGAGTTATTCAGTTCTTCCATTATACCCACGATATAAGTTAATTGTAGATAAATGAGGCCGTAGCTTAGCCAATTCACAGATACACGCCGTTGAATAATCTTGTAGCTGCTTCTGCTGAAGATACCTGATTTGTGTAAAAAAGAAAGGTGCTACGAGTATCATACTTCGTTTAAATATATAAAATAACAGCAGTTGATTTAAACAGGCCAGCTGATAATAAGACATTTATGAATATATCATTCTTTTCACTATTTTTCGACGTGGTTGCGTTTTGTGGAATTAAAATATAATATTTTTCGTTTGAATTTGTGAGCGCAACCAATGGTTGCGTTTAGTGGAATCATTGTATAATTTATTTGCGTTTTGCTGGTTGCTTTAAAAAAGGTCGCGCTTTGAGGAATACCCGAAAATTCCTCCTTTTCATAAAAACTAACTCAATACATTTTGAAGACACACAGTTTAAAATTAATGATAGCTCAATTGATATATGTAAATGTATATTTTATTCCAATTTACATTCAATAAACAAGTTATTCGGGATTTCAATAATTACAAAAATAAACTAAAATATATTCAGATGTAAATCCTCAATGGGACCCTAGAAATGCAAATAATTCCGCACAATATCTCAATTCATGTAATTTATTCAACATCACAAATTGCATACTGAAATCATAAATCATTACATCGCTAGCAGACGTTTGTCAGCACGAATAAGTTAACTGTAGCCGTGTGGCTGACGGCATAGAATACAAGTGTCACCACCCCCTATCTTCCCGTGGGTGTCGTAAGAGGCGACTAAGGGATAACACGATGCAAATACCATCTTTGCGTAGAGACGGAAAACTCGACATCAAACCCTATACGACTGCCTTGTTGGTCTCGCGGCATAAATGTGCGCGTGGGATCGGGAGGTCTCGGGTTCGATTTCTGGGTCGGGCAGTGTTATTGGGTTTTCCTGTCACGAAATTCTCAGTAGCAGCACGGAGTCTGGAAATGTGCCCGGTACGGCAATAGGCTCGCCCCTTATTACGTGGGACTAAAGTATATCTGGCGAAAAGTGGGTGTAGAAATACACCTCTGCCTACCTCTTCGGGGTTATAGGCGTGAGACTATGTATGTATGTATGTATGTATGTATGTATGTATGTATGTACCCAGAGGGGCGATATAATTAATTGGTATTCCGCATAGAATGGCCTCAGAGCATCAACGGTCTTGAGATATCGGTCAGTAAAGCGAACTCGAGAAATCAATGTAGGGTCTCACGGGTATTAATATTTCGGCTCTTCGATTTCCGAGCAAATCTATGTCAAGTTATTGTCGTATTTATGCAGCATTGTACTTTGTCCTCGCTTTTGTTTGCGTATGACTATTCAAATTCAAAAGGTATTTAGTTTATTGAGGTCACAGAGTGAAAAAAAACATCGAGATTTGGAACGATAGAAAGGCTATGAGAAGGAGCTAAAAGCACCCTGGGCACATTTTTACATCGCCAAATGGTACATTCGTCAAGCTTTGACCTCTGTACCACTCTTGTGGCGTAGGAAATAAGTATTAAAAATCGTACTGCAACTGTAAAGCTTGATTTTGCGCTGTATGTATACTTATCTAAATTCTTTTACAACGCGTCTCTCAAATTTCGTAATAATAAATACAGAAAGAAAGAGTGAAGTCGTGGATACGCTTTTACATTTTTACAAACAAATTCATGTCCAGATTTAAAAGATTCGGAAGTACCCGTTGTGTGCCCGTACTATGCAGGATATATCAGTAAATAAGGGTCGGTCAAATTTAAATCGCTCGATATTAAGTATGTAGAGCATATTTTTTTGATGTTGGACTTTACTGGCGTTTTACTTCAACGAATTTTAATTAATCATAATACCTGCTTCATTAATAGCTGTTAACTTTTTTCTACACGAAAGACAGGAAATTACCATTTTGACCACTTAAGAAAATACTGATTCATTGACGACTCTTTAGAATGAATGTTGAAATGTATTCGATACCTTTGGGTAGAAAGGTCGTATAAACCATTTTGGCCGAATTGAGTTATGTATACCATTTTTCTCAGATTTTTTTTCTCTAACGATATGTATATACGAAATGCAGAAATTTGCACAATAGTGGTTAATACGACCCAGAAATTTTCGGTCATAGCCTCTTAAAAATGGTAAATTTTCAGTGTAAAAGCCGAATATTCTTTTTTTGTAGTTTTGTTATGATGTAATGACTATAATTTTTACTAACTCGGGGCGTAAAAATAGTCGATAATTGTAAATGGTTTATACATAACGTTAACGTGTTAAATGTATTACCTAAGCATAGTTTAAATCCGACGTCATAAATCCTTATTGCATATCGATACCTTTGGGTAGAAAGGTCGTATAAACCAAAACCCGACTTTTCAAGAGAGCAGAAAAAAATATTTTTATTCACATAAAATTTTTTTTTTTAAAGTTATAAATATGATCTATGAGAAAGGTTCTTACAATTTGCGAATGAAAAAGGTTAAATCATCAAACCTATCTATGTTCTTTAGTTTTCAAGTTAGCTTGGATTTACGTCTAAGAAAAATCAATTCTTGGTTAATACACCCCATGAAAATGTAATTTAAAAAAACTGTTTAGGTCGTATATCCATTTTTGGTAAGCTTATGGTCACATTAACTGTCGTAAAAGCCGAATATTCTGTTTTTGTAGTTTTGTTATGATGTAATGACTGTAATTTTTACTAACTCGGGGCGTAAGAATAGTCGATAATTGTAAATGGTTTATACGCCCTAACGTGTTAAATGTATTACCTAAGCATAGTTTAAATCCGACGTCGTAAATCCTTATTGCATATCGATACCTTTGGGTAAAAAAAGGTCGTATAAACCAAACCCGACTTTTGAGGATAGCAGAAAAAAAATTTTTTTTTACATAAGAATTCATATCATTTTTGTTTTTGAAGTTATAAAAAAATGATCTATGAGAAAGTATCTTACCATTTACGAATGAAAAATGTTATATCATCAAAACCTTTCCATGTTCTTTAGTTTTCAAGTTAGCTTGAATTTACGTCTAAGTAAAAATCAATTCTTGGTTAATACACCCCATGAAAATGAACTTTAAAAAAACTATATAGGTCGTATATCCATTTTTGGTAAGCTTATTTACTGTCGTAAAATACATTTATAATAATAATAATAATAATAAAGCTTTATTTAATTCCATATAGGTCTACTTACATTACAATACATGCTGATTAATAAAAAGGATAATTAAAATTAAATTCAAATTAAACCAAATTCAAATTAAAATCAAACCAAATTCGAATTAAATTAAAATTAAATCAGAATTAAATTTCAGATTAAAATTAAATAAAAAGATAATTAAAATTAGATTAAAATTAAATTAAAATTAAATCAAAATTAAACCAAAATTAAATTAAAATTAAATCAAAATTAAATAAAAATTAAATCAAATCAAAATTGTAAATGGTTTATACGCCCTAACGTGTTAAATGTATTACCTAAGCATAGTTTAAATCCGACGTCGTAAATCCTTATTGCATATTGATACCTTTGGGTAGAAAGGTCGTATAAACCAAAACCCGACTTTTCAAGAGAGCAGAAAAAAATAGATTTTCTGCTCTCTTGAAAAGTCGGGAAGTTTTTCTCTCTCTTTTTTTTTTTGGCTTGGAACTAAATTCTAGTAAGTGTGAATTGTTTATAAATACAACAGACTCCACAAAAAAACACTCGATAATATCAAAGTTTAATAATTTGGCATCAAACATCAAAATTATTTATAAGACTTCTCTTCGCCTCCTAGGTTCTCCAGTATTTAAAGAATCTTTCGGTTCTTTCTTAGACGAAAAGATACAAAATTTTTGTGAAATTTCAGATCGCCTATTCAAAATTAATATTCATTCGGTCTATACTATTATTCGTTATTGTCTTTTCGTCCCAAAATTCACACATGCCTTAAGATCTTCCCAACTTTGGAAAAAAAAATCACTTTTAGAACAAATCGACCAAATTATCCTAATTACTTTAAAGAGAATTTTAAATGTGGACTTGGACGACCGAGCCTGGCTACAAGCGTCTTTGCCCATACGTTTGGGTGGGCTCGGCGTTCGCAAAATTTCCAGTGTCAGTTTACCGGCGTTTCTGTCTTTGGTTCACAGCACGGAAGAGTTAACTAGGAAAATTTTATCTCCTACACTAGTTAACTCAGAAGTGTTGTGCAAAACCGAAACCATAAACGCCTGGAAAATGGCTTGTCCAAGCACTGATTTGCCTACCAACCTATTCTCACAAAGACTTTGGGACGCGTCGCTTTGTAACATAGTAAGAAAAAATCTTTTGGATACTTCTTTAAATGTTACAGAGCGTGCTCGCTTGCTGGCTGTGGGAGAATGGGAATCTGGTCTATGGCTTCAGGCACTACCATCGCCCAACACTGGAACCATGTTGGACGACGAGACATTCCGTATTGCCATTTGTCTTCGTTTAGGTGCTCCGTGTGTTTCTCCGCATCGATGTCATTGTGGAGAAGACGTCGATAGCCTCGGCCACCATGGGCTAACTTGCAGCAGAATTCCTCGTCATGCCAATCTGAATGATATAATCCGTCGTGCTCTTGTCGCGTCTGGCGTACCAGCTGTACTTGAACCAAATGGTTTGGTACGCGACGACGGTAAGAGACCTGATGGTATGTCATTGTTGCCTTAGAAAATGGGTAGGCCTTTGGTGTGGGACGCAACCTGTGTAGACACCCTCGCGCCATCACACGTTCCAAGCACGGGAGGCCATGCTGGCGCTGCTGCTGCAATTGCGGAAACCCTCAAACGGCGCAAATACAGTAATTTAGTAAGTAATTACATGTTTGAGCCGTTTGGGGTGGAAACGCTAGGCTTATGGGTTCCGAGCGCTCGTTCTCTATTCCGGGAAATTTCTAAACGGTTAATCGACGTCTCACGTGACCAGAAGGCTGGTTTATTCTTTGCTCAGAGAATCAGCATTGCCATCCAGCGTGGCAATGCTGCCAGCCTTCTGGGCACGTTACCCGATGACATTGATGCGGAGGCATTTTACTACGCCTAAACCATGTAAATATTTTCACTTTCTAAATTTGTTTTTATGGTTTTTGTATTAGATTAGATTAAGCTTCACTTATATGCTACTTATAAATTATGTTAATCAAAATTAAATTAAAATTAAATAAAATTAAATTAAATTAAAAATAAATTAAAATTAAATTAGAATTAAATTAAAATCAAATTAAAATTAAATTAAAATTAAATTAAAATTAAATTAAATTTAAATTAAATTTAAATTAAATTTAAATTAAATTAAATTAAATTAAAAATAAATTAAATTAAATTAAATTAAATTAAATTAAATTAAATCAAATTAAATTAAATTAAATTAAAATTAAGTTATTTCAATTTTGATTTATTTTTTACTTAATTTTAATTTAATTTAATTTAATTTAATTAAATTAAATTAAATTAAATTAAATTAAATTAAATTAAATTAAATTAAATTAAATTAAATTAAATTAAATTAATTTAAATTAAATTAAATTAAATTAAATTAAATTAAATTAAATTAAATTAAATTAAATTAAATTAAATTAAATTAAATTAAATTAAATTAAATTAAATTAAATTAAATTAAATTAAAATTAAAATTAAATTAAAATTAAAATTAAAATTAAAATTAAAATTAAAATTAAAATTAAAATTAAAATTAAATTAAATTTAAATTAAATTAAATTAAATTTAAATTAAATTAAATTAAATCAAATTAAATTAAATTAAAATTAAGTAAAAAATAAATCAAAATTGAAATTAAATTAAAATCAAATCATAAATAAATCAAAATGAAATTAAAAATCAAATCAATATTAAATTAAAATAAAATAAAATAAAGGATTTATAAATAATGACAAAAAAATTGTAGTATTAGATTAATTCATGCTAAAATGTTTTATATTTTATTGTGGCTTATATTATATTGTGGCTTATATATTTACCCGAAGGGAGTCCCCCTTCGGGTAAAAGCCTCCTCCAAGGACTTCCATCTTTCTTTTTGTCTAGCCAAGGATAACCAATTTTCTCCTGCTACTTTTGTCAATTCATCGGCCCACCTAGTGCTTGGGCGACCCCTAACCCTACGACCCGCAGGGCCTAGCCATTTCACAACTCTAATTGTCCACCTGTCGTCGTTGTAGCGGGCTATGTGTCCCGCCCATCTCCATTTCATTTTCAGTGAGAGAGTTAAAGCGTCGGTTAATTTAGTTTTGTTGCGAATGTGCTTATTTTTAATCTTATCTCTTAATTTTATACCTAATAAGCTTCTTTGCATTCTCCTTTGTGTTGTTTGTATTTTGCTCATAGTTTTTTGATCGAAAGTCCAAGTTTGAGAGCCGTAGGTAAGACATGGTAAGATCACTGAATCCGTAACTATTTTCTTAATTGACGGTGCGAGTTTTGATTTGAATATTTCCTTGTGTGCTAAGTATTACTTCCAGGTTATTGATATTCTACGATCTAATTCTTCCATGTTTCTATTTTTTCTAAAAGAAATCTGCTTACCCAAGTAAACGTAGCTTTCTACAAACTCCAGGGGGGTGTTGTTTACAAAGATAGTAGCTATGTCGTGATTAGTAATTATTTTCATTTTATCAAGATTCGTTTCTAGACCGGCCTTGATGCTAGCTCCGTGTAGGTCGCTAATCATGTCATTCAGTTGTGCAGAGCTCTCGGATAGCAGAATTATGTCGTCGGCAAAACGGAGATGGCTTAGGTATTTGCAGTTTATGTTTAATCCCTTCGTTGACCATTGTAAGTTCTTCATTAGGTGTTGTAGTACGGCTGTGAATAGTTTTGGTGAGAGCGGGTCGCCCTGTCTTACACCTGTTTATATTAATTTTTGTGCCCATTCTGTCCAGTTTTATTCTACTTCTGCTTTTCATATATAAGATTTTAAAAATGTTTATGTACTTTTCTTCAATGTTTTTAGACTCTAAAGCTTCTCAGATACTATCGTGCGATAT
The DNA here is from genome assembly GCA_944739405.2 of Euclidia mi. Lineage (NCBI taxonomy): Eukaryota > Metazoa > Arthropoda > Insecta > Lepidoptera > Erebidae > Euclidia > Euclidia mi. The sequence goes on from OX123184.2 coordinate 21,919,823, forward strand.
AGTGTCGAAAGATTTTTTGTAGTCAATGAACGCTACATATAAAAAGGTCTGCGAAATTCTGCGTATTTTTCGATAACTTGGTCTAGAACTTGGATGTGGTCATGAGTACTGAAACCTGATCTAAAGCCCGCTTGTTCTATCGGATGATGGGCGTCAATCTCTGGGGATATTCTTGCGAGCAGACAGGAGGCAAACAATTTGTAAAGGCAGGACATTAGGCTAATTGGACGATAATTGCCTATATCCATTGGGTCTCCTTTTTTATATAACAAGATTATTTCTGATTGCGTCCACGAATGTGGCACGGCTTCTTCTTCTAAAATTTTGAAAAATAATATAGTTATAGGCTCCAATATAAGGTGTCTAGCGATTTTAATATATTCGTTTGAAATGCCATCTTGACCTAAGCTTTTTTCAAATTTGAGCTTTGTAATTTGAGTTGAAATTTCTAGTTCAGAAAATATAGGAGAAGTTTTCAGGTTTGAAAACACATTTACTGTCGTAAAAATCCATTTATGTCGTTTTTTTGTATTAAAAACCATTTTAAATCATAGATCAATTGAATTCTGACTAATAAACAATCCTGTTACTCTCAGAATTAGTAGGAACTCAATTATTATTATTCTAATACCCAATAATGTTCGATTCAAATAAAATAAAACTACCTAAAATATGAAATCAACATTAATTTTGTATTATAATACCTTCTAATCAACATTTACTATTATTTCAATAATGGTACAATATACCTAACAGGTTTAACATTTTAAATTGAAAAATAATTATAACAACTTAAACTGAAAAGTGAAATAAAAAAAATCTGCTTAGTCATAAAACAACAATAGTTATTTGTGCAACAAGAGAGCAAAGTTGTTTTTTGTTTCGAGTGCTGTTTTTGAGTCCCGAGCAAGCGAAGGATTCTATGATTGGTTCACGAGCGTAGCGAGTGAATCAAAGTTAGAATCCTGAGCGTGGTGAGGGACTCAACAGCACGAAAAAACTTTGCTCTCGTGTAGCACACATAACTTTTCACCACAGCAGTGAGAACACATATTACTTAGGAGACATAGAAATTAACAGGAATAGATTGAATTCTGCATAATCACTTGTTGATTTAACTCATCTGGTGTTAGTGTTAAAGTACAGTCATGATCGCTAGTTTCACTCATCTTTTTAGATTATTTTAAATATTAATATAAATTTAACACGTTACGCTATACCTACTGTATCAGCATCAGCGAAGTTTTTATTCCCGCTACATTTTTTAAATCGTGTTTTAATACCGCGTCCCTGATGTTTATTTTTCAAATGTATCATTGTTGTAATTCTAAATAAAAATGTATTGGTTAAATACTAATTTTATACTATTAATTAGACTTATTTTTATTAAAATCCAATAATAAATTAAACATGTAAACAATAACATATAAAAAAAGTAATTTCTTTATTCTTTTTTTTTTTTGCGTTGCCGTAGTGTGTTTTCTTTGAGGTCGAATTCCAAAATCGAATTTCGAATTCGAAGGGGTTTGTTTTTTCACTCACTTTTTATATGCATGTGAAAGAGACAGAGCACAGTAAAATTCGAATGTTTCATATTTGTGGCTGAACAATGTCAATTCGTGGCACTGAAGATTGAAAAATTAAAAAGCTACTTTGCCTCACGCTCGAATCAAAAAATCGCGTTTTGTTCACTGTTGTCTCGCAGCAAAAGCGGCATGTTTGAGCTGCTGTGGTGAAAAAAATATTTAATTTTCTTCTAAATTAAAGTAATCAGGCATTTCAATCATTATGAAATGTTTGATAGCTTTTTTTTAATTATTGTACATATTTAAATGTACTTCATTGTTCAATTCAATTAAGCCTTTGTACTAAGGCTTACTTACTAAGCAATTTATTGAATTGCAACTTATTAAAAAAAAACGATGAAGCACTAAATGTAACTAACTTATGTATTAAAATTAACTTATGTATGATATAAAATTGTATTCATAATTAGTTTAAAATTATTTATGAATAGTTTATTATTATAAAATTTTAAAACGAATTATAAATTATTGCTTGCAACATTGCAGAGGTATCGGTATCTCGAAACAAAGGTACAGTTTTTTTAAAGTACATTTTCATGGGCTGTATTAACCAAGAATTTATTTTTTCTTAGACGTAAATCCAAGCTAACTTTAAAACAAAAGAAGCTAGATAGGTTTTTATGATTTAATCTTTTTCATTCGCTAATTGTAAGAACCTTTCTCATAGATCAGTTTTTATAACTTCAAAAACCTAAAAGTTATGATTTTATATGTAAAAAAAGTCGTTTTTCTGCTCTCCTGTAAAGTCGGGTTTGGTTTATACGACCTTTCTACCCAAATGTATCGATGTTTTATTCATATAATAAAAACGCTATTGCTAACTTTTTCCTTTTGTGTAACAACTTATTTTCTATTGTATCCATCGATTAACTATATTATAGGTTATCAGATATATATGACAACACACGAAACGACAACATCAATAACTTATATGTACTTACCTTATATAGTTCATTAGTTAAAGTTAAACAACCTTTTAACCACTGCCAAAGCTTCGTTGTAGTAGTTGCCAAGTACAATGCAGGAAATCATCTGACGCTTTTGACTGACTCGGCCCACTGATCGCCCGCATTCAACAGCAATCATACGCCTCAACCTTGATTGAGGGAGCTAGCACGATCTATATCACTATGCTTCCACGCCATCAAAAGGTGTATGCATAAGCATGTCAGCCTAAGCCATCAGACAGGTTGCCACAACTATTTGTTTATATGTTTAATAATGTCCACATCGTACTCACAACTTTACATGCTAATACATAGTAAAATACATGTTGTAAACAATATGTAAAAATAATATAAATTTAAACAATAAAATGTCATATATTTAAATGTCAGAAAATATTATTGAATGTCAATTTAGGAATAATAATATATTACTTAAGTAATTTTAAATGTCAAAAGAAAATAAATAAAATAACAATGTCAAATCAAATTGTCAAAACAAAATAAATAAAATTACAAATGTCAAATCAAAAATGTCAGAATGTAAAGATAGAAGTACTACAAATGTAAATAAAAATATTATGTCACTAATTTAAAATTTCAAAATTCATAATGTCAATTCATAATTTTTTAACTCAATTCCAGGCGTTTTTGTCTGCTAAATAATCTTTAACTGTTTAATAAGCTTTTGAACTCAAGCTCTGTTTAATAAATACTTTGAATTTATTAATACATAGTGCCTGGAATTTTGTTGTAAAAACGTATGCTTTGACACTTGTATGAGTTACTTCTTTTTTGTAGTCTAGTTGAAGGTAGAACAAGTTTGTTTTTGTTTCGTGTATTTAATTTATGAATGTTGCTGAATTTAGAAAACGTATTTATATTTTCCTGACATATAACAAGTTCTCATAAATGTATTGAGATGCGACAGTCATTATCTTAATTTCTTTAAATTTTCCCTCAGTGAATGCCTTGAACCAAGACTAGATTGCACGAATAGCCCGCTTCTGCAGTACAAACACAGTTTGAATGTCAGCTGCGTTGCCCCATAATAAAATGCCAAATGACATTATGTTGTGGAAATAACTTAAATATACTAATCTGGCCGTATCTATATCAGTTAACTGACGAATTTTATAAACCGCGTACGCTTAAGAGCTAAGTCTATTCGACAACTGACCTACATGTGGGCCCCACTGTAGCTTAGAATCTAAGGTTATGCCTAAGAATACGGTGTTATCTATAAGATCCAACTCTTCTCCATTCAAACATATGTTAGGTTTAACTTGTTTTACATTCGGTCTTGAAAATCGTATACATTTTGTTATTCTTTCATTTAACAGAGAGAGAGCGTTATTTACATCGTCATTATTTGATTGTTCTCGTCTAAGTTTAAAAATAAGTGATGTATCATCAGCAAATAACACTATCTCTTCATTATTTTGCATAAAAAGATTTGCCATATAAATCATTAATATATACAAGGAAAAGGAATGGACCAAGAATTGAACCTTGCGGCACTCCCATTGTGACCACTGAACCCATAGAAACTTTTCCATTTACCTCTTCTTTCTGTATCCTATTACCCAAATATGATGTTAGGAGATCCAAAGCAGTGGTCTTAACTCCATAGTAATGTAATTTCCTGATCAATGTTTCATAAAAAACGCAATCAAAAGCCTTAGATAAGTCACAAAAGACTCCTAGAGCATCATGCGACTCCTCCCAGGCATCAAAAATACTATCTAAAAGCTCAACTCCAGCATCGGTCGTTGAGCGACCCCTAGTAAAACCAAATTGTTTTTCATGTAACAGCTTATTGTTATTAAAATGAGTTTGAAGCTGGCCTAGAATTAATTTTTCAAAAATTTTACCAAACGTGGGTAGCACAGATATTGGCCTATAATTTGTGGGGTCAGATGTGCTACCTGATTTAAATAACGGAATTACTTTACTACTTTTCATTTGATCAGGAAACACACCACAGTCAATGCATCTATTGAAAATCATTGCCAGTTCAGGTGCTACTGTGTTGATTATGGATTTTGTAATCACAACAGAATTGCCCCAAAGATCACTAGTTTTCTTCAAATTAAGGGTATTAAACGTTTTTACAATATCTTTGTCAGTGACATAACTAAATCTAAATTCAATGTTACATCTATTGACATTTTGTTTTAATAGAGATTCGGCGTCATTAGGGAATGAGTTCAGGGATTTAGTGGTTGAGACTGGAATGTCTGTGAATAAATTTTCAAATGCTGTGGCAACCTCAAAATCTGATTTTAATATCTTTTTATTTAATTGAAGCGTGTAATCGTTACTTTTAATCTTGACCCTTCCAGTCTCATTGTTTATAATATCCCACGTTGTTTTATTTTATTTTCACTTTTTTTAATTTTTGATTTTAAATAAAGTGTCTTAGCTTCAAGACAAATCTTTTTAAATAACTTATAATAATTTCTTACATATTGACAAAATTTTTCATCATTTTTATTAATTACTTTCTGTTTATATAATTCGTAAAGCTTATTTCTACTTTTATAAATTCCAGTGGTTGCCCATTCACTGAAGGATGTAGTACCAGCAGCTGAGATCCTCTTAGGGACAAAGATAGAACTGAATATAGTACAGTACATGTCAAAGAAAGACTTGTACAACTTATTGGGATCGTTATTATAGCATAATGTTGTGATTTCATCTAAGTTTATTACGTAATTGACCATTTATTAGATCAATTATTATGGTCCTACTGCTGTAAGTACCTAGTTTTAAGGATAATTTAATTAAGTACCGTTATTATACATTCGATTATATTTATGTAAATTTATTTATTATATTTTGTTTAGGAATAAGTTATTTAACCTTTCGACGACCGAGGACATGAATTCATGTCCTACAAAAAAGTCCCCTTGTTTACCGACGACATGAATTCATGTCCAGATTTCGTCCTTCAATCTATGACGTTTTTTACACTGACCTAGTACATTTTATCAATTATTTCAAATTGCATTGCATTTTTACGAATCATAGACAGCTCTGAAACCTCCCTCTGATCCAATTTGATGTCAAATTAAAAAGTAAAAGGACATTTCATTTCAATGCGCGCGAAACTGTGAATTTTAGCAAAAGTTTGCTATTGAAAAGGGGTAATTATTATAATGGATACATGCATATTTTAGTTTTAATTGGAAAACCCATATTATACAGAATATAAAAATACAAAAATAAACAAAAAATATTTTATTTTTGATTATAATACGCTACAATTGTCGATAGAACCGGTATTCTAAGATCCGTTCAAAACAGAGAGCTATATAAAACTAAATATACACTCAAATGTTATTATTATATTTTTTTAATATTGGCTATATAAGTGGGTTTCAAGAAATTATAACTCGAACTCTTGAAAACATAAACAAATACCTCTCAGAGCGATAACATTCAATGTCTAGTACCGCGCGCGCGATGATGCCGTACGGCGCGGTCGTATAGCCAAATTGACGTTTTAGAGGGCGCGGTACTTGAAAGGTTAATAGTTACTCAATTGACCCACAAGCCATTCGTTCAAATGATCCAGTTATTCATTCGTTCGGTGGTGGTGGGGAGATTGACGGTGAGACGAGAGGTGGGGATTAGAATAGGAGGTAGTCAAGTAGTCTGCGGGTGAGCTTGTTACCGAGCAGTCGAATAAAGTATACTGTGTCCGAGTGTCGCTGTATTATTGAGTGCTGTTGATTGTACAATATTAAAGAAGTTCAACAAGTGCACTAGTTTCATTACAAGTCAGAAGTGGTCATAACCTGCGAGCAGCGATGTCTGCTGAAAACCGTAAGTACTCTTGTATTATCACTGTAATAGCTAGTAAGTGGTAGTAAAAAGAATATTTTTACTTAACCTCAAATAAATCGATTTGATCATTGGTTATAACCTAAAACCAAAATACACGTGGTCATTTTGACGAGATACAAAGTAATTGATAAGTAGTATACAGTATGAAGACCAAGATAAGTTTAGATGAACCAGTTACCACAATTTTCACTAGCATATTTGATAGATTCAAAGATACCCACGCATGTTTAACATGCAGTAGACAATAAGTGTTCAACGTTTGTATGGACGTTGCTTAAGCCATGTAGGTGTGCTTTTATCTAGACAGCCATGTAGGTGTGCTGAGATTTAGTAGACGCTTGCAAGCCATGTAGGTGTGCTTTTGTTTATCAAGACAGCCATGTAGGTGTGCTGAGATTTAGTAGATGCTTGTAAGCTACGTATGTGTGCTTTTGCTTATCTGGACAGCCACATAGGTGCGCTGAGTTGTTGGCTATGTAGGTATGCTGACATGTTATAGTATATCCAGTTATCAGCCATGTAGGTGCGCTGAGATGTTAGCTATGTAGGTAAGCTAACATATATTATTAAAGTTTTATAGTTAACAGCCATGTAGGTTCGCTGGAATGTTAGCTATGTAGGTACGCTAACATATTATTATTTTACTTAAGTTCTATAGCTACCAGCCATGTAAGTGCGCTGAGATGTTAACTATGTAGGCATGCTGACATAATAATGGCCTATGTAACCAGCCATGTGCACTGAAAATTACAAAGTACCTTATACATAATTTTGCAAGAGCGTTTATACCCACAAGTAATATAGTTATAGTGGAGAACACAGTACATGTAATTTAGACAATAGTTGGAATCTTTAGATAAGTAGTGTAGACAAAGAGAATTCAGGAAAAAGGACATGAAGCGTTGTCGATTATATTTTTCAGGCGATCGCGACGCGAGTTATACTCCTCCGAGGCGTCCAAGTAGCAGACGTACGAGATCCAAGTCCAGGGACGAGGAGGAGGCACCCAGAAAGAGGCAAAAGAAGTCCAGAGGACTAACAGCTGATGATCTAATGAAGATTGTGTCCGCTTTAAAGGATAGTTCAAGTAAGAATACTCCAACTACTAATGTGGTACCAGAGTTTAACCCTGATAATAAGTCGCAAGATATAGATCGATGGTTACGGAAGGTTAATGAGTGCGCAGTCATTTACAATTGGGATAATAAACAAACAATTCATTATGCACTGCAGAAACTCCATGGTTTAGCTAAAAGTTGGTATGAGTCTCTTCCATCCCTCGATTATTCTTGGGACGTATGGCAGAGCAAATTGAGAAAGGCGTTTCCAAATGATGTAAATTTTGGTAAATTATTAGAAGAAATGTTGAACCGAAAATCTCGCGTCGATGAAACATTGAGAGAATACTTTTATGATAAACTGTCATTATTAAGTCGATGCGAGATTGTCAGCCGAAAGGCAGTTGACTGCATAATCTATGGAATTACTGATAGTTCTATTAGGAATGGAGCTCAGGCTCTTAAGTGTGAGGAACCAGAGGATCTGTTGAACTATTTAGCCTCTCAACAACCAACACAAATCAAAGACTCTAGTAGACCCCTGACTAATAATAGTAATTCTTATAAAAAGAGAGACTTCCGCAGAAATAACAATACTTCCAATAGCGCTAATTCGAGTAAAAGTGTTGATTTTGCCTGTTTCAATTGTAATGAGCGAGGTCACACTTATCACAGTTGTAGCAAACCCTTGGTGAAATGTGCTAAATGTGGCAGAGTAGGGCACAACTTAGATAATTGTACGAGAAAACCCCTACAGTCTCATATTAGCGGACAGAACAATCAAGCCACAGATAAAAAAGTTTACAAAGTTGTAACCGATCAAGAAGCGGTACCGATTAATAACCATACCTCATCAGATTATGAAAGTTTCAAGGGAGTCGACAAACTAGCAACTTTTAATAATGTAAGCGATGGAAATGACCCCAACCAAAAATTTTATAAAAAGATTTGCGTTAACGGGGTTATACTGGGTGCATACGTAGACTTTGGTAGTGACTGCAGTTTAATACAATATTCTGTTGCACTAAAGCTTAATCTTAATCAATGCCATGTAAATTTACCGGTTATAAGAGGCTTTGGAGACTCCTTTGTTACACTTAAATTTAAATCTTCGATTAGTGTTAGAATTGATGAGATAGAGACCGACTTGATTGTTCTAGCCATTGAAGATTCTTATTTACAAGTAGATTTATTGATAGGACAAAATTTTACAGAACTTGCGTCAATAACTGTACTTAAAGATAAAGAAAGCTTATTCTTTTATCATACTTCCTCTGACGAGTTTATAAAGAAGGATAGGATTCTAAATCTTTATGTTCTCCAAGATGTAACAATAAGAAGGGGTGGTCTGGTCGAAGTCTATACTAAGGAGCCTTATTCTGGAGATATTTACTCTGATGGGAGTATCAGAATGAGTCCTAATCAGGAGTATCACTTGCATCAAGGATGTTATAGAGTCAATAATAGTAAAGCCTACATATTTGTCACTGCTTTGACGAATTCTGCTTTAGAGTTTAAGGCAAACAGTTTAATCGCCCGAGTCAGCCCCATAACGGAGACCAAAACCTTTGCTGTTAAGACACAAAATATCAATTTGACACCATTAGATAATAACTAGATTAAGGTAGGGATCGGTATCGATGGAGCAACTAAAGAGAGATTGTATCAGCTTTTACAAAAATATCGTAACTGCTTCGCGACAAGTCTTAGTGAGCTAGGTTGCGGTAAAGACGCTATTATCACAATAAATTTACACGATAACTCTCCCGTAATTTACAGGCCTTATCGGTTATCGCATGACGAACGCCAGAAAGTTAGAGGCATTATAGACGAATTGATAGATAACGATATCGTACAAGAATCTAACTCTAACTATGCCAACCCGATACTAGTTATTAAGAAGAAGAACGGAGAGTCACGACTCTGTGTAGACTACAGGGCTCTGAACAGTAAGACCGTCAAGGATAAATATCCCCTGCCGCTGATTGATGATCAGCTTTCTAATTTAAGTGGTAACTGTTTCTTTATCACCCTAGACCTGGCTTCGGGGTATTACCAAATCCCGATGGGAGAGGAGAGTCGTCACCTGACGGCGTTTGTCACCCCGGACGGACACTATGAATTTAAGCGTATGCCGTTCGGGTTGGCAAATGCGCCAGCAGTCTTTCAAAAAATGATGAATCGTTTGTTGGAACCACGAAGATTCAAATCGGCACTAGCTTATATGGATGACCTCCTCATCCCATCGGTTACGATAGACGAGGGTTTTGAAAGACTGGAAGACGTGCTAAAAGTGATTCAGGAGGCTGGGCTGACACTAAAACTAGAGAAATGTAGTTTTTTTGATACGGTAATCGAGAACTTGGGTTATGAGATCTCGGCTGATGGAATAAAGCCCAGTGAGAGGAAAATTATAGCAGTGCGTGATTTTCCAGAACCTCGTAACGTTCACGAGGTGCGTCAATTTTTAGGACTCGCTAGTTATTTCCGTAGGTTCGTGAAAGGGTTTGGGGAGATAGCCAGGCCTTTGACTTCACTCCTTAAAAAGGATGTGCAGTGGCAATGGAGCGATGTGGAAGCAAATTCTTTCAATATTTTGAAGGAACGGCTGGTGCAGCGTCCTCTCTTGGCATTGTACAATCCATCCCTCGATACAGAGGTGCATACGGATGCTAGCGCATTATGACTTGGTGGAATACTAATGCAGTGGCAGACTTGTCCTAAGGTATTGAAACCTGTAGCATATTTCAGCAGACAGACCACACCAGAGGAACGCTATTTTCATTCGTATGAATTGGAGACTCTGGCAGTGGTCTGTACCCTGAAAAAGTTTCGGTCTTATCTTCTGGGTCTCCATTTTCGGGTTTACACGGACTGTAATTCATTAAGGACAACTTTGACAAAAAGAGATTTGATTCCACGCATCGCACAATGGTGGCTGACGATTAGTGAATATAATTTTGATATTGAATATAGACCAGGCTTTCAAATGAGTCACGTCGATGCATTGAGCAGAAACCCACCTGATGGAGATGTGAGTACTGTAGTAGAAACTCATAACTTAAATATTAACACTGACAACTGGACCTTAACTTTACAATTAGCTGACCCAAAACTAGAACACATTTTTAAAATTTTAAAACCCAGCCACGACCCGGATGTCTTAGAAATTAAGAAAAATTATGTGATCAAAAATCATACATTGTACAGAAAGGTTGGGGAAGAGTTACGTTTGGTCGTTCCCAAAGATGCAAGGTGGCAAATCTGTAAGGCCAACCACGATGATGTGGGACATTTTGGGTTTGCGAAAACATTTGATCTTATTCGAAGTCGTTATTGGTTTCCAAAATTAAGACGGTTCATAAAAAAGTACGTCACAGCGTGTATAGATTGCGCGTATAACAAAGACAATGCAGCCCGAGCTCGCACCGGTTACTTACATCCCATAGAAAAGGTCGCACAACCATTTCATACCCTTCATTTAGATCATTTGGGACCTTTTGTCAGGAGCAAAACTCGTAAAGCTTATATTTTGACTATCGTAGACGGTTTCACCAAATATCTGTTTGCTAGAGCGGTAAAAGATACAAAAACAAAGGCGGTAGTTCAAGTTTTAGATTGTTTATTTAATGACTTTGGTGTTCCAAATCGAATCATTTATGATCGTGGAACGGCTTTTACGTCCAATAGTTTTAAAGAGTTTTATCGTCAGAAGGGTATAAAACACATGCTCAACGCAGTCGCTTGCCCAAGAGCAAACGGTCAAGCCGAGAGGTTTAACCAGACCATTCTTACAGCCTTATCCGTACAAAATTCTGCTAACGACGAACGCGATTGGGATATTCAATTGGGTAGAGTTCAGTGGGGTATAAACAATACCGTAAACGCGACCACTAAAAAGAGCGCCTCTGAATTATTATTTGGCACAAAACTAAATGGTCCCTTGGACAATAAATTAACAGCTGAGAGCACCACAGATACTGAGACCACAGTTTCGACTTCGCCAAACGTACCTGACGATCCTGTCCGAGATTCGAGTTGTCAATCTCATATTACTTCCGAAGACAATACCACCAATGATGAACTAGGTCCCAATTCTCCAGTGATTGTAACTGATACTTCCTCAGACATTGATAAGGTCAGGAAAGAGGCGTCCGTAAATATTGAACTAAGTCAAGAGCGGCAAAAGGCCAATTATGATTCTAAAAGATTCCCAGCAGTTGTGTACTCAGTAGGTGATTTAGTTAAAATAACAAAGACCAATTTAAAAAATGACGGCAAGAGCAAAAAGCTCTTACCCAAATTTATTGGTCCTTACAGGGTTACTAAATGCTTAGGTAATGACCGATACGAAATATCAAACGTACCAGGTTTTAAAACTAATAAATATAAGAGTACTATCGCTTCGGAAAGAATGAGACCGTGGATTCATATCCCGACTATACAAGTTAATAGATCATCTGGTTCCGAATCGTCAGCTTCCGAGTCTGACAACATGACAAGTCCCGAGAATTAATTACTGTATTTAGAAGATTTATATTAAAAATGTATTAATTTAATCATTTCCTTATAGATGTGATTATGATAAATTGTATGTACAATTATTTTGCGGTACTTAATTAATAATTGATCTAACAAATATACAAATTTCGAGTGTTGTGATTTGTGCACGCTACAGGAGTTAGCGCGCAGTCGGATGGCCGAGTGTTGTGATTTCATCTAAGTTTATTACGTAATTGACCATTTATTAGATCAATTATTATGGTCCTACTGCTGTAAGTACCTAGTTTTAAGGATAATTTAATTAAGTACCGTTATTATACATTCGATTATATTTATGTAAATTTATTTATTATATTTTGTTTAGGAATAAGTTATTTAATAGTTACTCAATTGACCCACAAGCCATTCGTTCAAATGATTCAGTTATTTATTCGTTCGGTGGTGGTGGAGAGATTGACGGTGAGACGAGAGGTGGGGATTAGAATAGGAGGTAGTCAAGTAGTCTGCGGGTGAGCTTGTTACCGAGCAGTCGAATAAAGTATACTGTGTCCGAGTGTCGCTGTATTATTGAGTGCTGTTGATTGTACAATATTAAAGAAGTTCAACAAGTGCAGTAGTTTCATTACAATAAGTATGGTAGTGTACTTGTGAGTTAATGCGTAAGTCCCTCCAGACGACGCAAAGTTTTTAGCAACACATTCAATTCCTTTCTACCTACTTTTTATTACATTAGGTTAAGATATCTACCTGTAATAATAGTTGTAAGTGATGATTATAAATAAATAAATAAATACTTTTTTAGACTGCATAGCAAATGTTATAGATTGTCCACAATGATCTGATGTTAATTTGTTAATTATTTGCTTTCTAACTGGTACAATATCTGTAAATATATTGTCTATACAAGTAGATGTCGTGGAAGTTATCCTGGTGGGTTCCAAAAATAAGCATGACTTGAACAAATTCTTAATTTTGTGGCTATTCAGGGAATCTTCTAGTAAATTAATATTAAAATCGCCACCTGCTATTATAGATTTATTTTGTTGGCATAGCTTCAGTAACACATCATCCATAACACTTTCAAAGTTATCATAGAAGGACGATGGTGGCCTATACACACTCAACACAACAAGTTGGTCCAACTCTACACAGGCTATTTCAACTGTCCGTTCAACAGAGAAACTAACAATGTCACTACGATTCTTAAATTTAAGCAGCTTGTTAACTAAAATCAACGATCCACCATGTATTGCATTTTGTCTGCTGAACGAACTACCAACTAGATGGTTATTAAAATTGCACATGAAATGGTGATCTTTAAGCCAATGTTCTGTTATACACAAAATATCAATGCATTCACCGTTCATGAACAACTCCACTTTTAAATCTATATTTGACATACCTTGTATATTTTGATGTACCAGTTTTGATACTTGCGAATTTCTAAATATTATTTGAATTGGGCTTATTCGTACATACCAGCCCATTATTAATGAAAGTGTCATTGCAAGAGGTATTCTCTATTGTCGAACTATTTAATTTAAATTAATTGAAATGTCAGACTGTGTAGCCAAAATATTGGCTGAATCATTATAAATGTCATTTTGTTGCCGTATAGGGGCAACACGTTTATTAGCCAAATTCTTGGCTGAAATGTCAATATAAAATGCTAGCGACTCAGCTAGTTGTCTTTTATAATAAGAATTCAGATAACAAGTATCTTGCGTCAAATGTAAAGCTTTACTAACCTAATTGTTAGAGTCAAAAACATGAAATTGATCGTAATTGTATGACTAACTACACAAATTTATATTAAGAGTATGTCTAATATTATTTTCTTTCTGTGGCAAACCTTTACTGAAATGTAAAGTGAGCATAATAATTTTATTTAAATTGAATTCACGTAATTTACTGTAATAATAGAATAAAAGTCTTTTATTTAAAGATCCTCTTTTACCAAGTAGAATCAATAAAGTTGTATCCTGGTTGATTCGGCGCTACACCGAAACCGTAGGGTTCTAGGCGACTTGGAGAAGGAAATGGACTGTATAGAGAGGATAGCGGTTCTTCGCCGCCTAGGAGATGGATACGGGGAGAGGTGATTGTGAGTGGGTATAGGATATTTCAAGGATGGAGGGTACTTTCCTTATACAACCTTCTTCGTTTCCGTAGGACAGTCTCCTGGTGTTTTCGTGATGCAGCTGCTTGTTTTCACTACACTACACCATTCGTTTCACTTTCACTTGCGAGCGGGTTTTCCTTGGTGGAAGTGGTAATAAACACATACGGGAGCGGCGCGGTACGATCGAGACGGCGTTCTCAGCGAGCGGAATGTTCTAGACTGTCACTCGCGTCCAAGATCGCGGCGACGAATCAGGCGAAGGCAGTGCCCCTTCTTCGGGAATGGGAGACAGGGACGGAAATATGATATCGCTCGCACTAGAACGTGGAACGATTGATGTTGATGCGATAAGTTATGGATAGGAAGGTAGATGGCGCTACCATATCCCCCCGGCCCTAAAGGGTTGCCTTTAAAAAAAATAGAATTGAACTTAGCTATGTTGGGTGTAATACCGCATAACCCATCAATAGGCTAAGACAGCGATATGACAATAAAATTAATCTAAACTAACTTTAGCGAAAACTACAAACGCAATAATAGCGAAAACTACTAACTAAATACTTAAACTAAGAGGTAGGTCCAACTTCATGCTAGATCTCACTGAGTTGGAAGCGGACGCGAGTTGATCAGTGCCTCGACTTGTGCAAGGACAGTTAAAGGCTCTTCGTAAGAGAGGATCTGTTGACCTATAACTTTGAAGAGATGCGTTTTAATTACTTTGACCATGCTTGCCCAACATCCACCGAAATGTGGTGATGCTGGTGGAATAAACTTCCAGTCAATATGATCTATGGAGAGTTCTTCCTGACACGATAACCCGCGACGTGATTGAAATAAGTAGCGGGAACAAGTTCAATCAATTTACTAACGCGGTTGGCGACAAAAGTCTGCCAGCGGTGAGGAGAAGAATAAATCCAAGCGAGCACTACCTTGGAGTCGGAAAATGCGTATATTTATTAATAGAGTAGTGGGGCAAAACTGTGTCTTGAACCTTGTGGAGCAACTGAGACAGCAGAAGGGCCGCGCACAACTCCAGTCTCGCAACCGAAATGGTTTTAACAGGCGAGACCTTAGACTTGGCACAAACTAACTGCACCGAGTAGTTAGAACCAATGCGGACTTGCAGATATACGACTCCGCCGTAAGCACGCTCGCTGGCGTCAGCGAAACCTGTTAAGTTGATGGTACATCCATCTACCAACCCAAGATGACGCGGAATAGTAATTTGATTGAGCGCGGTAAGCTCAATACAAACTGGCCCCAAGCGGCGACAATATGGTCAGAGGGTGTTTCATCCCACTCACACTTTGATAGCCAAAGCTCTTTGATCAAGAGCTTGGCGTACAAAATTGTGGGAGCCACAAAACCCATTATGTCCCATAGTCGAGCCACTGTGGACAGCATTGTGCGTTTGGTGCACTTATCATCTGGTGGTGAGACTTCAAACCGAAAACTATCACAGGATTTGTCCCAGTGTAAACCGAGAACCTTGTGCGGTACAGACTTCTCAAACTCAATGTCTGGAGAAGCTTTATGAGAATCTGGTATGCATGCGAGAACCTCCTTAGAGTTGCTTGTCCATTGGACAAGATCAAACTGGCCTCGCTTGAAAAGCTGAATAAGCTTTTCACAAAGCGAAATTGCTAGCGGAGCGGGTATGACATTACAGGCAATGTCATCTATATACAAAGCGGATGTGTAGTATAGTATAGTGTAGCGTAGCGTAGCTTAGCATAACATAGCGTAGCATAGCATAGCGTAGCATAGCGTAGCATAACGTAGCATATCGTAGCATAGCGTAGCATAGCGTAGCATAGCGTAGCATAGCATGGCGTAGCATAGCATAGCATAGCTAATTAGTGCTTTATCTTACACACAGTTTTAGCACCCACCTTGATCTCTTGAAGAGCAGAACAACAACAAGACGTAATACAATGAGAAGTATGTAACGTAGGTACGGTACCCATAATCACATACCCAAGTACCGTCTCAATAGCGGGCGGTAAATCATATCGCTCACTACGTACTATGTTAGTTAGTAGCAAGTGCGGAAATATTGAAGCTCCGATCAAAAGATCAATGCCTGCCGGATTCGCAAACTCCGCGTCGGCTAGCGGCAATGACTCGAGATGAGTGAGTGATGCTACGTCCACATTAGTTTTCGGCAATGCGTCCGTGACACGCTCCACGATAAGCGAAGAAATGTTAAAATTAATATTCCTATCAAAACGCGAATGTATTTTAATATCTCCGGAACCCCTGCAATGCCTTTCTGATCCGCCTATCCCTTTGACGGTTGAGTTAGTATTTTTAAAGTTATTCCATAATCCGAGGCGTTTGAAGCATTCCGATGTTATTAGATTGATCTGAGATGCGCTATCTAGCAGACAACGTACCATGTGCGGCGACCCATTAACATCATATATGATAACTTGCGCTGTCGCTAACAGAACAGTCTTAGACGCCGTATACTGCGTTTTGGCCCTGCGCGGATCATTATAGATGCGCGAGTGCCGTCCTCGCGTGCGCGTCGCCCGCGCAATGGATGTCGTACACAACGATACTTCGCCCTCAGACGCGGAAGGCGCAGCTACCGTGTTCTGCACTTGCGACGTACTAGTAAGTGTGTCAAGGTTAGCGGCTTGACTTGACAACCGGTTATTTTTATCGAAATGTAACAGTGTATGATGTTTTTGATTACATGATCGACACTTTGTCTTACTAGAACAATTACTTGTTTTATGTTTTATGCTTAAGCAGTTAATGCAAGCTTTGTTATCTTTTACGCATTTAAAAAGAGCAATTGGATTTAAATCATTAAAGGTAGGACACTTATAGTAATGGTCGTGCACTATATTACTGCACAGACACTTCTGTGAATTATTACTATTAGATTCCGAACATGTTACGTAAGATTGTGGATTAGGGACCGAGTTATTATTACTATTTCGCGATTTATTCAACCTTTGTTTGTTGCTGTTAGTGTTAGACGGGCCAGGTGAACCAGACTGCGTATTATGAAATATTCGACACTGATCGTTTATGAACGAAATAAAACTATCTAGTGTAGGTATTTTATTATTGCGTTCCGTCATCTCGAATGCGCGAATTGTATCAGTGTCAAACTTTTTTAAAGCGAGTTGAAGCAACATAAAGTCGGAAAGATCTTCTAATTTTAAATTCCTAAGAGAGTTAACCGCGGTTACGAAGTTATCAATAAACAGCTGGAAATTCGAGACAGACGCGTTGCCGGACAGTTTGAGATTTAAAGCTTGGTCAAAGTACGTAGACGCTAGGACGCGCGTGTCCTGGTATCTGTCAAGTAGTGACTGAAATATGACCTGATGGTGGAATAAACTTCCACTCAATATGATCTATGGAGAGTTCTTCCTGACACGATAACCCGCGACGTGATTGAAACAAGTAGCGGGAACAAGTTCAATCAATTTACTAACGCGGTTGGCGACAAAAGTCTGCCAGCGGTGAGGAGAAGAATAAATCCAAGCGAGCACTACCTTGGAGTCGGAAAATGCGTATATTTATTAATAGAGTAGTGGGGCAAAACTGTGTCTTGAACCTTGTGGAGCAACTGAGACAGCAGAAGGGCCGCGCACAACTCCAGTCTCGCAACCGAAATGGTTTTAACAGGCGAGACCTTAGACTTGGCACAAACTAACTGCACCGAGTAGTTAGAACCAATGCGGACTTGCAGATATACGACTCCGCCGTAAGCACGCTCGCTGGCGTCAGCGAAACCTGTTAAGTTGATGGTACATCCATCTACCAACCCAAGATGACGCGGAATAGTAATTTGATTGAGCGCGGTAAGCTCAATACAAACTGGCCTCAAGCGGCGACAATATGGTCAGGGGGTGTTTCATCCCACTCACACTTTGATAGCCAAAGCTCTTTGATCAAGAGCTTGGCGTACAAAATTGTGGGAGCCACAAAACCCATTATGTCCCATAGTCGAGCCACTGTGGACAGCATTGTGCGTTTGGTGCACTTATCATCTGGTGGTGAGACGTCAAACCGAAAACTATCACAGGATTTGTCCCAGCGTAAACCGAGAACCTTGTGCGGTACAGACTTCTCAAACTCAATGTCTGGAGAAGCTTTATGAGAATCTAGTATGCATGCGAGAACCTCCTTAGAGTTGCTTGTCCATTGGACAAGATCAAACTGGCATCGCTTGAAAAGCTGAATAAGCTCTTCACAAAGCGAAATTGCTAGCGGAGCGGGTATGACATTACAGGCAATGTCATCTATATACAAAGCGGATGTGTAGTATAGTATAGTGTAGCGTAGCGTAGCTTAGCATAACATAGCGTAGCATAGCATAGCATAGCGTAGCATAGCGTAGCATAACGTAGCATAGCGTAGCATAGCATGGCGTAGCATAGCATAGCATAGCTAATTAGTGCTTTATCTTACACACAGTTTTAGCACCCACCTTGATCTCTTGAAGAACAGAACAACAACAAGACGTAATACAATGAGAAGTATGTAACGTAGGTACGGTACCCATAATCACATACCCAAGTACCGTCTCAATAGCGGGCGGTAAATCATATCGCTCACTACGTACTATGTTAGTTAGTAGCAAGTGCGGAAATATTGAAGCTCCGATCAAAAGATCAATGCCTGCCGGATTCGCAAACTCCGCGTCGGCTAGCGGCAATGACTCGAGATGAGTGAGTGATGCTACGTCCACATTAGTTTTCGGCAATGCGTCCGTGACACGCTCCACGATAAGCGAAGAAATGTTAAAATTAATATTCCTATCAAAACGCGAATGTATTTTAATATCTCCGGAACCCCTGCAATGCCTTTCTGATCCGCCTATCCCTTTGACGGTTGAGTTAGTATTTTTAAAGTTATTCCATAATCCGAGGCGTTTGAAGCATTCCGATGTTATTAGATTGGTCTGAGATGCGCTATCTAGTAGACAACGTACCATGTGCGGCGACCCATTAACATCATATATGATAACTTGCGCTGTCGCTAACAGAACAGTCTTAGACGCCGTACACTGCGTTTTGGCCCTGCGCGGATCATTATAGATGCGCGAGTGCCGTCCTCGCGTGCGCGTCGCCCGCGCAATGGATGTCGTACACAACGATACTTCGCCCTCAGACGCGGAAGGCGCAGCTACCGTGTTCTGCACTTGCGACGTACTAGTAAGTGTGTCAAGGTTAGCGGCTTGACTTGACAACCGGTTATTTTTATCGAAATGTAACAGTGTATGATGTTTTTGATTACATGATCGACACTTTGTCTTACTAGAACAATTACTTGTTTTATGTTTTATGCTTAAGCAGTTCATGCAAGCTTTGTTATCTTTTACGCATTTAAAACGAGCAATTGGATTTAAATCATTAAAGGTAGGACACTTATAGTAATGGTCGTGCACTATATTACTGCACAGACACTTCTGTGAATTATTACTATTAGATTCCGAACATGTTACGTAAGATTGTGGATTAGGGACCGAGTTATTATAACTATTTCGCGATTTATTCAACCTTTGTTTGTTGCTGTTAGTGTTAGACGGGCCAGGTGAACCAGACTGCGTATTATGAAATATTCGACACTGATCTTTTATGAACGAAATAAAACTATCTAGTGTAGGTATTTTATTATTGCGTTCCGTCATCTCGAATGCGCGAATTGTATCAGTGTCAAACTTTTTTAAAGCGAGTTGAAGCAACATAAAGTCGGAAAGATCTTCGAATTTTAAATTCCTAAGAGAATTAACCGCGGTTACGAAGTTATCAATAAACAGCTGGAAATTCGAAACAGACGCGGCACCGGACAATTTAAGATTTAAAGCTTGGTCAAAGTATGTAGACGCTAGAACGCGCGTGTCCTGATATCTATCAAGTAGTGACTGAAATATGACCTGATAATTCTCAGCACTGGGTGTGACACCTGCAAATACGGACTGGGCCTTCGGGTACAGTTTACCTATTAAATAGTACAACCTGTCAGCATCTGTCAGAGAACCATTATCGTGCACTGTAGACTTAAAACTCGCATAGAATAACGGCCAATTTCGTATATCTCCGTCAAACGACATAATCTCGATTGGCGGTAATCTCGGTTTGCGGACAACGGGCTCTGCTGAACATTTACCCTCCAATTGCGATTGTATACGCTTAATAATACAATAAAGATCTTCGAATGAGGTATACGCCTGATAGTTCGGTTTTTCATCAGGATTGATAGAAAGTAATCTTGCGTTATAATCGTCAAACAACTTATGAAAATCTGTTCGAATACTATCTACTGTTATACAATAACTGAGAAATGCTTCGCTATTACTGTCAGACATAGATGCGGTTTTTGATCGTTCATAGATGTTTTGAATGCGCTCAAATAAAATATTGCGTTTTGCTTCTAAGATTGTCATCTCTTTGTCTTCCGACACGCGTGACTTCTTTTGTTGTGACATGCTTACGTAAGTATAAGCTAATGAGACCGAAACAAAATAAGAATATCTAATGTATCTATTATTTTACCTAAGTAGGCTAAGTAGGCAACACTTTAGAGCTGAGGAACTAAAAGTTGCTTGAAATATGAGATTTATAAGACAACTATGATAGTTCCAGAATTAATAATTTAATAAGTAGGTAGCTACATAAAAGTTTACCTACTGATGCGGGCGGAAATAACCGTGTGACGGTTATGTGAATATATTAGGAGTATAGCTAGGTGCTATAACTGCCTAGGTATAGCGGTACAACGTATAAAACGTAAATGAATCCGGCTCGAAGGACCAAAAAAATGGTTCGGCGCTACACCGAAACCGGGGGTTCTAGGCGACTTGGAGAAGGAAATGGACTGTATAGAGAGGATAGCGGTTCTTCGCCGCCTAGGAGATGGATACGGGGAGAGGTGATTGTGAGTGGGTATAGGATATTTCAAGTATGGAGGGCACTTACCTTATACAACCTTCTTCGTTTCCGTAGGACAGTCTCCTGGTGTTTTCGTGATGCAGCTGCTTGTTTTCACTACACTACACCATTCGTTTCACTTTCACTTGCGAGCGGGTTTTCCTTGGTGGAAGCGGTAATAAACACATACGGGAGCGGCGCGGTACGATCGAGACGGCGTTCTCAGCGAGCGGAATGTTCTGGACTGTCACTCGCGTCCACGATCGCGGCGACGAATCAGGCGAAGGCAGTGCCCCTTCTTCGGGAATGGGAGACAGGGACGGAAATATGATATCGCTCGCACTAGAACGTGGAACGATTGATGTTGATGCGATTAGTTATGGATAGGAAGGTAGATGGCGCTACCACTGGTCAAAATTGAAGTTTATAATTTTATCTAAAATAGCAATGGAACTTAACCCAGGATATAGCATATTTTTATTTCAACCCACCACTTCAAGTCTTCTTATTTTCTTTCCAATATATCTTACACAAAGTAAGGTAACCTAAATCAGCAAAAAAGCTTTATAAACAAGTTATTTAAAAAGTTCTTCACTTTAAAATATTGTACAAATACTACTTGATACTGCAAGATCTGTCAATTAACGTCGGCATAAGAACTGCAAGCGTCTTATAAATTCAAATCACTGACGATAAAGGCTTTTGTAAAGGCTTCTGTAAAAATGATTGGTTCGGCTGAGGCTGCAAAGTCCTCAGTAAACAAACCCTCGTTTGGGACCTCAGGATTTCAGTTTTTGTTCGACCCAAAGTTCGTGATTGGATCTTATTTACATACATAAGTCAAGGTTTCTGTTTGTTTAATGTCCAAGTAGAGTTCTTAATAGCTAATGCAAAACTTTAGTTGGAAAGAAAAGTATTGGAAGTAGTGATCTTTTTATATAATTTGACTAAGGAGGTTTATAATAAAATTGTGTTTTTGATATACTTGTAGGTGCTGTTTGCCAATTCCCAGGCTGTAAATGCCCTAAAAAGATTTATACATAGAAGCTAGATTTACATGACTCCATTTGACCCTATACCTTGAAGTATCTTATAATAATATACTACCACGCGTTCTTCTGAAAAAGAATCTTAGCAGACAAACAAATAGGCAGGCAAACGAACAAAAATCAAAATGATTTGCTAAGGATTCCGATTAACACCCGACGTGCGAGGCCCTAAAAATATCAATTCTGTTTCTTCGACTCGAAAGATATTAATAATTAATTCAACACTTTTATCGAATTTAATGTGAATCGTGCTGAGATGAGATGGGAATAAATTTAATGTTACATTGTATTCGAGTTATTGAACGCAATTGAATATTATGATGTGGTTTTACCGTGCGGTTTGCGTGTTTAAACAAGGGCTGGAACAGTGAACAACACACCCCTTAATTTTATAGGTTTGGCAAAAAGGAAACAATAAAAATATATGGTTTACACTTTGATAAATCGAATAGATTTTCATCATATAAATGTTTAAAATGTAATGTATTTACTGAAAGTCTTTATGTACGACTTTGCAATGATCGCACAGATAATTATTGACATACTTGCTATTTTTAGGGTTCCGTGCCTCGAAAGAAGGCAACTGACTTTGTTGTCCGTCCATCTGTCAAGACCCTTTTTCTCAGGAATGCGTGGAGGTATCAACTGAAATTTATACTAAATACTCGAATCTACGGTTCCATAGAGCTGTAAAAAAATAAAACTTCTAATCCAACGCAATCAAAAGATACAGCCGTATATGGTGCAAATTGCAGCATATTTTCAAAATCGCATTGGAATCAAAACCTACAGGGTACTTCCCGTGAACTCAGAATCTTGAAATTTGGTACGAAGCAACGTCTTATATCACTTATAAAGGAAAAATTGCGAAAACCGTAAATTTTTAGTAACAGCATATAAAAAAATATTTTTAATAAATTTAAAGTTACTACCCCTTTCTCTTGAACGCGTGGAGGTATTAAATTGAAATTCATATCAAATACTCAGGTATATAACACCGTAAGGCTGCAACAAAATCAAGCTTCTATGTCAACGCTATCAAAAGAAAGAGCAATATAAGCATATATTCAAACTCGCGCCTACTCGCAAGTGAATCAAAACCTACAGGGTACTTTCCGTGAGCTCAGAATCTTGAAATTTGGTACGAAGCAACGCCTTAGAGCACATATGAAGGAAAAATTGCGAAAACTGTAAATTTTTTGTTACAGCATATAAAAAATCTTCTTTGTCCACCCCTCTTCCCAGTTTAGCTGGGGTCGGGTCTCCTTACACATTTGCGCCAGAGTGCTCTATTCTGACTTGTCTGTGCACCCAGCTTCTCTTTTTGAATCTCTTTCCGCATGTAAGTCCACCAGGTGGCGGGTGGTCGTCCTCTACCTCGCGGCTGATCGGGGATATTTAGGGCCTTTTTGACAGGATGGTTATCCTCGCGTCTCAGGATATGACCGTACCAGCGCAATCGGCTCTCTTTTAGTTTCTCGGTAATCGGTGATACCTTGAACGAACCCCTGACATAACCATTACGCACTCTGTCCATACGGGTTATGCCTCCTGCCCATCTAAGCATTTTCATTTCATTTGTGTGCAGTTGTTGTTCATGCACCTTTTTGGTGGTCCAGCATTCTGCTCCGTACATCATGGCTGGTCGTACTACCGTTTTGTACACTTTTCCTTTTACTCGGATGGGCATATTGCGGTCGCAGAGAACACCTGACAAAGATCTCCACTTAAGCCAGGCGGTGTTGATGCGGTGATCCACATCTGTGTCAACATTTGCGTCGGGGGTGAGCACGGAACCTAGGTATTTGAACTTGTCCACTTTGGGCAGGACTTGATTGTTTATATAGATATTACAACCCGTTTCTGCTGTCCCTCCGAAGTCGCATTCCATATATTTGGTTTTACTCCGACTTATGCGAAAGCCGTGGTTTTCTATTTGTGTTACCCACGCACTAAAGATTTTCTGCAGGTCTATAGCGTTTTTCGATATTAAGACTATATCGTCCGCATAGAGCATACACTCTGGTGTTGGTTTTTGTATGTTTTTTGTGATATAGTCCATGCACAGGTTGAACAGTAGTGGGCTTAAAGCTGATCCTTGGTGGACTAGTACTTCAACGCAGAACGGCTCGCTAAACCCTGCCGGGCTCCTGACATGCGTTTTGGTGTTCTTGTACATATTTTGGACCAGTGCTACGTAGGGTTCTGGGATATTTTGGGCTCTCATTGCCTGCCATACCAGGTTTCTGGGGACTCTATCGAAAGCCTTTTCTAGGTCAATGAATAGGAGATGCAGATTTTCTGTGTTTGCACGATGTTTTTCCATCACAACCCTGATCGTCTGTATGGTGTCTATGGTCGACTTGCCCTGTGTGAAGCCAAATTGGTTTTCGGATATGCTGGATTGGGCACTTATGCGAGCAGCTATGGTTCTTTCAAACAGTTTAAACGTGTGTGATATGAGTTTTATTCCCCTATAGTTGCCACACTGAGCGATATCCCCTTTTTGCTTATATACAGGGCATAGGGTGCTATTACGCCAGGATTCTGGGATCTTACTGTCCTTAATAATACCATTGAAGAGCTTTGTAAGCCAGGGCAATGCAGTATCCCCCAACCTCTTCCAGATATCTGCTGGTATTTGGTCAGGACCAGTGGCCTTGTGGTACTTCATTTTGGATACGGCCTTCTTCACTTCTTCAACTGATATGCAGTTAATAGGTCCTTCAGTAGGTGGTATATAAGGCAGTGTCTTGCTAGGGTATTCCTCATTCATTAGTTTATCATAGTATTCTTTCCATCTATCATTTATATCCTTATTTGTCGTCAGTAATGTACCCTGGGTGTTTTTAATATATTTGTTACATTTAAAGTCAAGTGTGGCTCTGTAGCATTGTCGGGCTGTTTTGTATATAACGTTCTCATTTTCTGCATTTTCCAGTTTATCATAGAAGTCTTCTCTGGATTTTGCCATGGATTGTGCTACTGCTGATTTAGCTATCTTCTTGCGATTATTATACTCAAGGCGATCTTCTTCTGAATTCGATTTTTGCCACAGTTTAAATGCATCCCTCTTTGTTTTTATTAAATCCTTGACGCTATCATTCCACCAGGATGTATCCTTATTCAGACGCAATGCTCCACGCGATATTCCCAGGGTTGTTTTAGCTTTGTCAAGGCAGAGCTTTTCGAATTCAGCCCACGTTTGATTGGCTGATTTGTCGGTTTGTACGTCTTCTGTCACATAAGCGTGGACCCATTCCAGGAGCTGTCGTCCTTTAGGGGTGTGTAGTTCTTTCCACTTTATACGCTCAGTTTTGTCTCTGTGGGTCTTCATCGGCTTAGGTAGACGCATAACCGAGACGAGGAGTCTATGTTGGGATGTGAGCGCATTACCCAGGATGACTTTGCAGTCTTTGTAAAGTTTAAAGATATTGTTGCTGGCGAGGATATAATCAATTTGTGTGTTATGTCTTGAACATTTGTACGTAATAAGATGTTCCAGTTTCTTTTGGAAATGAGTATTAATGATTTTTAGGGTGTGTTTGGTAGCAAAATTTAGAATATCGCGACCCTGTTGATTCGTGTTACCGTATCCATAGCCCCCATGAACACCATTGTAGGAGTTGTTTCTTTCCCCGACATGCCCATTCAGGTCTCCTCCTATATGAATATATTCTGTTGGAGGTATGTTCTGCATGGCTTCATCAAAGTCTTCCCAGAAATCCTCTTTTTCTTGTTCGGAACAGGCAGTTTGAGGTGCATACACAGAGATTGTGTTAAGGGGCAGTTGTTCATCCATTGCCAATTTTACGGTTATCAGCCTATCGCTCTTTCTATCTACGTTGATTATTCTCTGTTTCAGGTTTTCGTCCAAAGCTATACCTACTCCGTTCCTCTTATTTTCAGTCCCATGATATATAAATTGGTAGCCATTTCCGATGTCCCTGGATTTTGACCCCTTCCATTTAGTTTCTTGTATGCAGCAGGCGTTGATTTGCCTGGTTTTTAAGATTTACAGCATATAAAAAATATTTTTAATAAATTTAAAATTACAACCCCTTTCTCTTGAACGCGTGGAGGTATTAAATTAAAATTCATATCAAATACTCAGGTATATAACACCGTAAGGCTGCAACAAAATCAAGCTTCTATGTCAACGCTATCAAAAGAAAGAGCAATATAAGCATATATTCAAACTCGCGCCTTCTCGCAAGTGAATCAAAACCTACAGGGTACTTCCCGTGGACTCAGAATTTTGAAATTTGGTACGAAATAACGTCTTATATCACATATGAAGGAAAAATAGCGAAAACCGTAATGTTTTTGTTACAGCACAAAAAAAAATATTTTTTAATAAATTTAAAGTTACTACCCCTTTCTCTTGAACGCGTGAAGGTATTAAATTTAAATTCATATCAAATACTCAGATATATACCACCGTAAGGCTGCAACAAAATCAAGCTTCTATGTGAACGCTATCAAAATAAAGAGCAATATAAGCATATTTTCAAACTCGCGACTACTCGCAAGGGAATCAAAACCTACAGGGTACTTCCCGTGAGAATCTTGAAATTTGGTACGAAGCAACGTCTTATAGCCCAGATAAAGGATGCGGAAGGCTGAGGACCGTGTGCTGTGGTGCATGTTGGGAGAGGCCTATGTCCAGCAGTGGACTGCGATAGGCTGATTGAGATTGAGATTTCAAATAATTACATAGTCTTCAAACCTTTTTGCTAATTATTCTGTACTTTATAAGTATTTTTGTAACAGATTTCTAATAGTCACTAAAAGCTTTGTTAATCAATAACTTTGATAAAAAATCTTACCATCATTCATCAGCAGACTTTTGCAAGACTGCTGCAAGGCTGGTATAGGTATTTAGGTTATATTATAAAATAAGCGATATATGTTAGTATAAAATAAAAGATGACTGATTACAAACGACAAAGACCACTTTTTCTTTAATTTATGCTCGTCCAGCTTTCCATACTGTTATGTTATGGATTTCATTTGGCAATAAAAATACCATAACTATGACTGGTGAACTTTTACTTATATACCTACAGGTTTGTACGGAACCCTTGGTGCGCGAGTCCGACTCGCACTTGACCGGTTTTTTTTATATATTGTTGAAGTACAATCCTTCACAAAGAAACACACTATGCTGAAACAGGGAGTTAATCAAGTGTATTGATTGCTCAGTTTCTACTATCATTCAGACAGTGCATTCTCTTCAATAGTATTGGCTTCAGAGTTACCTAAATTGTTGCCACACTGAGTTGAACCAATTAAATTCCCAGAATCGATCCCTTGTTCAACTCTAGTCTGGCTCATATGCCTTGCAGTTTGTAAACGGCAAATTATATATCGAGGGTTCACGGGCAAAATGTATTAAGCGACATTTTTTAAACTTTACAGGAGAGCGTTTTAAAGTTTCAATTTTATGAAAAAAAATCGTTATAAAAAAAGTATAAGGTTATTAACGAAAAGTGACCGAAGTTGATTTCCATGACAAAAGCTGCATAATTGAGTATAGTTTTCATTTCTTTTAAGCTACTATTAATAGAAATAAAAGTCGCTTGATACAATATTACCCCAGTTTACTTTTATTCAGAAACAGGCTTAATGATATAAGTACCATAAACTTCACAATACAGGTATAGGAAAAACGATTTAAGCGACACTTTGGTATTATTTTGTGTAAAGCTAAATATATGAACAACCATTGGAATACTAAAATAAAATCAGGCTAATCGGTTTAAGCAATTGAAATATCATAAAGTAGTGGCAGATTAAAATGATGTACATATGTAGCACTTTTCTCTAAAAGTAAATTGTTTGAAGTAACAATTAATTTGTTTGTAAATAATTAGGATTGGCGGTTAGATCAACATTAATTTGGACTATTGTTTATTTCCTACAAATGAAAAATCTAAAGAAATTTAAAAATAAAACAAATACGTGTTTAAAGTCAGACAAGTGATCGTTTTTAGGGTTCCGTACCTAAAAGGTAATAAACGGGACCCTATTACTAAGCCTACGTTGTCTGTCCGTCTGTCTGTCTGTCTGTCTGTCACCAGGCTGTATCTCATAAACCGTGCTAGCTAGAAAGCTGAAATTTTCACAAATTATGTATTTTGGTTGCCGCTATAACAACAAATACTAAAAATAAAAAAATGAAAATATTAAGGGGGGGTCTCATACAAAAAACGTGTTTTTTTTCGTATTTTTTGCTCAAAATTACTAACTGCAACAGGTAGACGCTTTAAATTTTCACAGAATATTTAGTTGTATAATTTAAAAATTAATAATAATAAAGGGAGCTCCCATACAACAAACGTAATTTTTAAGCAATTTCTTACTCGATCTTAATAAACAGGTAGAAACTTAAAAAGTATTTAAGTATGCATTACAACTAACGTGATTTTCTTTTAAAGATGATGCTACGGAACCCTTCGTGCGCGAGTCCGGCTTGCACTTGCCAAATTTTTATTATAATAGTGGCACAAGGATTCACATTTTTCGCTATTTGAAAAATATTCAGCTAACAAGAAAAACATATTTTTTTAGATAAATTACATCCAGACAAATCATCGTACTCATCACATCACGATTATTCCTGGATGATTTGATTCTGATAAGATATTTTATTAAAGTTTTGTTTAAAGTATTTTTGTCTGTTCATTTCCATATACGTGGATGTCACTGCAGAAATTTCCAAAAAATAATTTAGTTTACGCATGCCAATGTCACTGCTAAGCATGAAGCCCCGAGTTTGATTCCCAGGTCGAGAACAGTGTTCTCAAGTTTTTCCATATATTTCTCAGTAGCACCGCAGTCTGGAATTGTGCCTAGTAGGTAAGTGGCAACAGGGACATCCCATGTTTCAAGTGATAATATAACTGGTAAAAAAGTGTGTCAAATATTTCTGCCCTCTACGAAGAGAAATACAGGCGTAAATTTATGTTATGTCAATTACTTAGTTTAGGACTTTAGATTATGTGTAATAACAGTCATCATTATCCTAGCATTACTCATGGTTGCATCCTCTGCTATTTGCTTAGGAGCCCAGGGCCCGATATCTAGTCGAAACTGATAAGGTGCAATATGTACCTACGGGATTCTATGGGGTAACGATGTTCTTTGGTTAAACTAGTGACAGGATATTTGAGAGTGCTGACTCTCCGTAACGACTGTCAAACATCTTCATGACAGTCAAGACCGACGGCTTAACGCGCCCTCAGAAGCACTATACAAGCAATAATTTTCAGGTAAATACGCCCATAACGTTATTAAGACTACAAGTTGTTCAAAGTTTATTGGTGTGTGCCAGATTTCGAATCCGAGACCCTCTGCATTGCAGTCTGTTGGTCTCACCCCTAGACTATCGCTGCCTGTAGTAGGTAATGTTTGCAAAATGTGCAATAACACTATCTGTGTTCAATTCAGTTTATAGCACATACATACACACACATAGTCTCACGCCTGTAACCCCGAAGAGGTAGGCAGAGGTGGATTGCTACACCCACTTTTCGCCAGATTTATTTTATTCCCACGTAATAATTGGCGAGCCTATTACCGTACCGGGCACATTCCAGACTCCGTACTGTTACTGTGAATTTCCTAACAGAAAAACCCAATAACACATTGCCGGACCCGGGAAGCGAACACGAGACTTCCCGATTCTACGCGCACATTTTTGCCGCAAGACCAACGAGGCAGTCAGTAATAGTTCTACTGATAGTAACACTAAATTATACATTTTAATAAACACAAACAACTACCATTTATTAAGGAAACATTTAAAAAACAATTATGTAAGTAAGTACTTACCTATAACATTTTTTTTGTTTAAGCATCGAAATGTAAAAATAATACTTTCAATTCAGTTTTACACTCTCAAAATAGTACTATAATTATGTATATTCAATGTGAACATTCTAATTCACAATAATTAATACTGTCTGGTCTGATCGAGTGTAAGAGACACGTGTAGACTTTATATTTCGAATACATTTTACAGTAAGTTAATAATACAATAAACGATTCACCTTTTAAATGTATTAATAATTTCTTTATGAATTTCTTCAAATAATAATTAGACTAGCCGTTTCCCGCAGTTTCACCCGCGTCCTGAGGAAACTTAGCTTTCTAATGGTGTAAGAGGTTTTTAAATCGGTCCAGTAGTTTTTGAGTTTATCCATTACAAACAAACAAACAAACAAAAATACAAATTTTTCCTCTTTATAATATTATATTATGTAGATGTAGATAATGCACTATTTTACGCCACAATAACGCAATATTTCAATAACCAGGTGATGATTTTGTCCAAATAACACATAACATGTCCATACTCGTTCACGGTTCACGGTGACTGAAGCACCGCGGGGGCACGCGCGTTACTCACAGTGACGTAAATCAAAGACTCTGGCGCCGAAACGATATGTCTTACCCGACAACAGATAAACGATTTGTACAAAATGTTAACTATCTTAACGAATATAGATTTCTTAATTCGAGTAGAGTAAAAATGTTTTAACTTCCACCACTTAGAATACAATATGTCTGATGACACGAGTCTTTATTAATTCAGTTCAAGAAGAAGGATTTAACCGCCGAGTATAAAGAATTTTTATTAAATATGAAAATGATTTAAGCGCCTGTGTGTATTAATATCAGACACATGGTAAATGGTTTTAGCGACATAAGGTATGGATTTCAGTAGCAGGCTAAATGTTTTAAGCGACATCTAGTATGAATTTCAGGTGCAAGCAAAATGCTTTAAGCGACGGTATGTATATATTTTAGGCGCAGGCAAGACGATTCAAACACCTTATCTTACCAAACTAATGACGGCGAAAATAGCTCAATTCAAAAACACTAAATATTAAGCCTGCATGAAATCCATTTTTTCTTAAATTGTAAAAAAACGTTTTCGCTTCAATCAAAGCTACTCCGAACTGCGCCTAAATTTACTATTGTTTTAAGCGCCAAAAAAAGTGCTCAGATCAGCACGAAACCGAGTGCAAACGACGCAGAAAAGACCGGCGATTCCGAATATGTATATAACTCAATATCGGCCAGGATTTCGTTTAATACATTTTGCCCGTGAACCCTCGATATTATACGAAATAGGTGTATTTTTTCGTCCGTTTTGAACCACAACCACCTTCTAATATATGATGAACTAAGTGACCAAATTTATGATGAACTAAGTGACCAAATTTATGATTAAGTACATTATGATGCTAGTGGAGAGACCGACAAACTGCTACACAGAGGGTCCGGGTTCGAATCCACGGCGCGTACCGATGACTTTTCGGAGTTATGTGCGTATTAAATTGTTAGGTAATTATCGCTTGCTAAACGGTGAAGGAAAACATCGTGAGGAAACCTGCATGTCTGAGAGTTCTCCAAAATGTTCTCGAAATACATGTGAAGTCTGCCAACCCGCACTTGGCCAGCGTGGTGGACTATGGCCTTACCCTTCTCATAATGGGAAGAGGCCCGTGCCCAGCAGTGGGACAGTATAAAGGGCTGATGATGTACATTATGAGATGACCTAGATAGTATATTTAGAGAGCGACTGGCTAGAGACTGCAAAGAAAAACAAAGATTTATGGAAATCCAAGGCAGAGACCTTTTCCCAGCAGTGGGACACTATAGGCTCAGGAAAAATAATGGGCAATCCTATTGAGTGGAATTAATTTGCCAATTTCTTTTAACAATTGTATACATACTTAAAGTAATAAGTTTCAAGATAGTTGAGGCGTCACAGTCATCCCCCCCATGGGATCTCCACCTTGTCGAGGTGGGGAGGCTCAGTAACCGTGGGTTTGAGGTACACCCACGGTGAAGCCCAACACCTTCATACGCCGCCAAGGGTATTTCGTTCGGGGCCCGTCTGACCACCTGGCGGGCCAATACCCGTCGGGGGCAGCGAAGAGTGCGTTGGTGAAACCCTACCCTCCGACACATGGGTACATGAGGAGCACGGGTTGGTTTTTAGCCAGTAAGAGTCTGATAGTCCCCTTCGTCCTTCCCCCCAGGGCGGAGGGACTCCATGAGGATTTTCCAATCCGACACCAAAAAAAAGTCATGAGTATAGTATGTTTGTCTGTCATGGTTATCATATTATAACGTAAGCTACTAAAATAGAGTATAGGAGTATCAAACCTATTATTTGTGCAATCTTTTTTTTTGTACTCTTTACTATTATCTATACTTGAAGTAAGTTGGTTTGATGTCGAATTTTCATTCTCTTCGTAAAAGTACGGTTTGAAATACAAATATCGTTTATGATAAGTTGAATCGATTATATCAGTTTAGTAGCGTGTTACTTTGTCTATTGAAAATTTCTGACTCTGGTCACACTATGAACTGTCAATTCATTCACTTTTTCTCTCATTGTCGTTTCCGCAAAAAAATGGCTTCACGCCTTTTTGTTTTTTCTCGCGTGTTTTGTAGTATTGAAGTAAATTTGTCTTGTAAATTCTTGTATCTGCCGCCCCTTGAACATTATCGGCAAGAATTGTAATAAATTTGTAACATATTGAACTTTTGTAAAATTGTGTGTCGTCGAGCACGTGCATCGTGATCTGAAAACCCTGACTCTTGGACTCTGGTAGCTATAAGATACTTCATTCATATATTTTGGCCAATATATTTGTATGATTTGTCTAATTTAGCTCAAGCCTGACATCAGTGAAGATTCAGGTAAGTAATTAGTTTAATTTCACCGCTGTGAAAACACAGTAACATATGTTAGACTTTTGTCTTGGTTGCAAGGACTGATGAATATAATCACGCTTCCATTGCCCTCTGCAAAGAATTTTCCAGTCCTTCTAGCCAAACTCTGAACAAGTACAATAAGCTTTAGTCGCCTCTTGCGAAACCCACAGAATGAATTGGGTAGTTATCTATAATCACCATTTAAAGTGAAAATATCGAAGACCAAAATTATATCGTGACTTAAAATATATGTTAGCAAAGCGAAATTACGTGACGAGGTCAATTACCAATACATTTATATGAATTAAATGTGATAGAATTACGTAGAAAACGGATTTTACGAAATAAATCTCATAAAATATTGTAGTGCTCCGGACTCAAAGGTATCAAAGGTCAACTCCTTAATATTTTCTTTAACATTACATACATATGTGAATAAATTGGCCGAGGTAAAAGAAAATTTAGATTCAATTTAGAAAGTATACATATATTCGTTTTACTTCATATCATGACGTTAAGTACGACTATATTTATAGTAATAGCATTTGCGCCGAGATTGACTAAAAATAGTTTTTATTAGAATGTTTTATTCAAAAAACTTCAATGGCTCTTTGGTAAGCATATTGCCTGTGTACTATAGCGAATAGACAATTATTGTAGAAAAGATCATACAATCAGTATGTCAGTATGTATATGGATTTTGTAATTTAAATTCTAATATCTCATTTTATAATCCTCCCAAGAGCTTAATTAAACCATTCAGCTCATTGGGCGCACTTTAAAATGTTATGTAAAATATATTCTAAATGTGATTGAAAAGGGGTTTCTTCTATTTGACACAATCTTGATACTCTGAATTTAATTTGGCATAGCACAGTACACGTGGCATAATCTTCTTTAATTAAATATTTTTAAGGCATGAAAATGATTCAGCATAACTATTGATTGGCAGAATGAAATGTCCGAATTTGCAACGTCATGCATACTTTTAAGATGGCAGAATTTTTGACAGAACCGAATCGCCGCAAAACCGACTTTACGTAGTCTTGTCCCCCTAGCGTGTAATTCAAAAAGGTGTGGCTTGCGTGGGGCTGCCCAAACCCCGCAGCGCCGGAGCCGTGACAGAACGATGCTTGCTGCATGCCTGCTTTTCAATTATTATGGACATGAAATTTATGCTTAAAGATGATTCGGACTAACAAAATTATGTGTTTCGAATTTATGATAAGTGAGTGTGTGCCAAACAACTTTCTGGGAAATGAAGATTATGCTATGCGTTGTTTTGCAAAATAATATTATGACGAAAAAAGTTCTACCAGAGACGAGTAAGAATATAGACTGCCAAAGTCGAACAAAAAAATGTGCCTCGGAAAAAGCTCAAATCGCGAGCTATATCCAGAGGGCGCTGATCAAATAGCACGCGACGTTAATTACAGCCAGACAAGTCATAAAAATATCATTATTTTTTCATTAACGGCCATTGAAATTGTTTAAGTATTTTTTAGAATTGGTAATATTGCTCATAATAAGCTAATTTATCTATTTCATTTTACGTGCATATTTTATCACTTTTGAACGTGTACTAATAGATGGCGTAGTAAAAACACGAAAGGTAATGTACAACGGTTTACATTGAATTTTCACTAGATGACGCTTAAACCAAAATAAAATTACCAATTTAGATGGGATGGGTACGTTACGGGTTTTATAGGTAGATACACTTATTTAGTAACAATTCGTAAACAACCATCTACGAACTAGTTCTATGTATGCCTCAAGGACGCACGCACGAACTCATACCATGAGTGAGACCATATTATTTATTAACTAGGTACTTTGTATGAGAAAATGCAAAAAGCAACTATACCTAGAATCGAACCCGGTACCGCTATAGGTATGTAGTATCGTAGTATCATAATTATTATCACCTAGGTGTAAAGTGTTCCTCAAGAAAATTCAATCGAGCCCAAACTATACCTAATTATATAATATAATATTCTACCACATTCACACAACACCATCTAGTCCCAAATTAATTAATTTATTTATTTATTTATTAGCACAACCACATTATATATATATATCTATACAATTAAGGTAAACACTTAAAAGGCATTGTATCTGATATAATATGACAATTACGGTATGCATAGCACCGACAATAATAATTCTTCTTCATCATCAGACCCTGGATATCATCTAGTTGTAAAGTGCTCCTCAAGACAAATCAATCAAGCCCAAACTCGGACGGGTTATGTCGTTTTATTACAGAGATGCCGTGGCCACCTCCCAGCTTCATCATCAGACCCTGGATATCATCTAGTTGTAAAGTGCTCCTCAAGACAAATCAATCAAGCCCAAACTCGGACGGGTTATGTCGTTTTATTACAGAGATGCCGTGGCCACCTCCCAGCTTCATCATCAGACCTTGGATATCATCTAGGTGTAAAGTGCTCCTCAAGACAAATCAATCAAGCCAAACTCGGTCGGGTTATGTCGTTTTATTACAGAGATGCCGTGGCCACCTCCCAGCTTCATCATCAGACCCTGGATATCATCTAGGTGTAAAGTGCTCCTCAAGACAAATTCATCGAGGCCAAATTCGGTCGGTTTATGTCGTTTTATCACAGAGATACCGTGGCCACCTTCCAGCTTCATCATTAGACCCTGGATATCATCCAAGTGTGAAGTGCTCCTCAAAACAAATCAATCGACACCAAGCTCGGTGGGCTTACGAGGCCATCTGCCAGCTTTGTTATCAGACCAGCAAAATATAGTGCAACATTTCATTGCAAGTTTAGACCTTAAAGTACTTAAGCCACGCACATAATTCGAAAATTAAAATTGATTAAAGAGTTGAACGGTAACATTATTGATAGTACCGTAGTAGGTAGGTTGGGCACCCTTGAGGGCCTCAACTCTCGAATGACCTTGCACATTGCACAAGGGCTACCTACGTTGTCCTTTTTCGTCCACGTTAATAAATTTAAGACAAGTAAATTGAATATAACGCCATCTAGTGATGTTATGTACCATTAAGCGGGGGTACAAGTGACGTCACGCGTCATCTGGCCCTAATTATTTTTCGATTCGATACGCGTAGCGACATCTTTCGTCATTTATGTTAACGAATTATCGAGTCACATTTTTTTGTTCGACTTTGTAAGTCTATATTCTTACTCGTCTCTGGTTCTACTTTAAAAGGTAGACCCATTGAAAAGATATTCGTTTCTAAAGTGTTCGTCATCTAACTTTATCAGATACTAGACTTCGGCCGTGGCATCAACCGCGTAAACTATATGTGAATACCATACAAGAATCTGTTCGTTAGTTTTAGTACTCTTTCAGAGTGGAGGCTGGCGCGGGTGCTAGCGCGGGCGCGTGTAATTCAAATGTATGCAGACGCCCTTTGCGTTCACAATGCGCGCGCGAGCCGCGCGTCTTCATGTGGCGGGCGCGCGCGCGGCTGGCGCGGGTGTTTCTAATGGCTCAGTCCGCCCGTATCGTTCACAGTGATATAGCGTCTGTTAGGTGACTACGCGTGTGGTTCTAAACCATTTTGATTTACCCGCCGAGGCGTCGTCAATCATGGACATCAATACTGAAGAATTTATATCTGCAGTACAACATCGCACAGCTATTTGGCAAAGTAAACATCTGCAACATTTAAATAGGGCAGCCATAAACAAATTATGGGAAGAAATAAAACAATAGGGAAGATTACTACCAAGTTAAACCACCAGATGGCGGTATCACCGACTACAGTAAACAATGAATTTTGGCAAGTATGACATTTGAGTGACAACTTGACAACTCGTTTATACTTCAAACTTTGGATGCGCGATCTCATTATCTCATCTCAAACAAGTCACTAAAACAGAAACAGTGTACCATTTTTATTGCTATTGATAATTACAACTGTTTTGCCTATATAAATAAGTATAGATATATTGTTGTCTTGTTGATGACAATATTTGAAAAGCGCGCTACGTAAGTTTGTTTACTGTAGTTGCTTCTGCTGCCATCTGCGTCGAGCTTTGCGTAATGTTCCCTATTGTTTCGTCCGTAAATCAGCGTATAATACGTAGAATTCTCCAAACCTTTCTCTTCCTTTATTTAAATCATGTGTGCCAAACTTCATATATAGCAATTTCCATTTTAAGTATGAATTTTCCATTAATAAAAACAAATCTTCATCCATGTCTTCTAAATAAATACGTAGCAGCTCAAAGTTTGAGAACGACCAAACACATGTGCAATGACGCTCGAAGCTCGCTCGGCACTGTGAATATGCAGACGCCAAGACCCGATCGACCGCGCCCGCGCCCGCACCTGCTAGTGCAGTCTGATTGAGCACTTAGAGTTTATCGCGTTCATAGACACTATTCGGTTGGCCGGCCAACGTCGGCGCCAACTACACCAATTAAGCCAACATAGCGCCAACTAGCTCTCTACACATTGGGCCAATGTGTACAGCGGGCATTATATATATTTCAGACATCGGGATAGGTGAAAGTAAATAAAAAATGCTCATAAAATAAAAACTACTGGGCCTACATGAATAAATTTTTTATGGGACCAATTCGAAACTATTCCGCATAAAACAAAAAAAAAATCACGTAAATCGGTTCAGAAACCTCGGCGAAATCGGTGTACATACATCGAAAAAAAAATATGGGTACCGGCCGAATTGAGAACCTCCTCCTTTTTTTTGTTTGAAGTGAAACAGGAATCAACGTGATCGGGCTTTTAGGTACTTACAAAAAGTGAGAAGTTTGAAGTATACAGGTGACCAATATATAATATTATTATATATTGGTCACCATGGTCTGTCATGCAGCAGGAGCGCGGGTCGTATTTCACGACACGCCAACCTCAACGACATTCTGCGCCGTGCTCTTGTCACCGCTGGCGTTCCAGCCCAACTTGAACCTCAGGGCTTGGCACGCGACGATGGCAAGAGACCGGACGGGATGTCTTTACTGCCGTGGAAGCTGGGTAGGCCTTTGGTATGGGACGCGACATGTGTCGATACCCTTGCGCCATCCCATCTTTCCAGCACAGCAGGTTGTGCGGGCGCTGCTGCTGCTTCAGCAGAGACCCTCAAACGGCGCAAATACGTAAATCTTGTAGGAGATTATGTATTTGAGCCGTTTGGGGTCGAAACCTTGGGGCCATGGGGTCCAAGTGCGAGATCCCTTTTTAGGGATCTCGCAAAGAGACTGATCGACGCCTCGGGTGACCAGAGGGCTGGCACGTATTTAGCACAAAAGATAAGCATTGCTATACAACGAGGCAATGCCGCCAGTCTTCTGGGCACGCTTCCGATTGACTGCGATGCGGATGACTTCCATGACGCCTTCTAAATTTAATTTTAATTTATTTTATTTTTCGTATTGTATATATTAAATAGGCTTATTTTAATTTTAGGACATAATTAAGCTGCTTTTTATATAATTGTTGATTTTGTTTGGAAAATAAACCTTAAATAACAAAGACAGTTAAAATTAGCAGCTGCATCTCAAAGCGGTTCCCACAAATAATATAAAGAAAATAATATAAAGTAAATGTCGTACGTGCCTGAACCAAAACTAGTCATCTATGCCATACCAATACAATCCAGACACATAGAAACCCAAAAAAAGTGACACTAATGGCGGCCATTTCATGAAGCCCTTGGCACACTTGGCACTTGGTTGACATCCGAAGAATAACTCAATTGACCCAACCGGTTCCTATTACAGCCATATGGAACCTAAGCCCTTTGTCTATCGAACCCGAATTTTATTCGCAAAACATCAACGACCCGACTTTTTGTTGTATATATTGAAGAGTACTTCTCTCGGAAATATTTTAGATATAAAAAACTTAAGCTGTAGGAATATTAGGTTGTATTCGTTCAATGTACATGTTTTCCTTATAGGTTTGAGGCACGTTTGTTCGACCTCAGTCTCTGGGGTCGGAGTTTATACATAGGTTCTCGTACGATTGATTGATTTGGTTCCGTGGTGTCTGACTGGGAATCCTCTTGGCCATCTTTTACGCAGATCAGTACGTAAAGCAACTGAAGTGTCTTTAGTAGCAAAGGCTGTGCTTAGTGGATAGGAATGTCTGCATTGCAGTGAAGTTGCAGTAATGTAGTGTGCATATATTTTGAGACAAATTGATATAAAATGGCGACTGCTTTAACTTCATTATCAATACTGGAAGTTAAACACGTCTACCATGATTTTCTTCATAGATAAGCTCTAATTGTTTTTTTAATGAGTATGTCGCCATCCTGATGTTGAAATTTTTATAGACCGTCCGAAGGTCCAAAAACCTAGTTACAAAAATTTCGCGCCTAGGGCAGCACACAAAACTGTTGGTTCCAGCTGTCATGAAACCATTCCAACTATTAGAATATGGCATCGAACTTCTAAGGGGTGTATTTTCAAGTATTATGTGTGGTGTTATACTGAGTCCCTATTTGTACCAATTGTCATATTGTCGAAACTCTAAGAATTTCCCCTCATTACGAAACAGTTGAATTGCAAAAAACACTCGTTGGATGTCTTAGATCGCGCTTCTGTTAATACTGCTATGTATGTGTACATGTATGTATGTATATATGGGCGCAAATTAATATATAATGATTATATTGTTACGAAAATGTTATTAATATTTAAGATTGATATTTAAATAACTATTTGTGAACACAGAACTGACAACTTCACTACTTTAGAATATTAGACACTGTATTGACTGCTTCACTGTTTCATAAAGATTGGGTATTTAATATATCACTTAATTATTAAGATAACTCCAAAAACTTTCAAAGTAAAATCAATAAGTATTAAATAGGTAACATTATTCTGATACTTATTTTTATATTTACGGTAATAAATAACATGCGCTTATATTTACATCCTGTTGATAGCGCCATCTGTTGCGAATGTTGTAAAGCAGCGTTTGATTATTAAAATAAATTTGTTATTCGTATAAAATAAATCATATGGTGTTGTGCAAAATTCATAACAATATTAATGTTGATTTTTGATAATTTATTGTATAGTAATTTCAATTATAATTATGTTGTAAAGGAAGTGGCAGTTGTTAAACATTAATGACGGTTAGTGTATAAAAAAGGACTGTAGGTCACATTTTAATTCAATTCTGTGCTAGAAATTGTCTAAAAATAAACCAAGTAATATTACGTGGGTGTTTTTATTATGGAGTCTGGACACCATAACCCTGGCGTATCGCCGACAGTAGCGGTGCGATAAACGCCCCCTAAGAGACTTCGGGATCTACGGTTGGCGCGAGAGTTATGGGTCTTTTGGCTTAGCCGCCATTACCAATGATGACCTGAAGACTGATGCGACAAGCGCTTGGAAGCCGTGTTTGGCGCTAGTCAACCCTGATCGGAGACCACATGGTGTGTCGGAGTTATGGCGAGCACGTCTACACCTCACGTGAGGCCACGTGCGAGCGAGAGCGACAGAGCGACTACGACGGAGTTCACGCACCGGGGTGTGCTGTTCTGCTCTGAGTGCTACCAGAGGTTGCAGATGCGGGTTGTGGATGCACTGACCAGAGGTATTTATCCAGAGCTGATTTGATTAGTTTTTGAGAAACATCTTAATTTTATAAATTATGGTGCTTACACGATTACCTACTGTCCCCGTAAGGATTACCAGGTAAACATTATACAGTCAAAATTACGAACGTTACACCCCAAATAGAACTATAGGAAACTGTTGTTTATCCACGTTTGGTACATAGCAGTGCTACTGTGCTTGTAGTCATGTTATACCGTCGGCTGGGGCTCTTGTCTGCTTATTAATCGTTAGGCCATGTCGGAAACTCTCTGTAAAACTTAGGTACCTACTTATCTACACAAGAAAGAGAAAAACGCTTTGTTGTTATGTGGTTCTACTAATATAATGATTAGTAAAGAACGGTATAACTGCCCTTTTCAAGTTGAAGCTCTGATATAGATCCATTGTATAAATTACCTGATTTGCTTTCAGTTTAAATAAGCTAATTGATGTGCTGAATAAGAATTCAATTGGTAGTCAATATGTTATCTCAATAGTAAAACATTAAAGAAATCAAAACATTATTGATAGCCCTTGGTTACACATTACATAAGGCTAACTAACTGCATTACTTATGGCTAGTGCTCACGGCGCGATTATATGAAGCCCCTCTTGATAAATGACTATCCACCACAAAAATAATTGTTTGCATAAAACCAGTAGTTTCACAGAAAAGTGCATTCAACAAAACAAACTTCACTTTTATTATATTAGTACAGATATATATTCAGAAGGTAGATATATAAAAATAAATTTGTGATACACATTTTTAAAGCTAATATTTGTAAAGTTACAAAATAGGTTTTATTATATATTTGTGGACTCTGTAGGTGCCTACATGATTTCATTTTAACATTATGTTGAAATTGTTACTGTCAACTTGCAGCTCAAGTTAAGGTTATAAGACAAGGGAACCCAACATATCAAGGCAACATAATTATCTTAATATTTGTCGTTTAATTTTAAACCTGTATATAATGATTTGTTCCGACCATGATACGTCCTTGCTTAACCCAAACTACTGAAGCTAGAAACATGAGATCTGGACAGTAGATTTCTTTATGGACATATGCACTCACTTAGGTTTTATAAAAGTCCATCTCTAAGCATTTTAGGTTGAAAGTCTTAAGGCAGGTGACAGCTAATCTTTAATAAATAACAAGCCTTAGTGTTATACTTGGTAAATACAATTTATTTTATTTGTGAGTTCATTTGCAGAGTTAGTTGCATCTATATTCAAGATGACAACCAGTGATAAACCAATAAAATTTAGTGCCAACCTTATTGCTTAGCTCTTGTGGGATACAAGAGAGTTAGGAATATGATTATTAGGATAATAAGTGGGTGTAAAGAACAGAGGCAGCGATAGCCGAGTGGATATACCAACAGACTGCCACGCAGAGGGTATCAGGTTCGAATCAACGACGCGCACCAATGACTTTTCGGAGTTATGTGCGTATTAAATTGTTAATTATCGCTTGTCCCGTGCCTCGGAGAGCACGTTAAGCCGTCGGTCCCGGTTATCATGAAGATCTTTGACAGTCGTTACAGGGCGTCAGTACCTTCTAAATAAACTGACACTAGTCTAAACCATGGAATATCGCTATCCCTTCGGGTTGCGGAGGTCAGACAGGCAGTCGCTCCGTGGAAAAGCTAATATTCAGCCAAATCCGGTTAGACTAGAAAGCGGACCCCAGACTGAAACTGGGATAACGCTAAGAGAAAGAAAGTGGGTGTAAAGAACATGATGTGAAAATCCATATTATCTCTTTTCCCAGTTAGCAGTATTTATTCTTAGCAAGTAAAAGTATTTGTATGGACTACTCATGCTTTATTTCTAAGTCAGTTGTGTTTGGTCAGTTTAAGTTTATTTATTCAGATAAACAATTATTAATTGTAAATGAATTAATAAGAATTACATTAACACCACATGTTAACAGTTTAAAATAAATATTAACATTATTTAGAAA
The DNA here is from genome assembly GCA_944739405.2 of Euclidia mi. NCBI lineage: Eukaryota > Metazoa > Arthropoda > Insecta > Lepidoptera > Erebidae > Euclidia > Euclidia mi. The sequence goes on from OX123184.2 coordinate 21,962,120, forward strand.
ATTCCCTTAAATATAACGTCAAATAAAACTATTGGTATAAACCATATTTACTATACACATTAATAATAAAACAATACATATAAAATTAGTTGAATTACATAATGAAAGACTATACAAATGATAAATAAAAACATTCATTTCAGAAAGAAAGGTCTATTCATATAAATAAATAAAATGTTGAATTAATTATAAAATACCAATATCTGAATGTCTTTATTAACTTTTATGGTTTATTGTAGTAAATTTCTTAACTGAGTGAAATAATTTTTAGAAATGAGACAGCACTAATCTTGCTTTGTAATATTGGTAGCTTGTAAATTTCTCTTTTATGGCTCAGTTGGCAAACAGTTCAACAATTTCACAGCTTGCACTATGCCTAAAAATATTCAATATTGGATTAAACATGTTCTTACATGAGTAATAATTATAGCACTAGTATTTTCGAAATCCTTGGATCTGCATGGTTTGAAATCATTTCATATTTATCACCAACAGTCCGACTGTTCACGGCTGAACATAGGCCTCTCTTTGTTCTTGCCATTTTGTTTTCCTGTTTGATGTGGATAAAACTTATTTTCAATATATTAAGTTTTAACTATTTTATCAAAACTGCAAAATTTGGGCATCCTGATAACTTTATATTGATTATCTAAAATGGCACTGTCAGACAGAACCTGAGAAAATTCAGTATCTTTTGTATTTTACCTTATGCGTAAAATATGGGCTCCAACACTGTTGTAGCTAAGATAACAGAACTATAGACCAATGCACAGGTTGAACATGCCTGATATATAGATAAAGCTTAATAGACCGGACCACTATGTAAGAATAGAATTTTATTTCATCTACAGTAACGAAGGTTCATGGAACTAATATTTGGGTGGGAAATGTTGCCCACCACCTGTCTTTTGAGTATTGCAGGTTGATGATGACATCCTAGCAGATGACCTGACCTTAGTGTGAAGAGAGGATGGACGAGCCGTCCTTTACTTATTGGTATGTGTGGATGACGGTGGCCCGCCCTTTTGACGTCGGTGGTTTTGTGTGTGGGCTGCGCGCACACGTGCCGCATGGGTGCTGTACCGAGCTAGAGTCGAGCATTGTTTGCTAACCTTTGTTGCTAATCAACATCAACAACTGTATGAGCGGCTTGACCGTATGGGCGGAGGATTCGTCAGATACCGATATACACTTTACTGCTATTTTTCGTTCATCTATAACAACTAAGGCATTATACCGAACGCTGAAGATATTTATACCATCGTAACTTGCAAGTTATGCCTTCGATGACAAGAAAAAGTATAACGAACAAGTTGGTATTTTCAGAAGTTTAAGTAAGCGACTACATACTGCTTTACTTACAAAATGCTTACTTAAACTTTTATCGATAGCTTTAGCAATATTTATGCATGTTTTTTGTTGGAACGGTATTTATAATCTGTAAAAAGAACTAATCTGTAACCTTGCAAACTTTTCTTTTAGGAGTAAATTACTCGTAATATTCCTTCATGCTTATTGGCTTCGCGTTGTACGTTTTAGCTTATTATCGTCATGTTACAGTTTGATCGCGGCATTTAGCATTAACATAAGTTGGTGTTTTGTATTTTGAGCTTAATCGAACTTGACCACATTTTCTTTATGAAATTCAAATTATCTTCTTGATGGCATTAAAGTATGGGTAAATTGGCTAATCGAAATCCTGTTTTTATTATATAAATATAATTATAATAAAGACGGGATCCCGTTTTTATTATACTTCAAATCTGTCTATCGTAGGACTATACCATAAAAATAATTATTTGAGATTCCTACATCATTGCTTTTTATTTGCTATGCCACACACACGAGACAGTTATAAAAACTTATATAAATTTATTTGCTTAATTTTTGGGCCACAAAAATAACTACTATAGCTTACCCATTATAATTGTTACTCGACATTGATAAAATGTGTTCGATACTTGGTTATCTAAGACCACCCTTGTACCACACTAGTTTTAAGTTTTATTTGCTAAGACCACCCTTGTACCACATTAGTTTTAAGTTTTATTTGCTAACTGCGTTCTTGTATTTTCTTCTGGTGTACAATAAATAAATTTCCATCTATTTACCTTTGTCTCTGGGTGTGCCATATTTCACTATTTAGCCCTAGTGTTTCAGCGCAAACTGACTGTAAGGGTAGAACAGAAAGTGATCCTTTATCACCTAAAAACTTACATACTTACCAGGTAACATGGTTAGGGCGGTTTCAGATTAGCGTTTTATACGCGTGCATAAGCTCGTTTTTTGGAAGCGCAGGTAGGTGCGTATAGGCGCGCTTTTTGGCACACGTGTAACTCGTACGAGCGTTGACGCACTGAGCCGTCAGAATCCATGTTGACACTGACAAGATTTCACTACCGTTTCGAGCGAATACGCCAAAGTATGCCCGTTTACGCGAGTCCGGTTTTGTGAAGCGCGTAATGTAGCGCGCGCGTAAGCGCGTATGCTGTAACGACCGCATACGCGCAGAAAAATACGCTAATCTTAAACCACCCTTAGGCTTTGTGAAGGTAAAATTGAAAGACGAACGAATAAATGAAACATTAAACAACTATATTTCATTTTAACCTTCTTGCTAAAGTATTGTTAAAGTTACAGGTAAAGCAATTCAAGATAGGTATCTACTAAAATTTCACCAGTTACAGCCCGTTCCACGATTGCCAGTTATAATTCTGCGAATTCAATATTATATTCCATTTTATCCTTTTTAGAACTGAGTAAATCTAAGGTGCCTTACTTGTCGACGAGTGATTTCTATACAAACGCCGGTTCTTGGAACTATTTGCCTCTGATTGGAAAGCGTAGGTAATAGCGGCTAAGCTGCAATACTCGTACTGTTAAATATTACAAATTTCACTAAGCGCTGGCTATTGGCTGTCGAGTTTCTGAAACAATGCCGTTCTAGTTTCGAGTATATGCTTCGTGTTTGGACAACTCTTGTGCCTTTTACTGTGTTTGAGCCTCACATAAACATTGTGTAGAATTTATATTAGGACCTGCCAGAGTACATATCCCTGTGGTGACGGATTAAAAATACAAAGTATCACTACCCATTTTATTCTGAGAGTATCGTAAGAAACGACTAAGGAAAATAGACGAAACACATCATATCACATCTTTGGAAAGAGACGAAAAACTTGTCCTCACACCCTATCAACCCGTCTGACCAACGTAGTAGAGTAGGCCAAAGTCTTTTATTGACTATTTTCAGCAGTGGCCTGTAAAAGTTTTTTATGAAGATATTTGTCTTTTCTTAGCTAGCTACAGTCTTAGCCGAATTGTCATGGTCAGTGTATTATGGTTGGTAGCATGATTAACAATTCTGCACTATTCCTCTTTTACTTTTAATCAGTTCAGCAGTAGTTGGCCATTAATTGCAGACTAGATATGATGACATCCCAGGTCAGTCCAGCGCAACACAATTTGAATCCTTTGGTATAATTTTGACTTGGGGCGGAACATATCTGACGGAAGATCCGTCGAACGTATCTTCGGTCGCGTATATTCCGTCAAATGAGTCGGTACACATCTGACGGAAAATGCGTCGAGCGTATCTGCACACATTTGCTAAAAGCGTGGCTATTATGCACACATATAAGTTTGTTCGTGCAGGGCCGTACTCGGGGCAGCTCAATATTTTACTGTCATATTCTTTTACCTAATCATTTTTCGTGTTCCCTGATGTTATGTAGTCACTGAAGTCCGGTAGTTATTTATATTGTAATTCGAGTTTGACTATTAAAAATATGTCGGACTTAAGAGATTTTTATAGTAGCCAACAAGGGTTATTTGAATATATTTCCTGTATAGATATGGAGGTTCAAAATTAAAAGACGATGATACGATTTGGTTACGGTTTTTATGAAAATTTATACAAATAATATAGAAGGGGTTACAGTTGCAGCGCATGACACAAAATGTTTTCTATGTAGGTATTTTAATATATAAAGTTTGGAAATTAAAAGGCGTAGCCGTGAGATTTATTGCCTGTTCTTTCTCATGGTTCTAACTTCTACGCCTCGACGTCGCATTAACTGTAAATGTAGAATCTTTGGTAAAAGTGGATTTTGGTTACAAATCGTGTTCTTCATGTTTTATATTCAATTTTTTTTTGTTTAATAAGACAACTCCCGCACTAGGAATAAATCCTGTGTCACGGGGAACTTTACGTACATGGAGTCCCATAGCAAAAGTCATCATGCCAATAAAATATTAATAATAATGGCAAGATGGACCCTAGCTTTTAGGTATGACGTGCTTAATGTTACTTACTTTTCTTGAATTCTCAGTGCTGGTTTTTTAGTATTTTTTTGAAAATATTATTAAATCATAAATAATTCTGCCAGACTCATTACGACAGCAGTAATTCCCGTAGACCTTTAGATCCTCATACCTAAAAATTGGCCTACGATCCAGGCTAGCATGTATGCGTACACTCATAGCACATACTAACACTACATTATTCTACACATTTCGTTTCTGAAAAAATAAGTAAGGTCTGGCGGCCCTGGAATCTTACTCTACTCCGCGTCACTCAAAATCACTGATCTGGGAATGACATGGATATGGCATGTCCAACACCTACGAATTTAGCGTGCATACCTACGAAATTAGCGTGCATACCTACGAAATGTTGGGCAATTTAAAATGGCTGCCATTTGGGTTGTACTCCAGAATATAATCGATATAGATATGGAGCCGGTCAGAGAAAATTAATACATTTTTGTAGTAAGTTACTTTAGTTAGTTTAAATCTTTTGCCAGATTAGTTTATTTCATAATGCAAATTTGGGCGAACATGGCAAAGCGAAGGACGACCTTTGAATCAAACATGTAACAAAATATTCTCTGAAAGCCAATATCGATACTGTGTCGCTGAGAAAGTACCGGACATGAATGGCACCATACATATGGTAATGAAACACACAGCCTGAAGCACTGATTCATCTGGTTTTTAGACATATTTATGCACAAAAACAAAGTTATTATGTTCGATATACAACGATTTCACAGCAGATGTACCACAAACCTTCGCAAAAATATGGCGACAGTGGCACGAATGACATTTGTAATAAAATATCGTCATGATTAACTTATTTAGTAAACTAGGGTTATCTCTTTTTTCTGACAGAGATATCCCTAAGACAAAACGAGACGACACTATGTTTGGTGGCTTTATGTCGATTTCGTATATATGTGTATAAAAAAAGATCATGGTGAAATGTGGGTGTAATATTACACCTCTGCCCCCTCCGGGGATAGAGGCGTGAGTATATAAAAATAAAAAATATAAAAATATATGTGTATAATGTAATTTTTCTATATGTAATATTTGCCCTCTCCATGTATATTCCTTACTCAATGGTCAAAATTCACGTGGTGCGTGGTGCGCGCGACGTCGACGGATAATCCGTCAGTACGCTCGACGTACTAACGGATCTTCGGTCAGGTGTGAAAGTTTGAACGTTTTTCTATACATTTGTATGAATTGGCGTTACGCGACGGATAAAACGCGACGGATCTTCCGTCAGATATGTTCCGCCCGACTGAAAACAATGTATATTATTATGGAAAATTGAAATAAAATAAAATAATAAAATATATATTTTTCAAAAATGTTTGTTTGTTCCAAATATCCGTTTGATATACTTACATTAGGTTGAGAACGAATAGTAACTTAGACTAGGAAAACTATATCAAATCTCCAAACATCGTTCAAGAAGTACAGAAATAAAATTAACCAACTTCCAATGGCTTTTACAAATTGTCCCTCAAAGTTGACAGCAAGCAGAGAAAAAAAGGAATTTCCAAAACAAAACATGTAGGTAGTGGCGGATGAGTCGGCGTGATCTCAAGTTGTCATTCGTGGCTGATGAGTTAGCTACGCAATGATCCATGTGATTACCGGGCTTGTGACAGACTTGGTGTCGGGCATAAGAAACTAGACGTTAGCCCTGAATTCAGGGCAGTTTTTAATAAAGAATTTAAGGATTTATAAATCATGGTTGCTTGTTTTAAAAGAAACCCTTAAGCATTTCAGAATGGATCCCCATCCATCTAAGGAATTGAAAGAAAAATAAGTTCACGCATGTAACTAGGTCGTGTATGCGAGATTCTGTAAATACTTTAAGCAGCAGAGGGTAGACCGCAAGTAAAAAACAATGTTAATGCAATGATATGTTGTGTTACTATCAACATTGAATGCAAAGCATGCTCATTCAGTATAAGTGACCAGCGTTTAAGCGCTTTTCAAAAGCTCGACTTCGCATTTCAAAGTTTCGCCACGCACAGATTTAATGAGGTACCTAACAAACAACTCTTACTAATTACAGTTTTACCACAACTGAGGCTGTTTGAAGATTGTAGACATCTTTCTTCTTGAAGAGAGATGACGACCCGGTGGTGTAACGGGAACGTAAGCGACTGCTACGCCGAAGGCGACATTCGGTGTGGCAGTCGCCTTCGTCGTTCGCGTCCCGTTCAAGTCAAAAATTTGTGTATGGTAGGGTATCAAAATAATTCACCGCGGTATCTTTTTATTTGTACCACAGCATGATTGCGAACCGTAGCGCTACTGTCAATCATTATTGAAGGTACTCGGATTTATTGATGATCAATAACGTGAACAATCTGTACTGTGGTTTGACTTCCAAATTTATATTGATAACATCATTATTTTATATTTGTTTTCTATCAGTCTCTTTCCAATTTGTTTCTTTTTTCCACCTTGAAATATTATCTGTATAAGAAATTAGAAATCAACCCCAATTATAACGACTTAGTTGACAGAAAACTTTTCTTGTTAGTGTTGCTAGGCTAGATCCAAGGGTATCAAATAAGTACCAATAATAATCTTCACGTTCGCTATAATTTGTTTTTCTTGTTAGATGAAACCTTAGATACCCAATCATTTCTCAAAGGAAGTATATTGATAGTATCCAATTTCAGTCAAAAAGAATGATTTTGTGATTGATTTTCGTGATTGTATCAGTTTTATTTTTGAGGGGAAATATAATATATGTGACAATAGATGTTGTTTATTATGACTGAGGGCTTTTTAGCAGATTTTATCGCCGGAATTATGACAGTATTTATTTTATCAGCAGCACCAGTGAAAAGTGTTTTGTTTTTAAACCACTCACGCACTTGGGGTTATGCGTATAAAGTTGCCCGGTTTTTTTATATTCACTGAATATCTAGACTGTTGTCATATCTAGGGCCATCTAATCACAAATCTTATTATATAGGTACGTATAACGTGGCTCAACAGAGTACTGATCCACTGGACGTGCCGAAAAAAAGTGCATTTATTGGATTTAAAATGCTGTTGCCTCTTCTATTACGTTACAGCCCAGCAAAGAAATAACTTTTGGCATGCGATTGAAGTTATCAATAGTTAATAAATTGTTCGTTAATGAATGCAAAAAATGATATTTTTATAAAGTGTAGTTCTTTCGTTTATTTTGTGACAGAAATGCCCGCTTGTACAGAACTAGGCGGCAATTTAGTCTTTATTTAATTTGTGTTACCGTTCCTCTTTGCTACAGCGACGCTACAAAATAAATAACATAGGTATTACTCCTGCAACGCAATTTCATTATTGTGACGTGCCGTAGTATAATAGTGCAGTGCTATTTCAACTCCTCCAATATACTTCTGATTAAATTTGTTGCGGATTTCCAAAAGTTCATCTTTCAATGAGAATTCACGAAAGCTGATGCTACATTCATGGCCACTGGTGCTGAACGGTTATACACATACAATACAAGTGGTTTCTGTATCCCAATGTATAAAACATTGATAATTATAATTATTTCTTAGCAGTGATGTAGCATGTAGGTGTAAACCTAGAGTGGCAATGATCACATTCCTCACCATGCTCTTAGAAACAATTTATATCGGCGATCTAGAAGAAGTCGCCTGCATACTTTACCTTCCAAAAGACGATTATGGTAGATATAGTGGCAATACCATTAACACGCGTTCTCGCCCATGAAACCATTGGTTCTTAAACGAACTATTGCAGCTATTAATCGATTTTAAACTTTCGTGATTTGTATACTTACATCATATAAATTAATTTAGCAGGTTTTAATCGCGTAAATTTTACTTATTTAAGGTATAGATACCTATTTGTTTCCGACGTTTCACCCGTCTTGCAGCGAGTTGCAGCTATTATTTTACTTTTAAGCATTTATAGTGTAAGTTTACTTCTAAAAATAGATCTTAAGTTTTTTTACATCACCACGCCTGTACCCCCAAAGGGGCAGGCAGAGGTGTAATATTACACCCACATTTTGCCTTAGGAATGTTAAGTCTCACGTGATAGGGGGCGTCCCTATTGCCAGACTTCGTGCTTCTATTAAAAATTTGGAAAACTCAGTAAATCTTTTTTCCCGAACTCGGGACCGGTCAGTAGACGCATACGCTATCCACTGGACCACGGAGGCAGTCTAGATATTGTACATGTATTATGCCAATATATTATATAAAAATATTTTGAAAAATACCTAATAATCATCATCCTCTTAGCGTTATCCCAGTTTCAATCTGGGGTCCGCTTACTTGTCTAACCGGATTTGGCTGAATATAAGCTTTTCCACAGAGCGACTGTCTGTCTGACCTCCATGTGATATTCCATGGTTTAGACTAGTGTCAGTTTATTTAGAAGGTAGTGACGCCCTGTAACTACTGTCAAAGATACTCAATACTCAATACTCAATACGTTTATTGCACACCGTAATGTTACATAAATGTTATAAAAATAGGTAAACAGTTCATTATGGACCCTGTAGGGCACGGCAGCGTAGGAGAGAGGATGAAGTCACATAGAGCTCAAATATCGGTAAAGTAATAATTTTAGTTAGGTTTAAAAAATTATATAGGTACTTATCTATATTCTTGTAATTATTTTACAAATCTATTCTAACTTTATACTCTTAAAAATTACAAATTGTGTATTCAATTTACTTCCTATGTAAAATGCATTGATTTTAACATTATTTACTACAGTATACGCTTATCAGTTAAGTATTCATTTATTGTATAATACGCTTCATTTATTAATATCTGTTTTAACTTGGATATGAATTTCTTATCATTTGGTTCATTTCTTAAATATTCTGGGAGATTATTATATATTTTTATTGTCATAACGAATGGGCTTGTTGCGTGCATAGTTAGTTTAGAGGTGGCTAGATTTAGTCTATTTTTATGGCGTAATGAATATTTTGTTTGGATGTCTTGTCTTTTACTATAAAAATCTGGATATTTACGTACAAATTTACACATTTCTAATATATATATGGAAGATAAGGTTAGAATATTATGCTTTTGATAATGGGTTTTGCAACTGTCGGTTTCATCTATGTTGACCAGTATCCTAATAAGATTTTTTTTGTAATGTGAAAAGTGTTGGTGTGTCTGTGCTATTTCCCCAAAGTATGATGCCATAACTAAGCCATGAGTAGGCATATGCGTAATATGTTATCAAGGCCGTATGCATATCAGTAGTTTTCTTAATTTCACGCAAGGCATAAGAAAATTTTGATTATTTGAGTCTGAGTTTCTTTATATGACATTTCCAATTTAAGTGTGTGTCTATGTTTAAACCAAGTAAAGTGAATTCTGTAACTTCTTCTAATTTTATATTATTATATGGGAAATTTAGGTGTAAGGGTGGTTTTTGACGGGGATGAAAACTCATCAATTTGGTTTTTGAGAAATTGATGTCTAGGTTGTGATCTGCCATCCATTTTGATGTCTTTTCGAGGATAGAATTTAGAATTAGGTTTATATTTAAAGCGTTTTGGCATGGGATCAGTAAAGAAATATAATCCGCGAATAGGACACACGGCCCTTCTATACATTTAGGTAGGTCGTTTGTGTATAATAAAAATAGGAGGCAGCCTATTACACTTCCTTGGGGGATAGAATAATTTATTGTTATAGTATCTGATCTAATATTTTCTATAGTGTGAGTTTTGTGATTAAAATATTCAATTTCAACTAATTGTTCTCTATTATGTAGATAAGATGTAAGCCATTCGTGTGCTTTACCACGTATTCCTATTCTGTACAGTTTATTTAATAATATATCAAATTGTACTTTATCATATGCCTTGGTCATGTCCAGTAGTATGCCCACTGCATATTTTTTGGTATTTATTATGTTTAAGGCTTCTTGAACATATTTATACACTGCTAAGGTAGTCGACCGATTTTTTCGAAAGCCGTTTTGACATTCGCTAAATATTTTATATTTCTCACAGAAGTTGTATATGCGATCACACATGGCTTTTTCAAACAGTTTTGATGCTGTGGGCAAAAGAGCTATGGGGCGGTAATTATTGACATAATTTTTGTTATCCTTTTTGTGAATGGGCTTTATTAAGGCTCTTTTCAATTGGTCAGGGAAAGTACCTTCCAAAAATGATTGGTTAATTAGTAGGTAAAAAGGTAGAGTGAGTTCGTCGGCGCAGTGTTTTATTAGGAACGGTGGTAGTTCATCTAAACCGCAACTACGTTTGTTTTTCAAATTTTTTATTATTCTTTTTAGTTCATATGCTTCTACTGGACTGAGAAACATTGTATTTTCAAGGTCTAGCCCGCACCAATCGGCAGATCCTCTGCTTGAATGGTTAGAGGCCTGTTTACCTATTGAGGCAAAAAAGTCATTAAAATGATTTGTTATTGCTTTGGGTTCTGATGAGAGATGATTATTTATGTACATTTCAAAGTTTTGTTTTACGCGCCTTGGTTTATTGTTAGTTCTTTCGTTTATAAAATTCCACATGGCTTTAGTTTTATTTTCTGAGGATTTTATTTTATTTATATATTGATTCTTCTTTGCTATTATTACTGCTTGTTTAAATATTTTTTCGTATTTTTTGTAATGTTTTATTAGAATAGGATTTTTTGTTTTTATTATTAGTAATTTTAATAATCGCTTATTTTTACAGGATTTTTTTATTCCTACTGTTAACCAATGCTTTTTATGTTTAGTTTTTAGTCTTACTTTACAAATGGGTATGCATGTATTTAGAATATTTAGTAGTGTATTATTAAATGAATCGTAGTTGCTACTTATATTATTATTTAGTGTTATGATGTCTTGCCAATTTTGTTATTGTAATTTAGACTTAAAATGTTCTATGTTTCTATTATTATACAGTCTTTTTGTTGTATACCATATTGGTGATGGTTTTTGTTGCGGTAAATCTATTTCTATGATGGTTCCATTATGGTCTGAAAAACCAAGTTCTTCTACAAAAGTGTAAATATTTTTTGTTTTGAAATTTGTAAATATTAGATCAAGGCATGTTGACGTGTTTTCGGTAATTCGCATAAGTGACTTTATATGTTGTACAAAGTTGTATTCAAGCATGAGATCAAGAAATTTGTTTGTTTTTAAATTATTATCTAGCATATAAATATTAAAATCACCTCCAATTATGATATCATATTTTATGTATTTGCTATTTAAATATTGTAAAATAAGCTGTATTTGGTAGTAGAATACTTCTTCCTCTCTTCTATTCCAGTATATGGTAATTATTATTATATTATTTTTTAACAACTCAATTGCACATATTTCTAATACATATTCTATAGACATTGCAGTAATATTATTTCTTTCTATACTATCAATGTGGTCCTGAAGAAGAATGCAGACGCCGCCGCCTGTCCTTGTTTGACGGCAATAGGAGGCCGCCACTTTGTAACCGCTGAATTGAATGACTTCTAGTTTTTCTTTTGAGAGCCAGGTCTCAGTTATACATATTGCATTGTAGATTGGTCTTTGGAGTATAAATGCTTCTAATAAGTGTCGCTTGTTATACAAACTTTGAATGTTTTGATATAATATAATAAATTTCAGGTCTTGTATTACGAAAGGACTGATTTTTATCAGCGAGACACTTGTCATACGGTAGACTTTGGTCGTAACTGTTGCTTGATAATATCTGGTCTCCAGTTTCATAATTTATATGGATTAATAAATTCTGCATAACATTTTGCATTCCGTAGTTATTAAGTTTGCCACTATATTTCAAAAACATGCTATGGTCGTAAGATAACTCAAGGTTTGAATCAAGTACTGTGGCATATTGATGTGTGTGAATATCAAGGTACAATAAGCTGTTGAATGTTTCTATCCTCCAGTTAAACATAGCAGAGTAGTTGTTGCACTTGAAAGTAGGTAAACAAAGTATGATATTAGTATGCTTAATATTTTGTAGCATTCTTCTTATTTCTATGACTATATCCAGATAATTATTGGTTCTTTTAAAATCTTCTTCTCCGATCAATATTGCGCAGTGATCTTTGTTTGTGAAATCTGATATTTTTTTATCTAAGCCTCTCAAAAGTTGTAGTATTCCGCACTGTGGTGACATATAATGGCATATTTCAGTATTTTCAAAAATATTTTCTGCAATGGATAATATATTGTTCGTCTTATTAGCACTGATTATACATAGTTTTCTGTTATTAGGTTTTAATACTTTTAATATAGGGCGTGATTTTTCTTTCTCTTGCACTGTGTTTATTGCTTGTGATGTAGAAATGTTAACTTTAGGCGGATTTTTGGGTGTACTTTGGTTGATCAGTGTGCTATGGGGTTTACTAAATCTCTTTGGTGTTTCTAGAGTAGGTTTTGAAGATTTATTTCGAGGCGTCGACATCTTGAAGCACTCAATATCGCCAGATAGACATTTTGTAGCCCTTTTTAAAATTTCATGTTTTTTTGTTAATTCCTGCACTGTTTTCTTTAAGTCGTGGTTTTCAATAGATAAAATAATTATTAATCTCTTCGTGGGCTGAATTTAGCTGTGAGGTAAGTAGTTCTATTTGATCCTTTAGTTTTTGAATCTGAGTAATATTTTCGTCACCTGATATGTTTGGAAGGCTACTAGTGGTGCCATCTAGTTTTGAGCCACTGGTACTACTATCGTCGCAGGTAAGAACTTCTGTCATAGATAGGGTACGCGTTTTTCTAAACGTTATATTATCGAAGAAATTCATAGTTTATTTTATTTGAATTGAAATAAATCTCAAAAAGTTTTCACGGTAACTCAGAATCTACATGACAACCGGGACAGACGGCTTAACATGCTCTCCGAGGCACGGAACAAGCGATAATTAACTATTCAATACGCACGTAATTCCGAAAAGTCATTGGTGCGCGCCGTGGATTCGAACCCGATACCCTCTGCATGGCAGTCTGTTGTTTTATCTACTCGGCTAGCGCTGCCTGCAAAAAATATGAAAAAATACCTAATAACAATAACAAAAATCGACATACATGAAATAAGATCACAAGAAAAAGCAAAACAAATCCCATAATGGATTCTTTATAAGGTGAGAATGGTTTGAATAAGATTTATGTGGATTATGATGAATGGATATGGTGAAGTGAATAAAGGATTGAGGAAAATAATATTAGCTAAATGTAAAAGGAAGAGTATAATATACGATGAGTATAGAAAACATGAGTATTGCATAAGCCTCTACTGTTGAAAGGTTTAGTTCAACGTAATTGAAATTCGTGTACGCGTGAGGATCAAGAGTATTATTCTTACACATTGTATCGAGTATTTCAGGTAAACTTGTATTGATTTCAATGTGACTGTTTAGCGTTGGAGCTGTTCATTTGATTGTGGTCCTCTTGGCTTTATGGTCGGTAACTGTTACTCCTATCAGTGATTTTTTGAACTCTGCTTTTAGATAAATCGTAAATTTCTTCGACATTGCAACAGAGAGCAGTAGAGCGCAATTTATACTTAGACAATGAGAATGATGATATGTTCAATGATTAAAATTAATTATTATTGTGCTCTCATCTATCATTTGTATATATTTAAGTATGTAACGTCATATAGCGTTACCCCGGTTGCATCAAGACTAACACGCGTTGGCACTCGGGGCCGGCTTACTGGTCCAACCAGATATGACAGAACATCAGCTTTTCCACAGAGCAACAGCTGCTGTCTGACCTCTTAAGGGGATAACGGATTTTCAATATTATTAATTTTGGTTCATTATTATAATCAGCTAGTCATAGTCTACTGCTGAATATAGGCCTCTCCAATGGCACACCACTGAACCCAATATCATAACTTAGTAAATAACTTATGGACTCTTTTGTTACAGGAGAATTTTGTACTTTTGTTCTTTTGATAAACTAGTTTATCAGTTCTTGGAATAAAGGTTACTAAAAATTTGTCTAAGTTTTATATTAATGAAAAGTTTGTATTTAATAAATTTGCTGCGTAATAAAACAGTTTTAATAATGCTCGTATAGTATAGATACAGAGCGGCGCTCACTAAATATTAAACGGACTTTTCTTAGAAAACGTTATTGAAGTTCAAAGCAAGATGAAAATTTGTTCAGTGTAAAATTACTTACATTAATCAAATCTGTATATATAAAATCCTTGTGTTACTGACTGACTGACAGACAAGCTACAGCCGAAACTACTCGGCGCAAGAAGCTGAAATGTAGCATGTATGTTCCTTGGGGGCCGTAGGGGTGCACTAAGACGGGATTTCCCGAAATTCCCACGGGATTGGGAAAAACAGGAAATTCGAAAATATGTGCGTGCGAAGCCGCTGGCGTCGACTAGTATACTATAGATTCTAATTTACTTGTATTTATTTTGATTTATTTATTTAGACTATGCTACAAGTAATATTACTTTCTCAGTAATATAACGATATAAAAGTTAATATTACGATACGCACTAATGTCGCATACAACATTTCAGCTACTGCATTGGCAGTACTGTAATTTTTGTAATTTAGAGTTCACTGACAAGGAAATATGCACTTAAATGTCCAAGAAATAAAAATATACTAGACTAGATGAAATTAACGCAGCTGGCAACAATGGAATACCTCCTGTTTTCATTAAGCGCTAAAGCTCTAGTAAAGTTTCCAGTCGTTTTTTAATAAATCTGTTTATGGAAGGATCTCTTCTGAGTAAATACAAAAATAATCTAGCGGAAAAAGTTACTATTCAATCATATTTATATTCGGCAAAATGCAACTTGTGAATTGAAATATTAATACGTTTAGTAGAGTAATTGCAATTGTTATTTAAGTGGTCTCTCTTATTAGAAATTAAAGCTTTTTAAGACAACTCCCATAACGATTCTTGCGTCGCGTAGACTTTATAATTATTCAAACAACGGTCACAAAGAACACCCAGCCTCGTTAAATGGTGTAACAACCCCTTAAACGACTTCGCTATTCTTAAAGTCTAGTCAGTTATTAGTAAACATTGATTATGAGAAAATATAAAACAACATATTACTCCACAATATTATTACGAGTAATGTGGGTGTTTCACAAAATCAACCTTGATCAAAAACAAGAACAAGATAAAAAAAATTTGATCCACAAGCATTTGTTTCCCAGCTGCTTTGTGGCATACACTTGAATTTAATGTTCTCATATTACGTAATGTAATTTGTTTGATTGTGTCTGAATGCAGGTAGAGTTTTCCTAAAAATATTGCAAAAATCTCAAATCAGCATCGACTAAAGTAAAAATTTACAAGTGCACTCGTACGCCTGAAAATTGTGCATAGCCATAAGACATCCTACTTATAAAGTATACCGTACATATTACAGAGAACATTTAGGAAAACAAATTGCGAGTCACAGAGGGCGGTCGACGCATAATAAATTAAAAACTTTAACAAGCCGCGAAATGAAACTTGATTCCATATTTCTGCATAAAACACTAAGCGGTGCCACGGAATATAAATACTAAAACACTGTTAAACGCCTCAAGCATAAAAATATTAAATCATATTAAAAGATTCAATAAATAATATTACTTTTGCAGAAATCAATTCCGATCATGTAAACTTAAAAATGATTTGTAGACAGTACAACAACATTTTAGCAAAGACAGCAACATTGTCTGTGATTGACAGTAGCAAATCAATATTAAGATCAAACTTCTTGGGCGAATATAAATGTAGTTTTATACTGTTTATTGGCTAATAAACATAATTCCTCCTTTTAAAAATAGTTTTGTTTGAAATATGTATATACTCTGCTGTAATAAGGCATGCTATTGTCCCCACAATTCTTTTATTTTTATTTTATTCCATATGGATCTCCAGGATCCTTATCAAATTAAATAAAACAATTAACTCATAATATCACCAAAATTATACCAATTACACCACAATTATAGCCGAATGAAATTAAATGTTCTGTAAAATGTTCATCAAACGTGTATTGAACAGCTGAGTCAAATATAACGGTTTCGGAGTTTTCTATAAAATACAAAAATATTTACGAAATAATTCACGCTTAGTGATAATTCGCACAAGGCTCTAAAGACGTTTATTGGTTCTATCTAAGTGATACATCGTCTGGGCCCGTATCTGTGTACCTCGTGGATTCTCAACGTAATAACTTGGCTTATCTGATCACTTAATCTGATGTATGGTGTCCCACGAACCCTCTACACTCTTTAATTTTTATGACCGATATGCTGGGTGAGATATGATGTAATGAAATGAAATGGTTTATGTCCTTCTTCAAATTAAGGGTATTAAAAGTTTTTACAATATCTCTGTCAGTGACATAACTAAAACTAAATTCAATGTTACACCTATTGACATTTTGTTTCAATAGAGATTCGGCGTCATTAGGGGACGAGTTGAGGGATTTAGTGGTTGAGACTGGAATGTCTGTGAAGAAATTTTCAAATGCTGTGGCAACCTTAAAATCTGACTTTAATATCTTTTTATTTAATTGAAGAGTGTAATCGTTACTTTTAATCTTGACCCTTCCAGTCTCATTGTTTATAATATCCCACGTTGCTTTTATTTTATTGTCACTGTTTTTAATTTTTGATTTTAAATAAAGTGTCTTTGCTTCACGACAAATCTTTTTAAATAACTTGGAATCATTTCTTACATATTGACAAAATTGTTCATCATTTTTATTAATTACTTTCTGTTCATATAATTCGTAAAGCTTATTTCTACTTTTATAAATTCCAGTGGTTGCCCATTCACTGAAGGATGTAGTACCAGCAACTGAGATCCTCTTAGGGATAAAGATAGAATTGAATATAGTACAGTACATGTCAAAGAAAGAATTGTACAACTTATTAGGATCGTTATTATAGCATAAGTATGGTAATGTACTTGTGAGTTTATCCTTAAGTCTCTCCAGACGACGCAAAGTTTTTGGCACCACACTCAATTCCTTTCTACCTACTTTTTTAGACTGCATAGCAAATGTTATAGATTGTCCACAATGATCTGATGTTAATTTGTTAATTATTTGCTTTCTAACTGGTACAATATCTGTAAATATATTGTCTATACAAGTAAATGTCGTGGAAGTTATCCTGGTGGGTTCCAAAAATAAGCATGCAAGATTATATGACTTGAACAAATTCTTAATTTTGTGGCAATTCAGGGAATCTTCTAGTAAATTAATATTAAAATCGCCACCTACTATTATAGATTTATTATGTTGGCATAGCTTCCGTAACACATCATCCATGACACTTTCAAAGTTGTCATAGCAGGATGATGGTGGCCTATACACACTCAAAACAAGAAGTTGGCCCAACTCCAAACAGGCTATTTCAACTGTCCGTTCAACAGAGAAACTAACAATGTCACTACGATTCTTAAATTTAAGCAGCTTGTTAACTAAAATCAACGATCCACCATGTATTGCATTTTGTCTGCTGAACGAACTACCAACTAGATGGTTATTAAAATTGCACATGAACTGGTGATCTTTAAGCCAATGTTCTGTTATACACAAAATATTGACGCATTCACCGTTCATGAACAACTCCACTTCTAAATCTTTATTTGACATACCTTGTATATTTTGATGTCCCAGTTTTAATACTTGTGAATTTCTAAATGAATTATTAGTTGGATTGGGCTTATTCGTACATACCAGCCCATTATTAATGAAAGTGTCATTGCAAGAGGTATTCTCTATTGTCGAATTATTTAATTTAAATTAATAGAAATGTCAGACTGTGTAGCCAAAATACTGGCTGAATCGTTATAAATGTCATTTTGTTGCTGTATAGGGGTAACACGTTTATTAGCCAAATTCTTGACTGAAATGTCAATACAAAATGCTAGCGACTCAGCTAGTTGTCTTTTATAATAAGAATTCAGATAACAAGTATCTTGCGTCAAATGTAAAGCTTTACTAACATAATTGGTAGAGTCAAAAACATGAAATTGATCGTTATTGATTGACCAACTACACAAATTTATATTAAGACTATGTCTAATATTATTTTTTTTCTGTGGCAACCCTTTACTGAAAGGTAAAGTGAGCATAATAATTTGATTTAAATTTAATTCACATAATTTACTGTAATATTGTAACGAATGTCCGGTACTTACCGCGTTGCGTCACAGTACCGCCCATACGCTCGGCCAATCAGAGAAAGCCATCGTCCGCGCTCGTAAGTTTTGCCCTTATTTGGTAATGCGCCGACACCAACGCTGATGGAGGGCCGGTATATAAAGGGGCCGACAGAGAGGCCGTCACCGCTACTCTAACGTCGCTTCTACTATAACTAAGCGTACCTACTGACCCTACGTCGTATCTACGTGTATCCTGGTCCCAGCTACGGGTTCCAGGTTTACCTTAAGCTCCGGGCTACACTACCTAGACCGCTACACCTGCTGCATCGCCTTCGGCGTCACCTCTGCCAAAGAGTCTGGCCTGCCCTGCTCATCATACTCGCACCGCCGGCGCCTGCCAGCTGAGCCAACGTCAGCCAGGACCTGTACCGCTACGCGCAGACTTCGAGCAGCCTGCCTACCCTACCTACACTACCGGAGGGAACAGCGTGGGAGACTGCAGCTCTTAGTGTTCAGGCCAGTGTCGTGTTGTTGGTCGGTCATACTCGTGGCAAGGGAAGTGAGACAATACTCAGCAAATAAACGCATCTAGAACCTCTACTGCGCTTTTACTACCAGAACCCGTTACAACTTCATACACTTACATGCACCGCGCACTCATTCACCCTGTAGTCCTTCATATCACTCATTTCAATCATTTTATTTACCACTCTATCTCTGAACTCTACTGCACATTCATTCTTCTCTAACATATGCCATTTTACTTTTGGGGGCAGTTGCTCCTTGGTTCTTTTTGAGCTCAGCCGAATTTTTAATTCGACCACCAGGAGTCTGTGCTTTGAGACTAGGTCTTCTCCCGGTACCACCTTACAGTCTTTGACCCAGTTGATACGTTTACGCCTAAGCAAAAAATTATCAATTTGAGTCATATGGTGGCCACTGTTGTAGGTAATCAGGAATTGCTCTTTTTTTTTTGGAACCAAGTATTAGCTACTACAAGATCAAAAGTGGCAGCAGCTTGGAAAATTGCTTCTTTCGGTATATCAGTCATCATGCTATCGAAATCCATCCAAAACTTCCCTTCTCACAATCATCACATCCAACCTGAGGGGCATACACACTTATCACACTGAAAATAATATCTTGCCACATCAGTTTCACAGCAATCAATCTGTCATTAATTCTTTTTACACATGTCACACCATCTTTCAGATTTTCGTCAAGCACAATTTCCACACCATTTCTTTTCCCATCACTTCCACAGAGATATGTCAAGATCGTTGCAAATAGCGTTCCGTAGTCTCTGCCTACCCCTCCGGGAAACAGGCGTGAGTCTATGTATGTATGTATGTAAGTATCTCACTAGCTTTCGTACCTTTCCATTGTGTTTCCTGCAGGCATGCCACATTTATTCGTATACTTTTCAAAACATCCGCTAACTCTCTAGCTCTTCCAGTCATCGTACCTACATTCACACTTGCATACCTCACCCTTTCGACACAGGCTCGCTTCTTACGTTGCACTCGCACAGAGTAGTGCAACAACCCTTGCATACTTCTCGCTGGTGCCGGGTGCTGCCCCTGCGCTTCGTCTGTGAAGAAAATCCTAATCCTATCGCACTCATTTACATACGTGACCATACTGCAAATAGGTTTTGACACGTATTTTACGATGGATGGATTTGATATGAATAACGACATTCTGATCAATTTCTCAAATCTACCAAGTTCATACAAAACTAAAACTCTACCTTCCGTCTTTTCGTTGGCTAGGCTATCGCTGGCCCAATTATGGGAGTTTAATAAATGCTCCATAGATATTCAGGCTGCCATTACATTCACATTTGAAGTATAAAGTTGAACCTGAATATTAAAATCGTTATGCCATTATGTGAAGAATAATGGGCGTACAGCCCGCTTCGCATTCAATTTGATGTTTACATTTTGTTCCGCTCGTGAATTTCTGATTTACATATACATTACATCGAATTATTTGCACATGTCATTATAGTTAAGGTTGAAAAAATACGGATTTAAAAATAATTAGATTTACAATGCTGATGATCAGGTTATACTTGCGTCTTCAGCGGAGGAGTTGCAGGAGATGGTAACAATCATGCATGGTGCGTTAGAGAGGAAAGGAATGAAAGTGAATATAAGTAAAACGAAAGTTATGGATTTTGAAAAGGAGGAGTGTGTTACGGCTTGTAATGTTATGACCGATGGACAGCAAGTGGAGCAAGTGAATGAGTTTGTATATTTAGGTACGCTATTTACAAAAGATGGTAACAATGTAGAAGATATTGAAAGAAGAGTTAATGCAGGTAACAGAGTGAATGGAGCTCTGAAGGCGTTTATGAATAGCCAAAACGTGTCCAAAAAGGCACGTTGGGCTGTGCATAGAGGGGTGTTAGTACCTACTCTTATGTATGGTAGTGATAGTTGGGTATGGCAGAAGAGTCATGAAAGTAGAATAAGTAATTAGCTTGAAACCTGATCGATAGTGGACAGGGTAATGGTTCCTGTGGCGAATCATAATTATAAAATAACGCATTTTCCTTGCAATATTTTTATTTGCCTTGTTGTATTTAATGGCTGTGGATGCTAAGTCAGAGGTCGTGGATTTGATTCCCACTCAGTTCAAATCTTTGTGTGATAAGGACGTATTTTTGTCTTTGCCGGTGTATAATTTATTTATTTATTTATTATATGTATAATTAATTGTTGTCTGCATCTTAACATAAAATTAGTATATATTTTATTAATTATTTTATTACGTATTATAGGCTCTGCTGATGAATATGATATTAATTAATTTGTAAATCTACATACATACATACATACATAGACTCACGCCTGTTTCCCGGAGGGGTAGGCAGAGACTACGGAACGCCATTTACAACGATCCTGACATATCTCTCTTGCTTCATTCACTCCCATCAGATTCCTCATGCATGCTCTTCTGTTCAGGGTACTTCTAACTTGTCCTGTTCTTAGGATGTCTCCAATCTGGTCAGAGAACGTCCGCCTAGGTCTTTCTCTTCGTCCTGTCCCTTCCCCACTTGCCTTATATATCTGCTTGGTCAGTCTTTCGTTATCCATCCTCTGCACGTCTTAGCATACTTTTCTCGATGCTTGTCACTACATCTTCTTTTACCATACAACACTCTCTTATCACACAATTCTTTACTCTGTCAGTCAAAGAAACACCACACATACTTCTCAGTGCTCTCATTTCTACAGCATTTATTCTACTTTCATGACTCTTCTGCCATACCCAACTATCACTACCATACATAAGAGTAGGTACTAACACCCCTCTATGCACAGCCCAACGTGCCTTTTTGGACACGTTTTGGCTATTCATAAACGCCTTCAGAGCTCCATTCACTCTGTTACCTGCATTAACTCTTCTTTCAATATCTTCTACATTGTTACCATCTTTTGTAAATAGCGTACCTAAATATACAAACTCATTCACTTGCTCCACTTGCTGTCCATCGGTCATAACATTACAAGCCGTAACACACTCCTCCTTTTCAAAAACCATAACTTTCGTTTTACTTATATTCACTTTCATTCCTTTCCTCTCTAACGCACCATGCATGATTGTTACCATCTCCTGCAACTCCTCCGCTGAAGACGCAAGTATAACCTGATCATCAGCATTGTAAATCTAATTATTTTTAAATCCGTATTTTTTCAACCTTAACTATAATGACATGTGCAAATAATTCGATGTAATGTATATGTAAATCAGAAATTCACGAGCGGAACAAAATGTAAACATCAAATTGAATGCGAAGCGGGCTGTACGCCCATTATTCTTCACATAATGGCATAACGATTTTAATATTCAGGTTCAACTTTATACTTCAAATGTGAATGTAATGGCAGCCTGAATATCTATGGAGCATTTATTAAACTCCCATAATTGGGCCAGCGATAGCCTAGCCAACGAAAAGACGGAAGGTAGAGTTTTAGTTTTGTATGAACTTGGTAGATTTGAGAAATTGATCAGAATGTCGTTATTCATATCAAATCCATCCATCGTAAAATACATGTCAAAACCTATTTGCAGTATGGTCACGTATGTAAATGAGTGCGATAGGATTAGGATTTTCTTCACAGGCGAAGCGCAGGGGCAGCACCCGGCACCAGCGAGAAGTATGCAAGGGTTGTTGCACTACTCTGTGCGAGTGCAACGTAAGAAGCGAGCCTGTGTCGAAAGGGTGAGGTATGCAAGTGTGAATGTAGGTACGATGACTGGAAGAGCTAGAGAGTTAGCGGATGTTTTGAAAAGTATACGAATAAATGTGGCATGCCTGCAGGAAACACAATGGAAAGGTACGAAAGCTAGTGAGATACTTACATACATACATACATAGACTCACGCCTGTTTCCCGGAGGGGTAGGCAGAGACTACGGAACGCTATTTGCAACGATCTTGACATATCTCTGTGGAAGTGATGGGAAAAGAAATGGTGTGGAAATTGTGCTTGACGAAAATCTGAAAGATGGTGTGACATGTGTAAAAAGAATTAATGACAGATTGATTGCTGTGAAACTGATGTGGCAAGATATTATTTTCAGTGTGATAAGTGTGTATGCCCCTCAGGTTGGATGTGATGATTGTGAGAAGGGAAGTTTTGGATGGATTTCGATAGCATGATGACTGATATACCGAAAGAAGCAATTTTCCAAGCTGCTGCCACTTTTGATCTTGTAGTAGCTAATACTTGGTTCCAAAAAAAAAAGAGCAATTCCTGATTACCTACAACAGTGGCCACCATATGACTCAAATTAATAATTTTTGCTTAGGCGTAAACGTATCAACTGGGTCAAAGACTGTAAGGTGGTACCGGGAGAAGACCTAGTCTCAAAGCACAGACTCCTGGTGGTCGAATAAAAAATTCGGCTGAGCTCAAAAAGAACCAAGGAGCAACTGCCCCCAAAAGTAAAATGGCATATGTTAGAGAAGAATGAATGTGCAGTAGAGTTCAGAGATAGAGTGGTAAATAAAATGATTGAAATGAGTGATATGAAGGACTACAGGGTGAATGAGTGCGCGGTGCATGTAAGTGTATGAAGTTGTAACGGGTTCTGGTAGTAAAAACGCAGTAGAGGTTCTAGATGCGTTTATTTGCTGAGTATTGTCTCACTTCCCTTGCCACGAGTATGACCGACCAACAACACGACACTGGCCTGAACACTAAGAGCTGCAGTCTCCCACGCTGTTCCCTCCGGTAGTGTAGGTAGGGTAGGCAGGCTGCTCGAAGTCTGCGCGTAGCGGTACAGGTCCTGGCTGACGTTGGCTCAGCTGGCAGGCGCCGACGGTGCGAGTATGATGAGCAGGGCAGGCCAGACTCTTTGGCAGAGGTGACGCCGAAGGCGATGCAGCAGGTGTAGCGGTCTAGGTAGTGTAGCCCGGAGCTTAAGGTAAACCTGGAACCCGTAGCTGGGACCAGGATACACGTAGATACGACGTAGGGTCAGTAGGTACGCTTAGTTATAGTAGAAGCGACGTTAGAGTAGCGGTGACGGCCTCTCTGTCGGCCCCTTTATATACCGGCCCTCCATCAGCGTTGGTGTCGGCGCATTACCAAATAAGGGCAAAACTTACGAGCGCGGACGATGGCTTTCTCTGATTGGCCGAGCGTATGGGCGGTACTGTGACGCAACGCGGTAAGTACCGGACATTCGTTACAATATTACAGTAAATTATGTGAATTAAATTTAAATCAAATTATTATGCTCACTTTACCTTTCAGTAAAGGGTTGCCACAGAAAAAAAATAATATTAGACATAGTCTTAATATAAATTTGTGTAGTTGGTCAATCAATAACGATCAATTTCATGTTTTTGACTCTACCAATTATGTTAGTAAAGCTTTACATTTGACGCAAGATACTTGTTATCTGAATTCTTATTATAAAAGACAACTAGCTGAGTCGCTAGCATTTTGTATTGACATTTCAGTCAAGAATTTGGCTAATAAACGTGTTACCCCTATACAGCAACAAAATGACATTTATAACGATTCAGCCAGTATTTTGGCTACACAGTCTGACATTTCTATTAATTTAAATTAAATAATTCGACAATAGAGAATACCTCTTGCAATGACACTTTCATTAATAATGGGCTGGTATGTACGAATAAGCCCAATCCAACTAATAATTCATTTAGAAATTCACAAGTATTAAAACTGGGACATCAAAATATACAAGGTATGTCAAATAAAGATTTAGAAGTGGAGTTGTTCATGAACGGTGAATGCGTCAATATTTTGTGTATAACAGAACATTGGCTTAAAGATCACCAGTTCATGTGCAATTTTAATAACCATCTAGTTGGTAGTTCGTTCAGCAGACAAAATGCAATACATGGTGGATCGTTGATTTTAGTTAACAAGCTGCTTAAATTTAAGAATCGTAGTGACATTGTTAGTTTCTCTGTTGAACGGACAGTTGAAATAGCCTGTTTGGAGTTGGGCCAACTTCTTGTTTTGAGTGTGTATAGGCCACCATCATCCTGCTATGACAACTTTGAAAGTGTCATGGATGATGTGTTACGGAAGCTATGCCAACATAATAAATCTATAATAGTAGGTGGCGATTTTAATATTAATTTACTAGAAGATTCCCTGAATTGCCACAAAATTAAGAATTTGTTCAAGTCATATAATCTTGCATGCTTATTTTTGGAACCCACCAGGATAACTTCCACGACATTTACTTGTATAGACAATATATTTACAGATATTGTACCAGTTAGAAAGCAAATAATTAACAAATTAACATCAGATCATTGTGGACAATCTATAACATTTGCTATGCAGTCTAAAAAAGTAGGTAGAAAGGAATTGAGTGTGGTGCCAAAAACTTTGCGTCGTCTGGAGAGACTTAAGGATAAACTCACAAGTACATTACCATACTTATGCTATAATAACGATCCTAATAAGTTGTACAATTCTTTCTTTGACATGTACTGTACTATATTCAATTCTATCTTTATCCCTAAGAGGATCTCAGTTGCTGGTACTACATCCTTCAGTGAATGGGCAACCACTGGAATTTATAAAAGTAGAAATAAGCTTTACGAATTATATGAACAGAAAGTAATTAATAAAAATGATGAACAATTTTGTCAATATGTAAGAAATGATTCCAAGTTATTTAAAAAGATTTGTCGTGAAGCTAAGACACTTTATTTAAAATCAAAAATTAAAAACAGTGACAATAAAATAAAAGCAACGTGGGATATTATAAATAATGAGACTGGAAGGGTCAAGATTAAAAGTAATGATTACACTCTTCAATTAAATAAAAAGATATTAAAGTCAGATTTTAAGGTTGCCACAGCATTTGAAAATTTCTTCACAGACATTCCAGTCTCAACCACTAAATCCCTCAACTCGTCCCCTAATGACGCCGAATCTCTATTGAAACAAAATGTCAATAGGTGTAACATTGAATTTAGTTTTAGTTATGTCACTGACAGAGATATTGTAAAAACTTTTAATACCCTTAATTTGAAGAAGACTAGTGATCTTTGGGGCAATTCTGTTGTGATTACGAAATCTATAATCAACACAGTAGCACCGGAACTGGCAATGATTTTCAATAGATGCATTGACTGTGGTGTGTTTCCTGATCAAATGAAAAGTAGTAAAGTAATTCCGTTATTTAAATCAGGTAGCACATCTGACCCCACAAATTATAGGCCAATATCTGTGCTACCCACGTTTAGTAAAATTTTTGAAAAATTAATTCTAGGTCAGCTTCAAATTCATTTTATTAACAATAAGCTGTTACATGAAAAACAATTTGGTTTTACTAGGGGTCGCTCAACTACCGATGCTGGAGTTGAGCTTTTAGATAGTATTTTTGATACCTGGGAGGAGTCGCATGATGCTCTGGGAGTCTTTTGTGACTTATCTAAGGCTTTTGATTGCGTGTTTCATGAAACATTGATCAGGAAATTACATTACTATGGAGTTAAGAACACTGCTTTGGATCTCCTAACATCATATTTGAGTAATAGGATACAGAGAGTTGAGGTAAATGGAAAAGTTTCTATGGGTTCAGTGGTCACAATGGGAGTGCCGCAAGGTTCAATTCTTGGTCCATTCCTTTTCCTTGTATATATTAATGATTTGCCATACATTATGCAAAATAATGAAGAGATAGTGTTATTTGCTGATGATACATCACTTATTTTAAACTAAGACGACAACAATCAAATAATGACGATGTAAATAACGCTCTCTCTAAAGTAGTTAAATGATTTACAGCTAACAATTTACTGTTAAATGAAAGAAAAACAAAATGTATACGATTTTAAAGACCGAATGTAAAACAAATTAAACCTAACATATGTTTGAATGGAGAAGAGTTGGATCTTATAGATAACACCGTATTCTTAGATTCTAAGCTACAGTGGGGCCCACATATAGGTCAGTTGTCGAATAGACTTAGCTCTGCAGCATACGCGGTTTACAAAATTCGTCAGTTAACTGATATAGATACGGCCAGATTAGTATAATATTTTAGTTATTTCCACAGCATAATGTCATATGGCATTTTATTATGGGGCAACGCAGCTGACATTCAAACTGTGTTTGTACTGCAGAAGCGGGCTATTCGTGTAATCTACAGTCTTGGTTCAAGGCATTCACTGAGGGAAAAATTTAAAGAAATTAAGATAATGACTGTCGCATCTCAATATATTTATGAGAACTTGTTATATGTCAGGAAAAATATAAATATGTTTTCTAAATTCAGCGACATTCATAATTTAAACACACGAAATAAAAACAAACTTGTTCTACCTTCAACTAGACTACAAAAAATAAGTAACTCATACAAGTGTCAAAGCATACGTTTTTACAACAAAATTCCAGGCAATATTCAGGAACTAAGCATTAATAAATTCAAAGTATTTATTAAACAGAGCTTGTGTCCAAAAGCTTATTACACAGTTTAAGATTATTTAGCAGACGAAAATGCCTGGAATTGAGTTTAAAAATTATGAATTTTGACATTTTGAAATTAGTGATATGATATTTTTATTTACATTTGTAATACTTATATTTTTACATTTTTAATTTGACATTTGTAATTTTATTTATTTTGTTTTGACATTGTTTGATTTGACATTGTTATTTTATTTATTTTCTTTTGACATTTAAAATTACTTAAGTAATATATTATTATTCATAAATTGACATTCAATTATATTTTCTGACATTTAATAATCTTTTCTGACATTTTAAATATATGACATTTTATTTTTAAAATTTTTATTATTTTTACTTATTGTTTGCAACATGTATTTTACTGTGTATTAGCATGTAAAGTTGTGAGTACGATGTGGGCGTTATCAAACATATAAACAAATAGTTGTGGCAACCTGTCTGATGGCTTAGGTTGACATGCTTATGCATACACCTTCTGATGGCGTGGACGCATAGTGATACAGATCGTGCTGGCTCCCTCAATTAAGGTTGAGCCGTACGATTGCTGTTGAATGCGGGCCATCAGTGGGCCGAGTCAGTCAAAAGCGTCAGATAATTTCCTGCATTGTACTTGCATACTAAACCCTTTTTTGTCTGGACATTAAAAGATGAAGAAAAGACTAAAGGAATTGAAGTGACAAAAAAACAATGACTCTGAGTTTGTTTCGGCCTTTCTTCTCAAGAAGTAATTTAGCTAGGAAAAGCCGGCTTCATCTAGAATAGGGTTTTGACATGTATAAGTGTTGTAAACAACCAAAATGCAGAAATAAATATGTCTTTATGTCTTTAATACCACCCGCCTTAGGAGAGGATTTTACGTGGCTAGCAAGGAAAATCCGACTAGCTGCGTTAGGTCTATGAGTCCGCTACTGTCCAAGCTAAGACGGCATATAGAGAGAAGGAAGGGAAAGTCTTCTACGGTTTGTAACAAATAGTTAGGCACCATAGTGTATAAGTTTTAGGTCCTTAATGTGCCAAAACCCAATAGAATTTCCAGACGCGTCCGACAACTCGTAAACGAGAGGCGACTTTTTATTAATCACTGTGCACTTCACAAATTTAGAGGCTAGTTTCTTACAGAAGGACTTATCCTTGTCGCTCTGATAAAAAGTCCGTTTCCACACAGTGTCTCCCACATAAAAATCAGCTGGTTTACGGCGTAAATTATACGTTTGGGAATTCCTAGCATAAGCTTGAATGAGGAGTGCCTGAACTTTGTCAAATATGCCTGATAAGTGACCTATGTTTTCTGCGTAATCGTCCCTAGGTATGTATACTATATCATCAGCGTCCGTGTCGACATAGTGTGAGCCGCATGGAACTAGTTCACGTCCATAGACTAAAAAACTAGGTGTATAGCCCGTGACTTCATTAACTGCAGTATTTAATGCAAACTGCACCTTAGGTAGGAGAGTGTCCCATAATCTCTGGTCATTTCCTACAAACGCCGCTAAGGTAGAACCAATGGTTTTATTATAGCGTTCGACCGTATTGACATGTGGGGAATATTTAGGAGTATAATGAAGATTAGGGATTTTGTACTTGCGCAACATAGCTTTTAAAGTAGCACTGACAAACTGTTTACCATTGTCCAATATAATTGTAGATGGTATACCATGAACCAAAAATATGTTTTCTTCTAAAATATTAGTTATTATTTCAGCAGTTGCGTGCCTGATAGGAAAAAGTAGACAGTATTTACTAAAACAACAAGTTACAACAAAGATGTAGGCGTTTTGTTTTCTTGTGACGGGAAATGGCCCCACCAAATCTACACTAATGGTTTGGAAGGGTCGTGAACACACTTTGGGTCGTGCCATGGTTCCCAATGGTGCATGGTTCTGATGTTTGTGCGCGATACAAGTGTCGCAAGAATTTATGAACTTAACTACGTCATCGCGCATTTTGGGCCAATAGTAACGCAGTGCTAAGCGCTTGTAAGTTTTAAATATACCGAAATGCCCCGAAGTGGGTTCGGCATGGTTCTCTAATATGGCATTATTTCGATCAGAAGAAGGTAGTACTTCTTTCCATTCGAACTCCTTACGTAGCATACACCTAGATTTAATCAAACGATACAATTTATTATTTTTAATAGAATAGTCTGGATAGTCATTAGGCGAAGATAAACAACCATTGTAGGTGGCTGAATACCATTGATCAGTGTCAACATTAGGGTCATTCACGTTATTATTATTCGCGTTAATTATATTTACAGGTAGGGATCGTGATAACGCATCGGCTATAATATTATCTGCGCCGCGCCGATGCTTTATTTCGAAGTTAAAGGCTGACAGACGAACCGACCACCGAGCTAATCTACCAGTCGGGTTGCTCAAGTTTAGGAACCATTTCAGTGCGGAATGGTCAGTATACACAACAAACTTTAACCCGTTGTCTAAATAACAGCGCCAATATTCGAGGGCTGTTAGAACTGCTAATGTCTCCCGTTCTGTTATACTGTAGTTTTGTTCCTGTGCATTTAGTGACCTACTCATGTAAGCGATAGGTAGTTCCACGCCATCTATTTCTTGTGTAAGTAACCCACCGATGCCACTCGCACTCGCATCTGTGTGAACTTGAAAAGGTTTCTCGTAATCGGGACACGATAATATTGGTGCGTAGCTTAACAATTGTTTTAGTTTACAAAACGAGTCATCAGCTTCCACCGACCACTGGAATGGTGCAGCTTTCTTACCGGTAGAAGTAAGATTGTTCAAAGGACCGGCAATAGTTCTAAAATTAGGTATAAATCGCCGATACCATGATGCAATGCCTAAGAACCTTTTGACTTCTTTTTTATTCTTAGGCGTAGCATATTGAAGAATGGCTTCCACCTTACATGGGTCTACTTGTAATCTTTTAGAGTTTACTACGTAGCCCAAGTACTTCAACTCATCACGGAAGAATTTATATTTTTCTAGGTTAATGGTAAGGTTGGCCGATTTTAATTTTTCGTATACTTTATTTAGTAGTGACACATGAGTATTAAAAGATGGCGATATAAGCACGATATCATCTAAAAAAACAAATACAGAGTTTTCGAACTCAGGACTGTTCGTAAACAAGTGATCCACCAAACGCTGTTGTGTCGCAGGCGCATTCGTTAAACCAAACGGCATAGTCACAAATCTAAATGTTCCTCTAATAGGCACATAGAACGCAGTCTTATCACGATCACATTCGCGAAGAGGCGTCTGCTAAAAGGACTTAGATAAGTCTATACTACTTAGATATCTAGCGTTCCTAAGGTTGTCTAAAATTTCGGATACGTAAGGTAGTTTGTACGCGTCTTTTTTAGTAATAGAATTAAGTTTCCGACTATCTAAACAAAACCTTAGTTTACCGTCCTTCTTAGGCGTTAGTAAAATTGGTGACGACCACGGACTTTCACATTTTTCTACCACTCCCAATGCAAGCATTTCGTCTAATTCGTCAATAATTATTTTTAATTTCGCCGGTGGTAACCTATAATATCTTAGGCGTATCGGCGCAGAATCGCCAGTGTCTATTGCATCTTCTATTAAGTGAGTTCGTCCTAAACCGGTTTTTTCAGTAGAAATCGACTCTTATTGCTTTATAATTAACTTAGCCGTTCTTTGTTGTGACTCACTCAACTCACTAAAAGATTGCAATACGTTCGTGTTACTCGGCTTATTTTCACTTAACACACTACACGGCAGTCTTTTAGACATGCATACGGATGCGATATGGTTAGGCAGTAATTTAAATAGTTTCCAGAAATCGATGCCTAAAATTAAATTACTTGTAACTTCTGGAATAATATAAGCTTTCAATAAGTGGGTTTGATTATTAAAAGTAGTGGGTAAGTTGATAGGACCGCGCGGCAACAAGATATTTCCATTCGCGGTCCGAATGGAATTAGTGTTGTGACACTGCTGTATTTCTAACCCGGTTTTAGTAATTACCTCCAGATGGGAGTTGTTACCTAAAATCTGAAAAACTGTAACGGGTTCTGGTAGTAAAAACGCAGTAGAGGTTCTAGATGCGTTTATTTGCTGAGTATTGTCTCACTTCCCTTGCCACGTGTATGACCGACCAACAACACGACACTGGCCTGAACACTAAGAGCTGCAGTCTCCCACGCTGTTCCCTCCGGTAGTGTAGGTAGGGTAGGCAGGCTGCTCGAAGTCTGCGCGTAGCGGTACAGGTCCTGGCTGACGTTGGCTCAGCTGGCAGGCGCCGACGGTGCGAGTATGATGAGCAAGGCAGGCCAGACTCTTTGGCAGAGGTGACGCCGAAGGCGATGCAGCAGGTGTAGCGGTCTAGGTAGTGTAGCCCGGAGCTTAAGGTAAACCTGGAACCCGTAGCTGGGACCAGGATACACGTAGATACGACGTAGGGTCAGTAGGTACGCTTAGTTATAGTAGAAGCGACGTTAGAGTAGCGGTGACGGCCTCTCTGTCGGCCCCTTTATATACCGGCCCTCCATCAGCGTTGGTGTCGGCGCATTACCAAATAAGGGCAAAACTTACGAGCGCGGACGATGGCTTTCTCTGATTGGCCGAGCGTATGGGCGGTACTGTGACGCAACGCGGTAAGTACCGGACATACGTTACAAAGTGCTTGGCAAAGGATGTTTTAGGAGTAAGGAAAATGTATGAAAGATAAGGATACGTGGTGGTGGACAGAAGAAGTACAGAGTGCGTTCAAGGAAAAGAAAGCAAGGTTTAAAAAATGGCAGCTGATGAAAGAAGGTAATGACTAGTTGAAAGAGAGAAAGAAATAGGAGTATAATGAATATAAGAAAAGAGCTAAAAAAGCCGTTGCCTTAGTAAGAGCTAAAGCGCTTAACGATTTATACGGATTACTTGAAAAGCCCGAGGGCAAAAAGTATTTATACCGACTGGCTAAGGCTAGGGAGAGTAAGGCGCGGGAAGTATCCCATATCAAGTGTATGAAAGACGAAACAGGAGTGGTGCTTATGGATGATGATAGGATAAAAGAAAGATGGAGGACATATTTTGAAAAGTTAATGAATGAAGAGAATGATTGGGGCAAAAACCTTGAGAAAAAGGCGAAAAATATTAGACTAGTGAATGTAATAAGTAAGGATGAGGTAAAACGGGCTGTCAGTGGAATGACCTTCTTCATTCCACTGACAGCCCGTTTTACCTCATCCTTAAAGGCGTTAGGACTGATCCTAACGCCTTTAAGGATGAGGTAAAACGGGAGAGAAGCATGAAAGGCGTAAGGGGAGGATGGATGGGTGTGGCTGACTTTATTCTTTAATTAGCTGTTGCATGAGGAGACTATACCCAAAAAATGGTGCAGTAGTTACCTATTACCCATTTTTTTAAATTAGGGACACATTCAAGAATGCAACAATTATCGGGGAATAAAGTTAATGCCGCATAATATAAAAGTATGAGACGGAGTAATTGAGCGACGTTTGCGAGCAGAGAGTGAGGTTTCACGTAACCAATTCGGTTTTATACCTGGCCGAGGTACGGTGAATGCCATTTTTGCACTTCACCAAATTTGTGAAAAATACAGGGAGGCGCATAAAAATTTGCATATGGTATTCGTCAACCTCGAAAAGGCATATGACCGGGTACCGCGTGAAGTCTTGTGGTGGGCCCTCAAGAAGAAAGGAGTGCCTGAAAAGTACCTGAAGTTGATTGCCACAATGTATGCTGAATGCCACATGCAAGTCCGGTCCGCTACTGAAATCACAGCCAGATTCGTTGTGGCTGTAGGCTTGCACCAAGGATCGGTTCTTAGTCCTTACCTCTTCCTGTTGATTATGGATGCCATATCATCGGACATACAAGAAGAGGCACACTGGTGCATGTTATTTGCCGATGACATCGTCCTGGTAGCAGAAAGTGGACAGGAGGTGCAGGGCAAGCTGGAGGAGTGGCAGCAGAGACTGGAGAACGTAGACGTTAGGATAAGCAGAACCAAAACCGAATACATGTTCTGCGACTTTGGCGGCCTCTCTAGTCTAATACCCCTACCAGTATGCTCCGACTTTTGCTACCTCGGTTCACTCCTGCAACATGACGGCGAAATTGATCTGGATGTTCGGCAAATGATCAACTCAGGATGGATGAAATAGCGAAAGGTCTCGGGTACAATATGCGATCCTAAAATGCCTGTGAAATTCAAGGGACGCATATATAAGGCGGTTATAAGGCCTGTCGTATTGTATGGAGCTGAGTGTTGGGCTGCTAAGAAGATGGATGAAAAACGATTACATGTGCCGGAGATAAGAATGTTGCAATGGATGTGTGGAGTTAAGAGAATGGATAATATTAGGAATGAATACGTGAGAGGTAGTCTGAAAGTGGCGCCTATAGAGGAGAAAGTGAAAGGAAGTCGTTTGGCTTTGTATGGGCATATTATCATGCGCAGAGATAATATGTATGTAGGTTAGCAAATCATGAATATGAAAGTAGAGGAATGGAAAGCTGGAGGCCAAGGAAAAATGGATGGACTATGTGAGGATCGATATGAAAGAAAAAAGGGTAAATTATAAGATGACGGGCAACAGAGAAGCATGGAAGTGAAGGACGTACTGCACCGACCCCAAATAAATTGGTACCAGGGCAAGAAGATGATTATACTTTTGATCAACATACCACGAGCGAAGCTGCGTGTGTAGAGTAGTAGTTCGCCTGTAAGGAACAATCATGATGTCATAAGGACATCCTCATAATTCACTCTCATCTTCGTTAATATTGGCAAATCCACCATTAATTAATGTTAACGATATACTCCAAATGCAATCAAGTATTACAAATGCAGTCTAATTCAATAGATGTAACGTACCATTTATTTGATAATTGAACTCAAAATCGAATGAAAAGCAATTTGCTTAATTCGTAGAGTACATATGATTAAACAGATCACGGTAATTAATCAAATAGAGCCTTCAACTAGAACCGATGGAATACTAATGAGTCTCTATTGAAGTTCTAGAGAATTTTGTAATATAATGATTTTCATTGTTTTTAGCCAGTTTTAAAGGCAATTTTGTCAAATTCCAAGGTTTGAGCTTGACTAAGATTAAAGGCATTGATTCATGACAGATAGAAGATGACATTCTAGCGGAGATACTGACAAACCATGACGTAGTGGGTCTCACGTTTGAATCCACGGTCCAGTGACTTTTCAAAGTTTTGTACGAGTTAAGTTGATCGCTTGTTAAACGGTGAAGGTAAACATTGAGAGGAAACTGTATGTCTGATAGTTCTATACAGCTTTCAATATAAACCATTATCATACTTTATAAATTATTAAAATACCTATATAAGTATTGTGCCAAGACATTAGCGAGAAGCCCTTGAAAGTTCAATTAATCAATCAAATATTTTCTTGGCCGTGACGAGACGAGACTTACCTAGACGTCTTTTTGTCGATGGAATGATGTTGTGAAATTAACATTTTTAGCTGCGCAGTATTGACGTGCACTTTGACATTATTGCAATATTCTCCAAAGGAATTCAATTTCCTAATTATAATTGTGTTACCAATTTCCTATAAAATAAAGAGTGCGGTCACAATTTCATTTTGCCCCCATTAAAATGAGTTACTAAACACTCACTATTATATTGCCCATCACTCTGGCTTAAAAAAATTAAAGTTATTTTTCATTGGGCCAATATTCAGTCGCACTTCTCAAGATTACCTGGCATTGTGTTACGATACTATACACGGAACATAAGCAGTTTGCCCGAAGGCAGTACCCAGAAATTATCGGAATAAACATAGCATTAACGAGTATGGGCGTCAACGACAATACGGCGACAAAAGAGCGAGTAACAAAGGCGCTTTTGTTCCGTACTATTGTCGCTAGGAACCTGTTCCGAGCATGTTTTCACCGTTACGAGTAACTTTTTTAAAAGGTAGATATTGAAACATAGTCACCTGGGGCCGATTGTTACTAGAGTTATTAGTAAAGAACTTTGTTGCTCGTCTGTGAGCCAGGAAAACGGCATAACTGCCTTTTTGTAGTGGATATATAGGAGATTCTATTGAAAAACGTGGAACTACAGTTAAAAGTAATCAATGTGTCATTATTTTAACAATTTAGGCTGTCAAGCTTATTGGAAATGTACGCTGGAATGAGACTGTCAATG
The DNA here is from genome assembly GCA_944739405.2 of Euclidia mi. Taxonomy (NCBI): domain Eukaryota; kingdom Metazoa; phylum Arthropoda; class Insecta; order Lepidoptera; family Erebidae; genus Euclidia; species Euclidia mi. Next base: position 21,997,658 of record OX123184.2, read on the forward strand.
AAAACGTCTTTTATCTAACATAGTTGTTAGAGTCAAATGCCACAGCACATTCTCGTTACAGGGAACTACAAGAAAAAGGAAATAAACACAAATCGGTTTTATCCGAGTAGCACATACGATGATAGGCTATTTTTGGTTAATTTTCACATTTGTCCTAGTGTTATCCTTGTTGCGATAGAAAACCAGGAGTATAAACAAACATAAAGAGGGATTTATTATCGTTGGATGGGTTCAACCTTTGAGCCACATTCTTATACAACATTGAGAAAACTTGAGAACAATTGATCATCTACTGTTGAACAATATTCAGCCATAGGAATTTAATCTATGAGTTACTTGTAATTTGAAACTTGAAACTCTTGATGGACACAGCCTCATTATTTCATCATTTGAACAAAAGCTTTCCATCTCAACGACTTATATAAGAAGAAAGTACTTAGATCTTTTGAGATTAATACGAAATACTCGAACAAAGTTAAGCTCCACAAAAATATTCGGATATCTACTTAAAATCAAGGACATAGAAGACATTACAAACGACTGGGGCACTAACAGTTTTTGCCAAACCCGAGAGAAGCACTGCTATTAGTTAGTTCATTAATCTTTCCTCACATATTAATGAAGCTTTTTTAATTTTAATTCCGTTAGTGGAATTTGTGTTGAAAGTTTTGTAGTGGAAAGGTTTCTTACGATGTATCCAGTCGTGCATACTGTGATCAAATTTCAATCTTATCAATACAACATAAGATATATTGTTCAAGGAACGGTAAGTCTTAAAAGTCTTATAAAGGAATTTGCATGGCTTAAAATCGAAAAATTGGTGCTGGAGAATCTGATTTCGGAAATCTAGAAAATGTTTTTAATTCTTCAATTTGCATAATAATATATATGTGTCTTTAAGGTCAATAAATGTTATTTCCAGTGAACAGAACGAGAACAGATAAGAATCTGTTAGCACTTTGACAAGACTGAACAAAAACTTCTTCTTTTTGTTACTTAAAAGTTATTAGATTGGATTATTAACTCAAACCACTTAGTATAATGTTACAGCGATAGCTTAGTGGAGAGACCGACAGTCTGCTACGCAGAACATCTCGGGTTGGAATTGAAGGCGCGCACCGATGACTTTTCAGAGTTGCGTATGTATTAAATAGTTAATAATCGCTTGCCAAACTGTGAAAAATAACATCTTGAGGAAACCTGCATGTTTGAGACTTCTCAATAATATTCTCAAAAGACGTCTGAAGTCTGCCAACCCGCACTTGCCCAGTATGGTGGACTATCACCTTATCTTTCACGTAATGGGAAGAGGTCCATACCCAGCAGTTTGACAGCTTATATAGTAGGCTAATGATGATGAACTTAGTACATGGTCTTAATTAGCGCGTTTAACCCAGCAAACAAACAAACTCTTCAGCTTACCAACATTAGTATAGAAGTACAATTAACAGAAGAGCATGCATGAGAAACTTGATACACTCTTATCATATAATGAAGCAAGAGAGATACGTCAGAATCATAGTCTCTGCCTACCCCTTCGGGAAACAGGCTGGTCTTTGTATGAATATACGTATACTGTTGAAAAGGAGAGCTTAACTAATCAAATATTACATCGGACAAAATATAACACAACTCAATGAAATAAAGCGCCGTCTGAAATATACTCGCTCAGATTCTGTAAATATTGTTACTATTTTTATTGAAGCACACAACTCTGACGATGGACTGTAAAAATGAATCTAGGATTACAAGTATTATAATAAATTATCACATACTTCCGATATTCATTTTTATTACGAAAGTTAATTGCATTGGTGATGAAATGAAAGGACTTCCAACTAATAACTACCATAGCTATGTTGGCTGTATTTTTTAGTTCATGACTACACGTATGTCAACAACGCTGGGTATCGGCTTCATACTAACTAACATATCTATATAAATAGCAAATGTTTCAATTAATGAATGCCACCCGCGTCTAATTATGCTTATTTCTCAGCATAGTTTAAGCCATATTTCTCTAAAATTTTCAAAAATCCGTTAACATTAAATAAGGTTAAGTTACACAGAAAAAATCACACTTTAGCATTTATAAAATAAGTATAGATTGTTTTTTCAGACTTTCATTTTATTCCCTGAAAAGTCACTCTAAATATAACGAGTAATTACCCAAATAATCTGTAATGCGGAGGCAAACAAACTAAGCAGCTTTGATTTTCTTGTCTACTTTTCGACTACAAGGGGGGATACAAAATAAACGACTGAAATATTGTATCGTAGATAAATATCTTATATGATTTATACTAATTTTACAGTACCGATTTCACATTATTCAAAGCCTTATCAAGATGGCACAATTGTGCTCAAAGAAGCCATTTAAAATTACCTCAAAGGCCGTAAAACTATTTGGAACAGATCTTGATAAGCCTTTACAAATAATTTGAATCGGTCATAGGGTAATACCTCCGAATAACCCTGACGTATCTGATCTTTTAACTAATTACTATTTATTCGCAGTCAGGGGACAAGTTTGTGAGAATGTGTTATTAAGGTACTATTAATTACTTGAGTGGAGCTAGAACATCCAGATTGGGAAGATAGCTCGTGATTAAACTGTTCGGTAATTACTTCTAACCCTGGGAGAATTTAGTGCTGCGACTATTATACTATCGTTGTTATATACTGCTGATTTCTGTTGTTATATAGTCTTGGCACAAGTAAATAAAATGTGAAAGAATCGTGGAGGAGGATGTCTATATCAATTGCGCGACTTAGATTTTGGGTTCTAATAGAAATATTTATGAGGCGGATTATATCAATTGCATGCCCGAAATTTCTTTTTTATACCTATTATCTTTGTAAATTTATCGACGTACTTCGGTAAGTAAAACAATAGGCACTGTCATATATATCACCTACATAATCCCTAAAACAGTTTTAATTTGATTAAGTTAAGAATATCGCTAGTAAACTTGATAACCATAAAAGCGAAGCACTTTCAAATATACCCGTTATTTTGCCCGAATATTTAATTTATTTTATCCCTCACAAACGAAATGTTCCTTGCCAATTTGTTATAACTATAAAACTGTTTCACAGCTAGAAATTACGGCTTAAACGAGAAAAAATTAAGACAAATCATATCTCGTATTTTTTTCAGTTCATAGAACACCTGTCAGCATAACGAAGTAAAAATACGTAAGGAAAGAACAGAAGGATGCTTATGCCACTGCAGAATACCACTCAGGTAGTTAAACAAAGAATATATTTTAAGAATACTGAAACATTTCTCTCAAAGAAGAAATAATATTAATATAATATAAAAGGAGATTCAGTTTATGTTAAGATAATGTTGCTGGTGTGAGATTATGTTGGCTAGCAACCACTAAGTAATGGACGACGGAATATTGGAAGGACGGATTTGATACGAGATACGATTTATTCATTAGGGGATTTGTGAAAAGCAGATATCAAATTGTTATTGTTGGTGAGAGGTATTGGGGTGTTTTAACGTGTTTGGGCATATGACTAGATGTTTGATGATAGTTAGTTGTTTTTATGATTCTTGTGTTCTATGTGAGTTAGCGATTCACCATCTGACCACAATCTATGTATAATTGTGGCCAGATGGTGAAGTATCATCCACAGAAGTACTTCTCTAGGGATGATCAGATGCTGGAAATTAAATTCTTTTAGTATGCTGATAATAGCCAAATAAATAACTATTATCAGCATACATTTTTACCTGCTCTGTTGGTCTGTTGGTAGAAATAACATAATTATGCCTGAATTTTGCTGTCCTTATTATTTGCAAGTGGATTGCGTTTCTTGACACGATTCAACGAAGTGCTCTTGGCGATCGATCACATACCAAGTAAGGTTTGGTTTCGAAGTGTTACTAACGATAGGCCTTGTGCCCTGAAAGCACAAACGTTGCTCCAAACAAGATTCTTGAGTTGTGTTGCAATGTTAGTAACACGTTTGTGTCTCAAAGCGTTTATATACACACAATATTTCTCAGGCAACGGTTTACTCTTATTTTATCGACTAGGTATAACAAAATGCATTGCTGTGACTCAAGTTTCTTTAACAACGAGAATGATTTCTTCATGTAAATAATAAAAATCATAAATAATTATAGAATTTCATTAACATTTTTGATTTTTACTCATATAAATATATATTTCTGTACCCCGATGTTTACGCATAGGATACGATGCCAATATAAAACAATGAATCTTTATTTTTAAATTATTTTAGTATAATTGTATTATACGCCTCTCATTTAATAAAAACTTTGCCCTAACGTTAATCCTTATTTGTATTCTAATGTTTTCTTCCTTGTTTTACACTAAGCCTTATCGATTCTCACTGAGTCTGGAATAGGAGTTGATCCGATTACTCAAATTTATTATCAAACAATAGATGGCAACTTGTATTTCCATACGTGTTATATAACACATCTTTGTATAACACAGACATACACAATTAGTGTAAATGTCTACCTAAAAGATTTTGGTAGAACAAACTGAAGCTATTATGGATTGTTGATTAATATTTATTACTAATGATTATGTAACGGGTCTGAATCGCGTTAACTAAACAAAAAAGAAAGATGAAATACCTTTCTATTTGCTCCGACCTGTCGGCATGGGTTACACCAGCCGTGGTCACGGGAAGACTGATGTCCGTCAGCGCTGCCTCCGAGAAGTGCGGGTTTCGGAACCTACCCTCACTTGGTCGTCACAATTATTAACATTTATAAGTTCGGAACTGTCAGTACTTCGACACACAACACTAATGGTATCTTCATACTGGCGCGTAATATCACCTCGTCGGTGTCTACATTCGCTGATGACAGGATTCCAAGATGTAGATAAACGGTAACCATCCTCCCGGTTGTAATTTGTGTGCTTTTTGATTTCAACCGCTTCCCGTGCTAATCTTGAAAAAAAATGACGGTCTGTGGAGAGAACCTGGGGCCGATGTAGCTCAATCCAGTGATTGGATCCTGACTCCAACAAATGCTCAGCTATGGCCGATTTGGTGGTTTGTCGGTTTTTGACGGCCGTGATGTGTTCCTTAACTCGTTCGGCGATGTTCCTTTTTGTTTGCCCGATGTAGGAACTACCACAGCTGCAATCCACCTTGTACACGCCTGGTGTTTGAAAAGGGATGGCATCCTTTGGAGTACACAGGTGATATGCTACTTATTTGGAGTACGAACTATATACAGTCTTAATGGAGTATTTTTGTAGTACTGTTCCAACTTTATCCGTTACTCCCTTTATGTAGGGCATGAACGCTGGCACTCTGTTCACTTCAGTCAGTCTCGACCTTTTCCTTGAACTTCGCATATTGTGTTTGTAACCGTTTTGCTTGAGTACCTCCCGAACATGTGTGAGCTCACTATCTAAGTGTTCGGGGTCGCAAAGGTCATATGCTCTGTTTGTCAATGAAGCAATAACAGATTGCAAATGCCGCGGGTGATGATGGTTTACATCATCACTTGCGGCATTTGCAATCTGTTATTGCATAGTTTCAGTATTTATTGAAACTAACTTATCTATTTCCATGCCAGAAAAAAAATGTTTGTAGTAAATGTTAAAACAACTCAATACTGTGGTGCGAGTGCCAATGTATATACCAGTTCTAGAGAGCATCCCTATGACTAAACAGGCATACAGATGCACGGATCTCTGCCTTTTCGCCGAAAATTGTTCAGCCAATTATCACTTGCCAACTAACGTTTTGCAGAATTTTATTTCGCAGAGTAATCATTTGACAACTTGTGATATAATTTTGTTTTTATTTCCCAACCTCACAGTTGCCAACTTTACGTTTGGTCTTCCTTTTATTGTCGCAGTTCTAACCTAACTGATGTAACATATTTAAATGGCACTTTGCCGGCCGCTGCCGCGGCACGCTCGCTCGGCTCGTGCGTTGTGGTCGCAGTTCTAACCTAGCCTAACCAGCCATTGTTTCAGTTGACGTGCATTGTTTATCAGCACACTAACCTAACCTAACCTAACCGATTCCTTTCGATTTCACCTGAACTTCCCGAAACATCACCTGAACAGACGAAACGTTATTCGTCTAAAAGTTGTCTGGCCTAATAATTTGTCAAAAGATAATAATAATAATAATAATAATAATAACCTAGCAACACGTAAACATGTCAACATATTTTTTCCTCGAATATTCGTATTTGTAATTTATTTCATAAATTTGTGCTCATATATATATTCATAATCACAAGAAGGACTAATTAATTTGATAAATATATTATAAATTAAAGAAACCATAAAAACATTAAGAAAAGTATACCGAAAAATAGTTCAAGATGACACCTAATGTCAAACGAAAAACTAAGAAGAAAAGTAAACATAAACAACATAATATACACTAGTAAATATGATGTAATCAACAAGAAAATATGCTGACGAGAGCTAAGGTAGCAGCTGCACGCCTGACACCCCCGGACTCGTCGCTCAGCTCCGCCTCGCAGCCGCCGCCGGCACCTGCATCAGCGTTGTCGGCAATTGCAGAGGCGTCGAGCTCGTCGAGCGACGAGTACTTCTCGCCGCCGACGTCGCCACCACCTGTACGTCGCCGAGGGAGAGGCCGGCCACCGACCCGCTTGGGACCCCGAGACCCACCGGTCTCGAACAGGGCCCCCGCTACCGGTGGTGATGTGCACCGCATGAGATGGACGAGTTCAATGAATGAAAACGTCATGCGGGCATATTTTGTGGCCACAGAGGGAGGAACTAACCTCAGTGCGTACCGTGATCGAATGCTGCCTTTGTTTCAGGCGCTTGAGCCAGCTGTCAACGTGTCAACACAACGGCTATCGGATCAAGTGCGGGCCATCCAGCGGTGTCGCCTGTTGGATGATTCCGTGCTTGAGAGACTTCGCTCTGACGTGCAGAGAAGTCCCCCCATCACTTTTTCAACGCAGCCTGACACAGTGGTTGCTCAACAGCAACTGTTAAATCCAGTTGATGAAGAGGTAGATGACGAGACTTCTCATGTAAGTACCCAGTGCAACGATCAGTTAAGGAGTGCTTTGGAATGTGCTATTGCGGAATACCGATCCATGGACCCAAATATTCGGCCTCGTTTGCCTCGTTTGCCCATGCATAACAAAAACATAGCGCTGGTGAGTGCCCTAGACGCATTACTGTCTACTCACTTTGATAATAGTGAAAATCTCAGCGATACACATTCAATCCTGTATTGTGCGGCGGTTGCGGCGTGTCGAGTAGCAGGGGTTAAAATGCCTGTAAATAATACCGCTACTCGACAGACCGCTGCTGTGCCAGCTTGGCAACGCAGGATTGAGCGTCGTATTGCTGAGACTAGGGCACTCATTGGCAAGCTCTCCTGTTTCAGGATGGGCAATTCCCGACCAAGAGTGATGCGCTTTGTAACTCGAGCCTTTGCGGGAACTGGTATCAGTTCCCAAGATTATTTGCCTCGGGTTACAGAGCGCATCGATACTCTAAAACAAAAGCTTTATGCATGGGCAAACCGTATTAGGCGATACAAAACAAGAGTGGATCGGTATTGCCTGAATCGCACATTTCAAAGAGACGAGAGGTGGGTGTACCGAAGATGGGAGCGACCCGAGTCTACGGCCGGTGACGTTGATGGGAGTCGACCGGATGATGCTGCCACTAATACGTTTTGGCGCAGCATCTGGTCGACGCCTGTCAACCACACGGAGAGTGATTGGATTGGGGTTGTTGAGCGAGTATGTGAACAAATTCCAACTATGGAGCCAATATATATATCAAATGATGATATAGCCAGTGCAGTCCGTTCGTTACCTAACTGGAAATCAGCGGGACCGGACGGGCTGCAGAATTTTTGGCTCAAGTGGCTCCGTAGTTCGCATACTTGCTTAGCATCTCAGTTCCAATTATCACTGGACTCGGGGTCGCTACCAGAATTTTTAACATCCGGCGTCACTCACCTACTCCATAAGTCTGGTAGCGCCACGGACCCCAAAAATTACAGGCCGATAACCTGTTTGCCTACAATATATAAACTCCTTACATCCATTTTGAGAACGAAATTAACAAAACATGTGTCTGATAATTCTATTTTGTCTGTTTCTCAAAATGGATGTAGGAGTGGGGCCCGTGGCACTAAAGAACTCCTTCTGATAGACATGGCCATTAGCCAACAGGTGCGCCGTAACCGAAAGAATCTGTCGACATGCTGGATAGATTACAAGAAGGCTTACGACTCCGTGCCACATACATGGCTTTTGAGGGTGCTGGAGTTGTACAAAGTAGATGCAACTCTATGCACCTTTTTAAGGTCATGTATGGGGCAGTGGAGGACCGTATTGCGCTATCCAGGATGCCGATCGAGTTTGGGTTGCGGTGCTCCAATAAGGATCGAGCGAGGTATATTCCAGGGCGATAGTCTGAGTCCTTTGTGGTTTTGTCTGGCTCTGAATCCCCTAAGTACCTTGTTAGAGGCTTCAGGGCTAGGCTATCGGTTAAGGAGAGGAGGTCATGTTACATCTCACCTCCTTTTCATGGATGACCTGAAATTATTTGCCCCCAACAATTTTCAACTGACTGCATTACTTAAGGTAACCGAAACCTTCAGTAATTCTATCAGGATGGAATTTGGTGTGGATAAATGTGCGGTCATGCATGTGAAGAGAGGCAGGATTATGGAATCTGCAGGGATACAACTCTCAGATTCCATACAACTTAGATCCCTCTCCCTAACCGAGACCTACAAATACCTGGGTATGTCGCAGTCTTTGAATATTTCTGAGACTGACATGAAACAAACGTTGCAGGCTCGTTTCTTTGGCCGCCTGAAAAAAGTACTTAACAGTCTTTTATCAGGTGGCAACAAGGTGCGGGCCTGCAACGGGTGGGCCATGCCAGTCCTAATGTATTCCTTCGGCATACTCAGGTGGACCCAGACGGAACTAGACGCCCTGGACAGAAAAGTCCGTTCAATGCTGACTGCATCTCGGATGCATCATCCACGCTCGTCGGTGATGAGGCTGTACATCCCGCGGAAATGTGGGGGTCGAGGCTTTTTATGTGCTAAGACTCTCCATAACCGCGAGCTGTACAACCTCAGAGAATATTTTTTAGGAAGGAACGTGGATGTGCACCGCGATGTAGTTGCTGTTGATTCAGGACTTACCCCGCTCGCTCTGGCTAAAGAGAACTGGCACAAACCTGCAGTACTTAGTACTGACGACCGAAGAGAAGTATGGAAGGGAAAGGAGCTGCATGGACGGTTTTACAGAGCTTTATATGACCCAGATGTCAATTTTAAAGCTTCTGTAGCCTGGCTACGGTTCGGTGATCTCTTCGGAGAAACCGAAGGTTTTGTCTGTGCAATTATGGACGAAGTTGTCATGACAAACAACTACCGAAAGTATATACTGAGGGACGGTACGGTTGACATATGTCGGGCGTGTCACCGGCCCGGAGAATCTCTCAGGCATATAGTGTCCGGTTGTTCGAGTCTTGCCAATGGTCAGTATTTGCACAGACACAACCAAGTGGCTAGGATAATCCACCAGCAACTAGCCCTTAAATATGATCTCATTGGTTCTGAGGTACCGTACTACAGATATGTGCCCGACCCAGTTCTCGAAAATGGTCGTGCACTGTTGTACTGGGATCGGTCTATCATTACAGACAGGACTATTGTAGCCAATAAGCCTGATATTGTAGTGATAGACCGAGCAGAGCGACTCGCAATGATAGTCGATGTCACCATACCACATGACGTCAATCTCGTGAAAGCAGAAAAAGAGAAGGAGATAAAATATTTGGACCTAGCTCACGAGATTGTCGACATGTGGGATGTGGATTCGGCTATCATTGTGCCGATAGTCGTGTCGGTGAATGGATTAATCGCCAAGAGCCTCGACCAACACCTAAAGAGGCTCGCACTAGGCAGCTGGATCAAGTCTTTGATTCAGAAGGCGGTTCTTCTCGATACGGCGCGCATCGTGAGGAAGTTCCTTTCTCTGAGGCCCTAACCACCGGTGGCTTGGTCCCTGTACCCGACACCGGTGGGTTTCCGTGGTCCTATTTTATATAGTTAAATTTATTTAATATATTAGGTTTAATTATGTAAAATGTGACTTTGAGAATACTGTTTAATAAAGAGAATAATAATAATAATAATAATAATAATAATAATAAAATTCGCAGATACAAGAAGCGTGTGGAAAGGTATTCCCATAATCGTATGTTCCAAAGTGATCAAAAGTCTGTTTAAAGAACTTGGGAACAATCAGACCAGTGTATGGGTGATGGCGATCGGCCGGAGGATGCCAAGGTTATAGCCTTCTGGCGTAAAATCTGGTCATCGCCTGTTGCCCATACAGAGGGTGATTGGATGTGTCAAGTAGAGCGAGCATGTGAACCTATAGAGAGAATGGAAGCTGTAAATATTGAAGTTGCAGACGTAGCCAATGCCATACGTCCGGCGTCAAACTGGAAGTCACCGGGGCCGGACGGACTACATAACTTTTGGCTAAAATGGCTTCGTAGTTCACATGCTTGCTTGGCTTCACAGTTTCAGTCATCCTTAGAGTCTGGATTGTTACCAAGTTTTATGACTAAAGGCATTACCCACTTGCTCTACAAGTCGGGTAGCACCGCGGATCCCACCAATTATAGGCCAATCACGTGCCTACCTACTATATACAAATTATTTACGTCCATTCTGACAAAGAAAATCAATGTACACATATTTGACAATAAGATCATGTCAGTATGTCAGAATGGATGTAAAAGTGGGGCCCGCGGTACTAAGGAGCTTCTCCTCATAGACATGGCCATTAGCCAACAGGCTCGCCGTAGCCAAAGAATCTGTCCACATGCTGGATAGACTACAAGAAGGCCTACGACTCTGTGCCTCATTCATGGCTTCTGAGGGTGCTGGAATTGTATAAAGTAGATAAAAATCTTTGCACCTTCATGAGGTCATGTATGGGGCAGTGGAAAACGGTTCTTCATTATCCAGGGTGTCGACAGGGTCTCGGAAACGGCGACCCTATTAAGATAGAGCGGGGTATCTTTCAAGGTGACAGTCTGAGTCCCTTGTGGTTTTGCCTAGCCTTGAATCCCCTTAGCACATGCAAGCTGGGAGATTCGGGGCTCGGTTACAAGTTGCGCAGGAACGGTCAAAGTATATCCCACTTGTTATACATCGATGATCTGAAATTATTTGCATGCAGTGAGTCCCAACTGACAGCGCTACTGAGGGTCACTGAAAACTTCAGTAGTTCTATCAGGATGGAATTTGGTGTAGACAAATGTGCAGTTATGCATGTAAAACAAGGCAGGATAGTGGAATCTGATGGAGTACATCTATCAGATTTCACTCAGCTTAGATCGATCCTCGCAACTGATACTTACAAATACTTGGGTATGTCGCAAGCCTTGGGCATCAACGAGACAGACATGAAACAATCGTTGCGGGTGCGCTTCTTTGGTCACCTGAAAAAGGTTCTGAAGAGTCTTCTTTCAGGTGGCAACAAGGTGCGCGCCTGTAACGGTTGGGTCATGCCACTCTTGATGTACTCTTTTGGCATACTCAAGTGGACTCAGACCGAACTGGATGAGATTGATAGGCGAGTCCGTTCACTGTTGACCACATTTCGAATGCTTCACCCACGTTCGTCTGTAATGAGGTTGTACATCCCGCAGAAGTGTGGGGGCCGAGGGTTTCTAAACGCTAAGGACCTACACAACCGCGAGGTGTACAACCTTAGGGAATATTTTCTTAAGGGCAGCGTGGATGTGCATCGGGATGTGGTTGCAGTTGATGGTGGCCTCACCCCGCTCTCATTGGCGAAAGAGAACTGGCGCAGGCCTGTAGCTTTAGGCGTTGACGAACGCAGGCTTGTATGGCAGAGCAAGGAGCTGCATGGTAGATTCTATCGGGCCCTTCACGGACCTGATGTGGATCTACCAGCTTCTGTGGCCTGGCTACGTTTCGGTAATCTCTTCGGGGAAACCGAAGGTTTTGTCTGTGCAATTGCAGATGAGGTTATCAAGACGAGAAATTACCGGAGATATATCATGAGGGACGGCACAGTAGACCTATGTCGGGCTTGTAATCGACCTGGTGAGTCCCTCAGACATATAGTCGCCGGATGTTCTCGTCTTGCTAATAGCGAGTACTTGCACAGACACAACCAAGTAGCCAGGATCATACATCAGCAACTGGCTCTGAGGTACAGGCTTGTGGACGTCGAAGTGCCATATTACAAGTACATCCCTGAGCCAGTTCTCGAGAATGGTCATGCAACACTGTACTGGGATCGATCTATTGTCACAGATAGGACTGTTGTTTGCAACAGGCCTGATATTGTGATAATAGATCGATCAGAGCGCCGCGCAATTATTGTCGACATCACTATTCCGCATGACGACAATCTCGTGAAAGCAGAAAAAGACAAACAAGAAAAATATTTGGACTTGGCTCACGAGATTGTCGATATGTGGGATATTGATTCGACAACCATTGTTCCGATAGTTGTGTCCGTTAATGGACTTATAGCCAAAACCCTCGAACGCCATCTAGAGAGGTTGAAACTAGGCAGCTGGGTCAAGAGTTTGATGCAAAAGGCAGTAATTCTGCAAACGGCTCGCATTGTGAGGAAATTCCTATCTCTGGAGACCTAACCGCCGGTGACTTGGATCCTATTCCCGTCGTCGGTGGGAATCTATTTTTATATTTTTAAATGTCATTTTTTGTTTGGAATGTTATATTTAAAAATGTAAAAAATAGGAAAATTATATAAATAAAGAGAATAATAATAATATTCTACCACATTCACACAACACCATCTAGTCCCAAACCAAGCAGAGCTTGTACTATGGGTACTAAACAGTGGATAAACATACATATATAAATTTTTTTTTGTAAATACATACATATTATACATAGAAACACCCAGACCAAGACAAACATCCATGTTCACGCACACAAATGTTTGACTTGAGCGGGAATCGAACCCGCGACCTTCGGCGTGGCAGTCGCATACACTCCCGCTGCGCCAACCGGTCGTCCGAGATAAATGCCCCAAACGTTTTATGTCATTACAATAATCAGCTTAACAATAATTCTACCAAATGAAACGTTGTCATACAAAAATTTGACAATCGTTAGTCGTCAAAGTGCAAAATAGGCGAAACGTTGGTTGGCAAGTGATAATCGGCCAAACAATATTTGGCGAAAAGGCAGGATCCCCAGATGCACTCTTAATCTCGCATACAAATTAAAGCAGCAATAAAATGGTGCAGCTTCACAAATTGATTAAAATGCTTCTACAAAATCGTATTTACAATTCTTATAACCCATACTAGCAAGCTGTTTTAAGTATCAGTCATATACATTAAAAAGGAAAAGGCAATTCCGACCCTAAGAATCCGTATCGAAAGGGATTTCACAAACAAATGGAAACAGAATGCACGCACTCAGACTCAAAACAATTATTTCTGTGTTACACAAAGGGTATTTATGTGGGAATCGAATCTGTAACACTTGCAGTGTGAAGGAGTGATTCGAGCACTATAATTATATGCAGTAGAGGTTGTAGTACTACAAAGGTTATTTTAACGTATTGCCGATTAGTTACATTGAAACACAATAAAATTCGGTTCTGCAAAATAATAGCTTATAATTTTAACACAAAATTGTTACTATTGTTTGACAGAAGCAATTATTGACTGGCATTTGGCATTCGGTTTAAATGAAGTCAAAATATTAGGCATTTAATCGCTTTTAGCTTCCTAGAAAGGACTATAATTTCAGCAGTTAGATTTTAAAATGTTGTTGTTACTGGTACCATAAATTGTTGCAATTACTGGACAACTAAATAAGATAAGGAGGAAGATTATAAAACAGTTAAAGCATAATATAGAAAACTAGATGATCCCCGCAGATGCCATCGAAAATTTAATTTTAATACAACCGTTTCTAGCCGATCTTTTGGGAATTTTGGGAAATCTTAGTGCACCCTTACGGTTCTCAAAGAAAATACAAGCCAAATTTCGGTTCCTTACGCCAAAGTCAGGCAGTAACGCAAGAATATTATTTTTCGTAAACGTAGGTATAGTTTTGGAAAGTTGAATAGGTACACTAAAGCTGCTTTCACGTTTAGTTTTGGTAATAGCACTAAATAAATCTGCCATATTTTTTCATAACAACTGACGAAACCAATCTCTACCTAATACAGTAGCTAGTTTCAAATGAATTTAAGCCGTGCTGTAAACAAATCTTAGACATTTAAATATTGCCCAAGTATTATATCACTCATACTTAAAAGATGATAATGTTATTTCAGATTGACAATTCGAAGTTTACCTAGAATAATGAGAATAAATGGGTTTGGCACGCGTCCAGAAGGCATCCATTATGTATTGAACTCCCTATGCCTACACGAACAAAGCAGAATTTATAGACACTTTAATTGTTTCTCATTAGTAAGCACTTCTCTGATAATATAATTTAATTTCATTGCGTAATGCTATTTTGATAAGGAATTGTCTGAGAAATAAGATGTTTATTTTTAAGTCAATTCCTGCTCAAAAATATTTCCTATATTTTAATCAGTCAACACAAAACGCAGCCACACTCTAAACTACAATTTACGAACCATAATAATAAACCACAAATTGTTGTTTCGAGTCGGTTTTCCTTTTAGGCGGAGGAGCTCCTTGCAGGCACTCCTTCCAGGAGTTATTCATATTGCAAACTTTGTCTTTAAAATATCCCTACAACCTCAGGCTACAAGAGCTCCTCGTAGATCTTGGAATTTACTACGGGAGTAAAGATAAGGTAAAAGGTAGTACAATCTTGTATCCTACATCAAATATACAGCTTTTAACATTTGAATATCTTTCATAGGCCAACAGCTGAAGCTATGTCAAAACCTTATCTTAACAATATTTCCTCCTCTAAACCAATGCCTTAGACTCAAGTAAACATACTAACCTAACGTTAATTTATCAACTCCCTTCGTTTTCGTTATGCTTTTTACTTTCAGCGAGGATATAACACTGTATAAACTCGGACAGGTAGCACTGTATAAATAAACATCAAGACTTCCCAAGACTTTATTTCGCTATAAATTCTTGTTCCGCTCATGAATGTGTCCGGCTTCTAAATCTTCTAATATTTTTGCTGCAATCCTTTGTATAAAGTTGAGTTTGGTTTATTATTCTAGCCTTTAAAATATTTGAGATTTTCTGCATTGGCAGTTCTATAATACTATCCATATTGTGTCTTGCTAGCTTAGCAATATTATAACTATGTATACCTATATCAATCATGAACCATGTGGGCCACATCATAGTGCGTTTTTTTGTATTCTTCTCTGAATGCACAAGCATTTTAAATTATACATTTGAGTATCAATATTAATTAACAGCAATGCGGTAACTGTACATACATATTACTAAACTTTTGTGTATGTTATAAAAATAATTGCATACTCATTCATTCACCAAGTGAGCCTCAAGACTCAAATATATAATTATGTATACAGCACGTACCTACCGCAAGAAAGTAAGAAGATCACATAAAAAGTCATCAAACCGTGCTCCGTTTAGTTGGTTACAAGTACACAACGTCACGCCTTTTATCCCCGAAGGGGTAGGCAGAGGTGTATTTCTACACCCACTTTTCGCCAGATATACCTTAGTCCCACGTAATAAGGGGCGAGCCTATTGCCGTACCGGGCACATTTCCAGACTCCGTGCTGCTACTGGGGATTTCGTGACAGAAAAACCCAATAACACTGCCCGACTCAGGAATCGAACCCGGGACCTCCCGATCCCACGCGCACATTTATGCCGCGAGACCAACGAGGCAGTCGTATAGGGTTTGCTGTCGAGTTTTCCGTCTCTCCGCAAAGATGGTATTTGCATCGTGTTATCCCTTAGTCGCCTCTTACAACACCCACGGGAAGATAGGGGGTGGTGCCACTTGTATTCTATGCCGTCAACCACACGGCAAACTGGTTACAAGTAGTTCCAAAAAATGACTAGTAATGAGAGGAAAAATATTTGAGTGCGCAAGAAATGTAGAAATATAGATGAATGTGACCCATTTCTTGATATAGTATTTTGTTTTCAGTTTTCCTAATCCAGTTTGATTGTCGGACTACATAAAATTTTGTCAAAGGCAGGCCTTTTAAAGCTAACCGCAGTGGACAAAAACTGCGTCATAGCTATAAAAACACTAACTTCTAACCACAAAAGGGGCACAAAGTCCGTGTCGGCAGGCCATATCGTAAATTTAAACCTACACATTTCCACCCATCTATTTAATTAAATACAAAGAAACAAAAAGCCTAGCCCTCAATACATAAAGATCTATTCACAGGCGTCCAAATTTTAATTCCCAAAGCAAAAACCGACCAAATGAACCAATATAAACTCAGATTAATTAACTAATGTACCGCAGAACCTTCATCATGTAATCCATGTTTTTGCCACCGCCCAAACTTTTTTTTTGTTATTTTATCTGTTATATCTGTGCCAGCTACAGATCCTGTAACTGAACAGGTAAATAAAAGTTGGAAAATTAGTTAGTGTAACATTGGGATCAACGTCGACAGTAAGATTAACTACGGAATTCAATATTCGATCTGTAGATTTTAGATTCGTTTTTGACATAAGCTCCATACAAAATATGTCAAACACGAATCTCGAATCTCAAAATCCATGTATGGATCGAATATTGAAAATGGCCGTAAAACTGTAAGTCTGTTAAATGAAAAATGTCACCTTTCTGGACCAAGTTTGGAAGAACAGGTCTGTTGTTTAATTATAGGCGCTAAATTGGTGTTAGGGGAATAGGGACAGTCTTAATTTTGTTAGTGTATCTAAATAGATACTAATTAACTAGGAGATATTAATAAGTTAGTGTGTAAGAGTAGTAGAATATTAAGAATATTTGTTAGCGTTTACTTGAAGTTGACATAGGTATACACATTTGTTAACTTTGTACTATGAATTTATTGCTTCGTACAAGAGATTTTAATGAAGAACAAAGTTTTTATATTTATGTCCAAGTCGAGGTGCTTAAAATAAGTATGCTGATCGTACCTGCAAATATGTTTGATTGTGTTTTTTTAACTTAAACGACTAATTGTTTTATTCAGTTGTTTTTATGTGTAAGACAAATGCCATACATACTTTTGTATTTACTTGATCGTACTGAAATATTGTATTTTAGTTGAATCGAAGAAAAAGTAGAACTGTTTTCTACTTTAGAAGTTTTATAAACAAGCAAATATACCTATTAGCCTATTAACCTTAAAGATGACTATTTTATTAAATAAATTTAAAAATAAATAACAATAAAACGTTGAAATAAATTTAAGATCAACATAATTTACTTTGACAAACACACTGATTACAAGTGCATCTACCCTAAAACAACATAACTAAGAAAGGCGAGTTAGGCCCAGAATACAATTTTGTGTCTCAAAAACATATAAATTACAGAAAAACCTGGTGTCTGAAATGTAATTATCTAGTCTAAACTTCGGATTGTTTACTTGATTGATATAAATTTAGATATAGAGAGATCCATTTATCAAACAAGAACTTTGAAGACTATGGTATGTAAATATTTTTATTGGAAGAATGCCATAACTCATCTTTATCAAGTTGAAGAAAATAACTTATTAATCGGTGCCAAGGTTTTTTGTAACTACAAAACTAAGGAAGTAAAAGGACTAGGATGATATATTATATCACATGTTATTATATAAATGAAAAAAAATATATATTTGGTATAATAGAGGGAATATTAATGCTGGTAAGAATTATGGCGCTGGCACAGATTTTGAGGCCCATTACCGATTTTAAGAGCCAAAAGACACAAGAAGCGTGCCGCATGCGGCTGGCCGCAGTATTTACGATGGCCGCAAGTCAATGCATTGCGCCCAGCCGCTAGTGCGTTTACGCTCGTAGATTAAAACCAATTCAACTGACGATTTTTATCATCTTGCATATAACAAGAAAAACAAAAACTGACTAACAAAACACTCTGAACTCGAACGGCGTTTGAGGTTAGGAACTACTATAATTTATTGATTCCTACAGTAATTAGTCGAGTAAGCTATTATTTGATGCTAATTATATTAATGTAACGGGCCTCTTTGATAGTAAAATACATTGAAATTAAACTACAGTTTACGGATTTTATCGCGTTGTATTGGTTTCACTAATTTATTACATTTGAAACTAAAGATCTAGAAACTATATTTTTAATTTATTACTAGCCGACGTTTCGAATTCTTTACAGAATTCATGTTCACGGCAGACTGAGGTGATATTTGTCTTTTTCTTGAATGTATAAGTTATCTCAAAGTACCCGAACATTTTTCAACTACTGGTGTTACTATTTACGCAGAATGAGCTCACAGTGTCCTTAGGTCTTCTGGTGACTTTGTCCTTCTTGGGTTTCATTAGGCTTATGACAGGGTCCCAAGCTGGAGGAACATTCCAACCATCTTCCCTATTGAAATTAGGGTGTTTTTTAATTTCAATAGCCTCTCGTATCATCCTTGGAAGAAAACGATGTTCTTTTGGAAGTATCTGTGGTTCATCAAATCGCAGGTAGTGGTTGGGTCCTTGTTCCACATGTTCATACACGGCAGACTTTGTTGAGCGTTTATGTTTTATGTCAGCTATATGTTCTTTGAGTCGAATGCCTATGCTTCTCTTGGTTTGTCCAATGTATGAGAGCCCACATTCACAGTCAATTTTGTAGACACCGGCCTCTTGCAAGGGTAACTGACACTTGACAGATGGTAATAATTGACTGATCTTCGTTGGCGGCTTGTAGTAAGTTTTGATAGAAGCTCGCTTCAAGATGTAGCCAATTTTGTCGGTAACGCCCTTGATGTATGGGAGGACAGCAGGTTGTCTTTCTACTGTGGCTGGTTTTTCTTTCTTCTGGGATCTGTGACAGTGGCGCGGCGGTCGGAGCTTGTTGTCTTGCAGAACTTGCCTGACATGTTGAAGCTCAGCGTCCAGGTGTTTCTTGTCACAGATCCCGCGGGCTCTCTGAAACAGAGACATTCCTACAGTAGCTAACTGTTTAGGATGGTGGTGAGATTCACCGTTTAAGTACCTATTTGTATGGGTCTTTTTCCTATACACAGTATGGCTTAAGGAGTTGTTTTTATTCCTGATGATAAGTACATCTTAGAAAGCTAAAGACTTGTTTGCCTCTAATTCCATTGTGAATTGTATTTGGTTATTAATAGAATTAAGATGGTTTAGGAAAGCATTAATACTATCTGTTGGTAAAATTGTGAAAGTGTCATCTACATACCGCTTGTAGAACCTCGGTGTGATGATGGCAGTCTGCAGCGCTCGCGCCTCGAAGTCCTCCATGAAGATGTCAGCGACAACAGGCGATACTGGGGAGCCCATTGCTACACCGTCTACTTGTATGTAGTATTTCTTGTTCCATAACAGATAGCCCGTTGTCAGGCAGTGTTTGAGTATTTCTGCATATTCCTCAGGCATGTTGTTTTCTCTCAGCTTCCTTCTAGTAATTTCTACACAGTCATGTTCTGGTATGCATGTGAGTAATGACTGTATATCAAAACTAACCATAGTTTCCTTGTCAGAGAGATGTAGGTGTTTGATTTCACTGACAAAATGGTAGGAATCTTTCACATGTGCTCTCGTATTGCCTCTGAGCGATGAGAGAATCTTTGCCATGTGTTGAGCCAGTCTGTAAGTTGGTGCGCCTATCTGACTAACTATCGGGCGCAGAGGGGCGTTTTCCTTGTGTATTTTTGGTAGCCCATACATTTGAGGAGGTTTTACACACGATGGTATTAAATATTTCACGTCCAAATTAAGTTTTTCCGAGTATTTCTTAATAATATCACAAGTTTGCTTGAGTATTTTGTTCGTAGGGTCTGACTTAACCAACTTGTAGGTACTTTCATGCGACAAAAGATGTTCCATTTTTTGTTTATACTCGGACGTGTCCATTACTACCGTTGCATTTCCTTTATCTGCTCGGAGTACTGTAAGTTCAGTTCTAGCTTGTAAGTTCTTCAGTGCGAGATATTCGGTCTTAGGTAGATTCCTTGCCGGCACTTTCGATTGACGTAATACAGCCGAAACGTCCTGTCGTATGGCTTGCTGTCCTCCCATACACCAAGGGCGTGACCGATAAAATTGGCTACATCTTAAATCGAGTTTCTATCAAAACTTACTACAAGCCGCCAACGAAGATCAGTCAATTATTACCATCTGTCAAGTGTCAGTTACCCTTGCAAGAGGCCGGTGTCTACAAAATTGACTGTGAATGTGGGCTCTCATACATTGGACAAACCAAGAGAAGCATAGGCATTCGACTCAAATAACATATAGCTGACATAAAACATAAACGCTCAACAAAGTCTGCTGTGTGTGAACATATGGAACAAAGACCCAACCACTACCTGCGATTTGATAAACCACAGATACTCGCTAAAGAACATCGTTTTCTGCCAAGGATGATAGGAGAGGCTATTGAAATTAAAAAACTCCCTAATTTCAATAGGGAAGATGGTTGGAATGTTCCTCCAGCTTGGGACCCTGTCATAAGGCTAATGAAACCCAAGAAGGACAAAATCACCAGAAGACCTAAGGACACTGTGAGCTCATTCTGCGTAAATAGTAACACCAGTAGTTGAAAAATGTTCGGGTACTTTGAGATAACTTATACATTCAAGAAAAAGACAAATATCACCTCAGTCTGCCGTGAACATGAATTCTGTAAAGAATTCGAAACGTCGGCTAGTAATAAATTAAAAATATAGTTTCTAGATCTTTAGTTTCAAATGTAATAACTTAGTGAAACCAATACAACGCGATAAAATCCGTAAACTGTAGTTTAATTTCAATGTGTAACATTCGCGTAAACCCAAGAAGATAATAGTAAAATAACTTTAAGATTAAAATGGTGTAAGGGCGGTTTCAGATTAGCGTATTTTTCTGCGCGTATACGGTCGTTTTAGCATACGCGCTTACACGCGCGCTACAATACGCGCTTCAAAAAACCAGACAAACGTAAACGGGCGTGTTCGCTCGAAACGGTAGTGACGTCTTGTCAATGTCAACATGGATTTTGACGGCTTGTGGTTATACGAGCTTAGAAGCGCGTCAACGCTCGTACGAGTTGCGCGTGTGCCAAAAGGCGCGCCTATACGTGCCTACATGCGCTTTCAAAAACGAGCTTATACGCGCGTATAAAACGCTAATCTGAAACCGCACTAAGCCATGCTGAAACTTCGGGTCAAATAGGTAGGTACTTATAGCTATTGCACGAATATTAGACCCTATTTCATAAAATGTTCGTTTGTAAAAAAATTGCGAACGTTTGTTCGAGAAAGATATTCAATGTCCCAAGATGTCAGTTAGAAACAAACGAACATACCAGTGGATTAGGGCCGTTATAAGGATAAAATGTAGATTAGTTTTGTAATAAATTATTTAGTACCAAAAACCCTGTTCATGAATATTTTCTTGAGTTGAACAATTATAATTAATGTTTAATTTAAAGTACCACTTAATGATCTTCTTTTGGTAAAATTACTTATTTGATATTGTAGCGCTTACTACATTAAATTACTAAGAATTAAATGAACGAGCAGACATGTGGGTTCAATTATATTATTATAGGTACTATTTATATTTTAAATATCTTTATTTCATCAGTGTAGGAGTTATATTTGTATAATATTATTTTAGTAATATAATTTGCTATAATAGTAACCAAGGTAAACTCACACAAAGACTCCAAATAAGGCATAGCCTCGTTTGGAATAAAACTAAAAAAACTCGAACACTATCATAATCATGTCTGGGCCCTGTTTAATAAAGCTGACAATTCGACAAATATGTCAAAAAAAGACAAAATTGTCGAATTGTCGCGCTTAAGCTGTTTAATAAAAGTGACAAATAAGTCAAAAGTCGACAGGTGAAATCTTGTCATATTTGTCATGTAAAAATGCGTTTAATAAAACTCGACATATTATGTCAGAAAACCACGGTCAACATATTTCTGACAATTGTCGGATTCGGAGTCGTGACAATTATGTCGACTTTTGACATATTTGCAAATATTAGATTTCGCGACAGAGGGTATAGGCTCCTGTCAGAATTGTCGGACAATTTTACAAATATGTCAATATGTCATGACAATTTTCTGTTTAATAAAGCAGATTTGACAAGTTTTTCACGACATATTGTCATCTGTCACCTGTCGCTTAAAAAGTTTTATTAAACAGAAAAATGTCGGATTGTCGCGACAATCCGACATATTTGTGAATTTTCCACCGTGACAATTTTGTCGCCTGCAAGTTTTATTAAACAGACAAATTGTCAAATTGTCACTTTTTGACATATGTCGGACTTGTCGCATTGTCAGCTTTATTAAACAGGGCCCTGGTAACCATATCTTACAATTTCGCTCAAACAAATTCAATGTACGATTTATTGTACATTTAGTAATAATGATTTAATGTTACACAAAACTTATCTTAGCCATAAGTCGAACAATTATAACAATCTTCTCGACAGATCAGTTAAATAACACCGTGACTCAAAGTTCACCAATTCACATTAACTGATTGATTTACCCGCGAAGTTTCCTCGTCTTTTTAATATTACATCTCGAAAAGTTTTCTTATTCTCCTCCACAGCCTTTAACATAGCTAACACATTTAATTTGGGAAGTCTAATACATATTCAGTGCGGAAGCTGTGGAAACGTCTAATTTATTACTATACAACATGGTGAGAGTTAGGAGATTTCCAGACAGATGCGTTTTCGGCGGAGAAGCGCTTTCGTCATAGGGTAGATGTTAGATCATAATTAAGTATAGTAGCCTTCTTCGGGGCCTTTGAATTTTTTGCGCTAGAAATAATATTTAAACGTTAGTTTTTAGTGTTTTAAGTAGGTAATATCTTATTTTTATATTGGTATGTAGTGTCCACCTACCTAATTTTGTATCCTTATATTGATTTTATAATTATAAATATATATGTCATACAACAAATAAATAATATAAGTAATAATTTAGAATTATATAAATTACATTTAGTGAAGTTATATTAATTTTATATCGTTACATAAAATATTATGTATAGTTAACCCTTTAATGTACAATGAACGCCGATAGGCGTCACAGTAACAAAAATTGTATTGTGTCGTTTATCATGTTAATTTATGCGGACACACAAACCTAGTTTGTTATTAGATAGTTAGTTCACCGCGCGGCGATGCTGTGACGCGCTAACCTGCTCCTGCGCACCGGGCACGGGCCACGCCCACCCGCATTCCACAGCACGGTCGCGCGGACAGTCGCGTCTACGGACGCGAAACCTATGCTCGCTTGCTTGTGCGCCGCGCTATACGATACTCGCTTACCTACCTGCTTTTATGTATGCTAAATTTTTATCATCGTAAAATAAGACTTTCCGTTTTCTCCTTCCGTGTGCTGTCATTACTGCTTCATTCTTACTCCTTCTGTATTCTATTAGTGCTTCTACATAAACAATAAACTGTATTAGCGTGGACTTTAGTGTTTCCTTCACAACACCGTACCTGAGAACCAGTAAGTACCAGCTAAGCACCTCCAACACTGCTAAAGGTAGTTTGTTTTTTTGCCGTGGGCTGTCCGGCGGAGTAGAATAGCCCTCCCTCACTCCTACCGAGGTGTCGTTAAAGGCGACTTAGGTAATCCGACGCCCGTAATATCAGCAAAATATAACTTAGATTGGCGTCCTTAGTCTTAGAGAAGGAAAACTCGATATAAACCCGGAGGGCTGTCTCGCCGTTAGGGACTGACTGTCAAATCCGAAAATAATAAATAGTACAGTACAACTACCGACCTGATCATGGCTGTGGGAAATATTACATTAAATTTACTCCAGGGAGGTAGCGGCGGTGCCGGAAAATCTCCTCCTCATCCTGTATCTACAGGACGAGGCTGCTCCTCGTATTCTGGGGGGAGCAACCTTACAGCTGTAGGCGGCGACGATATTCGCCATACGTCACGCCGAAACAACCAAAACCTTAAGCGAAACTGTTCTTGTCGGGGCGGAAAATGGGGATCGGAACGTCGATTTGCGACGTTGAATGTAAGAGAAGCTATAAATGAGAAACTGCACGAAGTATACGAGTTAATGAGTGACAGAAAGGAGAAATACCAAATACGGCCTGTAGCAGCCAGAAAAATATGAATCGTTGAAATTAAACATATAATTTTTAAAATGTATACATCGTTTTTGTTTCTTGATAGAGCTTCGGTGAAAGAATTTAGTTTTTAAAGATTATTATTTTGAATAGGCTATGGTAATAACGGTTGAATGTCTTATGTTGCCAGCATTAAAAATAAAATGAAGTATGGTAGGCAGAAATTGTTTTAAGCAAATAATATTTTTATTATTATATTAGAAAACAATATCTTTTATTTACTTTATAAATATATTTGTAAAAAGAATCAGGAAATATATAATTTATTATATATTCCATAATTATTAATCGGTAAAAATCGTTTTGTTTTTAATCGATAGTAGAAATATTAAATATTAAAAAATATTTATATATATATATATATAGAAATATTTTATCAAACCATTTGCCACACATTTTTTATCGGTTATGTCATTCGTGTTGCTTGCTACTGCGCATCGTGAATATTTTGCTCTCATTTATTGGTGTTTTCGTACGGTTTTAATTGTAATGTAATTGAATATAAATTCAATAATAATGATCACTACCTTCTACCCATGCTAACAATATGCAGCTGTGAATTTAATTGTGGTTAGTTTTTTTGGACGAGTATACATAGTACAAGGTTCACTAGTACACAGGTGATTATTAATTATTATTGGCCTCTCTTTATGTAGTTTTTGTTCTTTATGACACAAAGACATACCTTTATTTACATCTAGGTATTATATTTATGTTAAAATGCAATTTTGAGGTATATTTAGTTGTGGAATAATTTCCATTTCAAATATCTCGTATCTTATTTCCACCAAAAGTTATGTAAAAAAAATTATACAGGTTAATAGACATACATACATACATACATAACTTCACGCCTTTTATCCCCGAAGGTGTAGGCAGAGGTGTATTTCTACACCCACTTTTCGCCAGATATACTTTAGTCCCACGTAATAAGGGGCGAGCCTATTGCCGTACCGGGCACATTTCTAGACTCCGTGCGGCTACTGAGAATTTCGTGACAGAAAAACCCAATAACACTGCCCGACCCAGGAATCGAACCCGGGACCTCCCGATCCCACGCGCACATTTATGCCGCGAGACCATCGAGGCAGTCGTATAGGGTTTGATGTCGAGGTTTCCGTCTCTACGCAAAGATGGTATTTGCATCGTGTTATCCCTTAGTCGCCTCTTACGACACCTACGGGAAGATAGGGGGTTGTGACACTTGTATTCTATGCCGTCAACCACAAGGTTAATAGAGTAGTCATTTATCTTCAAAACACACATGGTGTCGTGTTTGTCCATGCCAGGCCCATAATGTATGGCTAAATGGTACATCTCCTTTGCATGTATTGTGTGTAAATGAGACTAAACGTAAAGGGAAAGAAATGCAGACGCGCGGCCCTTTCACAAACAATGACAACCAATGACGAACATGGTAGTAAAGGCGTCACTATTATTCTTTCAGAGCGAATGGCAGAATGCATGCGAGGGTATGACTGTGTAAGTCCTCGCCTTATGTGGGTCCGGATGAAAGTAGGTCTGACACCTCTATTTTTGATAGGTGTATACGCTCTGGACTCTTCTTACAGTAAGGTTGTAAGAGAGGAATTTTGGGAACAAATGAGAGAGGTTGTGTAATTGCGTAAATGAATTGAACGTATTGTCATGCTTGGCGATTTTAATGCAAAGGTCGGAGTGAAGCTTGATGGGTATGAAAATGTACTTGGAACGTTTGGTGATAAGAGTGTGAATGACAACGGCGTGTACTTGTTAGATGTATGTGTGGAGATGGGTCTGTCTGTGATGAATACGTGGTTTCAGCACAAGATGATACATATATATGTACACGTGGCATAAGAAGGAAGGACATGTTACGTTAAGAAGCATGATAGATTTTGTGATAGTCGATGAAAGAATGAGAATGAAAATAGTAGACACTAGTGCTTATCGTGGACCGGATATTGGCACAGACCAATTTGCAGATTATATATAATAGATATATAATATATAGAACGCAGATTATATATAAAGGATAGATGAAAGTGGCTTTCCGTGTCTCTGCCTATCCCAACGGGAAAAAGGCGTGAGTATATGTATGAATGTATGTATGTAGTTTGTTTATACAATAATATCATAAAATCACTTGTCCTGATTGACATATTTATCATCACAGAGTCCTATTTGAAAAGAAAGCTGGATTCATGAAATTTGATTAGTGCACTTATTTTATGACGCGCATTCTTGGAAAGGGTCTTTCTTTTTAGTTAATACTCTACTCCTTAATATCACCACATATGTACAATTATGTACTTTCGCAGAGAGATAAGTAAGCAGAGGTAGATTAAATATCAATATTTTATTTTATATTTCTTTTGATAAATCAAAATTCATCGAAGATTTTCTTGATTTTTTCATTGCTGACGATTACGGACGAGGTAGTGGCGCATCTAAATGGTAAATCCGGCTCATAGAATGGCTGTGAGCATGAAACATAACCAAGCTGCCGCCTATTTCGAGGATGAGTTTAAATGAGCAGTCATGGAATTGAAGGAAGTAAAACGAGGCGCAGGATGAGATAGAAAGAAAGGGAATACTTTAGTAATGACACCTATGTCAATTTTACTTGAAACCCTAATACGCACCTTTGCAAACACAGACCTAAACTTATGCTCATATTTGAAACGCAATTTCTCAAACAAGTTGATGTAATATTTACACGTGTATCATAATTTGTAACTCCTATTTAACTTTAAACTCTTTTAATAACTAAACCAAGAAACTTAACATAAAAGCACATAGAACTTCATAAATCCATTCTTCTATATGAGGTCTATATTCGTAAAACACTATCTTTCTTAGCCATGAACTATTCAGGAGCATGTATAAGCTGGCTCAAAGAAACATAATTAAAGTTTGAGAAGTTTAGTTAATATGTATCGGTGATTACAATGCGCAGTCATGTGTACTGACGAGTGAACTCATATAAATCTAGAAAGCACATATTACGAAAGCGGGTAATTGATTACTTAAGTTATATAGTTTCTACATTCGATATTTACTATCTAGTCCTTAGATATCAAAAACGGGGATACTAAGTATGTACTCCATTATGAAGTTTGTTAGTTATGTTCATAGACCAGTATCGTAGCAAGAATATTCATTCTAGTAATGATAAACATCAGCCGCGATAGCCTAGTGAAGAGACCGACAGACTGTTACGTAGAGGGTCCGTGTTCGAATCCACGGCGCGCACCGATGACTTTTCGGAGTTATGTGTGTATTAAACTGTTTATTATCGCTTGCTAAACGGTGAAGGAAAACATCATGAGGAAACTTGCATGTCAGAGAGTTCTCCATAATGTTCTCGAAAGACATGTGAAGTCTGCCAACCCGCACTTGGCCAGCGTGGTGGACTTACCCTTCTCATAATGGGAAGAGGCCCGTGCCCAGTTGTGGGACAGTATAAAAGGCTGATGATGATGATGATTCATAAAAAGAGAACGTTTCTCTAACCGTTTACTGGCCCAACCTAGCACAGGACAGAGACGCTTGGAGGAGCGTAAGGAAGACCTTTAATCAGCAGGGGGACAGTATAGGTTAATAAAGGATCTCTAACCGCTTTATCAGCCACATCAATAAAACAACTCATTTTAAAGGGTAAACACATTTTTGTTTTGATCTAGAGACGAATAAAATTTCAATTATTTTTTATTATGTTTACCAAAATACCTAAATTGAATAAAAATTATGTACTGCTTTTAAACAAATAGCAAAAATATTTTTATTGATTTCCTAGTCCTCA
Source organism: Euclidia mi (assembly GCA_944739405.2). Classification (NCBI taxonomy): domain Eukaryota; kingdom Metazoa; phylum Arthropoda; class Insecta; order Lepidoptera; family Erebidae; genus Euclidia; species Euclidia mi. The sequence goes on from OX123184.2 coordinate 22,025,735, forward strand.
TTAGATCCAATAAGATGACCTCGTGTTTGTTGACCGATATTTAATACTGAGAGTTCTAAAAATGCTGGTAGCTTAGAGCACCGACTTATTAATAACTATAAGAAAAAAAGCTAGTGATTATAAAATGCTCGACATGCCCGAATCGCATTACATTCTCCATAAACACCAATCAAAAGCGAGTACGGAACATTTTATTATTAAATGAATATTAATGAAGTTTTCATAAGTTAAAAAATTATTGGATGGGATTAATAATTAAATTGGGGCTGCGGATAATTATGCTTTACTAAAATGTTATTCTTTATTTAATTAATTTTTTTTAAATTTAAAAAAATATTTATTTAAATAAAATTTGGCATATTTTAGGATTTACAAAGGGTATGAAATATTACATAAATATATCAAATATATTTACGGAATATTTTATAATATATATATATATATAATATAGTATACATCAATAATTTATAACAATAATCATATACGAATATTTTTTATAATTATTATTGTGAAGTATGTAGGTAACATATTTGATACATGTAGGTAAAGGTTAAGTTATTTTACAGCTGCAATAGAAAAAAAGAACTAATCGTAAAGAACAATTTGATTACATCCAATAAAAAGAAAGTAAGCTTGTGACGTAATTGTACTTCTCATTCGGTCACATTTCCTTCAAACATCGCGAAAACCAACCACCTACATGTAAAACAACCAAGAATGTACGCCTAATTAAGAAATATATCTGTACAAAATTAATTACGTATTCCTTCATCAATGTGATTTTTCGTACACGCTTACCTAAAATTAAGTTTAGGCAGTGTCCTCTCTTAGTTAAGATATTTCTTAAGATAGAACTCTCTTTGTTGTCGTAAATTTGCAAGCACTTTTAAAGTAACCAGAGAGAAAAATCGAGATATTATCTTTATATCTGTTTAGCCATTTTAGCTTAGATTATTTTCCGATGTTTATAGTTAAGGCGGAGGTCTAGATTATACAGTAAAACACGTATGTATTACAAAAAGTTATTTGTTTTTTACTTGTGTAATAAATACAAATTGTCAACTGAGTTGTGAGTTCAATCATTGCTCTGGGCAAACAATTATTATTGATAAAGGACAAAGCCAGATTAAGTATAGGAAGGGTGGTTTTTTCTATGATGGGTAGCATTGTTTGTTTACACGTACAATGACACTATTTTGTTGCAATTTCTTACAAAACTTGCGCGCAAAAGCCATTATCTTAATATATAAAATCCTTGCGTTACTGACTGACTGACAGACACGCTACATCCGAAACTATTGGGCGCAGGAAGCTGAAATTTGGCATGCATGTTTTCTGGGGACCGTAGGGGTGCACTAAGAAGGGATTTCCCGAAATACCCACGGGATCGGTCAAAACAGATAAATTTAAAAAAATGTGTGTAGCTGCTGGCGTCCTCTAGTATTGTATAAATCTAATATTTAAAATCAGAAAACTTCTAAAGTTCATAACTTAGTTCAGACTGTGTTGAGAGTTATACACGTCATAATAATTTTGGTTTATTACCATATTGTATATCGTATTAAAAAAACAAGGTTTCCCGACGGCCGCCCGAAAAAGAAAGACGCCATTTTCCATAACTGCATCGTTTCAAAATATATAAATTACCTGCCTTGGCAAAAAATATATTTAACTTAGGGAGCGTGTTTATCCCCGCCGCTGGATCTCCACCTTGTTATGGTGGAGGGGCTCAGTAACCGTGGTAAGGTTACCCACGGTGAAGCTAAGCGAGATCCCAGGAGTGGACGCTCCACGCACACCACGTGTTGATGGAGGCCTGCGCAAGATGCGTCCAATGGTGCGGGTGCGAGGGACAGTTCTTCTGTCCCTTGCAGTCGGGCGTGGTCGCGGGAGGAGAGGCGTGTCGGTGTTACGTTGCCGCGCGCCCTATCTCCCGCGACCAAATGGGGGCGCACCATCGTTGCGTCGCGGTGGGGTCGCAGAGGAAGAGGAGATGCGGTGTTGAGTTGCCGTCCTCCCTATCCTCTTTTTGGCGGTGGAGCCCAACACTTTCGTCGCCGCAAGGTTGAAAAATCCTCATGGAGTCATTCCACCCTGGGGGCGAAAGGGACTATCAGGCTCTTACTGACTAAAAACCAACCCGTGTTCCTCATGTTCCCATGTGTCGGAGGGTTGGGTATCACCGAAGCATTCCTCGCAACCCCCCGACGGGTATTGGCCCGCCAGATGGTCAGGCGGGCCCCGAAAAATACCCCCTTGGCGGCGGATGAAGGTGTTGGGCTCCGCCGCCAAAACCCCCAGCGGCCGCAGAGGATAGGGAGGACGGCAACGCAACACCGCATCTCCACTTCCTCTGCGGCCCCACCGCGACGCAACAATGGTGCGCCCCCATTTGGTCGCGGGAAATAGGGCGCGCGGCAACGCAACACCGACACGCCTCTCCTCCCGCGACCGCACCCGACTGCGAGGGACAGACAGAACTGTCCCTCGCACCCGCACGTTGGGACGCATCCTACGCAGGCCTCACCCAAGCCCACGTAGAGCGTCCCCTCCTGAGATACCGCTTAACTTCACCGTGGGTGTACCTGAAACCCACGGTTACTGAGCCCCCCCACCACGACAAGGTGGAGATCCCAAGGGGAGACTAAAAAGTATTGACAAAATGTATATATTCGTATCATAAAAGTATATTTTCGTCAAATTTTGCACCAATTTTGATCAGATGTTTAGTTTTTTTTTTTCGATTGAGTGAGTGGTCAAATTTATGGGTTGACGTTAATATTTTCAATCAATTCAAACTAAGATTCTATGATATACTAATAATTCTACATCAATGTGAGGCTCTGACTTTTGTAAAACATTATAACTATACCTTATAATGTAAAGTTTTAGATGTTATAATTTGATATAAAAAATGTGACAGGTAAATTGAAATCCAAGTTCATAGTAAAATTTTCTTACAACATTGAGTGTGTCAAAGAATTAACAACATCGTAGATCTTTACGAATGTTTTCTCTGAATCATACAATTACACTCTAAATGCTAGCAAACAATATTATAATTAGTTTGAAACAGGCTACTATTAATTTTGTCTAGAAGATACCATTTACCAACTACAATGTTATTTAAATTTTGGTACATTATTTATAATTAAAGCACTATTTTGTTGACTTGAAATTTATGTAGGTTGTTATGAAAAGGCAGTAAGTACAATAATAATTATCTTGTGACTCAAAATTTAATAGTTGAGAGTACTACATTTTATAAGACAAAAAAATTATCTAATTTCTTTTTGTAAAAATAATTCTATCAGCTGAATAAAAACATTTAAATAATTTTTAGCTATATGAGCTATATACATACATTCTAGCGTTACGGACTAACTGACAGACCACGTACACACGGCTACTCGTCGAGCTAAACACTTTGACCTTTGTACCGTTCTTATCGCGTAGGAAATAAGTGCTTGAATCGTACTGCAACTGTATAGCTTGACTTGTCGCTGTGTGTACAGGTGAAACTATTGGACGAAAGAAGCTAAAGTTTAGTATATGTATGTACATAAGTCTCTTGGGGAGTGTAGGGATGCACTAAGAAACGATTTCTCAAAATTCCCACGGGATCGGGACAAAATGTGCAGGCGTATCTGCGAGCATCCTCTAGTGATATTATATAAATTGTGTTATCGATTCAAAAAGAGGAACTCCAAGGACCTTTAAGTACTTTGTATCCCAACCCCAGATAAGTTTTGAGAGCCTGGATAATCGGTTAGTAATAGCTTTTCAAAATTTATCGGTTAATTTAAGCTTCTATCTTTTATAATTTGCCAACTATTTACTTTAAAGTTTCAACATTTTGTATTTGTTTGACCCATCATTTAGTGACAAAGGAATCTTTGACAACAAATTACACAAATACTGTTATATAGTAATACTCTTATAAAGAAAATGTCTGTTTTATGATAAAAACAATGTTAGTGTTGTGGTAGTTTTTTTTGTTATCGGGAATTTTATGGCGTTAATGGCGTAATAGTTTAAGTGGTCGCCTTGACTTTGAGAACTGTGTGAGTGTTGTGGATTCGATCGACACGGAACAACACTTTGTGTGATTCATACATTCAGGTACTCAAATTCAAATTCAAACTCATTTATCCATATAGGTTACAAAAGCAACATTTATGAACGTCATTTCTTTTCTTTACTGAGTTTGGGTGTCTTGGTTCCCTTGTATAGTGATAAAGGATTGAGAGAGGAGGAGAGAGAAGGAAATAAATTAAATAGTTGACTAAATTCTACGTAGAATAAAATATTTTATCTCTGTCTATACCGACGGAAAAAAGGCGTCAGTGTACGTAGGTATGTGTATATCTAATACCAATATATAAAGCTGAAGAGTTTGTTTATTTGCTTGGACGCGTTAATCTCAGGAACTACTGGTCCGATTTGAAAAATTATTTCAGTGTTAGATAGTCCATTAATCGAGGAGAGCTATAGGCTATATAAGTAATATCACGTTATGAGCCACGGGAGCGGAGCAGTAGCCTTATACAACGCGGATGTAACCGCGGGCTCATCTAGCGTAGAAATACATTGTGCGATTTACGGTTCGTAATATCCAAGTTGTTTCCACTATTGACTAAAATTGTAAGTAAGTCATCGAGGCATTTTTAACGTTCAGTAGACATTTTCCGTCTTACTTATAAAAATCTCGTTGAGTGTGACTTAGCCACCTTGCAGCTGCACAGCACTCGAGCATTTAAACAATGTTAAAATTTTCTTTACTTATAAACGTTGTTTAGCTGTTGTTCAGCTGAGTAACTGATAAAGAACGATACACATACGAGGGCCACAGATTATAGCCATAATAGTCGACTAAATAACGCAATTGAACGAACACGCTTGGCTATTTTGTACCTATGAGTCATAGATACATAGCAACGATATGATATCTCCATGGCAACAATATTCTGTCATAGACTATGACAGAATATTGTTGCTATAACAAATAACAAAAAGTCTGAGAGCTGGTGAATAATTTTGGATGATTTTTGAAACTACGAGAAATATTGATAAATTTTGAAATTTACGTTTTTTTCTATTATCACACTTTCTTTGAGATTCATTCTATTTCTTTAAGGATATTATACTCATTACGGGTGTATTTTTGTTTTCATAAGAAGACCTAATAAATGTTCTTTTTCGGTTATTCTTATTATTTAGGATGGAATTATTTATTTACTCCGAAAATATTATTGAGAGACCGCATGAGTGCTGTCGGTCGTGATTTTGCGAGAGCCAACCACATCGCAATTCGCAGTAACCTCGAGCAAAAGATACAGCCAATATAAGCCTTCCTTATAAAAAAATAAACTTTAGAATGCCACAAAAACATTTTTTTTGCCTGTACAAAGATTTAAGTGTTTGCAGGGGGCCGCTACATTTCAACTAGACCTCGACTATCTTATTTAGGTTCATTTAAGGACAATCACAAAATTTCTTGCAATGCCTCAATTGAGTATGTTACCAAAGTGGTTTACCAGCTCTCCTACTATTATGTTGTTCTAAAAATATCGGGAGGAAATAATTTATAACTATACTAGTTCAATCTTCTATATAATTTTAGAAATCTGCTGGATCTTCGAAATCTCTGTTTAATTATAAGTAAACAGCATTAAAATTGAAAAAATGCAAATAAATAAATTTGACAATGTATAAAATGTCGTTGATCGAACAGCAACAGATCGATTTGAACATCACTTAGTGGCTACTAAACGCTAAACAGGGTTTATATGTAAGGTTTCTGCTACTCAGCCTCTCAGCAGTTGTTTAAAATTTTGAATAACGTTTAGAAGTAAGAGGGATAAAGTATTAGATTTCATGTAATATACAAGCAAATGATTAACTTAACATCCGACATAATAATGCTCGCGGCAAATTATTATTAACTTATCTATTTAACTTGTTTGCAATATCAGGTCATGTGTGCTGTATTTTGTTCCATGAAACGTTACACTAATTGGCTTGCAAAATCAAGTTGTTTGAAAATTTCAGTTTGGTGCTTGAATTTGGTTCCTAAACAATTGAAACAAGGGTAGATTGTTGTTTGAAATTAAATGAAATGTATCATTATTGCATGTATTGTAAACTTATTTTTTAACCTTCCAATATTTTAGGTCGAAGCTAATGCTGAAAAAACTGGCTAGGACCTCAACAGGAATCCTTTTCTGAAACGAAATGTATGGATTTATGTAATTGTTCAAATGCGTAATGTTAGCAGTAATTTTGGTATTTATTTGTGAATTTCAGATACATATATTATATTTATATATATTATGTATCACAATAAAATATTTTTGGGGCTGTGTATATTAGATTATAAGTACACATACGTACACTTACCACTTCTTCAACTACAGCTCATAACAATTACTAGGATAATACAATAAAATTAGCCCTGAACTGAAGTAGAGCCTACACTGTAATAGGTAATTATTATTCATACAAGAAAATAATATAATAGCTGGCAAGCCTGCGTCAAACAAAACATGCGTAATTTTGGAAAGACTGTTCACCTAATTTGTGTTTCAATTACGTTGTTACAATTACTCGGAGTAATTTTAAGATGATGCTTTTTAATTTTAATAAGTACCTACGTTTTATTGTTTCGAAAATGTTGTAAATTGTTTTCTGACCTAGCTTTGGTGAGTCTTTGAAGATTTAAGTTTTCCTACAGGAAATTTTTGCTTTGATAATTTTTTTTTACTGCCCTTTTTCCCGAGGCTTGTGAACAATTTCATTTGAGACGCTAATTATGTTTGAAAAGTATACATACGTAAACACGTAACGGCAGTTTACTTGAAAAGATGTTATGGTATTAACACCAATATTTTTGTCTATATTCATGCTTATAGCATGTATTGACCTACTATTCGTAACATAGTTAAAAAACGTTATCATAGGAAGCAACTTGGTTTTGTGACTGCTTGTTGCCTTTGTATTGCACCCTTACCTGCCCAAGTTACATACACGCGAAATTTCAACTTCCTTCTTACGGTCAATAATGACAAATCGACAATAATGTATTTACGGTACGGTTCCATTGGCATCCTAAAAATAATTATGAGACCAAGAAACTATAAAGAAAGTGCAAAAAATAAATTTCACTGCTAAAATTTATTATGGTGTATATTGTTGCCTTAAAATATTCTAAAATATTCTCCAAACAACACCAAGCCATTTTGTATTAAAATTTTATTTATACTCAATTAAATTCCACTGTTTATAGAGGTTACTTGGTGAATGTCTATCTTATTCTTGCAAAGTAAACAGACCCTGGTACAAAACAATACACTTAAATAATATAAGCTTCTAATCATAATAGTTTTCAAGATTTCTTGGAGTGTTTAATTTGTTGTTCTAGTGTTCTTGAAATGACTAACCTGAATATGGGTCGGAGTAAAAGGTTGCTTTGTTATAAAATAAAAAAACAACAAAATAGAACGTTGCTGCCTTGCATTTAATATCAAAAACATGCTTTAATATCAAAAACATGCTTGAATAAAAACATGCAATTGGTTCAAAATTATGATAGGTATGGAGACGTATCAAGTGGAGGAGTAGGCCAGAAATATCAAACTAATTTTGGACTGTGAAAAAAAAAGCATAGTTGAATTATTGTTACCATTTTTGCTTTCGTTTTGGATGTTTTTGAACTGATGTGACGGTTTGTTTGTATACAAAACTGAACATCTTAAAGTTTATATATATGACGGCGCATTACCAGCGCCTCTTTATTATTTCACGTCGGAATGGAAATTGCAGATGTCATGAAACGTCATCACGTCATTAGTACAGTTTTTAAACGAATCGAAGTGCTCCCGGCCGGTTGTGACGAAACGAATTGCGGTCCAGTGGCAGGGGGCACTGACGGTGTTCATGTGGACTTGTCTGGCGGACTGCGGGACATTCAGTCGGGTCGCCTGGTTGACGGTACACCATGAATCCGTCTTCGGTTCATTAAAAGACTTGCAAGTGAAAAGTGTTAGAATATAATTGTTCAGATAATGCCTTTCGTGTTTTAAAGTAGAAAGTGTATTTTAGTTTGTGTGTATTCAATGCACAATAACCCAGCTGCGCCCACTTAGTAGGAACTCTGAACACTCTGAAGTGATTATATCGGCCAATAATCTAGTTACCCGCTTACATCATTTGTGGGATAAAATTGTGCAATAAAACGTACACACAAGACGCGAGTGAGGGCGATTGTGCTGCTGCGGTGCTGGCGAATCAGTTGATTTCTCAACTGCTACCGTGGTGAGCGTATTTTATTTAATTTCTCTATTGGCCCTGCAAATTTTATTTGGTGACGGTAGTTGTAAAACGTTCTTGGTTGGCAGAATACTGCTACACGTTTAGTAACCTTAGGATTGTTGTGGTGAGGTCGCCGTCACATCACTCTGATGACATGTAGCGTCAGCAGCCGCTACAGCGTTATGGGTTCGATTCCCTCGCGAGACACGAAATTGTGGTTAAAACAGGCGTTTACTGTGAAACCGGTTGAACTTTACGATATCATGTTTCCCATGTCATGATCTCTTGGATAAGCTTCTTTTTTAATAGCTTAAAGAAGAAGGAAATAAAAAGAACAAATTTGTGGGTAGTAATGACTGATTAAATAGCGACTCCATTGCTGTATTTGAAGGGTACAGGGGCAAAAAAAGAAATGTCACAAAAACAAAAAGTTGTGTAATTAGCATTTTAATATTTCAAAGTTAACAAGTTTCTTAGGTATCACTTTAACTTATATCCAACTAATACAAACTTAACTTTACCTTTTAAAGTCTTCGTTTTAGGAACAAAAAATAGTTTTATGAAAATAAAAAATAATTAAATATTAAAAAAATAAAATAGTTCTCTTTTGGGACGTACAAAAACTGGGAATGTCCATCGTGTTCCATACAAAGAATGTCCAAATTCTCCCCCCGTAGGATCGCCACCTTGTCGTGGTGGGGGGATTCAGTAACCGTGGGTTTGAGGTATACCCAAGGTTAAGCTAAGCGGGATCCCGGGAGGGGAAGCTCCACGTGGGCTTGAGTGAGGCCTGCGTAGGATGCGTCCAAAGTGCGGGTGCGGGGGACAGTTCTGTCTGTCCCTCGCAATCGGGTGCGGTCGCGGGAGGAGAGGCGTGTTGGTGTTGCGTTGCCGCGCGCCCTATCTCCCGCGACCAAATGGGGACGCACCATTGTTGCGTCGCGGTGGGGCCGCGGAGGAAGAGGAGATGCGGTGTTGCGTTGCCGTCCTCCCTATCCTCTGCGGCCGCTGGGTGTTTTGGCGGCGGAGCCCAACTCCTTCATCCGCCGCCAAGGGGGTTTCGTTCGGGGCCCGTCTGAGCATCTGGCGGGCCAATACCCGTCGGGGGGTACTGAGGAATGCTTCGGTGAAACCCTACCCTCCGACACATGGGTACATGAGGAGTATAAAAAAAAAGGAATGTCAAAATTAAATAACATTATTAGACATGGGGATTATCTTTTCAAATCACAGTCAGCACAGCAACAACAAACAAAACAAACATTCTAGATAACCTCAAAGTTGACATAAATATTTTGACAGCTTGGACATTCCTTGTTACGTCCCGTTACACCATGGACCTTACCTGTTTTATTCCTGTACGTCGTTTTGATATTTAAGTGATACATCTGACTATTCTTGTTTTTACGCTTTTTGTATAATGCTACATTAAAATACGCGAGAAAACGAAAATGTTCCCATCAAAAATTAAATATTGGGTTTTTAGTGACATTCCTTGTTTTGCCCCTGTACCCTTCATTTTATGCTATCGTATGGGTGCCCGACTACTACTGTGACCTAGCTATAGCGCAGATATCGAAAAGACGTTTTGGGTTCGATACTTGGGTTAAAAAGAAAACGATTGTTTTTATTTCTTTTTTTCGTAATAAAACTTGAGGGTGGCTTGCGATCACGAACCTTGTGAACGCAAATAGTCTCTCTGATCGGCGTGCAGCCATTTGTGAACATAGTATGTAACGGTAACAAGACTGAGCGTACTGGGGGCTTATTCACTATGACCACTGAAATACCATGTTCAAGACATGTGTCGTCGTGACGTGCACTAGACGTAAACGTGTTTCAGTAACGTGACGTACCACGACAATCAAAATATTGTATTCAGTATGCCATACGACAGCTTGTCTATGCCTAGTTATCAATTTCACAACATTCGTTCATAAATCTTAATGCCGGTTTGCCGGCTCAATTTCGATTTTATAAATATTATTTAACTAACTTGTAATTGTCACTAAAAGCTACAGTACAAATAGAAAAGGCTAATAAAACTTAAATTATATTACTTTAGTTCAATTTCGCCAGGAACAATCTCAAAATTAAAAATTGATCTTCAAAGTTTAGTTCATCTTTTGTACTTAAGTCAATATTTGAACGAAAACATAATGATGACATTGATGACAGACATGACAGTTGCAGTCGCGCTACAATATAAAAAAAATATAAGTGCGGTTAGTGCAGCAAATAGCCCAATTCTAACAGAATCTAATAAATCATAATGGATTTATTATTTATCCGAAGACGAGTGAGACGCTGGCGCCAGCGAGAGGCGTCAATTTTCATAACACATAATATTTAATTAAATAACTTTGACACGGACACTGGTCAATAAAAAAGCAAATAAACCTAGCATTTAACCACTAACGGACACTGAAAATAATTTAAAACAAATAAACTTAGTACTTATTTATCCTCTATCGTTTTACAATAAACGCGTTACGTGCATGTTACGTGGACCCTTAGCTCACGGAATTTTGATAACTAAAACCGTGTCCGAAACGTGCGCTACCGTGCTTGTCAAACTTGAAGTTGGGATAGTGAATACCGTTTAAGCCAATAACGTGCCGACGTGGGTAACAAGCACGTTAAAACACGTTAAGACTTCAAAATGGTCATAGTGAATAAGCCCCCAGGCCGACTTGCATTATTCCATGCAAGTGCGTTTTGAGTGAAGCGTGCTGGTTATTGTTGTAGTGCAATTGTAATATTGGTTTTAGAACCAAAACCCAGCTTCGGCTGGTGTTCTGCTAAATCTAGAACAATAACTCCGGTCTAGACTGTCCTTCGCAGGGCAGCGGCGCTAAATGGTAGATTCGCGTTCGACTAATCGAATCGTACATACTAAGTTCATAGTATTAGACTGTGCTGAGCTATTGCAAAGCTATTTTGTGTGGAACTGATTGTAACGTTTGTTTCTTAAATGGACGTGTGACCTGTAGTGCTGTTTAGAACTTTAGACGTGTAGTTGGTTGGTTGGTGTGAAACCTAACCACCGTAGTTGAAATTAGTTTTGGTAGATGTTACTAGCGCGATTGTTTTGCCGACTCGAGATGTTTTGAATACCTAACGGTGTTATTTAAACGTGATTACGGCTTAGGCAGGGCGAGGCAGTTTTACTCCTTGTAATTTTGTTTTGTACAGACAATCTGTTACATTTAAACCTGCTTCTCTTTGTGCGTGATTTGTAACACGTTAATGGATGGTACAATAAAAAAAAACTATGTTTGGTGCTACCATACTGGGGTTAATGGATGGCACTGCTAGTGAAATTTAATTCGATCTTAAGATTGTACGTGAAAAAAAATTACCTACTATGTTTTTATAAATTTGTGTGATACGCTGGGAATCTTTACCAATTACCCCCGATTCTCTATCCAATTCCAAGTTACGTTTGGGACGTTTCGGAGTGATACAGTAAGGAAGATACCTTCAGTACAAGGTTTTTAGTAGAAGCTGTTAAACTCGATTTTCAGATGTGGAAGAGAATAATTGTTATCATTGTAGTGTAATGATAATCATTTTGAGTGATTTTAGTTTTCATTGTAGGTAGGACCACGTTAGTGGCCATTAGTAATGATTGTTTGCTTAACCTTATTCCCAATTGAGTTGCGAACCTTGTTAAGTCGTTGTTGTGATGTTCTTGTTCTTCATACCCTCGTTTCCGTTGCTGCGGATTTGCAGGAACTGAATGAGCTGTCTGTGCGGCGACAAGCTTTTATGTTAGGAGGCATGGTTTCCGTTGGTGCGTAAGCAAGACAAGCCCTTGTTGCGCTGTCATAGTACCTACCACTAAATGATTGGATTAGGATAAGTATTTTGTACCTATTTAAAATCGACCATTAAGTTTAAACTAGCAACTACGGGCTATGTTTGAACGCCGCGTTCTGGTGTACTTTCTGTAATAGCGAGTACCTACGTATTGATGAATTCACCATGAGTTTAATTGACACCACGATAGTTGTACGCCTTAGTTATGAGCAGGTCAGAAGTTTGTTATAAACCATACCTTAGGGAAAGCGGGTATGTCTAGGGGTACAAAGGTTGTTATTAAAGCTTTATTTTATTTTGCTTAGTAGCATACTCGCTAGATTTGAAGTTAAAGTAGAGCCCATCTTACAAAAAAATGCTATGAGAACGAATCAGGCAAAGCTATTTCAAAAGACATTGATGTTATGACCATTCTGCTGTTGAGAATTTGAAAATTATTGTTATCAAACATGTTAAAGTCGCTGTCAAATATGCGTACCTAAAGTACATTTGTGGTCTTAGGAATGTTTCCGAGTTTCAAGTACCAATGATGCTGACATAGTAAAGAAATGACAGAGTGAAGTGGTATTGTCTTAATGTCTTCAAGCAATATTGGAAACTGCACCAGAGTATCGTAGCGGTAGCCCCTAGAAAGCGGCATCTGGGTGATATAGTCTCATCTAGCCTTGTAGCGAGGACCATAGCGTGGCCCGGCATTACCTACTAGAGGGGAGTGCATAGAGATGTGGGGTTTGGACGTAATCATGGATACAGTGCCGCTTAAGTGGCTCTGATTTCATTTATGTTCATTGATTCTATATTAATCGCTAAAATTGTGTCAGTGGTGCTCGACCTGGCTTCTGTTTTATAACAGAAGCGCGTTCCAAGAATCGGAAAGAGCTCGTTACAGTCGATTGACAATCTTAGTAGTCGTTGCGTTCGCGTAGACAAAAGTAAATCGGTTTGTTCAACTGTAACTTACTAGTATCAGTAGTATCAGTCTATGCGCGGTTTACATTTAAGCAGTTTCATCTTATGTTGGTGGCAGTTGGTTTCAAATTCAGGTTTGGATGTTCTGGTAGAAAAGATGAACAATAAATAATTGAAAGTTGCGTTATTATCATCTTTATTCTTGAGCAGAGAGCCAAGCACCCAGTGAAGTTGTAAAAGATTTTGATAATCACTTGAAATTTCGATGTACGGATATTGAATTAGTCTGAAAGGAACAGGGTCTCCAATCAGTGGGTATTTCATGTGAAAAATCCTTGTAAAATTCAGTTGGTAGATAAGTTCGCGTGTGTGATGCGCGGCCCGTGAGTGGCGCGCATCCTATGCGCGGCTTTGAGGTGCCTCGTGATCGGTATAGTTACAACCTGTATCGCTTTCTGGCAATTAAATTTAAGGTGGTTTGTTAAGGGAGTTTGGTTAAAGGTTGAGTGAAATGGTTTTATGATAGAAATGACTGGACCATAAATTGATTAACGATCAATCGATCAAAATAAAAAGAGATGACATCACTATGTTCTTTGAAATGTCAGGGTCATGATGGGTTAGTCGAAATTAGTACCAGCTTATTGAACGAAGAGAAGGCCGAGACGGCGGTGATTGATGTAGAACTCGATGAGGATTATCCTCATAGACTCGGTAGATGCGTAACACATCGGCAGGCTCCTATACTATTTCAGTAGCATTTGATACAATCACAGCAGGATCAGATAACCTTTGCATCAACTCAGACCATGAGCCAATTGAGCTCTAAGTTCAAATTCACGCTGAATACGACAGTTCATAACTGATAGGTGAGGTTAGGCTTGACGTAGCATAGGTTTAGTTTAGCTAGGCGTAGGTTTGACCTCCCCTGCGGCATGCTACATTATTACTTCTTTGATCAAATTACACATATTCACATCACATTTAAAACTTACATTACACATTTATTACTTGGGTATTTAAATTTAACTGTAGTCTGAAATAGATAAGCTGGACGAAAGAGCCAGTGCCGTCCAGTCCATGCCTTGTTTGAAGGATGGTTGAAAGGGCGCACTCGTCCGGTCCAGACTTATGTTTAGAAAGTGGTTAGGTAGGAGGACAGTGTTGTCCGGTCCATGCCTCGTTAGGAGGATGGTCGAAAGGGCACACTCGTCCGGTCCAGACTTATGTTTGGAAAATTAGGAGGACAGTGCTGTCCGGTCCATGCCTCGTTCGGAGGATGGTCGAAAGGGCGCACTCGTCCGGTCCAGACTTACATACATACATACATAGACTCACGCCTATTTCCCGGAGGGGTAGGCAGAGACTACGGAACGCCATTTGCAACGATCCTGACATACCTCACTTGCTTCACTCACTCCCATCAAGTTTCTCATGCATGCTCTTCTGTTAAGGGTACTTCTGACTTGTCCTTTTTTCAGGATGACTCAAATCTGGTCAGAGAACGTTCTCCTAGGTCTTCCCTTTTGTCCTGTCCCATTCACACTAGACCGATATATCTTCTTTGTCAGTCTATCGTCATCCATCCTCTCTATGTGCCCAAACCATCTTAACATGCCTTTCTCAATGCTTGTCACTACATCTTCTTTTACCCCACACCACTCTCGTATCACACAATTCTTTACTCTGTCGGTCAAAGACACACCACACATACTTCTCAGTGCTCTCATTTCTACAGCATTTATTCTACTTTCAAATCTCTTCTGCCATACCCAACTTTCACAACCATACATAAGGGTAGGCACTAACACACCTCTATGTACAGCCAAACGTGCCTTTTTGGACACGTTTTGACTGTTCATAAACGCCTTCAGAGGTCCATTCACACAATTACCTGCATTAACTCGCCTTTCAATATCTGCTTCATTCTTACCATTTCTTGTAAACAACGTACCTAAACAAACTCTTTTACTTGTTCCACTCGCTGTCCATCGACCAAAACATTACAAGCCGTAACGCTTTCCTCCTTTTCAAAAACCATAACTTTCATTCCTTTCCTTTCTAACGCACGATGCATGATTGTTACCATCTCCTGCAACTCCTCCGTTGAAGATGCAAGTATAACCTGATCATCAGCATAAAAGAGGCATTTGACGAGTAACCCATTCATCCTTAATCCGCAGTCACTATGTTTTAAATCTTGCAAACAACTGTCCATGAAGAGGTTAAACAGCCACGGCGACGCTACACATCCCTGTCTAACACCTTTATCGATGGTAAACCAGTCAGTGTATGCCCCGTTTATCCTCACACAAGCTCTAGAATCCTCATAAAGGGATTTCATAGCTCGAATGAGGCTGCTGTCCACCCCATTCATTGAAAGCACCGACCACATTTCATTCTTCACCACTTTATCGTAAGCCTTTTCCAAATCCACGAATGCGCAATAGACCTTTTGACCTTTGGCCAAAAATTTTCCGGCTATGCTTCGCAAGGGAAAAACCTGATCCGTGCATCCCATACCCTTTCGGAGTCCCGCTTGTACATCCCATATTTTCTTGTCGGTTACTTCCATAACTCTTTCAATAAGTACCTTTGCATACAATTTGCCAACAATGACTTATGTTTGGAAAGTTAGGAGGACAGTGTTGTCCGGTCCAGACTCATGTTTGGAAAGTGGTTGTGAGGAGTCCTCACTGAAGACAGTGTTGCCCGATCCAGACCCATGTGGAAGGGTTGGTGGAAAGGGCGCGCTCGTCCGGTCCAGAATTATGTTTAGAAATCGGTTGAGAGGACAGTGTCGTCCGGTCCAGACCCGTGTGTAAGGGTTGGTCGAAGGGCTCACTCGTCCGGTCCAGGCTTACGGTTTGGAGAGTCTTGTACTCTGGTTGTCAGGGTGGACGAGCGGACTGCTTTTCAAGGTAAGCTATAGATAATTGTGTGATTGATACAAAATTGCAAAATGAAGCGCCCGAGGACGGTCGCAGGTCAGTCTGGCCGTGACGGCGCATTACCAGCGTCTCTTTATTATTTCACGTCGGAACGGAAATTGCAGATGTCATGAAACGTCATCACGTCATTAGTACAGTTTTTAAACGAATCGAAGTGCTCCCGGCCGGTTGTGACGAAACGAATTGCGGTCCAGTGGCGGGGGGCACTGACGGTGTTCATGTGGACTTGTCTGGCGGACTGCGGGACATTCAGTCGGGTCGCCTGGTTGACGGTACACCATGAATCCGTCTTCGGTTCGTTAAAAGACTTGCAAGTGAAAAGTGTTAGAATATAATTGTTAAGATAATGCCTTTCGTGTTTTAAAGTAGATAGTGTATTTTAGTTTGTGTGTATTCAATGCACAATAACCCAGCTGCGCCCACTTAGTAGGAACTCTGAACACTCTGAAGTGATTATATCGGCCAATAATCTAGTTACCCGCCTACATATATAATAATTTTCATTAAATACTCTCGTTATTTTTTATCGTTACTTTTCACCAATGGTCTGAAGTGTAACTTTGTAATATATCCTTATGATTTCAATGACTTATTCGTGATTAAAAAACTTGTGTTTCACTTTGTTCCTTTATGGCAAAGGAACTAGTCAAGTTTGATATTGACATAAAGCAATCACCACCGCCCTAGCAAAAAGCTCACCCTCTACAAAATCAATGAAATCAAATTATACCTGACATCAATAATTATCGCAACGTAACGAGTCTTTCTAAACCACTAATTAAAATCACATTCATACAAATTCATATCAGATGAATTCCCTTCTATTCGGATCGCTGGCATACAATTCAGATAAACTGGAAAATTGATTGGTATAACTGATTGTGTTTTGCAAATTGGAATTTGAAATTGAATTGGGAAATATATTCTGTGAGACAAATGCTGTCAAAAACATTGTCATGTAAATATTGCAATCAATTAGGGATGTGTTTGTTAGCGTTCTAGTTTGAAACGGTGGAATAACTTTTACAGTTTTAGTTTGTTTGTTAATTGTAAATCTGTTTTGTTGTTTATGTTAAAAATACTAAGAGTGATTGATGACCGCGCGCTTTGTCCGCGTGGTGACGGATTAAGAATACGGATTGTCACCACTCCATATCATCCCATGGGTGTCATAAGAGCCGACAGAGGGAGCATATTATGCAGAGAACATCACTGTAAGAGAAGGAAAACTTGATACAAACCCTATACTAACCCGTTTGGCCAGCGTGGTATAGTAGGCCAATTCCTCCTTTCAAAGCAGAGGCCTAGTCCAGCAGTGGACTGTTAAAGGCTGATGATGATGATGATTGATGACGATATAATTATAATAACTGAAACGATGTTAAACTGGACTAGGATGAATAAGGGATGAATAAGTGATTTTAGTGTACTTGAAGATATTGAAAAAACATATGAACAATCACAAATCGTTATGCACATACTACGTTAAAAACGTATATAAATTTACTCATTTTAAACGCATTTTTACCAAAACTATGAAACTACGTATAAAACCATCCCTTCTCTTACCTTCTTAGCAGTGAACTTTCCAGAACTCTTTCTCTAGTGTTATGTTTATTAATGCTTATAATACATAAAGCGTCAACAGCCAAAATTTGTAGCCTCACTGTTTAAAGCTCATTTATGATTCATTCCATCAGGGTAAGCAAATTATATTGAAATGTATTGATTAGACATTATTGTGTCACTATTAAAATAGCTATAGACTGTATTAAAACATTCAAGTCAACTGAAAGTCGTTTACTATCTGGTCGTCGTATATCTTTAATGTAACAACGAAGCTCTTGTCTCAAGTTAATAGAGGCAGACTTTTCTTTTGATCTATTTTCTTTTGAATACAGACCTCATTTAATCTAAATCCATTAGTTATTTTTCTTATGAATATAATTGTGTTGCATGGCTTTTAAATAAGTCTGTATTGTATTCACTTAAAAGTTAACATGTATTGAAATGTTTTTTTTTATAATAATGGGCGGCAAACGTGCAGACCCATCGCCTGATGGTAAGCAATTAGCGCCGTCCATGGACACAAGCAACACCACAGGAGTCACAAGTGCGTTGCTGCCCCTTGGGGTTGGGAAAAGATTGTTATAATGAACATGCAGCAGTATTTTACTCATTTTGAATATAGTTTGCCAGCGCTATAATTTAATTTTGAATTATATTGTTTTGAAACTACTAGCAATTGAAACAAACATTTCATTGCCTTACTTGGTGCAATTTTAGTATAGTTATAATTAAATATATTTTGCACAATATATTCTACCTGTTAAAGTCCTCTCTTCTTTCTATCAGTTACAATATTTTGTCTCTTCTGCCTCCGTGGTCCAGTGGAAAGCGTCTGCTAATTGGGCGATCCCGGGTTCGATTCCCGGTTCGGACAAAATTGTTATTGAGTTTTCCGATTTTTTGTAGTAGCACGGAGTCTAGCAATGTGCCCAGTAACGGCAATAGATTCGCCCTCTATTACGTGGGACCTAAAATTCATAAAGCGAAATATTACACGTCTGTCTATCCTTCCGGGGATTAAGGCGCGACGATATAAAACAATCGTGATTGTTCTATTACCGTGATTAGATTATTATTGGTAGCCCATACAACTACAGATAAAAACACGTAAGACACTAGAGACGTCCACTGCTGGACATAGGCCTCCCCCAAGGTTCTCCAAACAGATCGATTTTGAGCCAGCCGCATCCAACCGCTTTCCGCGATCTTAATCAGATCGTCGATCCACTTAATTTATACATTCTATGATAACTAAATACTAATACTGCATTCACATAATGACACACTGCGCCGATCCCAAATAAATTGGGACCAGGGCAAGACAATGATGATGAATAACTAAATACTAAGCTTTTCACACAAATTTATTAAAATTGTGTTTCTTCGGAATGTAGTTCAAATTCCGTTAGCCAAGTGTAAATATATTATTACCTCAAATGTCATCCGATAGATCTCAGAAATTTACAGTTTAATCATCATCATATTTATACGCCAACACAAGTTACTGTACATACTACTCACGTATCGTATACTGAAAATAGATGTCAGTCCTTTAATAATAGCAATTAAACTTAAGTCTGCGAGTTCGCGTTAAGGTATCTGTCGATGTGCGTCGGTTTCCTATATACAGTGTGTCCATTAAGGGTACTATTATCTCTAACTGTCACTTTAACGTCGAGAAAGGGTAACGATCTGTCCACCTCCATTTCGTATGTGAATCGGATTGTATTGACCAAGTGAGGGTAGTTGCCGAAACTCGCACTTCCACAAGACGGCGCTGAGCTCTCATCAGTCTCTCCGCGACCACGCTCGGTGCAAGACGAGCAAAACGTCGGAAACAAATAGGAATTTATACCTTAAATAAGTTAATTGTACGCGATTAAGACCCGCTAATTTATTTTGCAGTACTTAACGTAATTTTTTACTTTTATATTAAACTGGAGGTTACGCGAAGTTACGCGCGTTTTTTAATTAAGGTATATCTGCCCGTTTCTTTGGAAATTTCAGAAAATCCCATCTTAGTTCACCTGTACGGTCCGCAAGGAACATACATGCCAAATTTCAGCTTCTTTCGCTCAATAGTTTTGGCTGTAGCTTATCTGTCATTCAGTCAGTAAAGCAATATCTTTATATACAGATTGTTAAGTTTTATGTGCCTCTCCAGCAGATACATCTTTTTATATGTATACGTTAAATTATTAATTTCTCCCTAAATTCACATAATACATTTCTGTACTCAGCAAAATTACCAAACAGAAACACAAAAGACATAAAACCATTATTCAGCCAATAAAGTAAATGAAATACAGCCAAAACGAAGTAAAATAAAACAAAAAACAATACACACGTTCTTAAAAGAATATACGAAGTTATTGGAAAGTTAGTTTGCTACAAGAATTTGATAAGAAATCTGAGCATCGTACCAAGTTAGTTAAGAACAATTCGAAGGGCAGAAGCAAGCGTCTGATCCGAAGATATGAGAAAATCTCATCCTTGTTCCGAAGCTAGAGCCGGCTAAAGCAAAAACTATATCGACAGTTTAGCTCTGTAGTAGACAGATTTATGCAAAAAAAAGCAGATGAAAAACAAAAAAAGGAAAACGAGAAAAAGTGGTTACCAGAAACTGCTCACGCTAAAAATAGAATTGAATCATGAAAGTGGTGAATTCCAAATTAACTTTAAAATGTACTAATTTACGGAGGGTAACTTTTAACTTAAAGTGAAATTTTAGACAATTGAGCTATTTTTATATTAGGTCTATATTATTCAATTTAAGTCTGTTCAGTAAAACATACCTATTGGCCAGATACATATTAATATACTTTAGTTATCGCCAGAAAGAATCGAAACACAAAGTGTACGAAATACAAATCAACATGCACACCGATTGTCAAAATTGCGGTTCGTAAATTTATATGAAAATATAAGTCCACTGCCTTTTTTGAGCATTCATTGCTTGGTCTTACATACATACATACATACATACATAGACTCACGCCTGTTTCCCGGAGGGGTAGGCAGAGACTACGGAGCGCCATTTGCAACGATCTTGACATATCTCTCTTGCTTCATTCACTCCCATCAGATTCCTCATGCATGCTCTTCTGTTCAGGGTGCTTCTAACCTGTCCTGTTTTTAGGATGTCTCCAATCTGGTCAGAGAACGTCCGCCTAGGTCTTCCCCTTCGTCTTGTCCCTTCCACACTTGCCTTATATATCTGCTTGGTCAGTCTTTCGTCATCCATCCTCTCCACGTGTCCAAACCATCTTAGCATACCTTTCTCGATGCTTGTCACTACATCTTATTTTACCCCACAACACTCTCTTATCACACAATTCTTTACTCTGTCAGTCAAAGAAACACCACACATACTTCGCAGTGCTCTCATTTCTACAGCATTTATTCTACTTTCATGACTTTTCTGACATACCCAACTAGCACTACCATACATAAGAGTAGGTACTAACACCCCTCTATGGACAGCCAAACGTGCCTTTTTGGACACGTTTTGGCTATTCATAAACGCCTTCAGAGCTCCATTCACTCTATTACCTGCAGTAACTCTTCTTTCAATATCTTCTACATTCTTACCATCTCTTGTAAACAGCGTACCTAAATATACAAGCTCATTCACTTGCTCCACTCGCTGTCCATCGATCATAACATTACAAGCCGTAACGCATTCCTCCTTTTCAAAAACCATAACTTTCGTTTTACTTACATTTACTTTCATTCCTTTCCTCTCTAACGCACCATGCATGATTTATACCATCTCCTGCAACTCCTCTGCTGAAGACGCAAGTATAACCTGATCATCAGCATAAAGGAGGCATTTGACAAGTAACTCATTCATCCTTAATCCACAGTCACTATTTTTCAAATCTTGCAAACAACTGTCCATGAAGAGGTTGAACAGCCACGGCGACGCTACACATCCCTGTCTAACACCTATTTCGATGGTAAACCAATCCGTATACGACCCATTTATCCTCAAACAAGCTCTAGAATCTTCATAAAGGGATTTCAGAGCTCGTACAAGGCTGCTGTTCACCCCATACATCGACAGTACCGACCATATTTCATTCCTCACCACTTTATCGTAAGCCTTTTCCAAATCCACGAATGCGCAATAGACCTTTTGACCTTTGGCCAAAAACTTTTCGGCTATGCTTCGCAAGGAAAAAACCTGATCCGTGCACCCCATACCTTTTCGGAATCCTGCTTGTACATCCCATATTTTCTTGTCGGTTACTTCCATAACTCTTTCAATCAGTACCTTCGCATACAATTTGCCAACAATGCTGAGAAGGCTAATGCCTCTATAGTTTTATTTATTTATTTTTTATTATTTATTTAACTTTATGCACATAAAAAGTACAGAGGCGGACTTAATGCCGTAGGCATTATCTACCAGTCAACCTTTGGGTGATGCAGAGATTAAATATACATACAGAATAGATAGACGATAATCCTATAATGATTCAGTTTGTGCGTCTATATAAGTCTGGCGCACTCTGGTTTTAAATGTGAAACGGCTAGTGGACATCCTGATATCGAGAGGGAGAGCATTCCAGAGAAGGATAGATTGAATGTTTAACGAAGAATGTACAAGGCTAGAACTGCGAGAAGGACAGAGGAGAAGAAGATTGTTTGAGGAGCGGAGATTTTTCTCATGTGTATTACAAAGAAATTGGAAATGAGGAGTTAAATACACAGGAGCATATGGGGAGTGCAATATAAAATAAAGGGTACACAAAGTACGTAAGCTACGCCGTTGACGAATGGGTAACCATCGTAACTTTAATCGGTGCTCGGTAATATGATCATATTTGCGGAGATTGAAAACGAATCTAATGCAATTATTGAGAAGGCGGTCGAGCTTGTTGAGCTGATCTGCATTAAGGTCGAGATAGCACACATCACCATAGTCGATTATAGGAAATATTAAAGTCTGTACTAACGTTGTCTTAGTCTTGACCGGCAGAAAGTTCTTTAGACGATAGAGCGATCGTAAGGCACCAGTTACTTTACGACTGACGTTCGCTACCTGTGTCCGCCAATCAAGGTTAGTGTCAATATATAAACCAAGATCCTTGACGCTAGAACTAAATGGGATAATTTGCCCATCAAACATGACGGTTGGTAGTGCCTGCAGGTCAACCCTGTTCAATATACGGGAACTGCCAACTAAAATAGCCTGACATTTATCAGGATTCACTGCCAATCCAAACCGTTTCGACCAATCCTTGATAGCGTTAAGATCCTGGTTTATTGCTCCAATTGCAGAATGTAGATTTTCCACCTTAGATTGTGTATAAAGCTGCAGATCATCGGCATACAGATGATACGCACAATGAAGTTCATGAGTAAGGAGATTAATAAATAATGAGAACAAAAGAGGAGAAAGTATTCCGCCTTGAGGCACACCAGAGTTCAAATCACACCATGTTGATGAGGTTTCTTCAACCCGTACTGACTGCTGGCGTCCACGAAGATAAGAAGAGAACCATTCCAGTGCCATAGGTGAGATCATGAGAGAGGAAAGAATCGAAAGAAGGAGGTCGTGATTGACGTTGTTGAAGGCATTTGAGAAGTCCACCAAGATCAAAAGTGTAACCTTGGTTTCCTCAACCCCTGCCCTCACATCGCCAGTCACCTTGAGCAATGCGGAGAGAGTACTATGTCCGGGTCTGAATCCAGATTGAAGTGGTGACAGGATGTTGTTATGGTAAACGAACCCGGACAACTGTCTCTGAATGCACGACTCAAGTACCTTGGATAGAAAAGGAAGAATGGATATGGGTCGGAAATTTGTCAGCAGAGTGGGATTGGAAATCTTAGGTAAAGGACGCATATAGGCTTTACGCCAGAGGTGGGGAAATTTACCTGTGTCAAGGGAAAAGTTCAGGATATGGGTAATTATAGGTAAGATTTGATCAAGGATAACCGTGATCATGCGACGACTAATGTCATCGCACCCCACGGCTTTGGACTTAATAGATAGGATAGTCTTTTTGATCTCACCTGATGATAAAGGAGAAAAAGAGAAAGAGTTAATGTTCGGACGAGGTATACCGTCCAAGTAGGCCATAGTTTGACTCTTGGTTTGGTCGTCTAAGGTGAGAGTAGTAGAAAAATGACGATTAATGTCATCCAAACCAATAGTCACTGGTAGGACCACTTGGCCGTGAGGTTTACCAATGCCCAGTGTTCTTAAAAACTGCCATACACTGGCGGGGGATGAATTAGTAATGTTTTCGTGAATATGTCGGCGTTTAGCATTGCGTACCATCTGATTGCACTTGTTCCTTGCTATCTTAAAGAGAGACCAATTGTCTTCACACCGATCATTTTTATACTTTCGAAAAGCTCGGTCTCTGCGTCGCATCGCCATCCGAATACCCTCTGTCATCCAAGGTGCAGGAGGACGCTTCAGTTTCACTTTTCTAATGGAAGTATGCACATCGAATAACCTCTTAACTGTGTTGTTGAAAAAGTCTACTTTGTCATCGACAGTGATGGCTGATGTCAACGGTATCCAGTCGATTTTTGCAGCATCCAACCTCAATTTTTCAACGTCCATGCGCCCAAAACAACGCAAGTACAGAACTTTCGGACACGGTTTAGAAGGCTTCAGGACATAGGAGAGGAAGACAAGGTCATGACGGGAGAAGCCAGGAGCAGGATGCTGACCGTGAGAGCGGACTAAGGTAGGATTAGAGGTGAGGATTAAGTCTAACCAGGTGTCCTCCCCGTTAGAGTTGTGGTGAGTGGCATTTAGAGGCAAAACGTGGAGGCTGGCAGACTCGATGATGTGGGTGAGTTTGAAGGAGCGGGATGAAAGGTGGGACAGAAGATCAGTGTTGAAATCGCCCATGATGATATGATGTGCGTACTCGGAACCCAACGATTCTAAAACCGATTCCAAATCAGTGAAGTAATTGACAGAAGGAGGACAGTATACTACTCCAAGAACCAATTTAGTTCCCCTGACCCAAACCTCTAGAAAAAGATACTCCGCAGAAGTAGAGTTTTGAGAGGAAGAAGTTAGAATTTTAAAAAATAAATTGCTACGGAGATAAATCGCAACGCCTCCGCCTCGCCTGTCAATCCGGTCGTTCCGGACTAAGACAAAACCAGAAAGAGGGTATAAGGTAGAAAGGAGGTGAGGTTTGAGCCAGCTCTCAGAGATCAGGATGGCATGCAAGTTGATGTCGGCAAATGTAGCCAAGAGTTCGTTGTAATGGCTTGGCACACTTTGTGCATTTATATGACACACGTTTAATAAATTATTAGCTTTCTGATTAAACTGCTCGTGTAAAATATCATGTAGGGACTGGTCATCATTAACTGAACAGAAGCTATCATCGACAGATAAATCATCTGAATCATTTGCTGATAGAAAAGAATCATCATCGGAAATAGACATAATAATATAAATATAATTATATATATATAATAATAATAAAAGACTAGCTTAAAATAAATAAATACTAATAATAACATGCACGAGATTGACTATTAATTAAATGACCTCTGCACCACCCGCCAACCGAAGCAATTGACAATATACTGATCTAGCAAATACATTTTATCAAAGCATTTTATAAAATTGAGACAACCAAAAGAAAAAAATACTATGATTAAAGTTAGAATGACAAAAATATTTTATCAAAGGATTGTTTCAGAACGCATCCGTAAGAGTTCAAACGTCATAACAGTCGTATGTCACTTTAACATTTAACTTAAACAGTAAACACCTACAGAAAAGTTTACAATTATTGCACTGACTTCGATAATTATATTTAGGAAAAGTGGGTGATTATGTACAAAGTAATGTTATCCAAACATGCTAGTAGCTCAAGAAGATAGTTCTTGCAGTCTTGTTGCGAGCCTTTTCCCATATAAAGAGGCACAACCACCGCTGTGGTCCAGTCATCAGGTACTCGGCCGGTGCTCCAGCACAAGTTAAATAAGCGCTGCAGATGACCAACTATGATGCCCTGTCCAGCCTTCAGCATTTCAACTGTAATCCTATCATATCCTGCAGCCTTACCTAATTTCATACTTCCCAACGCCTTCACAATCTCATCCACACCAATATCGCTTTCATCATTGCTATTGGTCTTACAAGCTATTTGTTCTCCTCATAACTCTGAACCACTTTTGCTAAATGATAAAAACAGAATATTCCAAAAATAAAAAAACTCCCAGTCCGCAATTAAAAGTTAAACTCGAGTTCATCTTTTATAAATTAGTCAACGGCGAATTTTCACGTTGCAGCAATTATTTAGAGTGAGCACCAAAAGTCTTGGAAATTAGTAGGCAACATTCAGTAAGTGAATGTACTCGTACAAATCCGGCAAAGTTGGCTAACATCCGTGTTAGAGCACGCACACATAACCGCGTTACATCCGCGGGTGTTCGCAAGAGGGATGGCAATCCGCAACTAGATTGGATACTCAGTTCGTTCCTACCTACTGTTTAGACCGGATCCACACTATCTGATCGTTTCACGCTTTGGATGAAGCAAACATACTTCAAGGAAATACATTGGGCTTATCCACGCTAGCTTTAGGTATTGGAAAAGATGCGTGTATATTGGATATAGGTACATTCGTTTCGTAACTAATATATATAAAGCCTTAAATTGTTTATTCTTAGGCTTAAATTTCGTTACATTATTTTAGAATATTTATAAAGCTACATTTACTGTTTAAATACATATTTAGAAGCATATAAGGCTATGTTTTATCAAATCTAATTATGTTTTTTCGTGAATTGATAATCACATGCATTGTTGTGGATACTGCTGTGAAAAGCTGTATTAAACCAGTAATATTTCCATATATTTAAATAAAAAACACGTATTGAGAGACTATTGTCAAGTAACGTCTATTGAGATGTTCAGACTTGAAATGCAGGAAGGTTTTGATCCGATTGGATACGTGATTACGTAGACAAGTAAAGTGTGGCATATGCCTAATTGTACTCCGTGTAGCGAATTCAATTCTACTGTACAGTTTGTTTAGCTGTAGCGTGA
Organism: Euclidia mi; assembly: GCA_944739405.2. Taxonomy (NCBI): domain Eukaryota; kingdom Metazoa; phylum Arthropoda; class Insecta; order Lepidoptera; family Erebidae; genus Euclidia; species Euclidia mi. The sequence goes on from OX123184.2 coordinate 22,052,339, forward strand.
TAAGATATACAAGTTTGTAGAGTCTTCTACAAACCTGAATATCTATGTATCTTTGGGACAAGGTATCGATGCTTGCGACTTGTATCTATTGCAATAACTGAGGGTTTGATTTTAATAATATAGATATACTTAGATAATGAAGATATTAAAAATTTAATGGATGTACGTTCTATTTCAAACAATAACATTTATTCTCAGAAAGCCACATAAGTAAAACACTACCAACTTTAACCTAGACCTCTGATTATTATAAAGACACATAGCAACTTTGAAAGTTAGGAGACTAATTTGCAAACAGTTGAGAAGTATTTATTCGTGTATTGTATGTCGGTCTTTATATACCTTTTGTACATATATTTATTAACTGATACAAATAACACTCAGAATACAATAACACTAAACGAAACCAATTGTAAATCACGAAAATATGCCTGCGGTGTAAAAACTGACTCCAGAAATCTAAAAACCCGGTGACTTTTAGAAGCAAGGCACTTCGTGCATTTAAATTACATAGCAACATTATACAGGGTATGATACACTTTTTATTATAGAGTTACTTAATGGGTGTTACTATGTTTAATGTTGCTTGTAGAGAGATGCGATGTAATGGTTTTAATCTAAGGTTTTAATGTTTGAATAACGTGTTTTATAGAGTGCGATAAATAGTTAATCGGAGATGTTTTAAAATTCTTTTATAGACGATACGTAAGGTCATGATGCTAAAATAAATTGATGTTCGTCTAACTCTTTTGTTAGGTTGCAAATTAAACATGGCAAATAGTATGGTAAAAGCAAATAGGGTATCAAATTCGTTAATATTGGAAAATTAAATTTGTAGCTGAAACCAGCAACCACTGTTAGCCATAAACGTTGGGTTAATATTGCGTAAAGATAAGGATAAAATTAATAATAAATATTTAAGGATCACAATATTCGGATTCAAAACATTATACCAATAATTATGGAGTTGTTTGAATCCACAAGTTTATCGAGATTTTTCTCCTACTCTGCCTGGCAACATACTGCAAAAGATATTGTTAATGTGACACGATGCTTTTTAATAAAAAAGTACTAGTTTATTCTTGGTATGTTTTTCAGAAAATATTCTTTAGCAATCCAAGAGAAAGATCTTCGACATCAAATTACTATCCTGGACTGAGACAAAAAGTAAACTAATGTTATATAGTGTCTGTAATGAGAACATTAAACAAAAAGATCATGATCAAAAGTCGTGGCTCACGTATCATAGTATTACAGATACAAAATCCTAAAAAACGTAGCTTTTGAAATCACTTTTGACATTATACCGAAGAATTGTATAAAATGTTCCTCCTTCCCTTACAAAACACAGACATCATTAATGTTCCGTCACAAAGGCTGGAAGCTGTGTGTGAGTACGCGTTCTTAAGAAGTAAGTAGTTTCATTTCTTTCACCAGATTTTATTGGACTGGCAGTCATAAATCACTCAGTATTATATTAATGTAGGTGCTTGGCTTCACTGAAGTGTTTTCCTGGGTTTAGTGTAAATGAGTAAATGAACCTATATGCTTCAGTTTTTTTTTCTCTGAGTGGTAATATCGCAACAGGTGAAAATGATTAATTGGTTGAAGATACTGTATGAAATCAGAACTAATGACTGAATATGGACTGAATTGTGTAATGAATACACTGTATCACTGGAAAAACATAGACTTACTTTACTAGAATCCTTGCGTTATTTTATTTTCCTAACCCTGTGGGGAATACAGACGTGACGATATGAAAAAAATAACACTAATGTAAATTCCACACACAAAAGCACGAAAGCACGATTTTGGTTACAGGTGTGGCACCACCCCGTTAATAAACTTTATACGTGCACGAGCTTCCAAAGTGATAATTTTCCCTCAATCGACCATAATTATTTACGGCGTCTAGACAAAAGCCCTAAGAGCATTAGCAAAATATACTGCAAAAAATAGGAATATGAAATGTAAAACTTTTTAAAATAAAGCGCCCTCTTCAACGAACATCAGCAACAATTTTAAAACTACGTGAAAGTATTCGGAACGATTTTAACGCCAACCTTATCTTGAGATTAAATGCTGCAGAGCCAAAACGCTGGCGAGACGATAGATTTCCCAAAGGATGACAACGCTTAGTAACTATATAATGTGGCGCTTCCCTAGCACGTGGTATTTCCACTGGTGTGAAAAAATAAAATACTTTCCACGAGATCGCGTTTACAAAGAGAGCTTGTTTGAGTTTTGTTACAAGGCATTCAGTGGTTCAAGATTATTATACGTAGTATGGCAACTGAGAAAATGTACTTGGTTTACTATACATAATTTATTAAAAGAATGTTTTATAATCGCATAGCCATCCAAAGATTTCTTCTAGAACTATTTATGTGACTAGAGTTGCCGTCCGTAATAAATCGGTGAAGTTAAGCAACGTTTGCAAAGGGCACTGCTTGGTAGTATGACCGCTTCCGTTGCTGTAGTATTAAATACCCATTATCGTACTTCGAAGGGTACGTAAAACCGTCGGTACCAATTCTTGTCTCAGGATCGTTAATAATTACGTATGGACATAACATCAAAAAGTCACTGGCGGGCGCTGCGCTGTATGTTTGAACGCGGTGCCCTCTGGCAGTGGCAGTCTGTACGTATATCGAATTATCCACTAAGCTATCGTTGCATTTAGTCTTTACCTCTACTGATACTACAAGGCTAAAAAGTTTGTTTCTTTGGATGGGCGCGCTAATTTTAGAAATAACTGTTTCGAATTGAAAGATATTTTTGCGTTGGATAGTCAATTTTCAAGGAAGGCTATATAATATATATAAGCCACGGGTGTAATAGTGTGCTCAACATGATCGCTGCCTACTTAAATATTTGACTACAGCACCGTTACCAATTTACTACAGCTTTCACCAGGAATTATTTTGCAGGTATTTTTTTTCAAATATTCTATTCTATTTTTTCAATTATTAATGTATTAATAAAAACAATATTCAGAATAATTTTCCTCTTTGATAGAATTTATAAACAAAAAGTAAGTATCTTTATGAACGTTAGAAATCCATTATCAGGTAATAAATTATTCTATTATACCATCAACTTTAATTAAAAGAAGTTATCAAGCATAATAATATTCTCTAGAGAAAAGACAATGAACCCGTAGTAATTTTAATGACACATTTTCGCCACATGGCAACAAGAAAAAAGGGTTGTTCTCATCCGGACACTATTAAAGCAGCACGCAAAAACCCTCATTAACGCCATACATCTTCAGTTGTTTTACAACTCCCAATTAGTCCGCAATACATTTACAACTTTTGTGATCACTACATTTTCAAAATATTTCATTTTAAACATGGGTGTTGTTTGTAGAACGATGATTGACGCTCAAAAGCAGCAGTTTTTGGCTGTGACAAGTCAATGGCAATCAAAAATGGAACTATGAACCCCAGATTTTATGAGTCATTTAATATTTTAACGGTAATACAAAACCGGTTCGCTGTCAATATTCCCTTGTGTGGTAAGGCAATAGCGCATTCGACTTCTGTGCTTTTGTTACACACTAAGATTCTTTTAAAACTTCTTCGAAATCAAATTGAACGTGTGAGCAACTGTAACGAGAAAACTATCGAGAATAAAATAAAATTCTTCAAATTCTTTGTCTAGAGTTACCGCAGCCAGGTGGGAAACTGTTGAGAACAGAGTTGCAGTGGAAACTGTAATACATCCACCTGACCACGATAGACAATTTATCTAAACACTTTTACTGTGGTAGCACACCGATGAATTATAATCCTAATATTAATAAAATGTCTTACCAACTCTTACTGATGCTGTTCTTGAAGTGGACCTATAGGATTAACTCATAATTTTGGCCAAAATAACAAGAGAATCGAATACCAGAGTCCAGTTCAGCGTAGTCCTTCTCCAGGCACCAAACAGGAATTCACACACGTGTTTTACAAAAGTCAATGTTCACAAATGTTCATTAATTTATCACAAACTTTGCCGGAAGTCAAAAGCGGCAATTGTAAGTATTTACAAGTTAATTCAATTCGCGTTAATTCAAAAGGCGATCAATGTATATCAATTTATATCAATTACAATCTCGCGAGACAGACCAAGACCCAAAGCGTCTTTTTTTTGGAAGGGATAGTTGACAGTTCAGTGTGACCATTGTCAGAAATTTTCAATAGACTAAACAAAATGTTACTTAATCGATATAATCGATTTGACTTATAATAAAAACTAATTCTATTTCAAACATCCACCCGCCCCGGATCGGCCTACCGGTCCGCTAATCGGTTGGTAGACGTGACAATGTTGCAACCGCTCTCCTCAGAATCGAACCGTCCACCAAGGCCTCAGCAAATCGGGGAACTCCATCAGCCCCAGTAACCAAACGGAGGATGCGCCCCCTGCGCCATCTGAGTGGCGGAAGGTTAGCCTCCTTGATCAAAACGAGGTCACCAATCTTGGGTGGATCGGTCTTGTCGGTCCACTTAACGCGTTGCTGGAGTATGTGCAAATATTCCAAATTCCAGCGTTTCCAAAAGCTCTGAGTAATCTGGCGTACCAATTCAAAACGCGAGAGACGACCAGGTCTCGTATCAATATAGGGGTACTCAGGCAAGGCGACAAGTGGGCGACCAATCAAATAATGGCCCGGCGTAAGGGCCTCAAAATCATTCGGATCTGAGGAGATAGGGCACAATGGCCGAGAGCTCAAAACGGCCTCAATCTTACAAAACACAGTTGTGAGTTCCTCAAATGTAAGGACAGACTCACCTATTGTCCTGCGCAAGTGTGTTTAGGCCGATTTTACAGCGGCCTCAAAAATATCACCCCAGTGTGGACAATTTGGTGGGGAAAACAACCAATTTTTCCCACGTCGGGCAAGCCTATCACCTATATCAGCCTTGTTGATTTCAAGAAACTTAACAACATCATTCAAATAATTATACGTGCCCTTGAAGTTAGTGCCGCAGTCAGAACAGATCAAGGAAGGCAGCCCTCTGCGGGGTACAAATCTGTCAAATGTGGCTACAAACGCCTCGGTCGTAAGCGAGGAGACCAGTTCTAAGTGTACGGCCTTTGTGGAAAGACAAACAAAAACACACAAGTAGGCCTTGACAGTCTTGCTGTTTCGAAGTGTCGACGTTTTCACCAAAAAGGGACCTGCGAAGTCCGTGCCAACACCGTCGAACGTCCTGCTCTCGGTTACGCGATCTGCCGGTAAGTCTCCCATCAAGGGCTGCATGGTAGAAGCCTTGAGCTTAAAGCAAGGGATGCAGCGAAAGACCACACTCCGAATAATTCTTCGGGCAGACAAAATCCAAAATTCGCGTTGCAAAATGGCCAACAAAGCATTACAACCAGCATGCGAATTTTTAAGGTGATGGTCAGTTACCAACAAGCGTACCAAATGACCGTCTTTGGGTAACTAAAGGGGGTGACGTGCCCCGTAAGGGAGGTTGGCGTTCTTGAGACGCCCTCCAATACGCAAGAGACCCGTATCGTCCAAAAAGGGGTTCAATTTAGATACAGCTCCCGACAATTTCGATTTCCCTGACTTAAGGATAGCAATCTCCCTCTCAAAATGCGCCAATTGCACAGAACGAATCCAGAAGGTGAGGGATTCCTGTCGTTCCTGTGGTAAGAGAAACGGTGTCAGTCGTTTCTGTTGTGGGTGCTTAAAATTTAAAACAAAACGCTTTATCCAAGCAGTGACACCTAACAACTTGTCGAGGGAGCTGTAGCAATCCAGCAAGAAATCGGGGTCGAAGGCGCATTCCACCTTCTCAAGAGCGAGTGTTCGTAGACCCGGCAAATTGGTAGTATTCAAAACTGGCGTTCTAGGCCAATCAATTTCTGGTCGACTCAACCATTCCGGACCCCACCACGGCGAATGACCTATCAAACTAGGCGTCAAGCATCCGCGCGAGGCACAATCAGCGGGGTTGAGCTCACCTGGCACGTGTCTCCAAACAAGTTTGACTTCGGATTTCTGGATTTGGGAAACGCGATTAGCAACAAATACCTCCAAGGTGTGGACAGAAGCCTTCAACCAACAAAGAACAATTTGGCTGTCTGTCCAGGCGCAAGTCCCATTAATACAAATGCTTTTGCCCAAAGTGACCCGTACGTATTAGTATTGAGCTAGTAGACGACCATGGGATCACGAGGAGACTCTCTCCAAAGGATCAGCTGAAAGCGACGGTCATCAGGGTGGATAATCGTCTGCCTAAACATCATTTTTATATCGGCCACAAAGACAACCTGATGTCGTCGGAAGCTGGTGATGACGTCACAAAGGTCCTTGACCAACTTGGTACCAGAATGCAAGCACTAGTTCAAGGATACGCTTGTTGAAGTCTGCACAGAACTATCAAACACTGTGCGCAGCTTGCCAGTTGATGCCTTCAATACCGCATGATGCGGGAGAAAGTAATGCTCCACCGAACGCCAATCCAAATTTGACACTGACATGTGTCCCAATTGTTCAAATTCTCTCATGAACTCAATATACTTCTGTCTGAGCTCCGGATCAAGACCCATGCGACGCTCCATAGCCCACAATCTCTTTTCGGCTAAAGGTCGTGACTCACCAAGCGGAGGCCGAACAGACAGGAAGGGTAGCCTCGTAATAATCCGACCAGAACGGAGTCGACCAGTGTTGTTCTGGAAGAACAGCTCGCACTCCTCATGTTCTGGATTCAAACGGGCAGCTTGAGGGGGCTCCTCTACCTCCCAAAACCTCTGAACCGCATCATAGAGAGCGGAGCCTACATCCAACAAATTATCAAGTTCAGGTGGAGGGGGGTCCCTATGTACAGGTCCCATCAAAGCAAATCCAAATATAGTCGGGATGGCAGTCAAACCATTTGGCACCAAGACCCGTTTCCCACCAATCAAAATTCCACCGAGGACATCAGAGCCAATCAACAAATCGATTTGTTCCGGTGTGTCAAATTTGGGGTCTGCCAGATCCAATCCCGATGTCAAATTCACCACAGCAGCAGGTAGCTGTTTCTGTGGATGCATACCCAAAATATTCTTCAGCACAATAGCCGAGGTTTTAATCCTCGGGTGTGAAGATTCAACATGGGCAAACAAAACTTTAACTTGCCCTTCAACATTAGAGGCTACTTCATCTATGCCCCGTATACAATTTGGAAATAAACCCATATTTAATTTAACCTGCCCTACCAAATAAGTGGAAACAATGCAACCTTGTGAACCTGTGTCCAATATAGCACGGACAACAACAGAGGTCCCCGTGGGTCCCCAGACCCGAACAGCAACCGTTGGTAGGATAACGGTCTCAATGGGGGAGGTTGGCGTTATAGGGCAGGGGTCAATGAACTATTGTTGCCTGGGCGGCGACCGTTGGCCAGGACCAGGCAAGTCAAAACGAGGGTGCGGCTTGAAGTCCTCAAAGGCGCGATGACTTGATCCGCGCGCCATCTGTGGGGGGTCATAATGACGCACCCGCCCAAAACGAGGTGGGCGCGAGTCAAGGCGGGGACGCTCCGCCAAAGGAGGGGAATACCTGGGGCAGCAGTCATGGTGCTGGTGACGCTGAACAGCACATTCAGGTGCTCGAGAGAGAGGAGGCGTGCGCAAGCTACGGTTCTCGAAGCGGGGCGAGTGGCGATCAATTGAGCGAGGTGACTCTCGGCTACGCGCCAGTGAGCCTCGGCTGCCACCTTCAAAACACCCGCCCGTGCGCGGCGTCGGCTGGTTCGACAAGCGGCCAACCTCTCTGGCATTCATACAGAGAATGTCCAAATGCTGTCCTCCACAGCTGGTCATGGGCGAGAGTTTGGGCAGTCTCGCTGGTAGTGGGACCCCAAACAAGAGAAGCAAAGGCGGCGGGCATTCGCGATGCGCCTACGAGAGGCGACATGTAGTTCCAAGAATGCCCTACAACTGGCCGTTCTGTGCCCCGTGACCTTGCAGTAGGAGCACTCCGCTGGGCTCATCGTGACCGCAAAGCGAGGAGGGCGCCGGTCAACATTGGCTCGGGTGTGAACGCGAGCCTGCTCCTTGACCTTGGGTGGCTGCGTCTTAGCCGGCGTGTCACCACCGGAGTTGTTCAAGACCCGGCACTCATCTTCGAGGAACCTCTCCAGGTCAGCAAAGGGGGGCAGATGGGTCGCACTATTCCCACCAAAGCGCTGTTCAAAACGCGACCTCAGGTCGGCAGGCAGCTTTTTTTACACAATGTGCACCAATAGATAGGACCATTGGTCCACGGGCAGGTCAAGGCACTTAAGTGCGTTGATGGCCACCAAAAGCGGGTTCAAAAGTTGGGTGCGCAACCCAGAGACCCGGGTGAGCGTTGGCAAACCCAAAATCTGCTCGATGTGCGTGTCGGCGAGGCCACGCTTATTATGGTACCTACGGGTAATCAAGTCTCGAGCCGTCTGGTACGCCTCGTCAGACACGGGCAGATGCTGGATGAGGCCCTTGGCCTCCCCATCCAGAACCGACATCAAATAGGCCAATTTTTGTGCTGGCCGAAGGTCAGCCCTATCATTGACCAGGCTGTCAAACAAATTAACGAAGCCCAGGTAGCTTCCTAGGCAGCCATCAAAATGGGGGAGGTCCAAAGTAGGGAGCCTACTCACCAGCCCAGGTGCTGACCTAGGAAGCTCCTGCTTCAGGCCGGGTTGCCCTTCCCTATCGGCAACTAGTTGTCTCGCACTATTGGAGACAGCATCATACAGGTCTAAGACCTGGGCATAGTCTTCGCTGACCTTATTTCGCTGGTCAGCGGTGAAATCGTTGACTGACACTTCGAGACAGCAAGCGCTGAAAGTGCGAAATTGCTGTTCCACACTTGCCAGGCGATCGTCAATCCGCTCGTACCTTTGTAGTAAGGCCTGCTGGCGATCAGGCCGGTTCACTAAGGCACTGGCCGAGGCAAACCAGCGCAAATCTGATGCAATAGCACCAGCAGCCGCACGCAAGTCCTTGATAGCTGACATAATCAAAATTTCAAAAGAGCCCGGACAAGCGTTAAATAATATTTACAATCAAAACTTAATTTTTCTTAATTCTTTGAAACCAACAAAGTATTAGCCTGTTTACTGCTGGTACAAGCAAGTGACAGGTATCTACTGTCCAACAAAATTAATAGTTTCAATATATATTGACACAAAACAAAGTCAAAGTTATCAAAGTTGAAACTTCAAATAAGTTAATTAAAGTTATATATTCAAATAAATTAACTAATTACTTGCAACAGACAGACTGGCTGTGTTATTTGAGATATACAATAGTAAGTAAGTACAGAATATGTGTTACCTAACAATATTATCTTTATATTATAACAAGGTTTAACAATGTAAGGTTCAAACTTAATATATCAATATATGCAATAAACTAAATCAATTGATACATATAACTGATATGTATCCAATCAAAGTGACTCATTAATAGTAACAGCAACAAATATATGCTAGACTTCAACAATTTAAATCAAACAATTACTGATTGAGGTTATGTGTGACATGTGTTTCAAATTATCTAGGTCAACTTATACAATTAAATATTATGTACTTTAGACAATACTGACCTGAGAATACTATAACACTGATTACAAATGAGATATATAGCTCATACAACACCAATCTGAGTTCAGATACAATCAACGGCTAAGATACAACAGCGCTCTGCACCAAACATTATGCCGCAGCCAGGTGGGAAACTGTTGAGAACAGAGTTGCAGTGGAAGCTGTAATACATCCACCTGACCACGATAGACAATTTATCTAAACACTTTTACTGTGGTAGCACAGCGATGAATTATAATCCTAATATTTATAAAATGTCTTACCAACTCTTACTGATGCTGTTCTTGAAGTGGACCTATAGGATTAACTCATAATTTTGGCCAAAATAACAAGAGAATCGAATACCAGAGTCCAGTTCAGCGTAGTCCTTCTCCAGGCACCAAACAGGAATTCACACACGTGTTTTACAAAAGTCAATGTTCACAAATGTTCATTAATTTATCACAAACTTTGCCGGAAGTCAAAAGCGGCAAATGTAAGTATTTACAAGTTAAGGGGCCTACAAGAGCTAAACGCAAGTTTTATAATGCTTTAAAGTATATGATTCAATGCAGTTAACACAATCAAAAAAATATATGATATTCTCCAGGATATAATCTAGTTAAGTACTGTGTTGAAAACATAATACAACTAACTTTATTCGATAGAAAAAAATCACAAAGATACCTCTAAAAAATATATTTTAACGAATAAAAACCATATTAAAATACATACAATAATTCTGATTTTTTGACAAATTATTCAACAAGCAACATACTAACGAAATACTGTTTTATTTTTTTAATTTAATCAATACATTTTCTGTAATTAATTTATTTTATGGTTTGTAAAGCGTTCTGAACGTCCCGTCGTCGTCGCGCTTCTCTTTCTTATGTATACAATCCGACAAGGACAGCGAAGTTAGCTCTTGTAGTCCCCTTAATTCAATTCGCGTTAATTCAAAAGGCGATCAATGTATATCAATTTATATCAATTACAATCTCGCGAGACAGACCAAGACCCAAAGCGTCTTTTTTTTGGAAGGGAAAGTTGACAGTTCAGTGTGACCATTGTCAGAAATTTTCAATAGACTAAACAAAATGTTACCTAATCGATATAATCGATTTGACTTATAATAAAAACTAATTCTATTTCAAACATTCTTCTTCACATTCGACGTGAGGATGTTAGCTCCCAAGGTGTCACTGTCACATACTTTCTAAAGTTATGCTTTGAAGAACTGTACATTCCTAGAACTTTCACACTAGCCTGTTCGCGCGCGAACGAAACTTTGAAATGGAAAATCTTGGTAGTTTTGTTGAAATCGAAGTGATATTACTTTAAATGTAAAATAATTTAGAATTTACTCTGAATTGACAATATCCATTACATAATTTAATTGTAGGCATATATTAAGGTTCCCATACTGCATTGATGAAATAATATTAAATAGTCATGAAGGTAAATAAAACCGGTCAAGTGCGAGTAGGATTCGCTCACCGAGGGTTCCGTACAAACCTGTAGGTATATATATTTATTTAAAAAATATGTGATGTAACAACAAAAAGGTTTCGAATTTTTTCCTGTGTGCTATAAAACTTTGCTTTATGCCAAATTTCAAGATTCTAGATCGACTGGAAGTACCCTTTAGTTTTGACTTAAGCATTTGATATGAATTTCAATTTCATACCTCTACGGGTTCATGAAGAAAGGGGTGGTACCTTTCAAATTATCAAAAATATGTGAAATATATGGTGCAACAAAAATATTACTGTTTTGGCAATTTTCCCTTTATCTGTGCTATACGACGTTGCTTCGTGCCAAATTTCAAGATGCTGAGGTCACGGGAAGTATCCTGTAGGTTTTGATTCCCTTGCGAGTAGTTGCGAGAAAATATGCTTTTTATTGCGTAAAAGCTTCTATATCATAGAAGTTAAATTTTGTTATAGCTTTAAGGTATTATAGACCTGAGTATTTGATATGAATTTCAATTTAATACCTCTACGCGTTCATGAGAAAATTGTAATAACTTTAATTTTTTAATATTACAAATATTTTTATAATATTATGCAACTAAAAATGTACTGTTTTCGCATTTTTTCCTTTATCTGTACTATAAGATATTGCTTTGTACCAAATAACAAGATTCTGAGTTCACGGGAAGTACCCTGTAGGTTTTGAATCCCTTGCGAGTTTCGAAAATTTGCGGCAATTTGCAGCAAAAAGCTGCTGTATCTTTTGATTGCGTTGGCTTAGAAGTTTGATTTATTCACAGCTTCAAAGGACAGTAGACTTGACTGTTTGATATAAATTTCAGTTTGATACTTCCACGCGTTTCTGAAAAAAGGGTCTTGACAGAACCCTAAAAACAAAGAAATATGTTTACAGTCTATATATTACATAAAGTCTTAAAGTTTATACACAAGAAAACATACATGTTAACAAAAATATAACCCTCTCTCTTACGGTCTCACGGTAGTACGACAAATCTTGACACAAATAATACAGGATTTATTTAAAGATACCTACCGCATTACTTAATACATTGTTTAAGCCCAGAAATATTTTCGGGCCTTAATTGGTAATATAAATTAAAATCTTAATTTTCCAGTTTTGCCTCATTCAATATTCATATCAAGGAGCTATTTGCTAATTAGCAACCTTAACTAGCTGTAGGATTACGATTCAATGAGGTGTTGTGCCTAAACGTAATGATTTAGTAACAACATGTAAACGGCACATTATTATTAATATACAATAGTTATCTAATATAGTTAGGCAGCGATAGCCAAGTGGATATACCAACAGACTGCCATGCAGAGGGTATCAGGTTGGAATCCACGGCGCCCACCAAGGACTTTTCGGAGTTATGTGCGTATTGAATTGTTAATTATCGCTTGTCCCGTGCACGTTAAGCCGTCGGTCCCGGTTGTCATGAAGATCTTTGACAGTCGTTACAGGGCGTCAGTACCTTCTAAATAAACTGACACTAGTCTAAACCATGGAATATCTTCGGGTTGCGGAGGTCAGACAGGCAGTCGCTCCGTGGAAAAGCTAATATTCAGCCAAATCCGGTTAGACTAGAAAGCGGACCCCAGACTGAAACTGGAATAACGCTAAGAGAAAGAAGAAGTTATCTGTATCTCACTAATACTAGGCCAACGACTATATTTTAAATCGCTTGTCCTGACTAATATATCGCCGCTTTAAAAAATATGGAAGGCATGAGTGAACTCCTGAACTCGTCGCTAAAGGCGGTCTCCGACTGAAACAATGCCAACTAAGTCAAGTTCAATGAGTGTATAAGACCCAAGCGTGTCTTTTATATGGAGGCTAAATTTCTCTATTAAGTGGTATTAGAGAAATTTAGCCTCCATACATGGCATCGTAGTTTAAGACCCCAGCTCGCCGCTTTAGAGTGTTTCACATGGGTTCGATTCCTAAACAGGTGAACACTTTGTGATCTACATATTTCTGTTTCGAGCCTAGGTGCCTTATACTTATCTGCCGAGACAACATCAGGTGCAATTGTAGTCAAACTTTAACGTATGGGCAATAAAATATGACAATGTGTGCATAGACACAACATTTCATTTTGATCCGAAGGAAAGTTGATAGGTACCCAAGATTTGAGAACACGTTACTACGAAGGATCTCGCTAAGGGCGGTTTCAAATTAGCGTATTTTTCTGCGCGTATACGGTCGTTTCTGCATACGCGCTTACACGCGCGCTACATTACGCGCGTCAAAATACCGGTCTCTCGTAAATGGGCATATATCGGCGTGTTCGCTCGAAACTGTAGTGACATCTTGTCAGTGTCAACATGGATTTTGACGGCTCGCGATTATACGAGCTTAGACGCGCGTCAACGCTCGTACGAGTTGTGCGTGTGTCAAAAGGCGAGCCTATACGCGCCTACAGGCGCTTCCAAAAACGAGCTTATACGCGCGTATAAAACGCTAATCTGAAACCGCTCTTACGCGTATAAAACGCTAATCTGAAACCGCTCTAATGGTTTTGCACGACGATAATAAAAATAGAAAAGGTTAAAAGCTACACACCAAGCGCTATGTATAGAAAAACTAGCTGTACAAGTCGTGACGTGTGAATCCTGATTATGTTCAAAACTTTTTGCCAAAATTCGAACTGCATGTGCGACAGCACGTTCAAACTCTTACAATGTAACAAATCGGATGGATCATGTGGTTAGAGGTGTGATAACATTGGAAAGTTTATATTTCACAGCAAATCTTTAAGCTTAAAAGCTTGATGGGGCATTCACATAACGATTGTGCATCAAGGGGCGCCTAAAGCCCGTTGTCTCGCATCTTTTCTCAGTACAATAATCATGAGGCTATGTCTGAGGCCTTCAGTTGCCTAATTTCCATTAAAAAAGTGAAGAAAAGCTTGTATATTGAAATAGAAAAATTATAGTTCATAAACGCACGATCGAGCTGCTTATTACATACATTAGATAAGATTATTCACATCAGACAAGAATAGTTTCATTATTAATTTCTAGTCTTGAGATCCTCTTTTTTTTCGAAACGTGATATTATCACAGTATGAACAGGAGCGTTACAATCTTATATCTATAAAACTGTCTGGAATCTCTCGAACTTCTTAGAAACTAGTTAAATATTAAACTTAATCTGGGTCAGGTCAATTATGACCTATTTGGCTAAATTATGCCTTCAGCTATCGATCTGATTTCAAAAGCGATTAGGGTCTTTCATGTATAGATCGCTCATTGGTGAATCTCAATTTTAGAGTTACCTAATGAATACTATTTTTTTCATAAACTTGTGAAGTAGAAAGGCAATAATAGCCCGTTTTTGGATTTGAATTGAGATTCAATAAATTTTCATCACATCAGCAAATTCTGCAGAGCTCAGGTACCCTTGTAATTTAATTTTGTAGTACAAATGCGATCTTATTTAAATCATTCGTTAATATAGCAAGTTTTCATAGTAGACTTCATCTAGGTGATCTGAATGGAAGACAGAGTTTTCTTATAAAACAAAGTATTCTGTGGGTGCCCAAGTTTGTTCAGGAAGTTAGCGGGATTTATTGCATAATGCGGCGGAGGTGCAACTCTTTTGTATTAATATTGCTCAATTCTTCTATTCGAGGTTACTGAACTTACACCTGCGACTCGTTTACTTAAGTCCAAGACGTAAAAATGGAACATAAAAAATATGCTCTTTAATAGCTTACAAACCTAATTTACCACAAATCTTAATATATAAAATCCTTGCGTTACGCTACAGCCGAAACTATTGGGCGCACGAAGCTGAAATTTGGCAAGTATGTTCCTTGGGGACCGTAGGGGTGCACTAAGAAGGGATTTCCCGAAATTTTCCCGATCGACCAAAACGGGTAAATTAAAAAAAATGCAGGCGTAGCTGCTGGCTTCCTCTAGTTAAAACATAAAGACAAAAAGAAAGCATTATAAGGAGTTCCAAGTTTTCAGATGTTCTAGAATCTACCCGATATCAGAGCAGTCCATTAAGTACATTACGCAGCTGACATCTTTTGTGGACTCAAACTTAGTGCACTCTAGAGACGCATCTCACAAAACAGGTTTCATAAGCACTCCGGAATTTCATAATCCACGCTGAAAAGACGACGAAGCGCTGAAAAACGTCACCGCTATGAGAATTTAGAGTCCAAAAGTAAAGTTAGGAAAATATCGTACACTTTTGAGATGATGAGAAAATGGGTGTTTTATATGTAGAAGGAATATGTAATGCCTTTGCTGTACATAAACTTAAAATTATAACTAGCTGTTGCCCGCTGTTTCGATTTTTTATCAGAACACCATACAGACCCATATTAAATCCCTTCTTAGTCAAAGAATCTTGCCGATTATCTACCTTTCTATCAAATTTGTCAAAAGATCCTACTCTTAATACCTAGTAATCTAGATTTCTGTATCTTGCTCTGCGCGAATGACTATCCGCTATTATGAAGTAGGTATAAGACTATGCGATTTTCTTTTGAACATTGCTGGTTCTAATATTTTTGAATATTTGCTTTTCTTAGCAGAACCACTCAATTCATGTAGTTAAGTGATCAGGGGGATTGTAGGAATACTATGTATATTTTAAGACAATTTACAAACACACATAACTTCGTGGTTGACGGCATAGAATACAAGTGTCACCACCCCCTATCTTCCCGTGGGTGTCGTAAGAGGCGACTAAGGGATAACACGATGCAAATACCATCTTTGCGTAGAGACGGAAAACTCGACATCAAACCCTATACGACTGCCTCGTTGGTCTCGCGGCATAAATATGCGCGTGGGATCGGGAGGTCCCGGGTTCGATTCCTGGGTCGGGCAATGTTATTGGGTTTTTCTGTCACGAAATTCTCAGTAGCAGCACGGAATCTGGAAATGTGCCCGGTACGGCAATAGGCTCGCCCCTTATTACGTGGGACTAAAGTATATCTGGCGAAAAGTGGGTGTAGAAATACATCTCTGCCTACCCCTTCGGGGATAAAAGGCGTGGCGATATGTATGTATGTATGTACATAACTTTGAAAAGTCAGTGGTACGCGTCGTAAATTTGAACCCGATACTCCCTGCATGGCGGTCTGTTGGTATCTCCACTAAGCTATCGTTTCTTTAGTTATATATGTGATTAGACACAGTTAAAGATACAGATATTAGGTGAAATATTGATGTAAAAACACACAATTGGGTGAAAAATCTTAGTTCCTATTTAAGATTCGTGCGTATGTTATTTTTAGATCACGAACTAAATTCAAAGGCTGATTTACCGCGTTTATGGTTCTCTAGGGAAATTCTAAAATATATGTAACATCCGAAGCTAGTAAATAGCAATATTTATTTCTCCGAAACGATAACGTGATTTCTCTACATTTATTTTTCTCCGTACACCAGTTACTTCAAAACCATAAAATATATACTTTTATGCAGCAAGATTGACGTCTCTAAAATTCAGCCTTGCCTATCACTCAGACATTTTCTATAACCGGCCCCAAAAGGGAACGTAACGTATATAGAATACATAGTTCCTCAATGGTGTAAAAAGTGTTTCACCGTAATACTGACCCCTGGAGTATTACACCTTCATAAGCGAAGGTCTCATGGACGGATCGCAAGTACCTATTTTTTCATAAAGGAAAGTAACCACCCAAATACATTAGCGTTGATGAACTTGGCCTTGTAATTCTACAAATATTCCAGACTTAAGATTCAGTATTTAAGTGAAATAGGACAATGCTGTCGTATAATAGGCTTACGAAAAAGTTGTCAAAGTAACTTTCCATACTTTATGAATTGAATATTTGTATGTCTATGCTCTTGAAAAGATTTTTTTTACCGACATCTTTATCCTATAATAAATATTATACAACAGCAGATTTTGTTTACTTAAACGGGCTAATCTCAGGATGAACTGTTTCCAATCGAAAAATATTCTTGTTTTCGATAGTCTACTTATCGAAAAATATCATCACGCTTTGAGCAACGCGAGTGTTGCAGTGGGCAAAAATAAAATTAATTATAACTAGACTGTAACTGCAAGAACGATAAGTACATACCTACACTTTAATGTAGTTCTCACGTTACCATTCAGCTATCACAACTCTAGTATATTTATAGAAAGGGCCTTTGTGTGTAAATAGAGCAATAGACATACTGCGAACTTAGTACGACCTT
The DNA here is from genome assembly GCA_944739405.2 of Euclidia mi. NCBI lineage: Eukaryota > Metazoa > Arthropoda > Insecta > Lepidoptera > Erebidae > Euclidia > Euclidia mi. The sequence continues at coordinate 22,069,593 of OX123184.2, forward strand.
TAAGGTCAGGCAATGAAAACAAATGATTTGACGGAATAAGCTGACCGAGAAAGTTGTTTTGTATTAAATTTATATAGGTCTGTATCATAATGCTTATTAATCTTATAATTTGAATATGAAATATTTAAATTTAAATAATTTGATAATTATTTAGTTAGTAGTAGTTAATTGCCGTGTGGTTGACGGCATAGAATACAAGTGTCACCACCCCCTATCTTCCCGTGGGTGTCGTAAGAGGCGACTAAGGGATAACATGATGCAAATACCATCTTTAAGTAGAGACGGAAAACTCGACATCAAACCCTATACGACTGCCTCGTTGGTTTCGCGGCATAAATGTGCGCGTGGGATCGGGAGGTCCCGGGTTCGATTCCTGGGTCGGGCAGTGTTATTGGGGTTTTCTGTCACGAAAATCTCAGTAGCAGCACGGAGTCTGGAAATGTGCCCGGTACGGCAATAGGCTTACCCCTTATTACGTGGGACTAAAGTATATCTGGCGAAAAGTGGGTGTAGAAATACACCTCTGCCTACCCCTTCGGGGATAAAAGGCGTGACGATATGTATGTATGTATGTATGTATGTATGTAGTAGTTAATTATTTATATATAAATAATTTTAAAATTAATATATTGTTACATGTATCTTTTTTTTGTATAATTTTATAAGTAACCAATTTATTTTTGCACGTCATGCTGTGACAAACATGTCTGCACTTAATTTATTTTGTCATCTTGTATGTATGCACTTTCTTTGTATGTACACACACATGTTTATGCTATATTATCTTATCTTATCTTAAGATAAAAACATCATTGTAATTAAACGGCAGATAAGTTGAGTAAAGGTTACGAATAATGATAGTCCTGGTGGTTTAAAGGCTTGTGACCCTAAATGCTAATAAGGTTGTGGTTTGATCCCAACCAGGACAAATTTTTGTGTTATGAGCACGATTATTTTATTATTTCTATGTGCATTTTTTTTACACTTCACCATCTAGTCTCAAGCTAAGACTTGTTTTATGGGTACTATATAATGAATAAACATACATAATATATACTTTTATTTTGTAAATACATACATATTATACATAGCAACACCCAGACCAAGACAAACATCCATGTTCATGCACACAAATGTTTGACTTGAGCGGGAATCGAACCCGCGACCATCGGCGTAGCAGTCGCTTACACTCCCGCTACGCCAACTGGTAGACATTTATTTATGACAAGTTAATTTATGAATATTTCCGTATGTTTATCTATTTTCCGATTGCTTTAATACCTACAGTGTCTGCCTTGTTTGACCTGCGTCAGTGCATTCCCGTGAGATGTTTATGAATGATGAAAATAAACAAATCTGTTTGGAAAACTAATATATTTTTAATCAAAACGCTACGTCTCAAGGCATGGCTACGTGGGTAGGCTACGTATCATGACTGTAATCAAACTAAATAAGCTGCGTATATCGCTTGAGAAGATAGGTGAAGGTAATTGATCGTATTCTATTAACATCAGCTTTGCTTGCAAGCTCTTCTGCAAATAAAACCAAAAAATAACTATACATTTTCAGGCATATAAATGTCTCAGCAACAATTTAGTCAATGATACTGACGATAGCATGATGTCCAATCTCCATAACCAATACCTGTGAATATAAATAAGGGAAAAATAATTAAGGACAATACTATAATATTGGCCTTAATTATTATTGTATGGTATTTATTGCCTTTTCAGGTTGTCGGAGTAAACTAGGAACTCTTATAGTTTTGCCATGTCCGTCCCCGGTTTTATACAAAGGGAGCTGATTTTTTAAACAGTTGATAAGCTGTATTTTTATCTTTTCAATGACCTAACCTCACGGTTCATCCATTTGATCAAAGATGGAAGGTTTTAGAGGTTTTATTCAAATATTTTTACTTATATGATTGTTATTTACTAGTTTAAGCAAGAATTATCCTTGGAACAAAGTTGTATTTGTATTCTTCCACATATCAGTGATAACAGTTGAGACGACCGGTTGGCGCAGCGGGAGTGTAAGCGACTGCCACGACTGCCACGCCGAAGGTCGCGGGTTTGATTCCCGCTCAAGTCAAACATTTGTGTGCGTGAACATGGATATTTGTCTTGGTCTGGGTGTTTCTATGTATAATATGTATGTATTGTAAATACATAAAAAAATGTATATATGCATGTTTATCCATTATCTAGTACCCAAAGTACAAGCTCTGCTTAGAATGGGACTAGATGGTGTTGTGTGAAAAAAAAAAACCATATGCTTTAAAACGCTCAAGAACAACAATAGAATAACGATTAGGTTTAATCTTAAAAACAAAAGTTCAAGTCACACAACACCTTGTTACTACTATTCAGATATAACAGATAATATTAAAGCTTAAGTACTTTCTGAGTCGCTCTAGAACTAATACTAACATTTCTTTTATTCTTGAAAGTTGGAAAAAATCTCATATTACACTCCCCACAGTGCGGCATTAGAGTGGAACATTATGGTCAAGTGATCAAGGGCATTACTGAGCAATTCCCTTGATCTGGGCAATCACGGCCTGCGCTGCGGAATGTTAAGGTTGCGTCTCGTGAATGCGACTATACGATGGACGACAACAAGTTACGTCATTCTATCGAATCCCAATAAAATCGACGTAAAATATAAATTTATAAGAGATTCATATGTCAAAATAGTCCCATGTATAGTAGTTAAACCAAACTTAGAATTGACTCAGTCTAATTTTTAGTTAATTATAAAGTCTGTAGTGTAAAGTATAACTTGTGAACCTTGCATTCCTGGCTTAATTAAAAGAAGTCAAAAGCGACAGTGAATTTAGATGCAGACGAATATCGACTCTTATGATATGATGACAAATAATCATACTATTACCACCAAAGACCACTTTTATAACGAAAATTATGTCATATAGTCATGATTTTTCACGAAAATTTTAAATGCTGCAAACATTCCTAGCTCCGTCCGTCATCTTAAAAATGTTCGACCATCTACTGCAAAATCTTCCCCTTTTCTAAATATGTACCTATGTATGTTGCCGAACCCATAATGTGTCCCTTACATTATAACACTTTTATGTGGCTAATTATATTATTACACTTTTATGTAACTTATGGAGTGCAATAAAGTATTGAATATTGAAATCGCACCAATAAAACCACACTTTAACCACCGCTGTCCCAGTTAAACGTTCGGATGAGGACACTCCCGCGCTACACGCACTTATATTCTTTTTGATAACCATTCGCTTGTGTAAACCGCGATCCAAAGACGTTTTCTTTTGTAATAGAACTGTGGTATTTGTATGAATCTTTGGCAACAAAGATTACAAGGACCGATATTGATTTGAAAGAGGATACGCATTTGTTGCTTGTACCTAAATGTTCTGTGATATTTATTAAATGTCAAGGGTTTCCGGCAGTGTGTTTGGACTTAAGTAGGTTTTACAGGCAGCTGTTACGGAGTTATGTTAAAGGAAAATAAGACATACCCACTTAGATTGAATGCATTGATAATGTAAGATTTGTTAATCAGGTAATCGAGTGTCCTGAAAGCAATAATGCAGTTTTCCTCAGTCAGAAAGATTTTATGACAGCGTTCATAAGAGCAATAACATTTTTTTTAACAAATGTTGTTAATTATGGGTTGTTAATATATGACGTGGAATCATGTCAGTTAATATTATTTTAATTTCAAATATCCGAATAGCCTTGCCAGAAATTATGAACTATTTTTGTATCGTCCATAACCGTATCACTAGTGGATACAGCGTTCACTTTTTATAATCGGTGGAGCCTCGATCTCGTTACGAAAATTCAATTAAAACCACTCTGAGCTCTATTCGTTGACCGTGCGCTATGTAACTAACGGTGAAAAAGTCAAATTTAAAAGCCCTTTTTACGGACCCACAACGGAGTTACGTCAAAAGGTCAATAAAGAGGCATTTTTCATACGCTACGTCATTTTTTTTTACGGTGGCACTTAAATTGGAGTGGGCACAGAAATCTCAGTAATTAATTTAACAAAGGGTAAAAATATTTCAGCTACACAGTGGTAGTCCAATGTAGAATAGGCAGAAAACTTAATTAATGATATCCCTTTTAGGGATCCGCGTTTGAATGAAATGGAAAAGAGAGATTTATGCCATAAATAACAATACTTGTCAAAAAAACCAAGTCTCACCACTCAGTTCTCCTACCGTAAAAAGTTGTGAGATCCATGTACCCAATATCAAGTTGGTTAATTAAAAATCTTATGATTTAAACAAAGAGATTGACTCGGCCATCGCATGAAAACACAATATATCTCATAAGTAATACATTTATGTAAATTAGATTGTTTAGTGCACATGGATCATGGATCTCCCAATTTTTGACGGCAGCAGGTAGTAATTTGAAATATACCATGTTTATACACTCGGTCACTTAAAATCAGGCTTCTAGTTTTATCCGTCCACAACAAAGTTATAGGTTGTCGAAAATGGCCTGAACTACTTCAAACAAAGGATAGTACGGCCGTGCCGCTTTTTTGCTCGACTTGGCTGGGGCACTGCCGTGCCCCCCGATGCAGTACCGTAGACCTACAACGAGCACATGGTGCTATAATTATGACCAAGCTGTGTAAAAAATATACAGCCATCTCTTGTACCTACGCATTTCGTAAATCGAAATCCAATACCTACTGTCTCTTGATTTAATATAAACAATAAGGTAAGGCAGACTTCGCTTTTCGCCATATGAAATTTAGCAAAAAGCGAAGTATGCCTGCACAACATAAACTAAATGCTGAATACATAAAATTATTGTAATTGCAAAGGAATATTTTTAAATATAGAATTAGCCCTAACTCACATCGCTATTAATATTCGAAATTGTTTTATCTATAAAATGTGCCTTTGCATTGTAAGTTATCGATATACTAGAAAATATTTTCAAAACCTGATGAAAGATATTTTTTTCTGCTGGACCAATAACTGGCAGGTTGGTACGGAACCTTTGGTGCTCAAGTTACGCTCTCATTTGCCCGGTATTATTATATTTATAGGCTCGCGCGTGCAAATTCACTCTTCAGGTCATCACCAAATAAAAAATAAGTTTGTCTGAAAGAAACACGAACTAGGAATTTTAGTGCTGATACTACCGCAGCTCCTTGCTGTGCCATAGTAACAAATTTCCCTCGATGATTATCTCGTGATTAGAATAAAATTGTGATGAAACGAGCTAGTTCTGTGAGTTAACGTTTTTAAATGGTTGCCTATGAATCCAACACAACCAAATAAGTTGCTGAACTCTAGCTCCTTTGAGTTCATCGCAACAATTATGTAAGTATGTTTTAAAGGTATATAATAATATGTTAAAAATCTCGACAAAGACCAAAATCGTCTCTACGGGAGGAAATTTACAACGTTCGTCTCGGAGGTAAGTATAGTGTTTTATAATAATGTTCTTGTTAATTTTGTTTTCCCGCAGTTTTTTAGACTAAAATATTTACTGAGCTTGAGTATATTGAAATACTCCAGCATTTTTTCCGCACTTTAATATTTCGGGTGCATAGGGTTCCCACCAAGAACTTAGGGTCCCAAGCCAACCTCACCTGCAAGTGGTGCACCTGCCGATCAACGGACGAGGCCCTGGGAAACAAAATATCCTGATAAGCGGCAATAGGCTCGCCACCTATTACGTGGGATCAAAACACTGGCGAATAGTGGGCGTTTAGTATGCCTCTGCCTACCCCTTCGGGGAAACAGGCGTGAGTCTATGTGTGTATGATTAATATTTTATTTTTCGTCCAGTTGCTTCTTAATGGTCGGTATGTTGGACATTAAGAAATAGTATTTTAATGTGTAAAATGCATTTCTAAGTTACACATGTACTGCAACCTTATTAATGCATATTTATTGTATTATACAACAAAAAATATAAAAAAAATATGTGTATCAAAAATACATGCATCTTACTAGAGGATAACTGCGCGTACCATACACATTTTTTAATTTACCGGTTTTGCCTGATCCCGAGGGAATTTCAGAAAATCCCTTGTTAGTGCATCCCTACGGTCCCTAAGAAACACACGTGACAAATTTAAGTATCTTGTGCCCAGTGTGTTTTGTCTGTAGCTTGTCTGTCAGTCAGTAACGCAAGGATTTTATATATACAGATTCATTTTATATATACGGATTCATACGTAATTTTTTTTGTGCCTGGGTATACTTTGTATTCGTTCATTGAAGGTTTACAAATCCTGTTTCCAGATTCTTGAAATCATTTAAAAGACAATAATTTGTGAAGATATCACGTAAAGATATAGTTCCCTATGTTCCATGTAGGTAGGTCTTGTCATACCCGAGCAGATATGGCACCCATAATATATATTTTTTTTACAATTTGGTACTAAATAACATTAAAAATACGTTAAATATAACAATGTTTTAAGTTATATGAAATTAATTTGTCGTTGAATCTTGAAAGGGCATTCTCATTAGAAACGTCTTATAATCACTTATAAGTAATTAGGATTAATTATTACATAGGAAAATTAATTTAATTGCACAAATATATTAAATTTTAAACCATCGGATTTGTATATGTCGGCGATATGCCAGGGTTATCGTGTCTAGACTGCAACTGTATAATAAAAACACTCACGTAATATTTCTTGGTTTATTTTCAGACGATTTCTAGCACATAATTCAATTAAAATGTGAGGTACAGTCCTTTTTATAATCTAACCGTCATTACACTTAATGTTTAACAACTGCCACTTCCTTTTCAACATATAATTGAAGTTACTGTTCAATTAACCGCTTGACCGCGCACAAGTGACTATTCTCCCTTTTTCGAAATGCCGTAGACCGCGCATAAGTGACTATTTTCCCTTTTTGGTTACAGCGCTATACTCGGTCTGAATTGACTGTTTCTTTCTATTACGTAATGTTTTAAATTATTTTTCTCTGTTCTATTCAAATCATTGAACATTTCTTGATGCTAAAAATACGAAGCGAGTCTTAAAATCGTTAACCCGGAACGAAAAATAAAGTCAAATTCCACTCTTTGTTTCGCGCGCTCCGTGTTTACGTGCTTATCGTATGCGTGTAATTAAATATTTTTATACTATGATACATGTTTTTTTTTATTTAATTCGGTGTAGATAGAATCTGTCTACAGTTTAAACTCATAAAATATGTATGTCATCGATTTACTTTTTAAAATAATCCTGTTTAAAATACACAAAGTGTTTTTTTCAACGATAGTCAATGTTCCCTGCTAAGTAATTACGTGCTTATTGTATGCGTGTAATTAAATATTTTTATACTATGATACATGTTTTTTTTATTTAATTCGGTGTAGATAGAATCCCTCTACAGTTAAAACTCATATAATATCTATGTCAACGATTTACTTTTTAAAATAATCCTGTTTAAAATACACAAAGTGTTTTTTCAACGAAAGTCAATGTTCTCTGCTAAGTATAATAAATTAGAAAATAAATATCAACAAAGAATTCATACGACTTGAAAGAGTCTTTTATAAGTTTGAAGAAAAACATCACTTCAACTTACTCATGTTACCGACTTATCAACAATAAATGTTTATGTTAGCGCGCCCATCTGGCGAGCGGCGGCGCGACATTTTGTTTAGAACGTGAGCGGTCAAGTGAATTCGGCAAATTGGCGCTAGCGGTCAAGCGGTTAATTATAAAATATAAATCAAAAATTAACATTAATAATTTTGCACAACACCAAATGGTTTATTTTACACGAATAACAAATTTATTTTAATAACCAAACGCTGCTTTACAACATTCAGTCAACAGATGGCGCTATCAACAGGATGTAAATACAAGCGCATGTTATTTATTACCGTAAACATAAAAATAAGTGTCAGAATAACATTGTTTAATACTAATTGATTTTGCTTTGAAAGTTTCTAGAGTTATCTAAATAATTAAGCGATAAATTAAATACCCAATCTTTATAAAACAGTGAAGCAGTCGATACAGTGAATAATATTCGAAAGTAGTGAAGTTCTCAGTTCTGTGTTCACAAATAGTTATTTAAATATCAATCTTAAATATTATTAACATTATCGTAAAATTATAATCATTTTATATTAATTTGCGCCCATACGGCCATTCTGATCCAGCGCGCTCCTCGCGCTGATTATTTTACGATTACAGAATAAACAGCATAACAAACAAAAATAATGAATATAAAAACTTAAAGTTATTTACAAGGCTTCACCTAGTCATAGGATCTTAGCCTGTGGCATGGGTCACCCATCACGGGATTTAACAAACAAGGCTTCACTCATGGCTAAGCCAACTCGTGGCATCACCGACATAGGGATCTAGCGCACACAGGCATCACCCACATAGGGATCTAGCCCACAAACTGCATCACCCACATAGGGTCGATCTAGCCCACGCGGCATCACCCATCACGGGATCTAGCCAACACACGGCATCACCCATCACGGGATCTAGCCAACACACGGCATCACCCATCACGGGATCTAGCCAACAAGACCAGGATCAAGGATACGCATGGTGGCCAGCCAGCGTTTTGGGAAGGATGTTGGATAGGAAAAATTAAATTTTACTCAAACACAAATGCAAAATTTGCATCATAAACACATCAATGCATATACATAAAATAATCATCATCGTTCGTCATTATCAGTTATATCAATACAATGCAACTACATAGGTCCAACAACGACAGTGGAAGAGGTAGAGGACCCCCACGTAAATCGGTATCTGACGAATCCTCCACCCATACGGTCAAGCTGCTCATACAGTTGTTGATGTTGATCAGCGACAAAGGTTAGCAAACAATGCTTGACTCCAGCTCAGTACAGCACTCATGCGGCATGTGTGCGCGTAGCCCACACACAAAACCACTGACGTCAAAAGGGTGGGCCACCGTCATCCATATAATATATGGATGACGATGGTGGTGGTAATATATTATATTAATCAGTAAAGGACCGCTCGTCCATCCTCTCTTCACACTAAGGTCAGGTCATCTGCTAGGATGTCATCATCAACCTGCAACACTCAAAAGACAGGTGGTGGGCAACATTTCCCACCCAAGTATTAGTTCCATGAACCTTCGTAACTGTAGATGTAATAAAATTCTACTCTTACAAAGTGGTGCGGTCTATTAAGCTATATCTATATATCAGACATGTTCAACCTGTGCATTGATCTATACTAGTTATCTTTGGTACAACAGTGTTGGAGCCCATATTTTACGCATAAGGTTAAATACAAAAGACACTGAATTTTCTCAGGTTCTGTCTGACAGTTCCATTTTAGATAATCAAATATAAAGTTATCAGGATACCCATATTTTGTAGTTTTGATAAAACAGTTAAAACTTAATAAATTCAAAATAAGTTTTATCCACATCAAACAGGAAAACAAAATGGCAAGAACAAAGAGAGGCCTATGTTCAGCCGTGAACAGTCGGACTGTTGGTGTTAAATAAGAAATGATTTCAAACCATGCAGATCCAAGGATTTCGAAAATACTAGTGCTATAATTATTATTAATGTAAGAACATGTTTAATCCAATACCTATTGAATATTTTTAGGCATAGTGCAAGCTGTGAAATTGTTTTACTGTTTGCCAACTGAGCCATAAAAGAGAAATTTACAAGCTACCAATATTATAAAGCAAGATTAGTGCCGTCTTATTTCTAAAAATGATTCCACTCAGTTAAGAAATTTACTACAATAAACCATTAAAGTTATTAAAGACATTCAGATATTGGTATTTTATAATTAATTCAACATTTTATTTATTTATATAAATAGACCTTTCTTTCTGAAATGAATGTTTTTATTTATCATTTGTCTACTCTTTCATTATGTAATTCAATTTTAATTTATATTTTATGTATTGTTTTATTATTAATGTGTATAGTAAATATGGTGGTGAGTTTATATCAATAGTTTTATATGAAATTATATTTAAGGGAATTTTATAAATAATCTATCTTGAATATAGATGCAACTAACTTTGCAAATAAACTCACAAATAAAATAAATTGTATTTACCAAGTATAACACTATGGTTTGGTATTTATAAAAGATTAGCAGTCACCTACCATAAGACTTTCAACCTAAAATGCTTAGAGGTGGACTATTATAGAACCTAAGTGAGTGCATATTATGTTCATAAAGAAATCTATTGTCCAGATCTCATGTTTCTAGCCTCACTAGCTTGGGTTAAGCAAGGACTTATCATGGTCGGAACAAGTCATTCTATACAGGTATAAATTAAACGACAGATATTAAGATATGGTGGGTTTCCTTGTCTTATTATATAACCTTAACTTGAGCTGCAAGTTGACAGTAACAATTTCAACATAATGTTAAAATGAAATCATGTAGGCACCTACAGAGTCCACAAATATATAATAAAACCTATTTTGTAACTTTACAAATATTAGGTTTAAAAATGTGTATCACAAATTTATTTATATATCTACCTTCTGAATATACACCGTTATTTTTTAATTAGTACAAAAAATTTAATGGGGCTCTAGGCATCTTTAACTAATCACATATATGTATGTAAAAAATAAAAATACTGAGTTCCAAAACTGTCCCAAAACTGTCCACAAAAATACGTAATGTTTGGTAAATGCATAACTAAATACTAATTTGTCATAGTAATTTTACGCGCCACTACTCCATTGATAAATTTGTGCAAACTCGAAGCTCGTCACCCCCTGTCCCTCTGCGTGCGCGCCACAGTACTAAACTGAAGGCGACAGCGAGCGGATGTTTTTTCGTGGAAAAAATTATTGTTTGTTTACGTTTGCCCAACGGGTTGGCTTATTAGTTCACATCACGCGAGTGCAGCTATGTGTTTGTACAGGGAAGTGTTTGGAAACCAGTGGATCCGTTGAGGCGGGTCGTAGCTTGGCCTCCATGCTCACCACTGTGTACAAAAATGAGCCGTTGTGAGTGTGAGTGTTGAACAATTTAAACAGCGCATATTGGACGCTTTTGACGCAGTGAGAAGTCAGAGAAGCTTACTTATCTCGTTAAAAAACAATTAAATAAAACGTGCTGTGTATTGACAATAGTGATGGATATTTCGAAGAACAATTGAAATACTTGTAAGTAAAGTAAATATTACCTACTTAGTTAAATAATAATTTGATGCGGCCGGCTCAAAATCGGTCTGTGTGGAGAACCTTGAGGGAGGCCTATGTCCAGCAGTGGACGTCTCTAGGCTGACATAATGATTATGAAATAGTAATTGTAAATAGCAGCCGATTCTAACTTCATAAATACGCCAAAATTACTCTTTTCTTTTATTACAGAATACCTTCTTTTATTTTGATATGTGTTTGCTTTCTAATTACATACCTACCTCCGTATTTAATTACTTGTAAAACAGTAAATTTTGCCGGTGAAGTATGAAGGAGTGGGTAGAATTTAAAAAAATAAAAAATATCTACCTACACTTATTATTTTGCTTCTTTTTATTGTCTACGGCTACCTGCATTATAAGTGCGATGGAAAGAATGCGTAAGAGTAGGACGGAAAGTAAGTAGGTACTATCAATGAAGTAGTGAATGGATTGTAAAATATGTCTATGATTTGGGTGAGATTTTCTACAAACAACAAATGATTATAACTTTGCTATTTATAGATATTATGAAATTCTTACGTCACTTATATGATAATAATGTCTTCGCTAATATGTCCTCAAAGTTTTTGTACTAATTAAAAAATAACGGTGTATATCTGTACTAATATAATAAAACTGAACTTTGTTTTATTGAATGCACTTATCTGTGAAACTACTGGTTTTATGCAAATAATTATTTTTGTGGTGGATAGTCATTTATCAAGAGAGGCTTCATAATAATCGCACTGTTAGCCTTATGTAATGTGTAACCAAGGGCTATAAATAATGTTTTGATTCCTGTAATGTTTTACTATTGGGATAAACTATTGACTACCAATTGAATTCATATTCAGCACATCAATTAGCTTATTTAAACTGAAAACAAATAATGTAATTTATACGATGGATCTATATCAGAGCTTCAACTTGAAAAGGGTTATACCGTTCTTTACTAATAATTATATTAGTAGAACCAAATAACTATAAAGCCATTTCTCTTTTTTGTGTAGATAAGTAAGTTTTACAGAGAGTTTCCGACATGGCCTAACGATTAATAAACAAACAAGAGCCCCAGCCGATGGCATAAGCACAGTAGCACTGCTATGTACCGAACGTGGATAAACAACAGTTACCTATAAGTTCTATTTGGGGTGTAACTTTCGTAATTTTGTTTGTATAATATTTATCTGGTAATCCTTACGGGGACAGTAGGTAACCGTGTAAGCACCATAATTTATAAAATTAGGATGTTTCTCAAAAACTATAATCAAATCAGCTAAGGATAAATACCTCTGGTCAGTGCATCAACAACCCGCTTCTGCAACCTCTGGTAGCACTCAGAGTAGAACAGCGTTCACGCCACAGCACACCCCGGTGCGTGCACCCCGTCGTAGCCGCTTTGTCGCTCTTGCTCGCACGTGGCCTCACGTGAAGTGTAGACGTGCTCGCCATAACTCCGACACACCGTGTGGTCTCCGATCAGGGTTGACTAGCGCCAAACAAGGCTTCAAGTCATCATTGGTAATGGCGGCTAGGCCAAAAGACCCATCACTCTCGCGCCAACCGTAGATCCCGAAGTCTCTTAGGAGGCGTCAATCCCACCGCTGCTGTCGGCGATATGCCAGGGTTATAGTGTCCAGACTCCAGTATAATAAAAACACCCACGTAATATTTCTTGGTGTATTTTCAGACGATTTCTAGCACAGAATTCAAATAAAATGTGAGGTACAGTCCTTTTTATAAACTAACCGTCATTACTCTTGATGTTTAACAACTGCCAATTCCTTTTCAACAATTATATGTTGAAAAGGAAGTTGCAGTTGTTAAATAACTGTTAAATTAATTATAAAATGTAAATAAAAAATCAACATTAATATTGTAATGAATTTTGCACAACACCAAATGGTTTATTTTACACGAATAACAAATTTATTTTAATAACCAAACGCTGCTTTACAACATTCGGTCAACAGATGGCGCTATCTACAGGATGTAAATATAAGCACATGTTATTTATTACCGTAAACATAAAAATAAGTGTCAGAATAACATTATTTAATACTAATTGATTTTACTTTGAAAGGTTCTGGAGTTATCTAAATAATTAAGCGTTAAATTAAATACCCAATCTTTATAAAACAGTGAAGCAGTCGATACAGTGTCTAATATTCGAAAATAGTGGAGTTCTCAGTTCTGTGTTCACAAATAGTTATTTAAATATCAATCTTAAATATAATTAACATTTCCGTAACAATATAATCATTATATATTAATTTGCGCCCATATATACATCATGCCTTTTTATGAAAAGGGTGTAAGTCGCCTTTACTAACGTGTTTATTGTGTTCGATACACTACACACTCAAGTATCAACAAAGCGGATAAAAAAAAAATTGGGCAAGTGCGAGTCGGACTCGCGCACGAAGGGTTCCGTACTATCATCTATAAAAGAAAATCACGTTCGTTGTATGTATACTTAAATACTTTTGAAGTTTCTACCTGTTTATTAAGATTGAGTAACAAATTGCTTGAAATTACGTTTGTTGTATGGGAGCCCCCCTTTATTATTTACTTTTTTTATTTAATTATTTATTTTGAAAGGTAATATACAACTACATATTCTGTGAAAATTTTTAAGCGTCTACCTGTTGTGATGATGGAACTGGGTTAGATAAATGAAAATGTTTATAGCTTGGTTTCCTATATTATAATAAAATTAAAATACATACATTGGTGCACCAAAGAGTCGTATCGCGAAGTCAGCTAAACATAATACTTATTCTAAGGGAGTATAATTAATGGCTATAATTTATTTAATAGACTACACACTACACTACACCTCCAGCGAGCTAGAAAAAAAATGGAGGAAACACATTTTTTTATTAAGATACAAATGGTTTGTTTCTATTTTTATGTACGATATCAACTTTATCGTTTTTTAAGATTTTCACATTGCATCCTAAGTCCTCTATAACTGAATATGGGCCATCAAACAAAGGATCTAACTTATGGCCAACTTCCTTCTTTAGCAAAATGAAATAATTTTTATTATATTTAACAGGATTAACATATCTGTCATAACTTTCTTTACGATTACATTTACTTAAAATTAGATTATTTCTAGCATCCCTATTGGCTACTTGTAACTTATACCTAAGACTACTGCTATTATTTTCGGGGTTATACAAAGGCTCAACAATAGTACTTAATCTAGAAGGAACATTGCAAGGTCTACCGAAGACAAGTTCATATGGTTGATATTTGGTTGCTGAATGAACTGATGTATTATAACTGAAATACCAGTAACTTAACCAATGTGACCAACATTGTGAATTATTATTACACTGTATTCTCAAAAATGCTCATAAATTTTTATGAGAACTTTCTAACGAACCGATAGATGGTGGTACGCAGTGGATGAAACTTTATTAATGCCTAAAAGTTTACATACCTGTTCCATAGTAGATGACATAAACTCCGTACCACGATCGGTTGCAATAGTTCTGGGTAGACCAAATCTTAAAATAAAATTATCAACTAAACTTTTACTTACGCTTACGGTGTCCTTAGACTTAAGTGGATAGGCCTCTACAAACTTACTTAGTTCACATTGTATACTTAAAATATATACATTACCTTCGTAGTCCTGTGGCAATGGTCCTATAATATCTAAAAATATCTTTTAGAATGCATACGACGCTGTTGTCGTTATGCACATAGGCTCCTTAACATATTTGCTATGTTTCATTTTTTGACAATTTTCACATTTAGCTACAAATTCCTGAACATCTTTTTCAAGACCAGGCCAGTAAAATTGTCTTTTGATATTATTTGACATTCTGCGCACACCAGCATGACCACTGGTTGGCAGTAATTGAAAATCATGTAAAATAAATTGTTTGTCTTCGTCTTTAGTTATTTCCTCACACCTCGTAATACATGTACATGTGGTCCGGACCAAGTTTTCGTCGCATTAATTTCTTTGATTAAATCTTTGAGAAACCTAGCATTATAATTATCATCTTTAATCATACAAATCTCTTTAATATTTAATTTCTCACAAAAACTATTCAACTTCGACACAAATTCGGCTCGCGTAAAATGTAGTCGAAAGTTAATATTTATGTATATTATCTTATTTTTCTCTTCATACGCAAAACATTCTTCTACAATTTTTATCTTATTATATTTAATTAATTAATTCAAGTCTTTACCTTCTATTAAAATCATTTCGACTGAATCGCTCGGTTTCCTTAGTATTTCCGCAACCCTCGGTTGATCAGGCCTTGAGTCCGCAGAGCTACTAACCAAATCCGTATCGATTACATTGTCATTACCTATCATTATTTTCTTCTGTGCTCTCGTTAAAACATTAACTATGCTATTACTCATACTTTTGAGTTCGTCTGATGTTACTACAATCCTAGAAAGCGCGTCAGCTACAACGTTATCTTTACCCTTAACACAAATTATGTCGTAATCATATTCCTCTAATGTTAGTCTAAATTTTAATAAGCGACTAGAGGGATCTTTCATGCCGAATAAATAAATTAAGGGCTTATGGTCAGTTTCAATAATAAAATGCCTACCGTACAGATATGGTCTAAAATACTTTACTGACCAAACAATTGCTAGTAATTCTTTTTCGATTGTGGGATAGTTTTTCTCGGCCTTATTTAACGGTCGACTCGCGTATGCAATAGGTTTCATATTTTTGTTACATAGTACGGAACCAATTGCTACTCCTGAACCATCAGTTCTTAAAATAAATTTATTATCATCTGCAAAATCTGGATATTGTAAGATGGGTGGACTACTCATGGAAAGTTTTAAATGTTAAAACGATTTTTGTCAATTTTGTGACCAAATGAAAGGTTCATTTTTACAGCAAAGTTTATTTAACGGCGCTGCTATATCAGCGAAACCAGAAACAAATTTTCTATAATAGTTGCAAAAGGCAACAAAACGCTTTACTTCTTCGGAATTTTGTGGAAAGGGATAATTTTGCAAAATTTTGACTTTTTCAGGGTCTGGTAAAACACCTTGTGCAGAGACAACATGGCCAAGATATAGAAGTTCCTTTATCAGAAATTGGCATTTGGATGGATTCAATTTTAAATAATTTTTTCGGAGTCTTTCGATCAATGAGGTTTTGATTGTGAATTTGAATATTTCGTCCAAATACAATAAGGTCATCTAAATAAATAAAACATTTATCAAAAGTCAATCCAGACATATCTATTGTCATTGCTCTACTAAAAGCACTTGGTGAAATTTTTAATCCCATCGGCAGACGTTTCATTTGAAACTAACCAGTATTAGTACAAAATACAGTGCATTTTCTGCTCTGTGGTTCTAAATTTATTTGTTAGTAGCTGGAAAATAAATCAAGATAGCTGAACAATATAGCTCCAGAAAGAGAATCTAGATTTTCAGTAATATTTGGCAGTGGGAACTTATCGTCCTGAATCTTCTCGTTCAGTTTACGATAGTCCACTACTAAACGCCACTTCTTTTCATTACTTTCATCATTTCGTTTTGGCACTAGTAAAATGGGACTAGACCATTCACTTCGTGCCTCTTCAACAATGTCATCTTTCAACATCTGTTTAATTTGTTTATCTACCTCCTGTTTTAAATGTTGTGGTAATCTGTAAGGTTTACTATAAATAGGTGAAGTATTTGGTTTCAACGTAATTGTCTGTTCATAAATGTTTGTACAAGTTAGTTTATCATTAGGCAAATGAAAAATATCCGAATACTTCTTACAAATATCTTGTATAGACTTTTTGTCACTGGAATTAAGATGATCTAATTTTAAAAGTGGATTCAGATTCTCAAATCTAGTTGCATCAGCTTTATGATTATCAAATGAGTAACATTCATACTGAGATAAACGTTCTAATTCTGGAGTAAAAATAGGTATACGTTTGTTTTTCTCACTAACATTTAGAATTTTTACCAATATTTTACCATTATTTGTATTTACAATAAAATTGGCTAAAAATAATTCTTCTCCTAATTCTCTTGAACAAACTACATAATCTCCTCTTAAATTATAATTGTAGTCTATCAAATGGAAAGATTCGCTTCGAGCCGGAATAGTCAAAATATCAGAACTACATTCTGTTTTATCTAACATTCGCAATGTAATATTTTTTCCATTATTATTCAAGGTTAAAGTATTTATTGCTAAATTAATTTTTGACGAATATTTACTTAAGAAATCTAACCCAAAAATTCCATCAGCTTTAAGGCGAGGTTGCAGTACTTTTTAAGATTTTTGAACGTCTGAAAGTCCCATGAACTATGATATTTTTAATGAATAAAAATTAAAGTATAAAAGTTCAACATATCTTCTAGTAAATCGTAAAGATAAAAACACGATTTGGAATGATTGGCTCGATAAAAAAAAATGTCAAACATGGCACTAACTCACAATTTTAAACGTGTACTGCTTAGAGATTCCATATTGAATTTATATGAAAGTATTATCAATAGAAACAGCTCTTTATTTTAAAATAAATGGTAAAAACACATTTCGTAATTTCTTTATCATTTTTCTCCAAGAAAAAAAATAGTCAAAATGTTGGCATTATATCGCTCGCCGGCCGTTCATCAGTGCCTGTCTAGGCGTGATTGAGGGCGGACGTACGTCGTTGCTCCGCAAAATCCCCCTCCACCCCCGCATGTACGTTTTCGCAAAAGTACAAAGTAATTCGTATTCCAAACTCAATCGTTCAAACCATAGACATACACTAGTAAGAAACCGTGGACAGGTTACTGACAAGGTAACATGACGGAGCTTACGAGTGGCACGTATCGCGAAAAGCGTACGCACACTAATATAAATATGTCAAAACGACACACTAAGAATTAGATAAGAAGTGTAAGTGAGAGAGCACATCTAATCGCAAGTGCGAAATAGAGATAAACATATACTCTCTGGACCGACGCGCATTGTGACATCAAGCTGACCGTTTCACAAACAATAATTTGACTCAGATGCGACATGATCACTTTGTCTGTCTTGAGTAAATTCAATTCGCCTCAAAGTAAATTTGATTAATTCATTTAAGGTAGGCAAATAAAAAGTCGATGTGATTTATTTATAACATTTATTGAAAAAGTACATTTTATTCTTCTCATTTCATTCAATGGAAACCTAAAACAGTACGTTAATATAAAAACTGTGCGCTGCGGACCCACCGTAGCCCTGGCAATACCCCTGGGGGTATGGTGGGTCTTTTAAAGCTTAACCGTACTCCTGGCTGAAATGCTCGTAGTGTTATACCAACGTGCTACGTGGGCATTAAACTGAACAGTGTTATCTCTCGTATGATAATGACTTACTACTTACGTTTTTGTATTTTTAGACAAGCGAAGACAAGCGCTAGTACGATGATATAGTGCAACAAGGAGATAAATTAGAGAATAAAACGTTTAGGTATTACTGCTAATGGTTATAATGCTTTGTATACCATAGGTATAATCTGTGGTACTGTTGAAGACCCGTCATCATCATCATCCTTGCGCTGTCGGATCATTCCCACTAGTTCTATTGAACAGTTCTATGATAGAACTAGTGATACTTTTTTTCCCACTAGTTCTATTAGCACAACTTGATGAGAAGAATAGAACTAATGGGAAACAGTTATAGGAAATTAACCACTAGATCTATGTATGTTTTACAAGGGTAGTGTCACAACATCGCGCTCACATATCCGAATAAATATGTATATAAAAAAATGTGTTAAACGAATGAACGTCTACAAAACAATTGAACGTCTACAAAACAAATGAACGTCTACAAAACAAATGAACGTATATGACGGCGCCTCTTTATTATTTCACGTCGGAACGGAAATTGCAGATGTCATGAAACGTCATCACGTCATTAGTACAGTTTTTAAACGAATCGAAGTGCTCCCGGCCGGTTGTGACGAAACGAATTGCGGTCCAGTGGCGGGGGGCACTGACGGTGTTCATATGGACTTGTCTGGCGGACTGCGAGACATTCAGTCGGGTCGCCTGGTTGACGGTACACCATGAATCCGTCTTCGGTTCGTTAAAAGACTTGCAAGTGAAAAGTGTTAGAATAAAATTGTTAAGATAATGCCTTTCGTGTTTTAAAGTAGATAGTGTATTTTAGTTTGTGTGTATTCAATGCACAATAACCCAGTTGCGCCCACTTAGTAGGAACTCTGAACACTCTGAAGTGATTATATCGGCCAATAATCTAGTTACCCGCCTACATCATTTGTGGGATAAAATTGTGCAATAAAACGTACACACAAGACGCGAGTGAGGGCGATTGTGCTGCTGCGGTGCTGGCGAATCAGTTGAATTCTCAACTGCTACCGTGGTGAGCGTATTCTATCTAATTTCTCTATTGGCCCTGCAAGTTTTATTTGGTGGCGGTAGTTGTAAAACGTTATTGGTTGGCAGAATACTGCTACACGTTTAGTAACCTTAGGATTGTGGTGATGAGGTCGCCGTCACATCACTAGCCGCTACAGCGTTACGGGTTCGATTCCCTCGCGAGACACGAAATTGTGGTTAAAACAGGCGTTTACTGTGAAACCGGTTGAACTTTACGGTATCGTGTTTCCCATGTCATGATCTCTTGGATAAGCTTCTTTTTTAATAGCTTAAAGAAGGAAAGAAAAAGAATAAATTTGTGGGTAGTAATGACTGATTAAATAGCGACCCCATTGTTGTATTTTATGCTATCGTATGGGTGCCCGACTACTACTGTGACCTAGCTATAGCGCAGATATCGAAAAGACGTTTTGGGTTCGATACTTGGGTTAAAAAGAAAACGATTGTTTTTATTTCTTTTTTTCGTAATAAAACTTGAGGGTGGCTTGCGATCACGAACCTTGTGAACGCAAATAGTCTCTCTGATCGGCGTGCAGCCGTTTGTGAACATAGTATGTAACGGTAACAAGACTGAGCGTACAGGCCGACTTGCATTATTCCATGCAAGTGCGTTTTGAGTGAAGCGTGCTGGTTATTGTTGTAGTGCAGTTGTAATTTTGGTTTTAGAACCAAAACCCAGCTTCGGCTGGTGTTCTGTTAAATCTAGAACAATAACTCCGGTCTAGACTGTCCTTCGCAGGGCAGCGGCGCTAAATGGTAGATTCGCGTTCAACTAATCGAATCGTACATACTAAGTTCATAGTATTAGACTGTGCTGAGCTATTGCAAAGCTATTTTATGTGGAACTGATTGTAGCGTTTGTTTCTTAAATGGACGTGTGACCTGTAGTGCTGTTTAGAACTTTAGACGTGTAGTTGGTTGGTTGGTGTGGAACCTAACCACCGTAGTCGAAATTAGTTTTGGTAGATGTTACTAGCGCGATTATTTTACCGACTCGAGACATTTTGAATACCTAACGGTGTTATTTAAACGTGATTACGGCTTAATCAGGGCGAGGCAGTTTTACTCCTTGTAATTCTGTTTTGTACAGACAATCTGTTGCATTTAAACCTGCTTCTCTTTGTGCGTGATTTGTAACACGTTAATGGATGGTACTAAAAAAGAAAAAGTTTGGTGCTGTGGTTAATGGATGGCACTGCTGGTATTTAATTCGATCTTAAGATTGTACGTGTAAAAAAAAAATTACATACTGTTTTTAAAAATTAGTGTGATACGCTGGGAATCTTTACCGATTGCTGATTCTCTCTCCAATTCCAAGTTACGTTTAGGACGTTTCGGAGTAATTCAGTAAGGAAGATACCTTCAGTACAAGGTTTTTAGTAGAAGCTGTTAAACTCGATTATCAGATGTAGAAGAAAATAATTGTTATCATTGTAGTGTAATGATAATCATTTTGAATGATTTTAGTTTTCATTGTAGGTAGGACCACGTTAGTGGCCATTAGTAATGATTGTTTGCTTAACCTTATTCCCAATTGAGTTGCGAACTTTGTAAGTCGTTGTTGTGATGTTCTTGTTCTTCATACCCTCGTTTCCGTTGCTGTAGATTTGCAGAAACTGAATGAGCTGTCTGTGCGGCGACAAGCTTTTATGTTAGGAGGCATAGTTTCCATTGGTACGTAAGCAAGACAAGCCCTTGTTGCGCTGTCATAGTACCTATCACTAATGATTGGGTTAGGATAAGTATTTCGTACCTATTTCGAATCGACCATTAAGTTTAAACTAGCAACTACGGGCTTTGTTTGAACGCCACGTTCTGGTGTACTTTCTGTAATAGCGAGTACCTACGTATTGATGAATTCACCATGAGTTTAGTTGACACCACGATAGTTGTACGCCTTAGTTATGAGCAGGTCAGAAGTTTGTTATAAACCATACCTTAGGGAAAGCGGGTATGTCTAGGGGTACAAAGGTTGTTATTTAGGCTTCATTTTATTTTGCTTAGTAGCATACTCGCTAGATTAGAAGTAAAAGTAGAGCCCATCTTACAAACAATGCTATGAGAACGAATCAGGCAAAGCTATTTCAAAAGACATTGATGTTATGACCATTCTGCTGTTGAGAATTAGAAAATTATTGTTATCAAACATGTTAAAGTCGCTGTCAAATATGCATACCTAAAGTACACTTATGATCTTAGGAATGTTTCCGAGTTTCAAGTACCAACGATGTTGACATAGTAAAGAAATGACATAGAGTGAAGTGGTATTGTCTTCATGTCTTCAAGCAATATTGGAAACTGCACCGGAGTATCGTAGCGGTAGCCCCTAGAAAGCGGCATCTGGGTGATAGTCTCATCTAGCCTTGTAGCGAGGACCATAGCGTGGCCCGGCATTACTATACTAGAGGGGAGTGCATAAAGATGTGGGGTTTGGACGTAATCATGAATACAGTGCCACTTAAATGGCTTTAATTTCATTTATGTTCATTGATTCTATATTAATCGCTAAAATTGTGTCAGTGGTGCTCGACCTGGCTTCTGTTGTATAACAGAAGCGCGTTGCAAGAATCGGAAAGAACTCGTTACAGTCGATTGACAATCTTAGTAGTCGTTGCGTTCGCGTAGACAAAAGTAAATCAATTTGTTCAACTGTAACTTACTAGTATCAGTAATATCAGTCCATGTGCGGTTTACATTTAAGCAGCTTCAGCTTATGTTGGTGGCAGTTGGTTTCAAATTCAGGTTTGGATGTTCTGGTGGAAAAGATGAACAATAAATAATTGAAAGTTGCGTTATTATCATCTTTATTCTTGAGCAGAGAGCCAAGCACCCAGTGAAGTTGTAAAAGATTTTGATAATCACTTAAGATTTCGATGTACGGGTATTGAATTAGTCTGAAAGGAACAGGGTCTCCAATCAGTGGGTATACCATACGAAGAATCCTTGTAAAAATTCAGTTGGTAAATAAGTTCGCGTGTGTGACGCGTGGCCCGTGAGTGGCGCGCATCCTGTGCGCGACTTTGAGGTGCCTCGTAATCGGTATAGTTACAATCTATATCGCTTTCTAGCAATTAAATTTAAGGTAGTTTATTAAGGGACTTTGGTTAAAGGTTGAGTGAAATGATTTTATGATAGAAATGACTGGACCATAAATTGATTAACGATCAATCGATCAAAAAAAAAATAGAGATGACATCACTGTTCTTTGAAATGTTAGGGTCATGATAGGTTAGTCGAAATTAGTACCAGCTTATGGAACGAAGAGAAGGCCGAGACGGCGAAGATTGATGTAGAACTCGATGAGGATTATCCTTATAGACTCGGTAGATGCGTAACACATCGGCAGGCTCCTATACTATTTCAGTAGCATTTGATACAATCACAGCAGGATCAGATAACCTTTGCATCAACTCAGACCATGAGCCAATTGACCTCGAAGTTCAAATTCACGCTGAATACGACAGTTCATAACTGATAGGTGAGGTTAGGCTTGACGTAGCATAGGTTTAGTTTAGCTAGGCGTAGGTTTGACCTCACC
Source organism: Euclidia mi (assembly GCA_944739405.2). Lineage (NCBI taxonomy): Eukaryota > Metazoa > Arthropoda > Insecta > Lepidoptera > Erebidae > Euclidia > Euclidia mi. The sequence goes on from OX123184.2 coordinate 22,092,677, forward strand.
TGCGGCATGCTACATTATTACTTCTTTGATCAAATTACACACATTCACATCACATTTAAAACTTACATTACACATTTATTACTTGGGTATTTAAATTTAACTGTAGTCTGAAATAGATAAGCTGGACGAAAGGGCCAGTGCCGTCCAGTCCATGCCTTGTTTGAAGGATGGTTGAAAGGGCGCACTCGTCCGGTCCAGACTTATGTTTAGAAAGTGGTTAGGTAGGAGGACAGTGTTGTCCCGTCCATGCCTCGTTCGGAGGATGGTCGAAAGGGCGCACTCGTCCGGTCCAGACTTATGTTTGGAAAGTGGTTGTGAGGAGTCCTCACTGTGGACAGTGTTGTCCGGTCCATGCCTCGTTAGGAGGATGGTCGAAAGGGCACACTCGTCCGGTTCAGACTTATGTTTGGAAAGTTAGGAGGACAGTGTTGTCCGGTCCAGACTCATGTTTGGAAAGTGGTTGTGAGGAGTCCTCACTGTGGACAGTGTTGTCCGGTCCATGCCTCGTAAGGAGGATGGTCGAAAGGGCACACTCGTCCGGTCCAGACTTATGTTTGGAAAGTTAGGAGGACAGTGTTGTCCGGTCCAGACTCATGTTTGGAAAGTGGCTGTGAGGAGTCCTCACTGTGGACAGTGTTGCCCGATCCAGACCCATGTGGAAGGGTTGGTGGAAAGGGCGCACTCGTCCGGTCCAGACTTATGTTTGGAAATCTGTTGAGTTCACAGGTCCAGGCTTACGGTTTGGAGAGTCTGGTACTCTGGTTGTCAGGGTGGACGAGCGGACTGCTTTTCAAGGTAAGCTATAGATAATTGTGTGATTGATACAAAATTGCAAAATGAAGCGCCCGAGGACGGTCGCAGGTCAGTCTGGCCGTGACGGCGCATTACCAGCGCCTCTTTATTATTTCACGTCGGAACGGAAATTGCAGATGTCATGAAACGTCATCACGTCATTAGTACAGTTTTTAAACGAATCGAAGTGCTCCCAGCCGGTTGTGACGAAACGAATTGCGGTCCAGTGGCGGGGGGCACTGACGGTGTTCATATGGACTTGTCTGGCGGACTGCGCGACATTCAGTCGGGTCGCCTGGTTGACGGTACACCATGAATCCGTCTTCGGTTCGTTAAAAGACTTGCAAGTGAAAAGTGTTAGAATATAATTGTTAAGATAATGCCTTTCGTGTTTTAAAGTAGATAGTGTATTTTAGTTTGTGTGTATTCAATGCACAATAACCCAGCTGCGCCCACTTAGTAGGAACTCTGAACACTCTGAAGTGATTATATCGGCCAATAATCTAGTTACCCGCCTACATATACAAAACAAATGACTACCAGAAAGTGATCAGCTATCAATAGTGATTGCAAAAAACAGGTGCATGCGATTTTCGACCTTATTGACAATTCATGACAAACTTCTTTTTTTGTTTTTTCTCGCTTTCTGGCAATATTAGGATAATAAAATTATAAATTCTGACTAATGTCAATTAGGTTGAAAATCGCATGCTCCTGTTTTTTGCAATCACTATCGATAGCTGATCACTTTCTGTAAGTCATTTGTTTTGTACACGTTCATTTGTTTTGTAGGCGTTCATTTGTTTTGTAGACGTTCATTTGTTTTACACATTAAACAAATGAACGTCTACAAAACATATTCATTCGATATATGAGCGCGATGTCGTGACACTACGGATCATTCCCAGTAGTTCTATTGAATACCCTTGTAAAAACATACATAGAACTAGACTGGAACATTTCCTATTACTTATCCCATTAGTTCTGTTCTCCTCATCAAGTTGTGCTAATAGAATTAGGACAGTTCTATCATAGAAATGTTCAATACTACTACTATACTGGGAATGATCCCACAAAATAGTAGAACTTGAAATTAACGAACTGAAATTAATAAACTAATTACACAACAATATTATCTGGGAGTACGGTTAAGCTTTGAAAGACCCACCATACCCCCAGGGGTACTGCCAGGGGTACGGTGGGTCGGCAGCGAAAACTGTGCAGTACAATCTACTTAGTTGTTTAATACTAAAAGGAGAAAAACAAGAACAAGTGAATGGACTTTGATCATCCGTCAATGTTTGTAACTTACGAATGATTTTGTATTTCTATAATATTAATAAATTGTGTTGATTCAGCCTCAAATCACTTTTTTATTACTTGACAAAAACACACATCGGTATTTTATTACTACGAATGTCCCATCTGGATACTTTGTTTTTTAGTCTTTGAACACGCACAATACTGCTTCTCTTTTACACTCGCTAAATGCCAATTTTTTTATTCACTCTATTATTTGTGATACTGAATTTATTATAAATTGTAAATAAAACGTGGTAATATTGTAATACTCATGAATGAGAGGTGATTCCATAACTTTTAATCATTTTCCTACTATAGTTTGTGCAAAATCTTATTACACACGACAGCATTTTCAAATGTAACGTAACGCCAAATGAGACATTTAGCTTGTTTTTAATGTGCCACTTTTGAAGTTCGCATAACTCATCTGCGGTTTTTTTACGCTGCGCTGTGGCACACGCACACACGAAATCCCCCCTCCCCGCCCCCCGCTCACTCGCTGACGCCGCCGCCGTGTTTTTGTTTTTGCAGGGGGTGAGATCGAGCTACGCACTGTACTGCAACCTCGCCTAAATACTTAAATTATTGAATACATGAAATTTATGTTTAAATAATTCACAACTGCCAGAAAATAAATTTAGAAAAACATGACCAATGGAGCGAATTTGACCACCTATACCGTCTACTAACACATTATTCTGATGAATTTCAATGTTATGCGGTAAACTTTCCTTCCGTATAACTGACAACGAAGCTCCTGTATCTAACAACCAAAAATATGGATTACTGTCTAAATTAAATGAAACTAACTTTGTTTGACCATTAAACGCTAATATTTAGTTAAGCTAATAGTTAAGTTATTCACGAAAAAACTGCTGACTTTGCTTTGTATCTGGTTCGCAATGGTTTGTTGAGTGCGAATCAATTACTTGAGCCGTGTAAACTTTACGCGAATTATTACCATTATAATTTCTGCGACTATTATTTCGAAAAAGTCTATTGTTCGAGTACTCACCACGGTTTGGAAATCCACGTGGGTTTTGATAACCCTGACCCCGAGCATAGCTTCCACAAAAATACCGGGTTGATGACAGTCCTTGGCCTTGAATACCTCTGCCCCTATGTCCTTGATATGTCTGAGAGTAATAATAATTAATCTGCTTACCTCGTTTGCCTCTATAGCGTGAAGTTGATTGTCCGGATAAGTGTAAAACGTTATTTGAAGAAGGCCCCGCTGAAAACGAACAGTTCTCATCCTTGGCAGCCTGGATAGCGTCCTTTAACGAATTATAATTACGGGCTAAAATTATAGTTCTCAATTTATAATTTTTTAAACCTTCCGAAAATTTTTTGACTGCAAATTTTTCATTGATTGGCTTTAAAATTTCGAATTTAGCTGGATCGTCATCTGCTTGACAAATTGTCAAGTCAGTTAAAAGTTTTTCTAATTCGGTACCATATTCATCAATTGACCTCCAACCTTGGGAGATATTTTGAATGCGCGATTAAATAGCGGTGAACGATTTCTTAGTCAAAAGACGCAAGCGCATGTCCTTGACTAGTTCCGAAACAGATGAATATGATGAAGCCATCCGTAGTTTGGCATTTTCGGAAAGTCTACTTTTTAAGATAAACTAAATTAATAAATTTTCATCCTTCTTGTCAATCATATCTGAATACATTTCGATACCATCAATCAACCGTTTCGTGGTATTTTCCGTATCGTCCATAACCGGTAACAAATTACAAGCAGTTTTTAATTCAAAATCCATTTTGTCTGACTCTAAAACTACAGGTGAAACTGGAAAAATACACAAAGTTTTTATCTCCGCATATAATTTCTTAATTTTATCAAATACCTCTATACTTTGTGTCAACAAACTAACATTAGTTTCCTTTTCTAAAAGCAAAACTATGTCTCTACATTTATTAAAAACTAGAGGACGCCAGCAGCTACGCCTGCATTTTTTTTTAATTGACCCCTTTTGGCCGATCCCGTGGGCATTTCGGAAAATCCCTTCTTAGTGCAACCCTACGGTCCCCAAGGAACATACATGCCAAATTTCAGCTTCCTGCGCCCAATAGTTTCGGCTCTAGCGTGTCTGTCAGTCAGTCAGTAACGCAAGGATTTTATATATTAAGATTATTTCTGACTCGCCTAATTTATTTTCTATCACTTTACCTTTATATCTTTTTTTTTTTTTTTTTTTTTTTTGGTATCGTGTTGGAAAATCCTCATGGAGTCCCTCCGCCCCAGGGGGGAAGGACGAAGGGGACTGTCAGACTCTTACTGACTAAAAACCAACCCGTGCTCCTCATGTACCCATGTGTCGGAGGGTAGGGTTTCACCAAAGCATTCCTCGCTACCCCCCGACGGGTATTGGCCCGCCAGATGGTCAGGCGGGCCCCGAACGAAACCCCCTTGGCGGCGGATGAAGGTGTTGGGCTCCGCCGCCAAAACACCCAGCGGCCGCAGAGGATAGGGAGGACGGCAACGCAACACCGCATCTCCTCTTCCTCTGCGGCCCCACCGCGACGCAACGATGGTGCGCCCCCATTTGGTCGCGGGAGATAGGACGCCGGGCAACGCAACACCCACACGCCTCTCCTCCCGCGACCGCACCCGACTGCGAGGGACAGACAGAACTGTCCCACGCACCCGCACCATGGGACGCATCCTACGCAGGCCTCTACCAAGCCCACGTGGAGCGTCCCCTCCCGGGATCCCGCTTAGCTTCACCGTGGGTGGCTTCTAACCCACGGTTACTGAGCCCCCCCACCACGACAAGGTGGAGATCCCACGGGGGGGTTACCTTTATATCTAGACTGGCCTTTTTTAACCAAATATTTCCGTATATTGTCTTTTAATAAACTATAACATTCTAATAAAGTATGTATAATTATTTAAAATCACGATTATAAAATAATCATTATATTATGTAGCGAACATTTACGTCAAGGTAACACAATTGCGAAACGACACGTCGCGAAGAATTCACAGCTTGCATTTTTGCCGCGCGGTATCATGTTCATAATAATTCATAATAATTCATAATAATTCATAATTCATTTATTAATTTGCGAATATGGGTATACATTTGCAGATCTTAATACTAAATACATTGTTCTATTACCATATCCCACCAATTAGGCATGCAAACACAGAAACAGTAAACTATTACTTATTATAAAAATGTCAAATAAGAGTCCAAAATGTCATAATTTAGAAATAAGAATATTAAAATGTCATGAAATAATTAAAAATGAAATTATAAAATATCAATAATAATTATAAAAGTACAATGCCAGCTAATCACAATTAAAATGTCAAATGTATATAAGTAAATATTATAATTTAAAAATAAATAAAGTTTATTTCTAATTAATTATTAGCATTATGTGTATCATCTAAATATTCCTGCAGCGAGTAATAGCATTTAACTACAAGCAGTTTTTGAAGATGCCTTTTAAGTAATTGTAGATTTTCAATATTTTTTATTTGAGTAGGTAATTTGTTATAAATGCGTGGTGCAGTGCAAAAGAAGCTTTTGTGCATTAGCGCCGTTTTACTTTCGACAACACACAATTTACCAGCATGTCGAATACTTGATTTTTTTTTTTAAATAACTCCATATTTTGTTTCACAAACACAGCACACTCCTTTATGTAAATGCAAGGCAGCGACAACAGATTATTATTTACAAAGTACGGTTTGCAACTATCAGGTACCTTTATACCAAAAATTGTTCGAATGCATCGCTTTTGAACTTTAAATGCTGATAGCCAGTCAGTGGAATTGCCCCAAAATATTATTCCGTACCGTAATGTTGATACGACAATGCCATGATAGGCTGTTATTAATGTTGATGTATTGGCTATATTTTTTAGCCTATATAGTCCATATGCGGACTGACTCACTTTGGAACATACATAGTCCACATGGTCTTTCCAGTTTAGTTTTTCATCTATTTTTAACCCAAGAAATGTAGTTAATTCGCTCTCTGTAAATTGATAACCATTGTAATTAATATTTAATTTCTTATCGGTTCTTTCTTTTCTTTGTTTAAATTCAATTATTTTTGTTTTATCTAAGTTAATTTTTAAGTTGTTTATTTTAAGCCATTGCATAATTGAAGTGATAGAATTATTAATGTCAATTTCATAAGATGTCAAGGTTTTATTTGTAAATAATATTGTGCTATCATCAGCAAACAAAGTCATATCATAGGTAGTTGTTGTTGGGAGGTCATTTATATAAATATTGAACAGCAAAGGTCCCAGGACACTACCCTGTGGGACTCCAAATTTTACAGTTCTTACATCTGACCTATGAACCAATTCACTTTTGGATTTAAGACATATATTCGTAATTTCAGTCACTTGCCTCCTATTTAACAGATATGATTTTATAAGCTCATGAACATTACCCCTTATACCATAGCGATAGAGTTTGTCAAGAAGAATATCATGTCTGACGTGATCAAAAGCCTTAGACATATCCATAAACATGCCTATTGCTGACTGTCTTTTGTCCATGTCTTTCGTGACAGATCTCAAAAAATTGTAGATGGCCAAATTAATATTTTTGTTTTTACGAAAACCATACTGTTCTGGCACAAGTATATTTTCCTTTTCCAAATAAAAATAGATGCTGTTATAAATAACACGCTCAAATATTTTTGCAAATATAGGAATTATAGCGATGGGTCTATAATTGCTAATGTCCATTTTATTTCCTGTTTTGTACAACGGTTTTATGATGGTCATCTTTAATACACTAGGAAATATACCACTTTCATTGCACAAGTTAATTAAGTGTGATAAAATTGGGGAAATAATGCTACCCACATCTTTTACTACGAGCGTCGTAACTCCATCATATCCACAGCTGTTTGTGTTTTTTAGTGATCTGATAATATTAAAAATATCCAAGTCAGTTACAGGTGCTAAAAAAATTGAATTAGGATTATTATTTATTTTAATGTCAGCTTTTACAACATTTTGGTTGTCTGTTACGTCGGTATAATAATTATTGAATGCATTACAAATACCCTTAGGATCATTTATTAATTTATCCTTAACATTAATACAACATATACCTAGCCTAGGCTGTGTTACTTTTGCACTATTTATAATATTCCATGTCGCTTTTGTTTTGTTGTCCGAAGATTTAATATAATGGTCGTTCTTAGATTTTTGTGTTAGGCGTATTATCTTTTTGAGTCTTGCTGAATAAGATTTTAATTTTACTTTATTAGTTTCACTTGGCTGTCTTCTAAATTGTCACAACATTTTCCGTTTTCGCAAACTACAAAGTTTTAACCCTTTCGTAATCCAGCTTACTTTGTTGGTTGAGCATATTTTTATCCTAACTACTGGAAAACATAAGTAGTAAAGGAGATTAAAAAAGTCATAAAATATATTAAACGCCTTGTTCGGATCTTGTTCAGTTAATACATTAGCGAAACTAATCTGAGCTAGGTAATTTTTAAATTTATTTTTATTTTCAATAGAATAGTCTCTTTTTTTGATATACCAACACTTAAGTAGGCATCTCTGTCTTATTGGACATTTTAATATTTGTGCCGTATGATCAGAGATACATAAATCGTTTATTTGACTTTTACATCCTTTGATATTGTGTGCAATATTGTCTATGCAAGTAGAACTTAAAAACCGAGTAGGTTGTTTAAATTCAATTTTAAGACCAAATGCCTGCAGTGTTTGCTCAAATTCCACTGATAACCTAGTTCTTTTTAATAAATCTATGTTAAAGTCACCGCAAAGTATCAGTTTTTTGTTTTTATTTTTGCAAAGTTCAGATAATAGCGAGTAAAGTCTTTCAAAAAATATTTTTATTGATGATGGATCGTATAAATATTAAATTGCGTCAATTCCACTACCGAGCATTCGAATATATTTACAAGGGCTAATTTATTGATTCTTTCCACTGTTTCAAATATATGTCCACACTTAATTAATATGCAGGATCCTCCATGTCGATTTTTTCTCATAAAATATGTAACTAAATTAAAATTAGGTATCTTCAAATACTGCTCATCGCCTTTGACCATGTTATGCTCAGTGTAACAAATAACATCAATAGTGTTATGGAATTCATCCAGGTGTATACTTAGCAAGTCTGATTTGCTAATGAATCCGTTTACATTTTGATGGAATACATGTAAACTATCGTGCACGAAACAACTGATTTGAATTTTCAGTAGATGACTCTGAGTTATCACAGGCATTTATATTATTATCAAAAGTTTCAGTTTGCACTAGGTATTTAATATTGTCAAAAATTATTTTCATACCACTGTTGTTAATACGACCACTTTTTCTAAAAACAGTATAATCGCAAGATACATCCAGATTAGAGTCAATCAATAATGCGTAGTTATATGTATACAGATCAAAATAAAGTAAATTATTGAACACTTCTATGCGCCCATTAAACATTGAGGAATAATAATTATATTTAAATGTCGGTAAACAAAGAATAATGTTAGTATGTTGTAATGCTAATAACGTTTCTCTTATATATATGATTATGTCAAAATAATTGTTAGTTTTGCGAAAGTCTTCTTCTCTTATCAAAATAATACAGTAGTCTTCCATTGTATAGCCCACAATTTTGTCGTTTAGTTTGGTCAAGAGCTGCTTGATGCTGCAATTTGGATAACAATAGTGGCATATTTGGGAACTAGGAAAAGCTTCTTCTGATATTGACAGGATTTTGTTTGTGTTATTGCTACTAATTAGGCATATTTTATTTCTGTGTTTTTTGTCAGTAGTGGTACTTTTGTTAATAATATTTCTAGGTATTGTACTGTTTTCTTGAGTTTTTTTGCTTGAGTGTTTGAGTTGCTTTCCCTCAATTATATCTGATGTTTCTGTTTGTGTTTGTTTATTCTTCTTAGCTTTAACCTTTTTTTGTGGAGTGGTAGTTTTAGATGATTTTATTGGACTACTTGTTAATGTCTTGTATAATTCATTTTTCTTTATTAAATTTTGATTTGTAAGTTTTAGTTCCGTGTTTTCAAGTGAAAGGGACTCTATTTCTTGATGCGCACTATTTAATTCCAGTTCCAATGTTTCTACTTGCTGTTTCAACTTAATGATGAGTTCATTTTGTTGTTGTTTAGTTAAGTCAGGCAGACTACTAGACAAGCTTTCATCGAAGTCTGTTTCTTCGTCTAATGTGTTACTTATTTGTTCATTTGTATTATTAGAATCGGAATGTGTCCTTGCTCGTCGGAAAGTAATATTTTCTAAGAAATTCATTTTTTATGTTCTATGATGTTTAAACTGATGATATAAATCTCAAAAAGTAACTATTGTATGTAGGTTGAAATTAAACTACAGTTTACGGATTTTATCGCGTTATATTGGTTTCACTTGTTTTTACATTTAAACCGAATGATCTAAAACTACATTTTTTTTTTTTTTTTTTTTTTTTTTTTTTTTGAATGACACTAGACTACTAGCCAACGTTTCGAATTCTTTACATGAATCCTGTAAAGAATTCGAAACGTTGGCTAGTAATAAAAATGTAGTTTTAGATCATTCGGTTTAAATGTAAAAACAAGTGAAACCAATATAACGCGATAAAATCCGTAAACTGTAGTTTAATTTCAATATTGTATGTAGGATTTGAACCCGAGGTATCTGCGTCGTACGACTTACACTAGTCGGTCAATTGCCGACTTCGCTATGAACGCTTATAGGCTTATGGATGAAATTGTCATACGCCTTGTAAGTGCCTTAGAAAAAGTTCGTTGTGGTGATTCATGCTGCAAAAATTTATTTGAATCGCTTTGCACAATGACTTTGCACTTTGAACATCACTATTATGTACTTTTTATATTTGATTTATTGAAAATCGTATGTATAATCACTAATTAAGTTTTAATAGCACTTATTGTCAAGTTTTATTGGTTTTACACTTTTTATTCACTTGTTTTAATGTTCATCACAAAGTATACTTTTATCGTTTTATTTGCACTGTTTCTATTCCAAAATTGAAGATAACATTTCTACTTTATATTTGGACCATATTGAGTATATTAACACATGTTTTAACTTTTAATAATAACTTTAACTATTTTAAATATTAAAGTAAACACAGAGCCGTTTTATATTGCACTTGAACGGACGGTGGCGCCATTTATGTTCGATGAGTGTTCGTGCACGGTTTTAGACATTTTAAGTAATAAAGTTATAAAACGATTTATGACGTTTAACTATGCAATATGTAACTTATTCACTTTAACACTTCACTGAGCGCTCACTTTAGGAAAAAAAGTTTCATACCGGGTATATGATGTAGGCAATCTTACTGCGACACGGTATTTTCAGCTGGACGTCCTCGCATGGATGCTCGGATGCGCTGGATAGCGTTCAGGCCCAACCCCTCCTGTACCAATCTACGATGACAGTTCTTGTACGCTCTAGCTAAAACGTACCCCAGCACCACCAGAATCGCCGCCAGGACGATAAAGTTGACCATACAGAGGCGCTCCAAGTGGCCTCCGATGTTCCTCAGCGTTGCTTCATTGTTGCCGCCAGCCGCGTTTTGATTTATGAAAACCTCTTCCTTCTCCACAGCAGATTGAAACATAGTTGATATTACTTATTTACTTTTTCCTAATATAACTGGTACCTACTCTTAAGCCCTATGGCAGAGCTGGCAGGGTCGCCATGTGATGATGGAACTGGGTTAGATAAATGAAAGATGTTTATAGCTTGGTTTCCTATATTATAATAAAATTAAAATACATACATTGGTGCACCAAAGAGTCGTATCGCTAAGTCAGCTAAACATAATACTTATTCTAAGGGAATATACTTAATGGCTATAATTTATTAAATGGACTACACACTACACTTTTAATAACTCCACATCGCTTCCAATGGGTTCTCAGCTGACACAATCACTAATCGATTTTATCAATTGCAATAATCTGCGACAATGTAACAGTGTAGTGAACAATAGAAATAAAATTCTAGACTTAGTGCTCTTGGACAGTTCGCTGCCGTGCTCGCCCCCGGTGACAGCAGACGAGCTGAGTACTGTTGACCAGCTGCATCCCCCTTTAGATTTCAATATATCTATCGCATCGAAAAATAAACTTCAACAATGTAGTAATAATACACAATATAATTTTAGAAAAGGCAGATATGATGAAATTAGCGAACACCTAAACTCAATTGATTGGGCCACCGTTTTGAATACTCAATGTGGTTTAGACAACATGGTAACGACATTTTACACCATACTGAAAGAGGCAATAGAACGATTTGTACCAAAAATAAAAGCTAGGAATAACAAATTTCCACCCTGGTTTAACAAACGTCTTATTAATGTGCTACGCGAAAAAAAGAAGCTGATTCGTAGGTTTAAAAAGTATAACAACCCTCTTGATGGTTTAATTCTGCGTGATCTCAATAATCAATGCAAGAGATTAACATTAGACTGTTACAATAACTTTATCGCTTCAGTTGAAGACAAAATTAAGCATAATTCGAAGTCTTTTTGGTCTTTCATTAAAAGAAAACGGGGTAATGTGGGAAACTATCCAGCAACGTTAACAAATGGCTCCTATGCTTCCAGTGACGCCTCGGAAATATGTGGAATGTTTGGTGACTATTTCGCTTCAGTCTTTGATGTGAGCATGAATGCGCAGCATAACGCAGATTATCTGGAGGCGGTTCCTTGCTCTGATCAGATAGTTTCAAATATAGTATTAGATCCGCAGACCATACAAAGAAAGCTCTTGGAACTTGACCCAAATAAAGGAGCAGGACCTGATGATTTACCTCCCATATTTGTGAAAAAATGTGCAAGAGCTTTGACCGTGCCGTTGCACATTATATACAATGCATCTCTGCAAACTGGTATATTCCCCTCGGCGTGGAAACTTGCAAAAGTGGTTCCCATTCATAAAGGAGAGGAAGATACTGCGGTTCAAGGCTATCGTCCGATTTCCCTTCTGTCCACAATGGCCAAAGTCTTCGAATCTCTAATATGTCCAGTTGTCAAGAGTCACTTTAAAGGCCTCCTCACCGATTGTCAACATGGATTCGTCAACTTTCGATCCACATGTACGAATCTCGCTGTGTTCGTTGATGATGTCACTTGTGCTCTTGATCGTCAAAGGCAAGTGGACGTTATATACACAGATTTTAGTAAGTCCTTTGACAAAGTCTCACATCATATGTTGTTGCAAAAATTGGCGCGGTATGGTTATGCGGGTTCTTTACTATCGTGGCTCAGGTCGTATTTAGACCACCGTCAATTCTATGTATTAATTAATGGTTATACGTCCAGATCCTATGAGATAACTTCCGGTGTGCCACAAGGATCGCATCTAGGCCCTATCCTATTTAATATTTTCATAAACGACCTACCTTCGTGCATTACCAACTGCATTCCCTACATGTATGCAGATGACTTAAAAATTTTAAAAGTTATAACTACTCCAAACCATGTAATGGAACTGCAAAAGGATTTGGATCAATTAGCGAAATGGTGCGCCGTGAATGGCATGGAACTGAACCATAAAAAATGCCATTTTGTACGATTCACCCGAAAATTAAATCCTATTGCGTCATCATACAACATACGGGGGAACAGTCTGTGTGAGGTACAAACAGTGAGAGATCTAGGAGTTCTCTTGGATAACAAGCTCACATTTGTACCTCACATAGAGCAGACTATAGGGAAAGCCTCTAGGATGTTGGGTTTTGTTATACGCAATGGCAAAGAATTTAGAAAACCCAGCACTAAAATATCCCTGTACAACAGCCTGGTCAGAAGCACTCTAGAATACTGCAGTCAGATATGGAGACCACACTACGCAATACACTCCCTTAGACTAGAAAGAGTACAAAAAAGATTTTTAAGGCATTTATGTCGTGGGTCTAGGTTATCACGTCATATATTAAAGTCCTATGATGAAAGGCTTGATTACTTTAAACTACAATCATTAACTAAGCGTAGAGACATATTGGACCTAACTTTTCTATACAAATTAGTAAGAGGCTATACCGACTGCCCGAAGTTGTTGAGTAGGATTAATTTAAATGTACCGTCTAGATACCCCCGAAATCCTATTGCACCGCTTAGAGCCCCCTTTAGGAAAACAGAGTTTGGAAAGTGTTCGTTGGTTCCTCGTATGTGCCGACTTTTAAACGCATGCAGCTCGTCAGTAGACATTTATTTTGACTCTCTAGCCGCTTTTCGGAAGGGGGTCAGTTAGTGCTGTGTATCTTGGTGCTTTATATTCTTATTACAATGTGTGTTTGTATTCATTTGTTATCTTATTTTATTAATTGACACTGACCGTAATTGATATATTTATGTGATTGTTTGAGACATTGCATGATTGTTGTAATTTTTTTTTTTGTTTTAATTAATTTTTTAATTTTTAATTTTTTTAATTTCCTTAATTTTATTTCTATTACCTATTTTTTATATTAATGTTTGGAATCGTTTATGTGACAATTTTATATATTTTTGACTCTAGCAATTAATTTAGTTATAATGTATTATTTCCCAGCCCACTAAATTGTGCATGCTGTGGCTACCTTCAGGGGTTATACATCCTACATTTAGTGCCTTGTATTGTATTATTGTTTCTGAATTGTTGATATAACCATTGGTAGTCCTAAATAAAATAAAATAAAATACACTGTTACAGTTAGTAATTCTGAGCAAAACATACGAAAAAAATCACGATTTTCGTATGGGACCTCCCCTTAATATTTTATTTTTTTATTTTTAGTATTTGTTGTTATAGCGACAACCGAAATACATAATTTGTGAAAATTTCAGCTTTCTAGCTATCCCGGTTAATGAGATACAGCCTGGTGACAGACAGACGGACAGACAGACAGACAGCGGAGGCTTAGTAATAGGGTTCCATTTTTTACCTTTTAGGTACGGAACCCTAAAATGTGAAGGCAGCTGCTGTTGAAACCCACGTTTCACTAGAACGACGACTAACAGAAGAACAGATGTATTTATATATACCATAAATAAGTTATTGACGTTCACTTAACAATACCTTTATATATACTGTTATGAAACTATCATATCCATTTGCCCGAGGGAGCAACGCAAAGGAGGGTAGTGTATTTATCGGTAGGTTATATGTTGCCACAAAATTCGCCAGTTGTCACTTAATCACACTTTAATCCAATCAAATATAATTATACCATATGTTAACTGATTTTAACACCAGCTCAACACATTTCCTATGATTATTTTTTCACCGTTGTTTTTTAATGGCAATAGGTGGCAAACGAGCAGACGGATCGCCTGATGGTTAGCAATTACCGCCGCCCATGGACACAAGCAACACCATAGGAGCCACAAGTGCATTGCCACGCTTTGGGGTTGGGAAAAGGGATAGGATGAAGAGTGGGATGAGGGAGAAGGAATAGAGGATAGGGCCCCCGGCGCTCTAAAAAACGCAACAGTTTAGGTACTGTTACTTGACGTCGATTTTCTGTGAGAGGGTAGTACTATCCCGGTCGAGCCGCCCCATTCATGCTGAAATCAGCAAGATTCTACTACCTTGATGACAACCCTACATACCTATGATTTCTAATGTACCGGGACAGAAGAACTATTTTTATTTATTTTTATAGGAGAGAGACGTCCCTCCAACTCTTGGGTAAACAAAGAGCGTGTATGTACAGGCTCTTAGCTCACCCAAGAGTTGGCGGTAAAAAGATTGTAAATCTAGAATTCACTCACTGGATGGGGTAAGATATGATATACATTCAGCATTTGACCACTAATTTATGTTTAAAACTGATGTTCTACAAAACAATGCTAGTGCGTTTTATTCAAATGCAACACAACTAAAATATATTTATTCTACAAATAAGACCATTAAAACTTCAAAACAAAAATAGTAGAGTCCATGAAAAGAAGCTTAAAATATTGTTTTAAAAATATTAATTATATGCTCCTGTTGTTAACGGCTAGAGTATCACAGTCTGAGGATATTTAAAGTAGATTATGTATGGTAGACTTTGATTAAAATTATGATTCAAACAGAATTAAACTGATATGAAATACTTCTTATGTAACATATAAACTAAATTCCACACAACTATTTCACGATTAATGCTCTCACAAACTCACCTCAGCTTTAGTCATTTAGGCAGTAATTAATCTCACAAACTGTCTTAGTATAACATTAAAATTAACCAAATTAGACTAATCTTAACTACTTTTACATTTATTTAAATTACAAAAAACTGGGTACGTGCATGACAGATATTTGTAATTAACCATTATAGAAATACAACTAAATATAGGTTGCCGAATTAGACACCTTTTTTTCATGGGAATTAAATAAAAACTCTTAAAAAGGCGATACGGAGTTCGCTGGGTCGGCTAGTTGATCTATAAAATATTTCTTTTAATCCTCCATCGATAGCTAATAATACAATTCACATGGGATGCCTTTGATCACGTTCAAAATCTGGGAAGTGTGTTAAAACCAGGCAAAATCAAAGGAATGCCGTAATCAACAATCGATCATCATGATTCCAGTCAGCGGTTTTATCTCAATTACCCGTTTGTATTTAGAATTTAATTTTATCTCCGCGTCGGTTTTTAAAAGTGGTTTTAACTGAATGTTTCATACATTGACTTTGGAATAAAAACATTATGTTGAATGACAAATGTTTTTGTTAAACATTATTTTTGTTTCCGCTTTTTGCGACGTGAGTTGGCAACAGAATGTTATAAAAATTTATTTTATTCCAAATGTAATTAATTATTCAGTCGCTCTGGTGTTATGGCATTGGTTAGCATGCAATTTGATTGAAGAAGGGAATATTATTTGGCGTGACTGTCGTGCGATTTAATCTTGACACTTCATAACCACAGGAATGGACGATCGCAATTTCGATTTTCTACTCCATAGCAAGGACACGGACATGAATTATGTCAGTGCATTGGTCAATCTCAGTCTATTTTACTCAGTCGTATGAGAGAGGCTTAAGACTTTTCGTCCACTAAACTGCCGATGTTTGACGGGTTTTTATAGTTTTTTATCATATGATATTAGCAAGACCAATACCTACCACTTTTATAAAAGCTATGTATTAAGAAAATAAATGTGTTTAGATTTCCTATACTCTTTCGAGCATTTTTTAGTGCGACTATATCGACAACATAGACCAAGTCCAGTAGTATTTATTCTTCTGCCGTATTAATATCGTGTTCTAGATTTTCTGATTACAGTACAACAGTCGATTAAGGAGCAGGAAAGCTCGTATCTGGTGCACCTTCAAAACTGAAGCAATTGCACCTTACAAATATTTGTATGAAATAATTTTGTGTAAATTTGTTAGTTACATACTTCACGATTCAGGATTCTCAAAAATACATAGGCACTGCAATTATTTCGGTAAATAATAAAATGTATTAGACTGCCTAAGTATAATATAATTATATTTCTTCCTGAAGAAATTAATAAATATGCTTGCTAACCCACTACTTGCTACACTACACATAATAATTGATTTCTGAAACAGTTTGTATTTGTAATAAAACCAAAAATAACTCCTTTCCTGGTTACCCTACCTTTCGCTTATACCAACATTGTCTTCGAGTACCAAAACTAATTCCGCCTCCAATACACCGAAAATTTCATATCAATGGAAGAATATTTATTTTCCATTCTTGAGATTTCATAAAAAAAAGGTAATCTGTCGTCGAGAGATATCTAAAGAATGGAACTTTAATCTGGCCGCTGGCAGCGAATTCACTTTCGTCTGTCAAATAAATAAAATTCCGCGCCGGTAATTTAACGTTGCCTAACGTCAAACGTGAACGATTACGTTTTTGTTGAGGGTCGGTGCGAGGGATAAAAAAGCTTCGGGCCTAATACGTTCTATTGAAGTCGGTAGTTGCAAATTTTTTTTATTGAACGTTTCAAAGGCAATGCTTTTATCTCTCGTTTCATGTCTTAGATCATTTTATACCTTTTCACTATTTACTCTAAGAAAAAACACACTTTTTGTCTTAATTTTTCCGTCTAGCCCCCTTTCGCAACGCGCGATAAGGAACTTCGTTCCAAAAAAAAAATATTTAATTTTCGGTGCTAATTTTTTTATTGAACGTTTCAAAGGCAAAGGCTTTCATCTCTCGTTTCGTGTCTTAGATCATTTTATACCTTTCACTATTTACTCAGAACATTTTGTGATGAATGTTCAATATGTAATAAATAGGTCTCAATAGCGTAATCAACGTATGATGAGTTTTAATCCTTATAATGAGGTCGGATATTAATGTAACGTTTTTTTCACCGGTCGAGATCGTATAATATAATTATGTATTGTCATCATTCACTCCCATCAAATTTCTCATGCATGCTCTTCGGTTAAGAGTACTTGTAGTATTATAACAAAAATACCAATTTTTGTGTCGGTAAGTACATTGATTTTGTCCCTGTGGCTTGTGGTTTTGCTTACCTGACTGACAAAAGGGTTGTTTCCGGTGATTTTCGGTGGTTTTGCTTACTTAATTACATAATGAAAATCGACACTTTATGTGAGAAAATAGCTATTGTGTACAGAATAGTACCACTAGGTGTGCATAGGGTTCCCACCAGGAACTTAGGGTCCCAAGCCAACCTCACCTGCAAGTGGTGCACCAGTCGATCAACGGACGAGGCTCTGGCAAACAAAATATCCCGATAAGCGGCAATCGGCTCGCCACCTATTATGTGAGATCAAAACACTGGCGAAAAGTGGGCGTTTAATATGCCTCTGCCTACCCCTTCGGGGAAATAGGCGTGAGTCTATGTATTTATGTATGTAATAGTTCAACTGGTACCATACCATTTTAGTATTCAACTTCCAGACGATATCGGTCAGGCTGGGCTCTATTGATAACATAGCCTGGTCAGAGGACTACCACACCCCTTTATTCCAAGAGCGTACAATATTCGACGAAAAAAGAAATTATGTAAATAATTTTAAGTCTTGAGCAACATATCATCGCAGAGCAACAGAGAAACATGAAATTTTGACAGTGGATTCCTGATTTTTAATATACCACCCCTACGGAGGAAAATAAAGTTTAAAAAGTGAGGCCACGGGTAACAGCTAGTTTTCTTATAAAAGGCCAAGTATTCATATATGAAATTGATAGTACCACTTAAATCCTACAACAAGCTTATCACTTGAACCCAATCTAAATAGTTGCGGAAACCACTATCGTTATTGTCAATCGGAACAGACCACGCACATCATCCGTGACAGGCCTTGACATAGCCTTTTAATGTTAGCTGACAATAAATAAATCAATACTGACAGTAGTTATACACGTTTCGTGTGAATCCTGACCGGTTCATTGATAGAAAAAAGCAATAATATTGGTTTCGAGCTAGTATAGGGTTTTGATCTAGTTTTTCTAGGTGTATTTGGTTGGGCGACAGAATTGAGTCAAGATACAATTTATGATAATACGACATCCCTACGGATGTAGCGTGTATTTCAGTCAGTAACAAAAAACCCGAAGCGGAAGGGCCATCACGGTCATTGTGACGTCCAAATAGCCTCAGCTGACCCTAAATGAAAATAGCTGCGAAATTCAGGTGTAAAGAAGTTTTACGGAGAAAAGGATTGTAATGGGAACGTGTTGTGTATAGTTTTGCAAGATGGTATTAAGGTAACGATGTGTTTACAGATTTTTATCCTTATTCAAAAAGTAAAGTAGTTGTCGGTTCGATAGAAGTTTTTTCGTGTTATGTGTGTTTACTACTTTTTTTGTTTCATTTGTCACTCACAGGATGAGAGACAGTTGAACTACTACTACCTACTATACTATACTATGCCATTAGTACAGTGTAGTAGGAGTTACACAATATATTTTTCAAATCAATGTTATGGACCTAATATTTTTTGTTTAATTACATTATACAACAAATTGTTGATTTGAGTTTGTGATCTCGGCACATCTGTTTATAAAACCCCGTATAAATTTATCTGTAGTTTAAATATTGATGAAGAGCCACATTACAAAATAATGCATCCTTGCAGAGTCAAAAAAATACTGCTTAATTTATGTAGTTTTAATTTTGCATGATAGAAAAGCTACCAATTCAGTCGCAAAATTTACCTCATCGGAATCGCAACGTTAAATTCGGCTGTCAATAAAACCAATAAACGGAGCCTCAAAACTAATTACGGGGATCTAACAATCAAAGAAATATAGGTCACACAAAAAGAGTAGGGAACATAAAATGTGCAGATAATAGAACGTGTCAAACCAGAAATACTCGCCGTGACTTGGTAACTTGTTATCCAGTGCAATCAAATCGGCTAGGTATTCCGGTCACGAACGAAATTAATGTCCAAAAACGTATCGGTTCACGGTACAAGTTTAGTTACCTGTAGTATGTATTGGATTAGTAGTGATGTGTTGGTCTTGTTTAAGTTTTGTTTGCAGTTTATTTAGTGTAACTCGATTGGCGTTGGTATTTGTTTTTGTATCATTAGCTGCTGCTTCGTTATTGCTTTTGGTTATGCAGTGTGTCTTATAAATGATGTCTCTATAAATTATTTGTGAAGTTAGAAGGGCTACTTAAGTGTTTCTACGAAAGCAGTATAAATACAATAATTATACTGATCGTGTTTATCGTCACCATCATTTATACCATGTTATATTCAAAACTTGTCTCGACTGATATTTGATCGCAAAGTCTAAACTACTTAAGCAAGAGCTAGAAATTTAGATAGTGGGTTCCTTTTATCACGCAGGCATCCACTAAGGAAGGGTATGATTTTTCACTCCAAAAGTGTAAGCGACTGCTACGCCGATGGTCGCGGGTTCGATTCCCGCTCAAGTCAAACATTTGTGTACATGAACATGGATGTTTGTCTTGGTCTGGGTGTTTCTATGTATAATCTGCATGTATTTACAAAAAAAGTATATATGTATGTTTATCCACTATCTAGTACCCATAGTACAAGCTCTGCTTAGTTTGGGACTAGATGGATCACCATCTAGTCCCAAACTAAGCAGAGCTTGTACTATATAATATTCTACCACATACACACATCAGTGTGTATGTGGTAGAATATTATATTATTATTATTATTATATGTTTTATCGTTTTTAAGATTATTACATATCTAATGATAATTATATGATTATTTTAGTGATTAGTATGGTCTATTTCGGTTTTACGAGGTAAAAAAGGAAAGCTCAATCTTAGTATTATATTTTTTAAGTAACTCTGCATTCTTCTTCCAGTTAATCCTTGAATTATATTTTTTCAGTGGTACTTCTACGTAAACAGAAGACATTTAGGCAAAGAGTGGAAAATCCAGCCTGACAAATGGCTCTCTCCAGAGCTCGAGCGTCATGAGATCATGATTGGAACCTTGTCGTTGGTGATAACAGGAAGTTTCTCCGCTTACTTTACTTTCCCCTTCCCCTCGGACCGCCACTAGGTGTAGACGTGCATTAGACCCGTACAGATTTTTAAAATAAATTATTTACCAAAATTAAATTAAATTCAGTGCAATACAAGGCCTGCAGCAAGTGTAAAGAGGTGTTGGAGAACCAGTCAGCTAATGCGTGAGTAACGCACATAATACTTCTTGAAACCTGACACCCTGGTATCTCAACTTCGTAGCGACAAATCAACGCACGCACTACGTATTGGCACTGTAATTGGTTACACGAGTAATTAGCTCATTAGCGACAGCACAAGGACATTCACCACTCAAGGTCAGGCGCCGCCTCCCACAAGGACTGTCCCCGCCCCTTCAACGCATCATTGGACTCTTCGACCGGCGCTTGCGCCTCCTACCATAGGTGATTAGCAACTCAAACTTATTACGCTTTGTATTCATAGCGCCCTAGTACTTTGCACTTAGCGAAATGGACAAATCGTTATCTGATACGAATATTCCTGAATTGGGAGACAGCACCCCTCCCAATTTCGTTGCAATGAGAAATAAAAGACCGAGAGACGAAGACCAACCCGCGGCATTCAGTAAATTTAAGGAGGAAATCAAACTAATGTTAGAATCCTTTACGAATGCTCAACAAGGGGAATTAAAAAACATCACTTCGAATCTCAACGAAATTAAACTTATCAATAACAGTATAGAATGTTCAATCACTGATTTAACGGCTAAGAATGAAGAATTTAGGAAGAAAATAGAATTGCTAGAGTTACAGGGGAAAAAGGATCGAGAATACATTACTATACTAGAAGACAAACTCGAAGAAGTTCAACGCGGTGCAAGAAAAACATGCATAGAACTCAAAAATGTTCCGAAATCACCCAAAGAAAGTTGTGATGACTTAGTTAATATGGTCCTCAACCTGTCTAAAAATATAGGTGTCGAGATGGAGTCACGTGATATCAAGGACATATACAGATTACCTGCTAAGAAGTAAGGTTCTACTAATACGCCCATCATTATAGAAACTGCCTCGACTATTTTGAAAACAAACTTATTAAAAAGGGCTAAGTCCTATAACATCAAAAACAAAGTAAAAATTCAGGCAAAACAACTCGGTTTGACGAACAACTCGGAAGCTCCTGTGTTTATTTCGGAAAATCTCACACCCAAAGCCGCTCGCCTATTTTTCCTAGCTCGAGACTTATCAAATACCAAGAAATATAAATTCTGCTGGACATCGTACGGACGTGTGCTTGTAAAGAAAGACGAGAACTCGCGAGCCATAGTTATTAAGAGCGAAGCTCAGGTGCACCACCTGCTACAAACTGCATGACTATTCTATACTGGAACTGAAGTAATAATGTATCTTTTCATTTTCATACATCGGATGTCATATGTTACTAGTTATAGTTTTTATTATATACTAATACAAATAATAATAGTAAATAAAATCGCTACACAATATTACACACTTCACCTTCACCCACTTCACATTCACCTTCTTCACATACATGTATATTATACTCGTATATTCGTATCACTGTACATAAATGGTCACATGCAAAAAACTATTTTAGATGTCGCACAGGCTCACGCCCTTAAGATATTTAGCACCTATTACAACTGCATGATACACTTTCTAGTAACCCTTCTCAATTATGGATAGTGCCATCAGTGCGTTTCAGGAATTAGACAATATTGAAGTTGCAAAATCTGCTATCCTTGACGTTGAAAACGTGTCTACAATTGGACAAGATAAAAATCACACTCTATCTGTTTTAACTCAAAATATAAGGAGCATTTACAGCAATTTTGAAGATTTTCAAATAACTTTGTCTCAGATAACTTTAAAAATTGATGTATTAATATTGACTGAGCGTAGGCTTAACGATAGCAAACCAATACCTATTCTTAACTGTTATACGGCTTTTTCGACATCAGAGCATCTCAATCAAAACGACGGCGTGGTTGCATACGTGCATGATAGTCATTTATCAGAAGTATCTGAAATTAGTCTTACCCATGCTTCTGCTTTGCAAATAACTATTTTTAACTACACCATTATCGGTATTTACAGGTCTCCGTCTAATTTGTCAGCAGATAACTTTATTAACTCGCTAGATCAACATCTACGAAGTATTCAAACACACAAAAACATTATAATTGTAGGGGATTTAAATATTAACTTGATAGAACGACAATCAGACTCATCACAATTGCAAACAAATAGATTATCATACTTAAATATGACGGGTACTCATGGTTTTCTCCCGGGACATTGTCTGCCTACCAGGGAAGAGAGCTGCCTTGACCATGTACTTTTGAAACTGGATCAGTCTAAAAACTCTGCATTTGTGGCTGTATTGAACACATCTATAACTGATCACGCAATGGTATTATTAAAAGTAACCCATAAATACCAAAATAAAATAAATCACAAATTTAAAACTATTATTAACTTTGAATATGCCCATGAAACTCTTACAAACATAGATACCTCATTATTATACCAATGTAGCGATCCTAACATTCTAGCAGATAAGTTAATAGATGTGATCAAGACGTCCCTTCTCACAAACACTAAAACTATAAAAGTTTCTAGTTCTAGACTTACTCTGAAACCGTGGATAACTGGCGGAGCTTTACGCTGTATTAGACTTAGAAACAAAATGCAATATAAGATAAGAAAGGATCCTTACAACATAATCTTAAAAATAACATACAGACGTTTTCGTACGTTTTGCTCAATTTGATAAAAAAGCTTAAGAGACAATTCAATAAAAACCAGATTGCATGCTCTATAAAGAAGCCCAGAAAACTTTGGCAAAATATAAATGCTATCACCCACTACAAAAAACCTAAAACATGTAACGAAAATCTTCTCCAAATAACACTGCACCCTTTAGATTCGTTAAACCGTGTAAACCAGTTTTTTGCAGTCATTGGTCAACAATTAGCGGAAGCAATTATAGCTAAAAATGGATTTGACTCGGTACCAGTTTTTACAACAGGTACATGTTCGCAGGGTTCTTCTTTTGTCTTGTTTGAAACAGACCCAATAGAGGTTTTTGAAATACTCATGGCCCTGGATTCAGAAAGTGCTCCTGGGTGGCACGGCATACCCACAAAATTCTTAAAGTTGTCAAGGGACTTCGTGGTTCCACTCATATGTCGATTAACCAACATGTGTTTCGAATCAGGAATATTTCCAAACGCCCTAAAGTATTCGTTAGTTACACCTGTGCACAAGGGTGGAGACGTTAATGATGTCAATAATTACCGACCCATATCTATTCTGCCGGCAATTGCAAAAATAATAGAAAAGATTCTTAATAAGACACTAATCAATTATCTTAATAAATACAAAATTCTTTCACCTTTTCAATATGGTTTTAGGCAAGGACGTTCAACTCAGGATGCTATTACTGCACTGACATCTAAAATTGTTGACAGAATAGACAGCTTTCAGTTCTTGGATTTAAAAAAGGCGTTTGACACCGTCTCTATCCCCATCCTTGTGCAGAGGCTTGAAGCAATCGGAATTAGGGGTAAGCCACTTTCTGTGTTTGACAGTTATCTGCGGGGTAGAAGACAGCAAGTCAGAATCGGTGATTGCTATAGTACACTAGAAAGAGTTACTTTTGGCGTCCCACAAGGGAGCGTATTTGGCCCGACACTGTTTCTAATATACATCAATGAACTGTGTAACCTTGGAAGCAGTGACGGGACAATATACTCATATGCTGATGATACAGCAGTTGTTTATTCGGGTCGGAGTTGGGATGATGTACGCTATACTGCTGAACGCGGACTGGCTGTGATGGCAGGCTGGCTAAGAACAAATCTCCTAACCCTTAATATCTCAAAGACGAACTATATTTGTTTTTTACCAAGTCTAAGATCAAAACCGGGTGTTGATTTCAGAATTAAGATCCATGAGTGTACTAACCATCAATACCACCAAAATCAACATTCATATCAAGATCGCAACTGTGACTGTCAGGATGTCCAAAGGGTGACCACTATGAGATACTTGGGCATTATAATTGACCTGTGTCTGACCTGGCACCCTCAAATTGATGCAATTATGGCTCGTATTAGGAAACTCATTTGGGTATTTAAAACATTGCGCTATGTTATGTCTCCTAAACTATTAAATAACATCTACATCGCGTTGGCTCAATCAGTAATCACATACTGTATTCCAGTTTGGGGAGGTGCTACGAAAACTAAGATCCTTGAGCTGGAGAGAGCCCAGCGGTCACTTATAAAAGTGATGTACTTTCTACCGTATAGACACTCTACATACAATTTATATAAAATTAGTGGTTTACTGACAGTGCGTAAGCTTTACTATTTAAATACGACCC
This sequence comes from Euclidia mi, assembly GCA_944739405.2. NCBI lineage: Eukaryota > Metazoa > Arthropoda > Insecta > Lepidoptera > Erebidae > Euclidia > Euclidia mi. Next base: position 22,117,594 of record OX123184.2, read on the forward strand.
TGTATCTACACAAATCCATACCGTTCAATCCGGCTCTACATAAGAAAAGACGAAAAGATACGGTGGCTCAATCACAAAGAGCATTTGCATTCGCAAAACGGCAATTTGTAACTCAGTCAGCATTTGTTTATAACAAAATTAATGAAAAAGTAAAGTTTCATCCTATGATTTTGCGTGAATGTAAAAAAGTAATCAGGGATTGGCTTGAAAATCTAGATTACGAGGAAACGGAACAATTGCTGGTAAGACTTACTTAAAATATTACATAATACCATACACAAATGAGCACATGAGCACACAACACACACCCACACCCACACACACACACCCACACACACACACATACACACACCCACACACACACACACACACCCACACACACACACACACACACACACACACACACACACACACACACACACACACACACCCTTACACACACACACACACATTATACACTCTACAACACACACTATTCACAGCATGTTTTTTATTTTCCTTTTTTAATAGTATACTAATTTTATATAAAGAAGCTTTGTTACTAGTACTAAAATGGTCTCATATTGTTAATGTTAAAATTAGGGGAAGAAGCGAGACAGCCCCAATACAAGTATTGTGTAATTACTTACTGGGGCGCCTCATTTAACACTGGAAATTGTAACAATTTGAGAAATAAAGATATTTGTATTTGTATTTGTATTACTTAGCTTGTTACATCTATAATGAGAACCCCTCGACCGTAGTGTTTTGAATTTTAATGATTTATATATTAATTGTATAATTTTTTGTTGCATTATAATTTATTACCATAAAGTTTTTGCATGCCTAATTAAGGTAGATTGTATAAGGATCACAAAACTTGTAAACATCACTATTTCATATACCTACAATCAATGCAAATAAAATCTTATTCTATTCTATTCTATTCGTATACTACCAATTCAATGAATATGGCTGGCTATAGTTCTTCTTGCAGTTCCCAGTTTTATTCATATACTCTGTAAGTATCTTGTGTTGAATTTGCTAGATTTTGCCATTTTTACTAAGCAAAAATATTTCTGTAAATGCAATCAAGTTAGTGTCTTCGAATATATACTCTTGTTCTTCTTCCGACGCTGATCGCTGTTCAAAAGGAGTCGGGTATCCTCACTTCAACTTGTCTGCCTTGTATTTGAATATTTAATGATAAAATTTAAGTAAAGATAATTATATTCTGTAACCAGAACTTCCTTATTAGTAAGTTATTTTACGAATTAAAATTAACCCACTATTTAGGTATTTAAACGTCGGGTAGAGGCCAATTGATTTTTTAATAACAATTATTGTAAGATCAACATAAACTTTGAAACCAACTAGGCAATGTTGTGGACCATGACGATATACTGCATGCTGTGACTAATCAACAAATACATTTCAGGACTACTCAACATATATTCTCCACCGTCTGTACCACACTCCGTGGCTGTACAAGCACTTCCACAAGCTGCACCACAAATACAAGCAGCCTACCGCTTTCTCCGTCATCGCTATTCATCCCTTCGAGATCATGCACGTGCAACTGACTACTTGCCTGCCGTTATTCACCGTGCCTGTTCATTGGTGTAAGTTTAAATAAAGTAGTTTATTTTGAAATAACATCGCTACGCTCACTACTATTACTGTATAATGTTCACAATAGCAAGAGGTAAAATGCAAATATGTCAAGATATTGTCATGATAATGTCTCACTTGAATAACATTTATGACGTGATTATTGCCCGGTCCCAATATTTGATATATCTATGGAATTGGCTACTATTATTATGTTCATATTATACATAGGCTTCATACGAAATATGTCAAACATGTATCTCTAGTAGCCAAACCTATGGATTTATCGAATATCGGACCGGTTGTAGATTGACGTTTGTTATGCGGTTCTATGAAATGCATGAAACGATTCAATGATTTTGATAATATCAATAAATTTATAACCCATATATTTCCCCTCATAATTTTATTGTTAAATAACATTACTTCACGCCTCCATCCCCGAAACCCTTTCGGGGATGGAGGCGTGAGGCAGAGGGTGTATTACAGATCCACACTTCGCCAGTTATGTTTCGGTCCTAATGTAATTATTATTAAAATATTATCTATATTTAAAACATATCTTGTAATTTTACAGTTCCTTACTACTGCATCGCTATCTACGCGTACTACCACGGCATCATCAATCACTCCGGGATCAACTTCAAGGGTCAATGGTGGCAGCCGTGGCAGCACAAGTTCTTCCACGGCAACTTCGGGTTCAACATGTCTTTGAGGGATAAAGTAAGTAGTTGACTTTTATAACGATCGATAGTTATAATTTAATTCTTGTTAATCTTGTAAGAATACAATGAATCTTATTTCAATAGTTTTCAATTTATAATGCAACTAATACTTTTAAATAATTCAATTACGTGTTTATAAATGATCAATTAAGGAAGACAATTTTTATAATGGTATAAAGAAGATGTTTTGAGTTAGTTTTATTGAATATATTTTACAGTAATTATGTTGCCAATATAATCTAACAGTATTGTAACTCGGCCGTCTTCGTGAGTTATATACCTACCTACAGACGCGCCGTACGCAAACCAGCGGTAGGGCTGCCCGCCTCAAGTATTTTAATTACATCTACCTACTTGAATTTTCTTTCTGGTTTTGTGATTGTTCATATTAGGTACTTATATTTTTATTCAAACAAATGAAAATCGAATGAATGAGATAGTAAACTGCAGTCGCCGAAGGTTACAAAACTCAAATTTTTACTTCAACACCTACCTACTGAGCTCAAATGCAAGTACCTACGTCCTTAATAACTGACGAGTATAATTGTAACTTTTTCATTTCGTAAATTAACGACCCTATTACTAACAGCACCGAGCAACTTGAAATAAGAGTTATTTGGTCACCCATGTCCAACCGCTTTGAACGTTACTTAACGTCAACCATCTAATTGCGTATGCGCTACTTACAGTAATATCTATTCATTGCCAACTTGTTCGATAACACTACATAATATCTACCTTATCATTATATGTTCGTTTCGCCGAATAACGCTACAAAGAATGAATGGTTGGCCGATACCAAGATTTGCCGATGTCATGGTTCGCCGCAACACGCTTGAACTAAATAATCCTTTACCGATAGCAATTTGCATCGAAAGCACCTTTTCTTACATCACTTCTTATCGTTACCTAGTCGCCCAATAAGCTAAGTCGACGGAGCCCTGCTTCGCAGGGCTCCTATTTTCGAGTGCGGGGTCACAAGAAAACCTAACATAACCTATTAGGTACCTACACATAAAAAGGTGCTTTTGACGCAAACTGCTATCGGTAATGGATTATTTAGTTAAAGCGTGTTGCGGTGAACCATGACATCGGCAAATCTTGATATCGGCCAACCATTCATTCCTTGTAGCGTTATTCGGCGAAACGTGCTGTCGCTCAATAATGGTATCAAGCAATAGTTTTTTCGTATTACCGTTTGTCGGTGAACCATGCTTTCTGTAGACAGTTATATCATTCAAGAGTAATTCGATATACCGTACGGGACTGAGGTAAACGTGTCCTGCTAGTATACATTATAACCGCAATATGTTTTAAAAATAATAAACATAATAATAGATTAAGCTAATCAAATTACGACTTTATCACGTAGATGTGAAAAGCGTAGTTATAATTTAAAATAAGGTAGGTAATAGTATAATACTAGAACTAGCAGGAACCTTCGTAATTTGTAACAAAAAAATTGTATAAATAGTCTTACCTTACGGAGTTTACAGGTAAGTTTTAAAAAAATATAGTTGGGTGAGTTATCGAAGAATTTAAGCAACCAAAAACTGCACAATATAATCTATACATCTTCGCCATAGTAATTATTTTAATAACAAAATACTGGTACAAAAATCGTCACCGTCTGTTTGTCACTGCGAGCTGCGGCACGATTGCGGCTATTGTGTACTTTAGGCACAGTCTAATGTGTACTTTGCTCGAGGCGCGTAGGTACAACTCGAGTTTAGTGCGTTTGTATGGAGTTACAATACTGTTAGATATTATAACCGTGATATTGGTGAAGGCTGCAAGATATTGTGACTAATAATAATAGTCGATGTTTGATCCCATACAAGTGCAATAACTATAATAATTTATCTCAGTGAATAAAATTGATGATATTGATAAACGTGATGTTTTGTTTGTATGACTATACAAACAAGAATAAGCAAGCAACAAAATACGTAAAACGTAATTAATGAATCATAATAACTTCAAGAGCATTCAAGTTATTTGGCATATTGAGTACATTGTCTGATACGTCTGATATTCTTGTGACTTTCATTATCTTCACTTTCAACAAAATTTATAAAGAAATGAAATTTTATCGACTGGTTTATGACGACAAAATTGTATTATTTATTGTTATATGCCGTGTCAAGTTTAAATAAAAGTCATTTTTTGTATACTTCCTATACTGCCTAACTATATTACCTAACTATATAATTATATAATGTAAGCAGCGATAGCCTAGTGGAGAGACCTACAGACTCAGAGGGTCCGGGTTCGAATTCACGGCACGCACCAATGACTTTTCGGAGTTATGTGCGTATTAAATTGTTAATTATCTAAACGGTGAAGGAAAACATCGTGAGGAAACCAGCATGTCTGAGAGTTCTCCATAATGTTCTCGAAAGACATGTGAGGTCTGCCAACCCACACTAGGCCAGCGTGGTGGATTATGGCCTTACCTTTCTCATAGTGAGAAGAGGCCTGTGCCCAGCAGTGGGACAGTTTATAGGGCTGATGATATAACCTAATACTGAAATTATCTTTATTTCTAGCTGCATGGTACTATGAGAAAGCAGAACCGTGTTTACACCGAAGATACCTACCACGGCGAAGCACCCTCAATCGACGCTCCAGAGAGAAAAAAGATCCTTGAACAGGATGCAGACTAGACTGAATCTTTAAAGAAAAGCATATAAGACTGAGAATATGTCAATGCAAATTAATTATTATTGTTAACCAAAGTATATAATAAGGGAAAATGTGAATATTTAAGGTGAATCCAAATGTAAGGATGAAGAAGAAGTACGTGACAAAAGGAACTGAAGTCCTGAAATCAACGCGAAGAGTTTTATGGATAAAAAGGGAAACACGTGTTTTTTGACAATTATCATTATAATTATTATTGCTAGTTGTAGATTTGTAAATAAATACAAAACAAACCTAAAGCAAACTATTACAATTTAAGTACAGTGATCCCATTTGTCTATGAATGGTTTGACAAACAGAATAATCGGTTTGAATTTCTCGTTTGCCAAAATATGATAATTTTAGATTTATTATGAAAGGCAAGAGTACAATTTTATGGTAGAAGTTATCAATATTTTTGACATTTTAACTCAGCTTTTGCTAACAATAAAATACTCAAATAGTTCAAAAGAAAAGAACCAAATCGCCTTTCACAAAACAAAGTGGTCTGTAGTATTGAACTCACACAAATAGGTCCAACATTTATGCCTCGGAAAGCACAATACCGTTCGTCCCGACTGTCACGAAGATCTGTAACATTTCTTAAGGGGAAACAGTACACAGATCTAAATAAACATTTAAAATGTATGCACCCCTTTCCCTCTCATTGAGCTGAGGAGATCAGTTGGCAATTGGAGGTGCCTTTATATGGACAAGCTCACAAAAAAGAATTATTCTCTGTTATGTGGGCAAGCTAATATTCTGTCAACTCTAGTTAAGTTATGAATGAGGCTAAGGGCTCCAAGGCGGATATTCCTATACAACCGAGATAACACTAGAATGGCAATGACGATATTTAACAAAACTTTAAATTTACTTCCTCTTTTGTATACTGTAACAATACCACGTCCTCTCCTCCGCGACTACGACCGTTGCAAACTGGTAGAAACGAAGGAGAATAACAGAGGTACTTATGCCTTTAAATAAGTCAATAATCGCGACTAAGACCTGCTAAATAATATTGTATAATGTAACAATATATGAAAAAAAGTTTATAAGTTTTAGACAAACATTGTTATATTTTATGTAAACCGAAAGTATGGAAAATAAGTATTGACTTGAATGATAATTTAAGAAATGACATTAAGACGCATACTTTGTTTTATTTCCCCAAAGCACGATCATTATATAGAAAAAAATATCACAACTTTACAGCCATAGTGACGAGACCTTTACGTCTATTTTTTATTTAATGAAACCGAACAGTTACACATTTTTGTTTGTAACTATGGATACACCCAGTTCTTAACCATTCGACATTTGAGAGGACACGAACTAGTGCTAGTTCGTGCATCTATTGTATAGAATTAAAGTTGTCCCACCCTCGATCAAATATATAATGTCACTTTTTACAATTCTATTCTATTGATTTTCCTAAGTTCAAATAAAAAAAAACATATTCTAGGAACTTCTAGGGGTGACTGCATTCAAACTGGTCGTGGTCATTAACATACATACATACATACATAACGTCACGCCTTTTATCCCCGAAGGGGTAGGCAGAGGTGTATTTCTACACCCACTTTTCGCCAGATATACTTTAGTCCCACGTAATAAGGGGCGAGCCTATTGCCGTCAGGGGCACATTTCCAGACTCCGTGCTGCTACTGAGAATTTCGTGACAGAAAAAACCCAATAACACTGCCCGGCCCAGGAATCAAACCCGGGACCTCTCGATCCCACGCGCACATTTATGCCGCGAGACCAACGAGGCAGTCGTATAGGCTTTGATGTCGAGTTTTCCGTCTCTACGCAAAGATGGTATTTGCATCGTGTTATCCCTTAGTCGACTTTTACGACACCCACGGTCATTAACATTAATTTTAATGTTTGTAAGAGTAAAACGATGTACAACTGTATCTTAATTAAAACTACGACGAGCTGCATTCGATAATACTGCATCGTTTTACAAAGAATTGGCTCATAATTCTATAGACACTCAGTCAATACAAAAAGCCACTCTCTTCTTAATAAACTCTGAATGGATGCCTTCATAATTCCCTTTCATGCAAGACTGCATTGAAGTAACATTTCATTTTATAAATTTATTCAAACAATGTTTCTTGAAACGATATCCACTATCTTATTAATTAATGTATTTAATAGTTTTCTATTAGGAACCCAGTAAATAGCATATTACTTAAAAGAAGAAAATTGAAATTATGTACACGTTACTAACCACTAATTAACAGACTAACTGCGGAATTCAATATTCCAATTATAGATAGATCTGGAGATTTTAGATTCGTTTTTGACAGTTTTTGACAGAAGCTCCATACAAAATATGTCAAACACGTATATAAAATCTACAGATCTATCTTTAGTTCGAATATTGAAAATGGCCGTAAGTGAACATAAATTTAACTGGTAAAGTTAATCAAAAAGACTCACCGAGAAAATTTTTATAAATCAGATTTTATAAAATTATTCCCTTTAGGAACTCTTATATGAGCTATGTTAATCTTTACACTAATTATTTACGTTTAGAAAAGTACGAAAATAAACGTCCAATTATTATTTTATCAGTTGCATACTGTGTCGAGTATAAGGAAAAACAAAACATTTTCAAAAAGAGAATCTTCTATTCAATGTCCGAAAATGTTACGAAATATGTACTTCATTTCACAAAAAAATCACAACTTTTTCAAATTTGAACTTATCTCCAATGTTATCACTTACCGTAGCAAACCCGAAACGTATCATAAAAAAATATCAGTAGGTACATATAATTATTTTATCAGCGTCTAAAGTCAGAAGAAGTATAAAGACACACTTACGTGCCAAAACAATTCGAAACTTATTACAAAATATAATATTGAATCATCAGCTTTACGTTGCCCTATCGGTATTCTTGACTGCGTGTAATTTTTCGTAGTAAAAACGTAATGGGATTTTTCATTGTCTCCGATTCTGACCTCGGATTGGAACAAGGTGGGTAATAAGGTCGGTTGCTTTACAAGGAAGCCCCAGTATTTTTCTTGAGGAGCTTGAAACTCCCCAACTTGAATTCTGTGAGCGTACGATAAGATTTGACACGCATTTTTATGATGAAAATAGGCTTAAAAGAATATCTTCTCTTTTCTGAGGATTGTTGGACAGACCCGTGAATTCATTGGTAGGATTTTGTATACATAGTGGCTGTAACGTTGCCATCCATCTATATTTCGAATGTTTGCATGTAATGTACAAACTTATCTTTCTTACCGACTGATCACATTATACGTTCGCGAAAAAATCACGAACATTCTAAGAAACAGACACACTTATTGCGTCAATTTAAAGCTACTTACGCTGTGTTCGATTTTATAAAGCCTAAATCCTCCCTTCTGTAAGTTGATATATTATTAGGTATACTTCCTTAATTGCGTCGGATATTATGGATTTTCGTTTCAAGTTCCTTATAATGAGTCGTTTTACATTAAATTTCACCAATAAAGTAAACTCTTCGTCTTTATGAGCAGACGAGTTTACTTTTAAGACTAAGATAAAAATCTACATAACCTCTTAAAAAGAAATGAAAAGGGACTCGTATTTTAGGACACAACAGTCTTACGTATTACGTGGGACCTGCGAGATCTAAACTGAGTTATAGCCAGGTCATGGCAGTCTAAACTATAAATTTTGTCCCTAGTACTTAAGTCCTCCCTTGTTTATTTATTATGTTTTGAGTAGACCTGCGAGATCTAAACTGAGTTATAGCCAGGTCATGGCTGTCTAAACTATAAATTTTGTTTATTTATTATGTTTTGAGAACGAAAACAGCAATATGTTCTGATATATAACTACTATCCTCTTATGTGTATAAACCCGGTTTCCTAAAGTTGTTTTGTTATACGTGCCAAAAGTGCCGTAATTAATTCTGTTTCTTGAGTGGGCAAATTTAAAATGAAAATATAATCTCTGGGTTTAAGTAATAATTCTGACAATAGCGTTCGGAATTGTTACACGACAACTTTGTTTAAAAAGGTCATACAAACAAATTGTTATATTAAGTGGGATCATATACTTATTATGTCACGTTTTATTTGGGGTAATGTTCCATTCCTAATGTCAAAAGAATGAGGCAGTATTGTACTTACGACATCCGTGTTTGAGTCAAATTTTAAAAGTAATAATTATGTACTAATGAGATGATGATGAACACTTCATATTGATTTATCAAAGACTTTAATTTAATTTAAATAAAGAGTTAATATCAACTTTACACTCACGACGATAAATATATGCTATATATTTATACTATAGCTTTGTCGTCAAATCTCTCGACCTAAACCTGGTTTAAACTGTAAAACGTTAACGTAAAGAAATGTTAGTGTTGCTAAACAGAAGAGCATGCATGTGAAACTTGATTGGAGTGAAGAGTGGTATGTCAGGATTGTTGCAAATGGCGTTCTTTAGTCTCTATCCACCCCTTTGGGAAACAGGCGTGAGTCTATGTGTGTATGTACATATGTGAATAGAAAAGCATTTAGTAGAAGGGCATTTTGTACAGCTTCTATTAATTAAATTATGTCCGCGATAGGCAAATCGTAACGTATTATAGCCTGTCTATTCTTTGAATTACATGCTGCATTAAGATCAACGCTCATTAGAGCCACCCGGCACCCACTCCGCACCGCCTCGCCTCGTGCGGTTAGTATTCTTTATATGGATTTGTATGGGTATGCGCTCACTACATCAACTCCGTAGCGTCACCGGATCGCCTCTGTCGTAAGCCGTCCACGCGCGGGCGGCGGGTGGTCCACCCGCCGTCCGCGCGTTGACGGCTTGGTGGCAACTCGCTGCTCGCATGCTTGCCGCGCGTTGACGGCTCGTCGCCAACGTGCGGATCCGAAGCGGACCGCGCGCTGCCCGCGAATGATTCACGTCCGAGTGTTACCAGATACACGGTAAATACCGTAGATGCACGGTAATTTTGAGCAAGACACGATCTACGGTAATAAGCTACTACCGTGTTCTTTTCTTAGGTATTTTTAATTATTAATTACCGTGTAAATGATACTCTTATTTTTACTCAAAAATATATTATGTTCTTACGAGTAATCCTTTATTGGCAACATTGGCACAGTTGGTGATGTCGGGGAAATCATTAACGATTTCATTACTTAGCAGGTAATATAAGCCGGCAGAATTAAAAATATTTTAGGTAGTGTTTTTCATGAGCATACCTTATGTTAAAATTTGTAGTTAGTAGGTGTATTCATAGACGAAAGTTTAGTATCTAGTTGTGTGTGGTCTTGCATTACTTGAAAAAGTTAATTGATATAAAATAGTGTGCCCATTCAGGGATGACTATCAAAAGCATTAATGTGTTTTCTTATATTTATGTTACAAAAATATCTTATTTTATTATATAGGTATAAAAATAAAATCTTTGTATGCCCTCAGTTTTGATATATAATAGATGATTTTCATAACATTTTTATGAGAGTATTTAATAAATATGGAGGCTTTTTAGTTTTGACACAATAAAAGTCACTTGAATATACAATTGTGTTGACTTTTAGAGGGTATCAGTTTATTGAGCATAAAATGGAATACGACAATCGCTGTAATGATTACATTGAAATTTATAATTAGGTAAGACTTCTGCAGTATTAAGCAATTCGGTTACTACTTGTCAGCCAAGTTCCAGAGTTGATTCGACTGAGTTGGCTGTCAAACAACGCGCTTCAACCATAAATAAGTTGGAGATTCCTAAGTTAATTGATATAAAATAGTGTGCCAATTCAGGGATGACTATCAAAAGCATTAATGTGTTTTCTTATATTTATGTTACAAAAATATCTTATTTTATTATATAGGTATAAAAATAAAATCTTTGTATGCCCTCAGTTTTGATATATAATAGATGATTTTCATAACATTTTTATGAGAGTATTTAATAAATATGGAGGCTTTTTAGTTTTGACACAATAAAAGTCACTTGAATATACAATTGTGTTGACTTTTAGAGGGTATCAGTTTATTGAGCATAAAATGGAATACGACAATCGCTGTAATGATTACATTGAAATTTATAATTAGGTAAGACTTCTGCAGTATTAAGCAATTCGGTTACTACTTGTCAGCCAAGTTCCAGAGTTGATTCGACTGAGTTGGCTGTCAAACAACGCGCTTCAACCATAAATAAGTTGGAGATTCCTAAGTTAATACTTAGGAAGATGGTAAGAAGTAATCTTCTTACCACCTATTTGAAATGAACCAAACTTGAAATCCTTGGGCAAGACATACTATTTAGCCTGAAGTTCGCATTTCTAGTAGGTATACCCATACATTTTTGACACACAACATTAGGTTTTTACAGAGTAAGTGTTGTTCGACCAATAGCTAAACTCTTAACGCAATACACTACAGTTTAAATCAAATGCAGGAAATTTAGGGAGGGTAACCAACACCTGTTGGGATGGACCGACGATCTTGCTAGGATCGCGCGCAGCGGATGAATGTGGGTGGCTTGGGATCGGTCTATATGGAAAGTTTAAGCCTCCTCCCCAAGGCCCTCCTATGTCCAGCAGTGGATGTCTATCGGTATCTGATATGATGATGAATAGTCTGTAATAATCTTTAAAAAGATTATGACAGTTGTGATTGATTTTTGATACTAGTCACATGTTATAAGCTGGATGACGATAAAAACGTCTAACTGTAGACAACTAAGAAACTATCACATTCTTGCTAAATAAACTATAAAGTAAAATACTTGACATAGCTTACAATTTCCACGACGCCTTCAATTAATTATTAAAGTGCGTCATACGTTTGTCTTTCTCAGACAGTATCAACGTTTTTAAAACTTTATAAAGCATCGATGTAACAAAGATACATATCACATCGAGCGAAAATAAAAATAAAATTTCACGATCAAAAAATGCTCAGTCTTTTTTGTTTTGTACCACACACGCAAAAAGAGGAACAACACAGGGTGGAGTCAAACGCGTCGAAAAGCCTCCTGCATAATGCATTGTGACTGCACCGACCTTTCGACTCTTGGATTATACGGTGAGTTTATTCCAAAATTCCAACCTCCACATTCCAAGCTTTATTTCAACTTTTGCTCTTTGTTTTTACAGTTTGACATACTATGTGTGAAATTGGCTAAGATAAATGTTTGAAAGCCGTGATGGAAGTTTGGCAACGTAAACTATGACTTTACTTGATGGTTTTGTTTGTTTATGTTAAACTAGACTATGTAAGTACTCCAATAAAGTATGGATAGGAATACTTATGGCTAAGCGCGATATTTGTGTTATAATAATTCAAAGAGATAAAAAAGATGGCCCATAAAAAGTTTGGTTTTGAGAAATACGCCAGCGAGACATGATGTTATTATATAATATATCGTGATCTCGTATTTTATTTTCGACGTATGAGTGCTAGAGCACTTTGATCCCAAAAGTTGAAAGGATATTCTTAATATGCTTTCCTTTATGCTCTATATTTTTTGGATTAATTTTCTATTTTTTTGATACCAAATATTGAAGTACTCATTTACTTCTAATACATTTAATGGTCGACTTACTTTTGACGGAGTAAACAGCAAGTAACAGACACAAATTGTAAATGCTGATTATGCCGATTCTGCGCTTGCAAAACCATAGAACTAGGTTCAATATTAATAATAATATCTGTGAACAGAGTCTTACCGCACAGTCACTTCAATCTCACCGCAAATGTTAGTTTCTCAGCCCATATAATATGTTTCTACTTCATTCATTTAATCCGCACCGCAGTATTATAAAAGGTGTCTACGGCTTCATATTGAGGAAGTGTGGTAATCCTTCCACCAGGTATTACATAAACGTATTGCGGTTAGTAATCCGCTCACCAAACTTTATGATTAAAGCAGCCCGCGGCGGACTTCAGAGCCAAGGGGCGTTGATATTGTATTAGTTGAGCTGGAGGCAAAAGGTGAATGAGTTCAACAATAATGGCTACCACGAGGTAATCAACACTTCGTAAGGACAAAGAATGTTTCGACCATTGGATTGCTTTGTTACTTTTACGTAATGTCGTAGGTGAATAATTCATTTCTTACAGTAAAATTTTCTGTCTCATAGACTGCCTAGTGTAGTGTTTCTTTCTGTAAAAGTTTTTATCGAAGACGATTCTACGGTTTTAACACCCACCGGTCATAGATTGTGCTGGGTCGTAAACAATACTTAATGAATCGTGAAATCAAACATTAAACTTGATATTTAAATAGATCCATATTACAATCTGCATGCTTGCTACATCAGCTTCTAATATGCGCTAAGCATCCTATAAAAATTGAATTGCTATGCTAGCAGTGCAAATCACATGTCTCTTTGAGGTGTACTAGAAATCATATTGACCTTTAGAGAAAAATTAATCTTCATGGTAGTAGGTAGTAGATAGTGCTTCGCTACGACATGACCTCATTTCCTATCGCCTTTTTGCCAAGGCAAATCAATACACATACCTCTGGCGTCGGGACGTGACGACCCCACCGCCCACTGGGGGAGTTACTCTGACGAGTAGATACTCGTCATAATATCTCCTCCAGCGCAAGCAGTCAACCGAAAGATGGCGGTCAAACCATCCGAACCTGGCGGAAGTAAATCCCAAGATGCTAGATGGGCAGCAGCATCCAGGACTAAAAACTTCCGCCACTGCGATCGCCAATACGCCTGCCAAGCGTGGCGATTATGGCATATCCCCCCAAATATGAATCACACCATTAAAAACCGACCCCTAGTCCCCGGCGGCCCCGCTAGTCCTGGTTATGATAAAAGCCATGGTAACGGCGGGGCAAGGGGTGCAAAGAATCTCTGGAAGAGATCGGGCTACCACCACCAACGACAATTGGCCCTGGCAACAATGAACACGCGCACACTGCGGACCGACGAGAAGATTGTCGAGCTGGAAGAAGAATTGAGCAAGTTGCGATGGGATATCATAGGCCTATCTGAAGTCCGAAGATAGGGATAACTCACTCACAACTCGGGGGAGGACTCGATAGTTCTCAATTCCGGTAACTTGCTCTTCTACCGGGAGGGCGACCAACAGTCCCAAGGTGGTGTCGTGGTCATCGTCCACAAATCTCTCGTGACCAACGTGGTAAATATCGGGAGTGTGTCGAGCAGGGTAGCGTACCTTATACTCAGAATATCCAAGCGGTATTTGCTGAAGGTCATACAGGTTCCAACCTCGTTGCACCCTGATGAGGAGGTGCCATGCACGAGGACATATCTCGGGCTATACATGGCAACAAAACCCATTACACCGTGGTCATGGGAGATTTTAACGCGAAACTGGGCAAACGCGACGGTGATGAGCTGAGAGTGGGGCAATTTGGTTATGGGCATCGGAATTCCCGGGGTCACTTGCTGGCTAGCTTTATGGAGAAGGAAGGACTCTATATGATGAATTCTTTCTTCAAGAAGCGAGAATGCCGCAAGTGGACCTGGGTAAGTCCAGACGGTGCAACCAAAAATGAGATCGATTTTATCATGTCGACGAAGAGGCAGATATTCAATGATGTCTCCGTGATCAATTCACTTAAAGTGGGGACCGATCACCGAACGGTAAGAGGCACATTGAATATCTGTACAAGCCTCGAACGGTCGAGGTTGATAAGGTCCACGCTCCGACCGGCACCGGTTCATATCCAAAACCCCGAGAGCTTTCAGCTCGAACTCAAGAACCGTTTCGAATGCCTGGGTGAATGCGTAGATGTGGACGTGTACAGTAACGGGTTCGTGGATGCTGTCCATACAACAGGGGCAAAATTTTTTAAGCCCCAGAAAAGCCAGGGAACCAAAAAGATCTCGGATCCGACCCTCGAGCTGTTAGAGAAAAGGCGCAAGATGGTTCTGCTATCCTCCGACGACATGCCGAAATATCGGCACCTCAACATCAACAGACAGATCTCTTAGTCTCTGACTCGCGATCTCCGCCAATACAACACAAAATGTGTTCGTGAGGCAATCGAGCAGAATAAGGGATCCAAAGTGTTCCAGAGGGATCTGTCTGTTGGGCAGAGTCAGCTGACAAAGCTGAAGACGGAGGATGGCAGAATCGTATCGTCCAAGCCTGAGCTCTTGGAGGAGATCGAAATGTTCTATGGACAGCTATACACGACAACGCAACAACCCGCAAGCACTCAGCGTCAGACCCTAGAGCTGGATTGACCCGACACTATACCGAAGATATCCCGGACGTCAGCATGCACGAGATTAGTGTGGCTCTCAAACAGCTTAAAAACAACAAGGCGCCGGGTGATGACGGAATTACGAGTGAGCTTCTGAAGGCCGGCGATGCAACCGCTAGAGAAACCCTCCGGAAGCTATTTAATGCCGTCATTCTCGAGGGTAAAACGCCACAGGCGTGGCACAGAGGTGTGGTGGTGCTTTTCTTTAAGAAAAGGGATAAAACCCTCTTGAAGAACTACAGACCCGTCACACTTCTGAGCCACGTCTACAAGCTGTTTTCGAGGGTCATCACGAATCGTCTCGAGAGGAAGCTAGACGACTTCCCGAACAAGCCGGTTTCCGTAAAGGCTATAGTACCATAGACCACATACATACGCTGCGGCAGGTTATACAGAAGTCCGAGGAGTATAACCAGCCCCTATGCTTGGCGTTTGTGAACTATGAGAAAGCCTTCGATTCGATCTAAACTTGGGCGGTGCTACAGTCTCTCCAACGGTGCCGGATTGACTACCGATATATCGAAGTGCTGAAGTGTTTGTATGAAAACGCCACTATGTCAGTCCGCCTCCAGGACCAGAGTTCGAAACCTATTCAACTCCAGCGAGGGGTTAGACAGGGGATGTCATATCCCCGAAACTGTTTAACACTGCGCTGGAGGATGTTTTCAAGCTTCTGGACTGGAATGGACTCGGCATCAACATCAACGGCGAGTACATCACTCACCTTCGATTCGCAGACGATATCGTAGTCATAGCTGAGACCATGGAAGACCTAGGCACAATGCTCGATGGCCTCTGTAGAGTCGTCCAACAAGTAGGTCTTAAGATGAACATGGACAAGACGAAAATCATGTCGAACGTGCATGTTGTACCTGCTCCTATTCAGGTTGGGAACTCTACGCTCGAAGTTGTCGACAAGTATATCTACCTGGGACAAGTAGTCCAATTAGGTAGGTCCAACTTCGAGAAGGAGGTCAATCGTCGAATCCAACTCGGTTGGGCAGCGTTCGGGAAGCTACGACATATCTTCTCGTCCGATATCCCGCAGTGTCTCAAGACGAAAGTCTTTGACCAGTGTGTGTTGCCAGTGATGACTTACAGATCAGAGACGTGGTCGCTCACTATGGGCCTTATCAGAAGGCTCAAGGTCACTCAGAGGGCGATGGAGAGAGCTATGCTTGGAGTTTCCCTGCGAGATCGAATCATAAATGAGGAGATCCGCAGTAGAACCAAAGTCGCCGACATAGCTCTCCGGATAGCCAAGCTGAAGTGGCAGTGGGCAGGGCACATAGCTCGAAGAACCGATGGCCGTTGGGGCAGAAAGGTTCTGGAGTGGCGCCCACGTACCGGACGACGCAGCAGAGGTAGGCCCCCCGCAAGGTGGACCGACGATCTTGTCAAGATCGCGGGAGGAGGTTGGATGCGGGTGGCTCAAGACCGGTATGTGTGGAGAGCCTTGGGGGAGGCCTATGTCCAGCAGTGGACGTCGTTTGGCTGATATGATGATGATGAATCAATACACAATTCTAAACATTTCATATCATGTTATGGGCTTTAAATTGCCTCATATTTGCCAAGGTCTAAAACACATAAAACGATTTCAATACCTACGCCATTTATTTGCTTGCCCAGCGTACATGTCCAGCTCTAAGCGGCATGTCGATCGCGTCCGCACGTATCAACTATAAACTACAAAAATATATTATCAAGTTTTCTCCAAGAATATGACACAAAAAATCGGGGCAGAATTTTCTAGTTGTCGTAAAAAAAGACAATAAAACATCGACGGCCGTTCATTGGCGACGCGCGGCGCCGTGCGGGCGAAAACTTTTGTGCGGGTGGAGGAAAACTCACGTGTACAAGTGCAATAGATACTGGTTCATATTTATGTATATCGTTTTACAGCTGTAGACCATATTTTCTTATAGTCATGGCTAAGAAGCGTTATATGTTCACATGGTACAAGGCGGTAGAGCATTGCTGATTTCAGCATGAATGGGCCGACTCGACCGGGAAAGTACTACCCTCTCACAGAAAATCGACGTAAAGTAACAGTAACTAAACTGTTGCGTTTCGTTCGGTGAGTGAGAGTGTTGGAGGCCCTATCCCCTGTTCCTTCTCCCTCATCCTACTCCTCATCCTATCCCTTTTCCCAACCCCAAGAGGCGGCAACACACTTGTGACTCCTGTGGTGTTGCTTGTGTCCATGGGCGGCGGTAATTGCTTATCATCAGGCGATCCGTCTGCTCGTTTGCCGCCTATTACCATAAAAATAAAAACTTGGTCAGGTTTATACGAATTGATTTCATAGGTTATATTTTTCAAAGAAATTAATGTATGTATAATCGTCGATGTCACCCTGGTCCTGTGATAACGAGTTGATGAAGTCGAAGTTCAAAGGAGTGCAATTTGTACGATATTTTTACTAGTGTGATAAATCCATTGATTAGTCAGATTTTCAGTTATTTTTTAACCATGCCATTATATCAATATCTTGATATTTCTAAACATTACAGAAATACTGACCATATAACCTAATGTTGAATTTTGTACCAATATAAATTAAAGTGACGCAGCAGTTCCTATACAACATGATTAAGGTTTCAGACAAAGCAAATGTTTTTCGTATACGTGACCCAGACTAGTCCTAAGTGCTTTACTCATTTAGGGTCTTGAGCAGACACGATATAAAATCTATTGTTTGCTGTATTGGGGTGACCGCTACGGCAACTGAAACATTAGGCACGAATTTTGTAAGCAAGGAAATAATGCGACCAAATCTTTTTACTATTGTTGTTATAACGTTTATGTTATAATAATTGTGATTTATATAACCTTTCTGCTGATAAGATTGCCAATAGAGTCGCTACTGTGAAGCGTAGATTCAGTTCTAGGAAAACACCTTATTAGTTTTAACAAAAGATAACCAAACAGATTCAAGGCAAGGTTTGGAGATGTGTGACAGGCTCTTAAGCTCTTCTTTAAGTAGAAAATCGTACAAAGAAAATAGCAAAATACTACATCACTATCATCATCATCGTAATCCTTATAGCCTACAATTGTAGTACCATATTTTAAAACCAGCATAAGCGTCTAAGCGAGACCTTTTCATCATAGTTATCTTCATCATCATCGCAGTGATTGCGATCCAAGACCCGCCGTGCAGCCCAAGTCCCGCTTTCTTACAATATCTCCTCACCTCTTCGTCATCCTTAGTGGGGAGTGGATTGGCACGCATATAATATCTACATCCTATACGTAACATCCTAGTTGCCGTAAGACGTGGCTGTACCAGCGTCGGCAATCCTCTTCCAGTATATTTGTTATGTCATTGACACAATTGCTGCCACGGATGCAGGAATTACTGGTAGGGTCCTGCCGCGAGACTCCGCACATCTAGCGCAACATATTCATATTCGTGGCACACGTGATAGTGCTTGTGACGTGTAAGCTCAGGCCACGGGTCCTACTGCTCTAATTATAACAGGCCTTTTCAAGTGATCAGTTTATAGACCTGACCCACCAGCTTAAAGTACCGGTTGTATTTTGGGGTCACAGAAGATATCACTCTCCTCATGACATTTTGCCCATGCTGCCGAAATACGTGACTTGATATCGAAATCAATGTCACCAGACGTGTTAACTGCAGCTCCCAGGTACTTATCCTGGTCCTTTCACTGATCTGGGTGTCAATTATTCACTCAAAGAGCTGTAGAATGTGGGAGTGGACCAATACCTTAATACCGTGATAAGGGACATCTATTATCTCTGACTAAATATGAATGACGCATTAATCTGAGAGTGATGACAGTCATTCAAAAATGTTCACGTACATCACGTGCAGATATCACTCAAAGTCATTTCTGGTATTAATTACTAAGTTTAGATAACCCTTAATAGGGCATGGGCAAACTGAGGGTGATTGAAACAAAAACGCAGTCAATTTGGCATTATGGGTGTATAGTGAAGTAGGATTGTAAATCTTTTCATCCCCAAGTGTTTTCAGTTTTTCAGGAAAACTTGTGGGAAAATAATTCCTCTTGCCCATTTATATCATCACATGTAAGTGTTATGTGGGAAATTATTTCCCTACCTATGGGAAATATATTTCATACACATCCGGTAGTAGGGACAAGAAAATAACATATTGTGGTTATTTTATTACAGGATAATATTTTATGTAAATAAAACACAAATAAATGTAAATATTTATTTATTGGTGGAACATTTCAAAGCAAGGAGCAGCACACAAAGAGACCTTACAAATTTTGCAAATGTATTTTCTGTATTGTTCCTTTGCATGTGTACTGAACATCCTACACCTCCGAAATTTGGACAATTCTGTCATGTGCGACCCAACATCTGCTTTTCTTAGTTCCTCAGGTACTGCAGTGGCACCTCCTTATTTTGTTTTGAATACCGGAGCAATTTTTTTTCGTGACCTCATCTTCTGACGAACATAACAGCGCGGACAGTTGGGTTTCAATATCTGAATCGCGAAGATGTTTCTGAAAGATAAAAAACTACCTTCAGTCTGATTGTGTAACATAAACATTCCTCGCAGGAAAATATTTCCCACAATATGGTACATTTTTAAACCTAAACGGGCAACAGGCTAATATTTCCCACGTAGTTTTGAGACCTAAAATTCAGTCACTCATTGTGTTTCATACTAATGAATTACATAAACAAGTAACATGACCCTTTATCTAATAAAAGAAATCAATAGTAAATACTTACCGGATTTTTTTTACGGCATTATCACATTTTTTATCCAAAATCACACAAAAAACGGTGATCTGTTTGAAAAAACGTTGAAAGTAAAACTTTGACAGCTCATTTTTTTTACTTCGTTTGTTTTGGATACGTGTCTTTTGGCTAATGTTGTAGGTTACCTCATAAACCCCCCCGTGGGATCTCCACCTTGTCGTGGTGGGGGGGCTCAGTAACCGTGGATTGGTCACCCGCGGTGAAGCTAAGAGGGATCCAGGAGGGGACGCTCCGCGTGGGCTTGGAGGGGCCTGCGAAGGATGCGTCCAACGGTGCGGGTGCGGGGGACAGTTCTGTCTGTCCCTCGCAGTCGGGTGCGGTCGCGGGAGGAGAGGCGTGTCGGTGTTGCGTTGCCGCGCGCCCTATCTCCCGCGACCAAATGGGGGCGCACCATTCGATGCGTCGCGGTGGGGCCGCAGAGGAAGAGGAGATGCGGTGTTGCGTTGCCGTCCTCCCTATCCTCTGCGGCCGCTGGGCGTTTTGGCGGCGGAGTCCAACACCTTAATCCGTCGCCAAGGGGGTTTTGTTCGGGGCCCGCCTGACCATCTGGCGGGCCAATACCCGTCGGAGGGTGGCGACGAGTGCTTTGGTGATGCCCCACCCTCCGACACACGGGTACATGGCGGAAGTCGAGGTGGTTTTTAGTGGAAACACCACATACTCCGGCTCTTATTTCCCCCAAGAGTCGGAGATCCGAAGGGATTTTCCACCTCGTAAAACAAAAAAAAAAAAAAAAAAGGTTACCTCATAAAGAAAAAAATGACAGTGACATTTTGTGGGAACAGTTACACATTTGACCGTTTACAACAAAAAAATGATGTGGGAATAATGTTCCTCTTGCCCTATTAAGGGATAACAAACACCTGCGAGATAGTATAATAACGATATCATCGAAGAATGAGCTGATTATAGTCCTATTAACTGTCTAAGGTAATTAGGAAAATACCCTATCAAATGCACTAATGAATATACCTATAGATTACTGATAATAATGGCATGCATGACTTCCTTCCAAATAAACACATGCGATTGCAGCAATGTCGGTCCAAATGCATCGGACCATTTAAAGAGCGTTATGTTACACAAGAATTTGTCGTTAGTTCCGTGGATGTTGGCTATCGCGACATAAGGTAGATGTTTATTTTAGAACATGTTTCAGCATTGACTGCTGAGCCAGAGATCTTGGGTTTGGTTCCCATATGTGGCAAATCCTTGTGTGATGAGCGCAATCATTTGTTCTGAGCCTGGGCATTATTTTACTGTAATAGATGTTTGAGTATTACATTAGTCTTATGTACACTCATGCTTATAACCCTGCCATAAGCCACTTTCCAGTTTTGACTCATTTTTGATCCTATACTAAACTGCCACATGGTGTAAGTTGGATGTACCTGCTTATAGTGATATGATATGTAATGATTGATATACTTACTCAACTTGTGAAATTTTCCATTGTATTGTATATGTGATTCGCTGTGATCTGAATGCATTACTAAATAGTAATCCAGAAGAATGAACCTAGCATTCCACTTGGGTTTTTGCTCATTACTAATGTTGCAAATTGTATAATATTCCAGTTGATATTAAAGTTTTGTACTTGTCTGTAAAAAATGTATGGAATACTCTAAATCACTTGCATGGCAGTCACTTAGTACTTATATTACTTGTATCTCTGTAATCAGCAAAAGCAAACTAACAATTTTATTATCATGTTTTAAAGAATGAAGTAAGTAAGTACCTACTTACCTATACTTATCAGATGAAACACTATTCTGTTCGTGCCTGTGAATATATTTGTATTTTGTACTTATCGCTACTAGTATTAGTATTATATTATCTGTGTTTTCGCTAATGGCAGCGATCGATGTAAATGTATTCGTTGTTGTCCGGTACAAAGATTACATAACCTTTGTTTGGCGCCTATGTACATCTCGCTCTTTATGGGCATTGTCTCATTTCAACATTGCTTGTCACGATGCAATTTATTTGGAGTGGCATGCTTAGCCGTTGTGTTGCGCCGGAGCCGAAACCTTTGTACACAGATTGCATGATTATATTTAAGAACGGAAATAATATTATGATACCTTCTCTCTAATTAAGTTCTAAGTTTGTTTTTGTTTATGATTTTGATTATCTAACTTGATCGTATTCCTAACGTTTGTTTTGTTTATAAATTACATAACTATATCGTATTTAATGACATTTTTTCAACTAGCCGAAGGGTGCATTTGTCAATGTAGTTATGACCCAAAAAATTTAATCCTTGGCTTTTCAGTTTCTGTTAAAAAAAAAAGTTTCTGTACTTTATGTTATAATTAGGTGTCAATGTTGTATTCCAAAGCACTCTGGTTTTGACGTCCACGTCTACATTACTAAGGAGCCAGTTGAAAACCAGCGTCGGGCACATGTGTCCGGCAATATGCTGAACTGGCCTCCTATATTTGTACAGACGACGGGCGTGTATGATTTGTGCCTAATATCTGTGTTCTTTTTTTTTACATTGTTTATGTTATATCACATGTCCTTCGTCTGTTTAAAAATAAACGATTATTTTCTTTTCTTTTCTAAATACCTGATTTCAGAAAAAATGTGCCGGTTCGACGAGGGAAGTACTACCTAATCTAACAGAATATCGACTTAAAGCAACAATATCTGTATGATATCAATACTATTGTGTTTCGTTCAGTGAGTGAGAGTGCCGGAGTCCTCATCCCCTTATCCTTCTCCATCACCCCACCCCTAATCTAAACCAAAGCAACAAAACCGTCACCTCGTTTATTAAATAAGAATATAAATATTGGGTAGGATTCCTGCATAAGAAAATGATTATTTTTGTATGGTCGTCCAAAAAATGTGTTTCATAATGCGTGTTTGTTAATTTGTTCTTCTATCACGCAAAAAGTACTGAATATTAATGTAATTAGCAGTGATATTACTGCTCATCATCAAAATCCGACAAGTTGAAATGTAAAAAATAAAAATTAAACTGCTTATACATTAGAATCATATTAAGGTTTTTCTCATGATAGCCGAAACCCACATAGGCCGAGCCGCAGGTGAAAACTAGTATCCTTTAAGAGTTGTCGTCAACGCTAATTTTACATTGACACCGAGTGGTCCACGTGAGTTCTCTCCAAGAACTGACAAAACTTAAATAAAAACTGTTAGTCGCAGCGAGTTGTATTGACGGTCTCGTGTAGCCCTGCTCAATTTATTGGTTGTTCCGTTCGTGTAACTTTTTGTTTTCCTACAACTATCAAACTTGGAAGGGTTATTATTTTATGTATTTGTGTCTAAGATGCATTTTCTTGTTGGTCGTAGTAAATAATAACGGTTTTATGTGGATTTTAAGGCATCCCGGAAGGGTATCAGCTGGCGCACATTCCTTTTAGATTAGATTTGATTGGAAAAGTAGATATTCTTACAATATTTATTTTTATAGAAATGTTTCTTGTAGTTATACTTTGCGACTTCGTTATACAACACTTACCGAAGAATAATGTACCTACCAGAAAAGTTGTACCAAAATTGAAAACAGATATATACATAAATATGTACCTACCTATTAGCTTTGTTATATTGAAACGTGGTTACTAATTGTCTAATTAATTATTACTAGGTAACTTCCAATTGGTACTGAAGTGTTTTCTGAAATGAAGTTGAATATTAATTACATATTATTTAATTGAGAAATAAAATTGTTAATATCGCTTGCCCAGTGCCTCAAAGAGCAAGTTCCCGGCGCGCTGTCCCGGCTGGGTAACTAACCCGGTCAAAAAAATGGCCCGTAACTACTTTCAGATCTGTAAAATAGTGTTAGTTGATTAAAGGGCTAAGTATAGCAGCTTTGTCAGACCCCAAGTAATTTGGGAACAAGGCAGGCAGAACTATTTGTTTGAGCATTGCATTGCTCATAGCATAAGCTAAAAAGTATCTATAGCACGCTTTTTCTATTTAATTTATATGTGACCAACTATTACACGTTTATTGACCCTGCAAAATAATTTTTAATTCCTTTATCTCTTTGCTCCACCATGACCACTAATTCCTCACGACACAGCTTGATTAATTATGTCTGACTTGAAAAAGCCTGAATACATCAACTGGAATAAAAACTGAGTTTATAAAATATTCATTAGACACTGAATTGTGTCTATTGATACCGTGAAAGTAGGTATCAATAAAGCATGAATAAAAATATAAATTTGAGTGAAATAAAAAAAAACGTTTCAAATATTTTACTCTTGTTCTACATAAGGTCGATTTCAAAAAGACCTATTGAATGAGATCGAACAAATTCCTGTGTCTACCGTTTGTTTTAAAATAATTAAATTTGATGACAATCTTTCCACTATCTTTCTATACGTTGACATAGTGCTCGAAAACATGTAAATTCAGCATTACGACAATTATAGCGACAGAGTAATATTTGTTAAATTACCGAAAAACGTCGACATTTAGTCCCTAAAACATAATCTGAAACAAACAAGTATATAATGTTTATTTGTAGAAACAAAGGTCTCTTAATGAACTTCAAACAAGTCATACAGTTTTAGTGTAGGTTTTAAGCCTCTCAGGTCGCAAGTTTTTAAGATGGAACGAGTAAAACTTAGAGAGAGGTCTGTTGATATTAAATGTGATAGCGTGTGTTTTGTTAGGTTGAGGTAATTGGAATGATACTATGTCATCATACATATAATATACATCACAAAAGACATTTCAGTAGTTTCAAGTACTATTGACTGGTGTCTAGGTACTGTGGTGGATCTTTTGTGAAATGTTCGATCCACAATTTAATTATGGTAAGGTGAATGTATGATTTCGGTTTATGTACAGTAAATATTTAGTGAGTATTCGAACAATATTTGCCATTGTTAGGGTTTATTCGAGACGTTTTATGTCTAATAAAATTTTAGTCGTATACATCATCATGAAAAAGTTATCATCATCAGCCTTCCGTAGTCCACTGCTGGATATAGGTCTCTCCAAGGGCACACCACAGATCCCGATTTTCGGCTCTTCGTTTCAAGCCGCTGCCAGCCACTTTACGTAGGTATATCGTCACTGCACCTAGCCGGAGGGCGTTCTACACAACGTTTGCCAAGGTGTGGCCTCCACTCTAGAACTACTCCAACGGTTATCGGTTCAGCAACAAATGTGACAAGCTCACTGCCACTTAAGCGTGCTAATCCTTTGAGCTGTGTCGATCACCTTGGTTCTCTATCGGATCACTTCATTACGAAAAAGGCATGGTACTCGTACATGATAATTATGTAAACAGCTCTGCTTCAAACGATTTTTTTTATTTCTTCAAAGCAACAGTTAAAGCAATCAACCACCCAATCGTCACGCGTAGAATTCATTATATTATAGGCATATTTCTTGGAAGGGTACTAACGTACCGCTTTCTACTTCGCTTCCCATTATAGGCCCTCAGCGTGCTACTTCGCTTGCCACTCCGCACACCTCTCACATCTCCACTTAGTTCGAAATTTCGCTTGTACTTCCGCTACTCGTATTAAGCTACACCTCCGTCTTTCTAAAGCCACCGCCTTAAGACGTTCGTGGAAAAATTCCACTAACTACATCTCTGTGACCTATATTCGTTCTTAATTCATTTAATTTTCATTTACAGGTCTGTAGGTGTTACGAAGGCTGCGGTTATATTACAAAAGGAAAATAATATTAAAAACGTTGTCTTTGTTCGTTCTGTTATTTTGTGAGAAAAGCGTCGACATTATGTATGCTAATTATATCATGTCCTCAAGCCTGGTACAAAATAAAAAAATAGATAACAAGGTATTGTAAAAACAGCAGCAGCAATCGTTTTAGAGGATATTCGTTCCACGGTCTACGAGACAAAACAAACCTCCAACAGATATTAAAAAAAAACATGAGTCAGATGTACCTGAAACTTTACGCGTTTACTTGGATACTACTACCTTCCTGCCCTACTGGGGATACGACAAAAAAAACGCGCCACTTACTCTACCTCGTGGTGGTGTGGAAATGAGTTATTTTGCCGAAACGCGTGTTAGAGTGGACTTTGAGGCTCTCGTACGCTCCTCCCCGTGGGATCTCCACCTTGTCGTGGTGGGGGGGCTTAGTAACCGTGGATTTGATTTTCACCCACGGTGAAGCTAAGCGGGATCCCGGGAGGGGACGCTCTACGTGGGCTTGCGTGAGGCCTGCGTAGGATGCGTCCATAGGTGCGGGTGCAGGGGACAGTACTGTCGGTCCCTCGCAGTCGGGTGCGGTCGCGGGAGGAGAGGCGTGTCGGTGTTGCGTTGCCGCGCGCTCTATTTTCCGCGACCAAATGGGGGCGCACTATCAAAACTATTGGCTTTACAAAAAAAAGGTTACTACATAAACGTAGGAAAATTTGAAAATTAAACATAAAATAAGAAAATAAACGTGTAATTTTATTCAGAGGTACTGACTCTCTATACAGACAGTTATAGATCTTCATGACCACCGGGACCGACGGATTAACGTACTTAAACTCCTCTTATCAATACGCACAGAACTCGGGAAAGTCAGTGATGTGGGCTGTGGATTCAAACTCGATACACTCTGCATGGCAGTCTGATGGTATCGCCACTAGCCTATCTCTTCATTAAACAAGTAAATTATTATTATGCAAAATAAAACAGAATAAATAGTGTTTAAGAAAATTCAAATAAAAAAATTTTTTTTGGCAAAGACCGATACCCATTTTCGATCTGTATCCATGTATCGCATTACACAAAAATTATTATTTTTGAAAATTAGCTGCTCGCTCAAACATTTCGTATACAAGGATCACGAATCAGTCACGTGAATTGAAACCGAGACGAGATCAAGTAAATTGCCACCCAAGCGTAAATAATAAATGAGTTATATTTATGTCGAGCAATGTTACCATTGACTCCTTAAAAGCGTTCTGTAAAGAGCTTGTTAATGTTCTAATAACTGGCACGTATCCAAATCTAAAGCAAAAACCCTGGCCGCAGGCCTATAAAATACGTCTACAATTCCACTGTATAATGATAGTACATTAATGAAGTCCGAGACAATGGCATCCCACTAACGAGCTATAACAGTAGACATTACGCGACAAACGGGCCGAGCCAAACGACTGTACATTTTACAATCATTTGTATTGTAGTACTAGACTGACAGACACGCTACAGCCGAAACTACTGGGCGCAGGCAGCTGAAATTTGGCATGTATGTTCCTTGGGGACCGTAGAGGTGCACTAAGAAGGGATTTCCTGAAATTCCCACAGGATCGGCCAAAATGGGTAAATTAAAAAAAAATGCAGGCGTAGCTGCTGGCGTCCTCTAGTTTCCTATAATTTCGTCTCCTTGAGTGCTAATTGCGGCCCCGAAGGTACATTTTCGGCTTTCAGATTACTAGATTAAGAAATTGTCTTTGAAAAGTAGGTTAACATCAAACGGACGGTAACGCAACGTGCTATAGAAATTTTTTGTCCGATTTAATTCTAAAATAAACTTATTCAATGATTTTAAATTTGAAAGACGCTTTTTGACTCAGTTTACAGCCACTGGTTTTCATTCGAATTAAAATGGTATATTAATTGAACTAGTTAAAAGAAAATTGACAACATTGCGAAAATGTTTCGTTAATTAGTCATTTGTATTGACAAGGTTCTTTACATTGTTAATTTCATATTATTTGTCTTTTAAGAGAGATTCGTAATTTCATTGTTAGGTTATGGCTAAGGATAGGGCTGATAATGCCCTGTATATAAACTCTCCAACTGCTGCGTCTCTTCTATGAGAAAGGAAAGGCCAATAGTTCACCACACTGGTCTAATGCGGGTTGGCAGACTTCACATGTCTTTAGAGAACATTATGGAAAACTCTCAGACATGCAGGTTTCCTCAAGCAGTTTTCCTTCACCGCTAAGCAAGCTATAATTAACGATTTATTACGCACATAACTTCGAAAAGTCATTGGTGCGCACCGTGATACAAATCCGAGACGCTTTGCGGAGAAGTTTTTCGGTTTCACAAGGCTATATAATTATGTAAGCCTAAATCAACCAACGAAAAAGATGGTATACATTGAGGTTAATATATGGACATCAGGTTATTTTCCTAATATTGATTGATATGAAACCAAATAACATCTAACCCAAAAACTCTATTAATTCACACCTAAATCCATAAGCAAAGGCAACGATGATTCGAAACTAGACAGCAGCTTTTTCGCCAACACAACGTTTATGTACAAAGCAATTTAACTGGCTTTAGTTGGATTTTTGTACAAATACCCATCTATTGGTACCCCTGATTTCAAACGTTTACGAACTACATACATTGTTTTTCGCACAATACTGCAGCTAAAGTTAAATTTCGGAGAATTTCGTACCTTGTGATTTTGTGCATACGTAAAGCGATAGGTATGAAGGCTTTTTTTAGATAAGGAAAAATTGTGCTTGGGTTTGTACACAGTCAATGCTAGCTTACAAACTAAAGAAGTAATATAACACAATGGATGTATGCAATAACATATTGGAAGAATATGCAAGTGATTCTCTAAATGCCAAGTTGCAGTCTACACTGTGAACTTAGGTCCTTCTTTATTTACTTCACAGTTGCACTATGATTCAGTAAGATGGTTTGACTTACTATACCTAGCTGGCCAGAAGACGGGTTGGTACAGCATTATATTAGTTGTAATAAAAGGCGAAATTGAAGACTGATCAATTTCGTGCGAATTCAAATTCAAATTCAAAATCCTTTATTCATTTGGGTCACAATGTGACGCTTATGAACGTCAAAATAATAAATTTATAAAATAATTACTTATACTCAAATTCAAAACATTATTACTGTTTGCTTCTACATTTACATTTACTGCCACGTTCGCAAAGCATTAGGTAGAACCATGAGAAAGAACGGGCAATAAAACTCACGGTCACTCTTTTTCATCGCCAAGTTTTGCATAATACACAATTTACATTTTGTAAGGTGCTGCAACTGTTACACCTTCTATATCACTTGTATATATTTACTGTACATCATAATACTCAAGCATAATACTTTTGGTTAGCCTCCTCAGAATAGACATGGTGAAACAGGAGCATCCACTTACATTATATATACCTAATAATGCAGGCAATCCGTGAAAGTGATCAGAACCATGATGGAAATGATGCAGTTAAATATTAAAATCTAATACCAGCCCGCAAGACCGTCATCGACCAGTCATCGCAAGTAGCACTCGTTCACGAGTATGACGCATGTGCCAGCCATCATCTCTCTCGCCATATTAGAGGGACAGGGATGACCCGACACACGACGCCACCACAAGAAATGACATTTTAGTGAGCATGACGACAACGGTATACGAACCAGCAGCAGTAAGAAACAATCTATTGGTATACTGACCATGACCGCCAATTACCTCCATTTTCCAGATCGTTATTATTAACATAAGTTAGTGGAACGCGTGAAGGAATGCAAATGTAGAAAGAATTTTGTGAAGGTGACAAGTGAACAATGATATGATCAGAGATAAATAATGTTAAACTACATTCAAATCATAAAAATATCCAAATCCTGCAAAAATCATGTGTTCACGAGGCACCTCCACTTAATATGTAAATAAAATAATCGTGAGTTAAACAAGCCTAAGCCTATCCCCACGGTGTCTTATCATTTAAAAATTCCTTAATAGTGTAATAACCCCTTTGTAAAAGAAAGTTCCTAATTGTCCGTTTGTATTTGTGCATGGGTAAATTCATTATTTCAAGAGGCAATTTGTTGAAAAATCGTATACCAATCCCCTCAAATGAGTTCTGAACTTTATGTAGACGGTAGTTAGTTCCCACCAGTTTATGCTTATTCCTTGTGTTCACGTTGTGCAAATCACTATTTTTGCGGTATAGAATTAAGTTTTTCTTAATGTACATTAAGTTAGCATATATATATTGCGATGCAACTGTCAATATGTCTACTTCTTTAAATTTATCACGTAAAGAATCTCTAGCACCTAACTTATAAATTGCACGTATGGCCCTTTTTTGAATGACAAAAATAGTCTGTATATCAGCAGCTGTACCCCATAACATTATTCCGTAAGACATTACGCTGTGAAAATAACTAAAGTAAACTAGTCTAGCAGTATCTATATCTGTGAATTCCCTAACTTTTCTAACTGCAAACGCTGCAGAACTAAGTTTTACTGCGAGACAGGATATTTGGGCGCCCTACTGAAGCTTACAATCTAAAGTTACACCTAAGAATACGGTTGATTCGACTAGTTCAATTGTTTCCTTATTTAAAATTATATTAGTAGGAACACTTCTGACATTAGGCAAAGAGAATTTAACACATTTGGTTTTGCTTGAGTTGAGTACCAAATTATTTGTAGAAAACCAATCTAATACTTGTGCAAGAGTGTTATTGACGGTATCAAAGTTACTTAAATTACGATCAACTTTAAAAATTAGTGACGTATCGTCGGCAAACAAAACAATATCACATAAATTTTGTACAAAGAACGGCAAATCATTAATATATATTAAAAAAGAAATGGACCGAGAATAGAGCCCTGTGGAACGCCCATTCCTACTGGCAAACCTAGAGATCTACTCCCATTAACATCTACATACTGAATTCTATCACTAAGGTAGCTGGCAACAAGATTGAGTGCGGTATCTCTAATACCATAAAGTTTCAAATTAAGTAAAAGCGTATTATGTTCCACATAGTCAAAGGCCTTTGATAGGTACAAAAAACACCAATGGCATCCTTCGAGTTTTCCCAAGCATTAAAAATATGCTTTAACAAAGTTACACCGGCATCAACGGTGGAGCGACCCTTGGTAAAGCCATACTGTTCACTGTGAAATAAATTATTTGTGTGAAAGTGGCTCTCTAGTTGATGCAAAATAATCTTTTCAAAAATTTTACTAATAGCAGGCAAGATAGAAATTGGCCGAAAATTACTAATAATGGTATTACTTTACTGTGTTTCATTAGATCAGGAAATACTCCTGTATCTACGCATCTGTTGAATATTGCAGCTAAATATGGAGCTAAGCTAGAAATAATTTGTCGGACAAGTTTAACAGAAATGCCCCATAAGTCAACAGATTTTTTATTATTGAGCGTCTTGAATACCTTCAGTATGTCACTGGTACGAAATTCAATACCGACTTTTATATCTGCCCACGTTGCTCAGAAGCGATCGTAACAATGGAACGTACCACAGCAGATTATAACATTCTGAATAGAAGACGCTTTCATCGGAAATGAGGAAACGACAACGAACACAGTGTTTGCCTACATAATAGACTTTCTTTTTGACGTGTGGTGAAAACCTCACTTTGTTGGGCCCCCAAAACCGGAATTAAGGGACTCGGCTTAGGGGAACTATGAGGCTTCCCGACGAAAAGCGTTAGAACTACTCACTAAAACCAACCATGATGTTCCTCTATCCAATTGGATTGAATGGCAGGGCCACGGGACATTACTTCCGCGGTCCAACCTGATCTATATAGCAGCCTAACAAACTGAGAAATCCAGCTACGACCACTAGTCAAACTCTAAATGTGTAAACGTTGTCAAACAACATAAGTCTTTACTTTTATTTTTATACTGACATTTTCTTCAAGTCAAACCCTAATTGTGCCAACCAACAAGTCTCTACTTTTATTTTTATACTGACATTTCCTTACATAATATTTTATTAGAACGATAGGTAATAAAGCTCTCGTATATCTTCAAGATACCTGATCCTCCTACTTTAACTGTAACATATACACCACGGCTTTATCAATAATCTTACAATCGGTTTTTTGTGAAAATTTCGTATTACGTCTCACTCAATTTGTTGGTATTAGAATTCTTACGACAGCCTATTTTGGGTTTTATTCGACTATTTTGCGCAGTTACGGAGCTAACAGTGCAATATCTTAGCTTTTATTTCTCGACTGTTGATGTTTTCTGTATTAAAAGTAGATTGAATTTTGTATAAAGTAGCTGTGCAATATTTAAGGTTTAGACCTTTATTGTTGTAGCTTCACATGTTTTATGATTATTGTTGAACATTTCAGGATTTAAAATTATTATTGAAACGTTTAAAATGTTTTAAATGGTATTTAATGTTAGTTTAAAATTTCGAGCTATGATAAAGCTTAATTTATATATTTACCGGTACTATTCGACATTCATTATGTTTCAAAATCATGACTCAAGGGTCTACATGGATTTTTGGAGTTTCTTGATATATAATTACTCTAAATTTAGACAAAATATAATTTTATTTGTCTTTTGAAAAAAAAACGTTAAAAATGACGTAATTGAATTAATAAGTGAGTATTCATACTTAAGGCTAATATCCGCAAGTGTTATGTATAATGTGTGGTAAATAACGTCGTTAATTCACGAGTGAATAATTATGTAATGGTGTATTTAAGCCTATATCTATTTGGGCATAAAATATTGTATACCACCAACCGGTTGGTTATTTCCCTTTATTATAATTATTTGACTGCGCCAATAATTGGATAAGTGCCAAAAGCTGGCTTGGTTATACAACAATGAGACCATAGAGAATATTTATTCCTTATTATAGTATTGTATTATAGTTGATATTTTTCGTATTAAATACTGTATAAGAAATTAAATATGTGTGTAGTGTGTGGATATGATATGCGATAGTAATTTCGTACATTTGTTAGAATATCTGCATTTATTTCAATAAAATATCTATTAATTTACAGAACCATATATAATAATATAATATATAATTTATACCACGTCTGGTGCGATATTCTATGGATAGTCATACAAATATACAGTTTTGTAAATTTTTTATACTATACTATAGACAGAAATCGGGGGAGATTCGTTGAGATTTTCATAGTTTTGATGATATTAAATAGTATTTTTTTACATCTATGCGAAATTACTTGAATATTTAATTATTGCTATTTAGGCGTTACTTATGAACACTATACCATGTTCGTGAAAGACACTTCAACGGCAAAGTCACCTTAATTTATTTCTTATTTATTAATTTTTATTTTTTATTTCTAGTAGTCAATTTGTAAATCAAAAATATTATTTACATTTCAGAAAATTCGTCACAATGACACCATGATAATTATTTTTATCATAACCAGATATCAACTATGCAAAAGGCAGGAATTGCCTAAAATGTGCTTAGCAAGTCCGATAACATTTTATTGGTAATTTAGACAGTTGGATAAGATTAAAATTCTGCATCAGTTTAAGCATCTTGTTACCTTTATATTCCAAACCGAATAATAATCTTTTGTGTGCTGATTTTATTGTTTATGAATTTTTACGTGGACGGAAAATACGTTTGCAAAACGAATTTGTTCTAATCATGTCGAGATTTCCTAACCGACGTCAAAACGTTGTGACAACTATACAAACAACTACCCGATGTCCTGTACCGACAAGACACTAAGTTGTATGCCTTGAGGCAGAAATATTTAAGATTTTGTAAGCCCTTTTTCAGACCTTACGTCTCTTAACCAGTTAATATTATGTACAAAGTGCCTTTTTCGACCTATGTCCACATAAAACATTTTGTTACAAATACGTGAAGGATAGAATATGATTGCTGTGTCACTTAGGGTTGGGGATCAGCTTAGGTCTAATCCTACAGTGAGCACGTGCACGATATTAAATAGGTTTTGCTGGTCGGAGCAAAATTTAATACAAAGTGGTTGATTTCAAAATTGTTTGGATTTTTCCATAAAACTAATTAAAGTTCTCGCTTCTCTCGGTCTTGCCGCTCGCGCCCTTTAAATCGAGTGAGTCTGTCTCATGCACTATCGCAACTCACGCTTATGTACGAAAATCCACGTGATAATAGGTCTCACATCTTGTGTGCTTTGCTTGCGTTTTATTGTTCCTTCAACTAGAGTCAGGAATATAGTCGTATTTACTGGACGGATCCTCTGGTCTCATTGAGAAATAAATATGTGGCGAGTATAAATATTTTATACTTGGACCGCCACCTTTCACATGCCCGAGTTGCAGCGAATCGCTCCGCTTATGAAGTTTGGACCAAGCCCTTACACGTGGAGGACTCAAGTTGTTTACGCAAAAACGCCCTTGATAAGCGCTAGAGGACACAGCGGCGCGTACGCTTCGAGATCATCTGGGCTTCGACTCTCATCGCGCGCGAATAGCTTTCAATATTTCATAATTGTATTTTGTAATAATTTGATTCTTTGCGCAGTAAAGCTTTTACATATCATCCATAATAATTATTCATTTTTGCCTTCTCATTTTATTTTCTTACTCAACCTAAAGTTCGCTATAATCACAATCATCTTTGCTGCCTTCATATTTCAATATACTTAACAATAGCTAAATTCATATTTCTTTCGCTTTGCTTATAAAGCTACGAGTTCGATGCTCGTGCAGTAGAATTATACTGGCCCGATATAATTCTACAAATATATAAAGTATAAGTAGCCGCGCGTTCAACTTTTATTACAGCGATAGTATTTAATTGTTGCGTTGCGTTGTCTTTGTACTTTTCTCGGTACCTTTTAGGTGACATCATGTTTGTGTCTTCCCGTTGTTGGATAGATGACGTCATCTGTCCAACAACGGGGAACAGGGACTAACGGTATATCCCTCCATCCAATGTGGTGTAAAGACAGTTTCAACACAGGAACATCGCTTTGAAATTGCTAATTAGTAATGCTAATTACTTTCGAAACGTTAAAGAAGTTCTCTTCGCGCGATCGCTGTATATAAAAAAAAAGAAAATGTTTATTTTGTGCCTCACACAATAAATATCAGAAAACACAATAAAAATGAAAATTAATACTATATCTAATACTTAGGTACAAAAGTTTTGATATAAAAACATTAGTGAGGCCAAAATTGGAACCTGCCTCAGCTAATGCTGCGACAAACTTTGCCGTTGCGCTGGTATTCTGGCAGGTCCATTAAGTGGCGTCACGGAATCATAAATGAGTTATATAAAAAAAATAGAATAAAAACATATAAAATAAAACTGTATCGGCTTGCTTAGCCGCAGGGTGTCCGAGATTTCGCCCATGTACAGTACTGTCATCTGCATAGCAATGTATGCCCCCAAAAGTGAGCATATCATTGATACGCAGAAGAAAAAGCCTGGGCGATAACACGGACCCCTGAGGCACACCAGCATTCACCTGGAGAAACTTCGATGACTCACCGTCACAAAAGACTCGGATACGGCGCTCATGCAGGAAGCTGGCAACCCAGTTGCACAATCGAGGCGGCAAGCCGTAGGCTAGAAGCTTGGAAAGAAGCGCACGATGCTAAACTCTATCGAAGGCTTTGGAGATGTCAAGACTTATGGCCAACGACTTCCCATGCCTGTCCATCGCCTCACCCCAAAGGTGAGTGACATACGCTAGAAGATCACCCGTTGATCGTTTTGGTCTGAAGCCATACTGACGATCACTGATGAGAGAGTGATCTTCTAGGTAGCCATGGTCACTCATACACCAGCGGGGCCCGCCACAAGACCTGCCCTCCCATTTTTGCTACCCAGTCACTATCAGCTACTCTTATTAATTCATCGGTAAATCTAGAAGCGAAGGGCGTCACACACTTCACGTTTTCCAAGACGACGAATCCATACGAGAACCTGATTGCCATCGCCTCTGCGATAGATGTGTCGAGCCTGCTTCCATTTCAGTTTGCTACGCTTGTTTGTATCGCGCTGCAATCTTCGTTAAGGATAAGCACTCAGATTAACTGCCTTGCAAATATATTCGAACAGAGGATGTCGACGCATATGGCCGCACATTTTTTAAAAAAGCCGTTACTTTTCAATCGCGTAGGAATTTCGGGAAATCCCTTCTTAGTGCACCCATGTACGGTACCCAAATAACATACATGCCAAATCGCATGTATAATAGTTTTGGCTATGCGTTGTCTGTTAGTCATTAAATGATGGAATAATTGTATTTATACAGAAGATTTGACTAACTTCAATTAGCTAATGGCATGGATAACGTACAATCAAGAGAACTAGGTAATATAATTTACTCGTTCAAATCTAGCGTCTTGTTTACCTGCTTGTTATTCCAATTAGTTTATAACAAATTAAGAGCTGGAACAGAATTTGGCACCAGTTATCTCACGGCTGTAAATTATAAATTATAATCCATCTGACCTAAAAGCTGTAGATTGAAAATAACTTATTTGGGCAAAATGTAGACTTGATTTATATTTTGAATACCTCTCATTTATAATATCTTGAATGGAGACATTTTGAATTGTTCCTACAGGATATATACCACGTACCTTTGTTTTGAGTAACCGATATTTCGGCACTGTTGCAAGCGCCATGTTCACGGATGTACTGATGTACAGCAACAGTGCCGAAATATCGGTTACTCAAAACAAAGGGACGTGGTTTATATCCCGAAGGAATAGTACAAAGTAATTATAGTGACCACGAAAGTTTAAATTCCTATATTTTGAATTGGATTAATTATAAATGATGGCTATTGGAAGTGACCGTAATACAGTAGCTACGGCGACAAGCGATCGCGCGATGAGAATTTCTTTAACGTTTAGAAAGTAATTAGCATTGCTAATTAGCAATTTCAAAGCGATGTTCCTGTGTTGAAAACTGTCTTTACACCACATTGGATGGAGGGATATACCGTTAGTACCCGTTCCCCGTTGTTGGATAGATGACGACATCTGTTCATACAGATAACGTCATCTATCCAACAACGGGGACTAACAGACAACGCATAGCCAAAACTATTATACATGCAATTTGGCATGTATGTTCTTTAGGTACCGTACGTGGCAGCACTAAGAAGGGATTGCCCGAAATTCCTACGCGATAGAAAAGTAACGGCTTTTTAAAAATATGTGGAGCCATATGCGTCGACATCCTCTGTTCGAATATATTTGCAAGGCAATTAATCTGAATGCTTATCTTTAACGAAGATTGCAGCGCGATACAAACAAGCGTAGCGAACTGAAGTGGAAGCAGGCTCGACACATCTATCGCAGAGGCGATGGCAATCAGGTTCTCGTATGGATTCGTCGTCTTGGAAAACGTGAAGTGATTGACGCCCTTCGCTTCTAGATTTACCGATGAATTAATAAGGGTAGCTGATAGTGACTGGGTAGCGAAAATGGGAGGGCAGGTCTTGTGGCGGGTCCCGCTGGTGTATGAGTGACCATGGCTACCTAGAAGATCACTGTCTCATCAGTGATCGGCTTCAGACCAAAACGATCAACGGGTGATCTTCTAGCGTATGTCACTCACCTTTGGGGTGAGGCGATGGACAGGCATGGGGAGTCGTTGGCCATAAGTCTCGACATCTCCAAAGCCTTCGATAGAGTCTGGCATCGTGCGCTTCTTTCCAAGCTTCTAGCCTATGGCTTGCTGTCTCGATTGTGCAACTGGGTTGCCAGCTTTCTGCATAAGCGCCGTATCCGAGTCCTTTGTGACGGTGAGTCATCGAAGTTTCTCCAGGTGAATGTTGGTGTGCCTCAGGGGTCCGTGTTATCGCCCAGGCTTTTTCTTCTGCATATCAATGATATGCTCACTTTTGGGGACATACATTGCTATGCAGATGACAGTACTGTACATGAGCGAAATCTCGGACACCCTGCGGCTAAGCAAGCCGATACAGTTTTACTTTATATGTTTTTATTCTATTTTTTTTATAACTCATTTATGAATCCGTGACGCCACTTAATGGACCTGCCAGAATACCAGCGCAGCGGCAAAGTTTGTCGCAGCATTAGCTGAGGCAGGTTCCAATTTTGGCCTCACTAATGTTTTTATATCAAAACTTTTGACCCTAAGTATTAGATATAGTATTAATTTTCATTTTTATTGTGTTTTCTGATATTTATTGTGTGAGGCACAAAATAAACATTTTCTTTTTTTTATATAGAGGAGTATAGGCAAACACTTGTTGCTAAGCTTGACTGGTTTCTAAATTGCATCTCGCATTGGGGTGATGAGAAACTGGTCGAGTCCAACGCCAAGAAAACACAGGTGTGTGCATTCTCAGCCAAGGTATCTCCATTCCTTCCCCAAGGTATCTCCATTCCTTCCCCATCTCTCTCTTCTGGACACTCCACTACCGATTCAAGATAGCCTCAATATCCTGGGTGTGGACATACGCAGAATTTTCAACCAGAAAAACTACATCGAGGGTGTCATCAAATCCGCATCTCAGAAACTCGGAGTCCTGAACAAGGTGAGGACGCGCCGAAGCAGTTGTGTCTGTTATACAAGACCCAGGTTCGCTCCTGCGTGGAATTCTGTTCTCACCTTTGGAATGGCTCCGCTCAGTACTTATTGGACGCCCTCGATAGGTTGCAGCGGCGTGCTGTCCGTATCATTGGGGATCCAGAGGCCACTAAGACTCTTGAGTCACTGCAATTACGCAGAGATGTGGCCTCAATGGCTGTCTTCTATCGCATTTATCACGGTGAGTGCTCCGAAGAGCCCTTTCAACTAATCCCATCCTCTCCTTTCCTATCCCGAACGACACGTGCTGGGTTAAGGTGCCACTCTTACACAGTAGAACAGATACCGTCAGGTACCAAACGGTTCGGCGCCTCTTATCTCTGCTGTACCATTAAGATGTGGTACTCTTTACCAGCCCACGTGTTTCCATCCACTTATGATACTGGGTCCTTTAAGCGGGGCGTGAAAAAGCTTTTCTTAAGGCCGTCAAGGTAAGGCCATCATGCCATAATGCTATGCGGCCATCACTATGGGACTTCACTGACTGCTTAACATCAGGCAGCATGGAGTCAATTTGTTCGGCAGTAATAATACGACTTGCCAAACCGTGAACAATCCGACGGTTTTTAGATATGTTTTCCGTGAAGTAAAGTATTCTGAATCTTCTTCTCCATTTTTATACTCATAATG
Organism: Euclidia mi; assembly: GCA_944739405.2. Taxonomy (NCBI): domain Eukaryota; kingdom Metazoa; phylum Arthropoda; class Insecta; order Lepidoptera; family Erebidae; genus Euclidia; species Euclidia mi. The sequence goes on from OX123184.2 coordinate 22,156,512, forward strand.
AAAAATGATGGCGTAAATATTTATTGATCGCAAGAACTTATGGCATCAAAGATGTGGGAAGAAAATGGAACTGGGCGGGTCACGTCAGCCGCATGCACGAGGGTCGTTGGGCAAGAATATCAATTCCGTGGGCGCCAGAAGATAGAAGACGTCGCCGAGGCCGGCCCCGAAAGAGGTGGCGGGATGACTTAGACGCCTACCACAAGAACTGGCCTGAGATTGCGTGCGACAAGCAAGCCTGGAAAGATTTGGGGGAGGCCTCCGCCCAGCAGTGGAAAAGCGTAGGCTAGTAAAAAAAAAACAAAAACTTATTTATTGAATTTCGATCAGGAGTAAAACTTGCGAAAATCAAAACATATTTATTAGCTAAGACTAAGTAGTAAACAGTGCGAACTCTTCATAAAACTTGAAGACTACAAGGCGACACTGTCTCGTACTGAGATCTTATCACTTGGAATTGAATTTCTGCGCAACGTAAACATTTGTATGACCAACAAATAAGTATTTGCTCTTGTTCCGAATTTTAGTACTAATAACTGTATATATTTGTAACTGGATCTAGCTGTGTAACTTCATTTTCTGAAAATGATTATTGCTTAAGGATAAAGAATCAAATGATTTATTATTTAGATTTATGATACATAATATTATATACACAACAACACAGCTTGCTGTACAAAATTGTTTGTCACTTTGAATATTTTGCGTATCACACGAAAAAATAAATCTTCTTACAGCCTCCTCTATCTTTTAAAAGTAAAAATCTTAATACCAAAAGCAAATAAGGCTCATTGACACACTACTGGTGATCATTACGCTCTTTCATCAGACGTGCGATACTGCGACTCGACATAAACATTTTGCTGCTGCAAGATTTGTATATGCGGCATAACATCTTACAATTAAATAATGTGCGCTTATTTGTCCAGACCAAAAAATACTGTTGTTTACATTCATTAATAGATTAATGGTAAGCAACGGTAATTTTTCGTGGGTGACGCATTCAATTTTAAATTATCACTTGCCAAACCGTGAGCAGAAATATCGTGAGGAAATCTGCATGACTGAGAGCTTCCTATAATATATTAATAGTTCACACAAAACCAGCCACCTTATTGGCTGTGAAAGGATCTTTCATGAGAAGGAAAATTCTTCGCACTATTAAGTAAGAAGAAGTACGTGCTCAGCAGAAGGGTAGATTAATAAATGTATTTATTATGAGGGATGCTTGGTTCTCACAACTGCCTAAGTCATATATGACATCCTATTTGAGTTTTAATATTATACACTTTTGTAAGTATAACATTATGTCAAAATGAAGTACCTAAATATCTCTTAAGGATTCAGCATTCATCGTTCATAGTTTTTCGATAAAATATTAAATGTTTGTTAATATAAAACAGGTTGACCTAGATACAAGAATATTGTCTTCGGGCATTTTGCGTTTCAGTTGAAACTGCGACTATTAAATGGATAAGTACGATCCTACTTAGATTTCGTATTAAGGACATAAGTTTGAATGCTAACAGTTGTACAATTCTTATCTTGTGGGATTCGTAGTATCCTTGTTTTAAAAGCACTTGGGGCTTATAACAAAATAAGGACTTACTATAGTTCAAATTTGAGACTTAGCTTTATCAGTATATACTTATTAAAATAGATAATTTAATGCTTAATGTGTGAAATATCCGTCTGAACTTTGTCTTGAATTAAAATATAACGACTTTCTTTATTCAAATTCAAAATCCTTTATTCATTTGGGTCATAATGTGACGCTTATGAACGTCAAAATAATAAATTTATAAAATAATTACTTAAAGACTCTACATTTACATTTACTGCCACGTTCGCAAAGCAATTCAAATTCAAAATCATTTATTCATATAGGTTACAAAAGCAACGCTTATGAACGTCAATTCTTTTTTTTTACAAGCAGGTTCGGTGTGGTAGGGCTATGAGAAGAGCCTGGAATAAACTCATGCCACTCTTTTAAAAACAGAATCTTAATTTTACAATTTATGGTACCATGATTGCTGACACAGCCAAAACACTTGGCGTCATTGATTGGAAATAAATGAAAGGAAAAATAAAATAAAGCAAAACATGCGAATACTACAATAATAAAGCACTATAGCTCAGTAGTAGTATGGATGTATCAGCAACCAATAGGTAAAAAAAAATTGTGAAGGTGACAAGTAAAAAATTATATGATCAGGGATAACTAATGTTAAACTACATTCAACAAATCATAAAAATATCCAAATTCTGCAAAATCATGTGTTCACGAGGCACCTCCACTTAACATGTCACTTATCAAAACGAGAATTTAACAAATTTATATAACAATTATGTTAAATGGTCAGAAATGAAAATAATCGTGAGTTAAACAAGCCTTAATCTTTCCCCATGGTGTCTTATCATTTAAAAATTCTTTAATAGTGTAGTAAGCCCTCTGTAAAAGAAAGTTCCTAATTGTCAGTTTGTATTTGTGCGTGGGTAAATTCAATTTGTTGAAAAATCGTATACCAATCCCCGCAAATGAGTTATGAACTTTATGTAAACGGTAGTTAGTTCCCACCAGTTTATGCTTATTCCTTGTGTTCACTTTGTGCTTACCACTATTTTTGCTTAATGAATAAGAATTAAGTTTTTCTTAATGTACATTAAGTTAGCATATATATATATATATTGCTATACAACTGTCGATTTCTTTAAATTCAACTTCTTTAAATTTATGACGTAAAGAATCTCTAGCACCTAACTTATAAATTGCACGTATGGCTCTCTTTTGGATGACAAAAATAGTCTGTATATCAGCAGCTGTACCCCATAACATTATTCCGTAAGACATTACGCTGTGAAAATAACTAAACTAGTCTAGCAGTATCTATATCTGTGAATTCCCTAACTTTTCTAACTGCAAACGCTGCAGAACTAAGTTTTACTGCGAGACAGGATATTTGGGCGCCCCACTGAAGCTTACAATCTAAAGTTACACCTAAGAATACGGTTGATTCGACTAGTTGAATTGTTTCCTTATTTAAAATTATATTAGTAGGAACACTTTTGACATTAGGCAAAGAGAATTTAACACATTTGGTTTTGCTAGAGTTGAGTACAAAATTATTTGTCGAAAACCAATCTAATACTTGTGCAAGAGTGTTATTGACGGTATCAAAGTTACTTAAATTACGATCAACTTTAAAAATTAGTGACGTATCGTCGGCAAACAAAACAATATCACATAAATTTTGTACAAAGAACGGCAAATCATTAATAAATATTAAAAAAAGAAATGGACCGAGAATAGAGCCCTGTGGAATGCCCATTCCTACTGGCAAACCTAGAGACTTACTTCCATTAACATCTTCACACTGAATTCTATCACTAAGGTAGCTGGCAACAAGATTGAGTGCGGTATCTCTAATACCATAAAGTTTCAATTTAAGTAAAAGTGTATTATATTCCACACAGTCAAAGGCCTTTGATAGGTCACAAAAAACACCAATGGCATCCTTCGAGTTTTCCCAAGCATTAAAAATATGCTTTAACAAAGTTACACCAGCGTCAACGGTGGAGTGACCCTTAGTAAAGCCATACTGTTCACTGTGGAATAAATTATTTGTGTGAAAGTGGCTCTCTAATTGATGCAAAATAATCTTTTCAACAATTTTACTAATAGCAGGCAAGATAGAAATTGGCCGATAATTACTAGGGTCGCTCTTTGATCCCTTTTTGAATAATGGTATTACTTTACTGTGTTTCATTAGATCAGGAAATACTCCTGTATCTACGCATTGCAGCAAAATATGAAGCTAAGCTAGAAATAATTTTTTGAACAAATTTAACAGAAATGCCCCATAAGTCAACAGATTTTTTATTATTGAGCGTCTTGTATACCTTCAGTATGTCATTGGTGTCAATATATTTAAAATTAAAAAGCACATCACACTCATTCACATTGCCCCTAACCAACATTTCTGCTTTGCTTGGACATGAATCTAGACAGCTGGTTGTGTTCACTGGTATGTTTATGAAGAAATTGTTAAATATCTGAGCAACACCAGTTTTCCTAGTAATAATTTCACCATTAAATTTTAATTCATAATTGTTATCTACCAATTTAGCTCGACCAGTCTCATTGTTAATGATGCTCCAAGTAGTATTCATTTTGTTCTTGGATTCTTTGATTTTATTGCTTAAATATAAGGATTTGGCTAAAGCACATGTCCTCTTAAAAACCTTTGAATAATTTCTAACATATTGAATAATTCAGGATTAAAATTGTATTTCTTCATATCATATAGATCATCAAATCCCTAAGCCCATTTTGTATTTAGAAAATTGTAATTAGTACCAAACTTTGATATTTAGTTATTCTTGTTTCTACTACTACTATATAGTCTATTCTTGTTTCAAGGCAATTTTGAGCGCTTTACGTTCATTTTTCTACGTCACTTGCGACAGGAGGTTGGTTTGACTGTCCCCAACTGGTGTTCGGGACCTTTCCGCTGAAAACGCTACGGTGTCCGTCGACATAGCAGCAGAGCAACGCAAATCGCGGTACTTTAGCGGCATATGCCATCCTACTTGCAAACTAGGAAAGTGTATGCTAACATGATACAGAGCAACAAAGGAATCAATGTTTTTCTTTTATCGTTATAACCAACAGAGATGTTTAATTTTTTTGCCGCAGCAGACAGTGCTTTTATTGACGAGTATCAATCATTTCTGTATGCCAGCTCTAATATCGGAGGCCAAAACACACTTTAGGTCGCTGAGCGATCGGAGTAAGTAAGTAAATGTTAGCGCATACTAACAATGGCGATCGCCCTCCTGTGAATAGAAGAAGCGAATTGCGACAATACTGGAAAACTAACAAAAATCAGAAAAACATCCAAATCCTGTTCCTTTTCCCATTGTCAATATCGAAAGAAAATTTCCTTATCTGTACTAAAGTACAATGAAAACTACAACAAAGGTATGTACGTTCGAATATCTCTTCAATATTGATTACATTAAATTAAAAGCTATTCTTGAAAGTCTCTTTGGGACTCATTCGTTAAGTTTCAGTCTTCAAAAATGTCCCTCTGTATCAACCAGTAAACGTTAGAATCCTCTACGACAACTCCTGTGATCATTCAAACAAAAATAACTTATTGAATGCGAGAGAAACACTATTTCATTGGCAATTCGATTTATTTATCAAACTTCCATCTAACTGACACAAAATCTCTATGGACTTTATTTCAACTCCAGGATAGTTGGCTTTTGCTTGATTTGGCGTATTGTGACGGCAAAATAACGTCGATTTTTGGTAAATATGTTAGTAGTAGTCCTTTGATCTAGACTGTGACGGAGGTCGGCCGCTGGGCCCGATAAACCTTATATAAAAGGGACCGCGTTTGATATAATACCTTTGTTGCTATTACTTTTATTTATTTTCATACAGCTACTTATGTGGCTTTCGATGTGATTTGGTGTTACAACCGTGGGGAATAAGTGTTAAATGTGTGACTGTCTGGCCTTTGTGTCTGAGCTTAGAAATGCCTAAAAATCAAGAAAATGGTTGGGTATGTAAATGTTTTTAAGATAAAATGGCTGGGTACGTAAATAATGTTTTAAGGGTTTAGAAATTTATATATAAATATACTAGCTGACCCGGCGAACTTCGTATCGCCAAATTTTATTTCTATACATATTTTTCTTTTTTTTTGGACTAAATTGTGAATCTAAACCATTCTCAAGTCCCCTTGAACTTACAGATTTTTTTTTATCAAAATCGGTCCAGTTGTTAAGCAAGAGTTCAGTGACATACACACGCACACGAAAAATATATATATATATAAAGATTACTTAAAGACTCTACATTTACTGCCACGTTCGCAAAGCAAGGGTGTAGAACCATCAAAATTAAAATACGTATTAGTTGGCCTCCTGAAAATAGACATGGTGAAACAGGAGCATCCACTTACTTACCTAATTATGTAGGCAATCCCCGAAAATTATCAGAACCATGATAGAAATGATACATACATACATATGCTCACGCCTTTTTCCCGTCGGGCAGAGACAACAGATCGGGTATACGAACCGGCAGTAAGTAACAATCTGTTGGTATACTGACCATGACCGCGAACTACCTTTGCGAACAGAACTACCTCCATTTTCCAGATCGTTATTATTAACATAAATAAGTGGAACGCGTGAAGGAATGCAAATGTAGTAACGATATATGATTGACATGATACCTTTTGAAATACAACCACCGATCCAAATGAAGCGACTACTAAAGCATCCATAAAGCCCTCCCATCGCTCCCACTTGTCATGAGAGTCATGATAATCCCTAGTTATAGAAAGTCAGTGTAGTAGTATACAATCATGTCATAGCACCGGTCTAAACAATAGACACATACACACACACACACACATAGTCTCACGCCTATAACCCCGAAGAGGTAGGCAGAGGTGTATTTCTAAACAATAGAATGGCTATCTATTTAAATAATGGACGTCTGACAGACAGATTAGGCAAAAAATAGACCTGGCACTATAAGGCGAAGGCCTAAAGTAATAGCAAGTAAGCGACATCTTCGCTACGCTTATACGCGAATTTTTTGTTTTGCGATAACTCATTAGACATATATAATATAGTGTAAAAGGCAATTTTGATCTACATTAAATGCGTAACGTATCTAACGTATTTAATTTAATAAGGATTAATACTGTATTGTTAAAAATAGGTTCGAAAAAAACCCATCATTTTATTGTAATATATAAAAGCAAAATATGGTTACTGTGGGTTATCCTTGGAAGATAGACATGCACCATCGCGGACTTTTTTGTAGATCTATTAAAGAGGTACAATCCCACGATAGGTACATTGTTTTGTTATAACTCAAAAGGTTTTGGCAGCGTTTTTGAGCTCCCAATAGCCTTAATTTTTTCCGGCGCGTTGAACTAATATCGTCATAATATCGTCAGTTTGCACAAAACCTAAATTTATTATACACTAAAACCTTCCTCAGGAATCACTCTCGATGTTATTGAAAACTGTATAAAAATCTGCCCAGTACTTTTCGAGTTTTGAGCGAACAGACAGACAGATAGACGCGGCGAGGCACTTTGTTTTATAATATGTAGAGATAATTTACTTTATTGTACCCAAAAACACAGTACATTTACGGAGTGAATTAAAATTACGATTTACGTACAGTTGGTGGCTTTAGGGAAGGGTAGGAACGCTATAAGCAATTTTGTGGTGATGATGAATTATATCGCCTACTCACATTGACACCCAAAAGCAATTGAGTTGTATATTCCTATTTACCTGCTTAGGTTTGCATAGTTCTGTACGTTATTTTTATATTTGATTTCTAATAAGTACATGCAGTCATACGACTTCCCAGAGGATTCGAACCTCCGTTGTTGTGGGTGATATACAATAAAATTATATATCAAAATGTATTACGGGATATTAATTTTATAATTCCCGTCAGCAATTGATTTGTAAATAAAAAGTATTATTCATGGTGGGATATCCGAAGATATTCTGAACAAAACTCATAACTGAAGGACTAAAATTAATGGTATGGGTTCCAGGAAGATACCCGACTTGCAGTATCCCGCTGTATGCGCCGACTATTCTTCGACACGTGTTTCGCCTCTGCACGAGGCATTCTCAGGGACGATGGGCACAAGTGCGTTGCCAGCCGTGAGTAAAACTGGTAGGGGGAGCGCGATAAGAGAGAAATAAAGGAGGATAGGTCTGCCACCAGTCCTATTCACCGCAAGAAACGCTGCAGTATAGATATTGTTACTTTACGCCGATATTCTTAGAGTGGTAGTACTTCTCTGGCCGAGCTGAAATCAGCAAGGCTCTATTACCTTCGAAGTATCCGCATGCTATATTAAGCTCACCAGGTCACCTCTCACATGTCAACTCTATCAGCTAAATTCAATATTCGATCTGTCAATGGCTTTCGAGATTTGAGATACATATTTCGTATGAAATTTATGTCAAATATGTACCTATCTCAAATCACCAAATCAACAGATAGATCGAATATTGAAACCGGTTGTAAAAATATCATCGCCGTATCAAATCAAGCCGTTCAGTATAATTTACATGAAAGTCCCTACTGCATCGTAACGTAATCGCCTCGCCTGAGGACTAGCTTACAAACCGCAGTGCGGTGCGTGGTCAACCCAACATACAGTGCCCGCAGATTGACAACCACGTCAAACAGCGGTTAGCGAGACTCCTTGCCTCACCGCTGTATTCAATTTCCAGTCTATCCAAGGATTTGGAGATTAAAGATGCATATTTGACATAAGCTCCATACAAAATAATATGTCAAGTAAGTATCTCCAAATCTTTTGATAGATCATGTATTGGGACCAGTCGTCTGCCAGATCAACGTACCGAAGTAGGGTGCTGATATTATTAAGTTACGTGCTTCGTCAAATTTATAAGTCAGTGGTTGTTTGGTGTAGAGCCGAAAGACGGTACAGTGACGATCCCCGTTCGATTTCATATGTGTGCTAGGACCCTTAGTGTCTACAGTACATAAGTACATATATTAATAGTACATCACTGCCTCCGTGTTGCAGTGGATAGCTCATACGTCTGCTGATTTCCTAGTTCGATTCAAGGGTCAGGAAAAAGTGGTACTGGGTTTTTCCAAATTCGCAGTAGCAGCACGGAGTTTGGCAAAGAGCTCAGTAACGGCAAAGGGGCTCGCCCCCTATTACGTGGGACGTGGGACCTATAAATTAATAACATAGTGAAATGTGGGTGTCGTAGGTATTACACCTCTGCCTACACCTTCTGAAGAAATAAGGGCGTGAGTCTAAAAAAAACTAGCACATCACATTCAGCGCTAACAAAATATTATTTCATTGCGTTTCGAGCGCAAAGCCGATTATTTACTTGTCGAGTAGGTAAAATCATCATCATCATCATCTATAGCATAATTATGTATTTATATATGTATATATTTATGGATAATATTTATGTGTGTATCATATCTATGAATAATTATATATATTTATAGTATATTTAGGGTTTATAATATGTGTCTAAATTATTAATATGTATTTAATACATATTCTATTTTTCACCACAAGGCTAATGCACCTACCTCATCTATCTCTGCACCACCAAAAGGTTGACAGGCAGAAAATGCCACTAGGCATTAAGTCCACCTGTGTACTATTTTTGTGCATAAAGAATAAATAAAAAAAAATTAAAAAAATAAAATGGCTTTGGAATCACGGATTTCAATGGTAATTCTAAACGTACATCCTTATTATATAGCTTGTCCTGTAATTACTAATCACAGAGTTCAAACTACACATCCTCTGCTAGGAGGATCCGTTAACTAGTCTAACCAGATTTGACTGAATATTAGCTTTTCCACAGCCTGCCTGTCTGACCTCCACAACCCAAAGGGATAGCGATATTCCTCGAAGAGTCTAAGCTACTTAAACAAAAAAATTGGACAGGGCGTCCCTTTTGTGATGCAGGAATGATCTTAGGCTAAAATAAAAGTCGAAAGTTAAAAGCAGGTGAAGCCATGGGCGCCTGCTAGTTAATTATTATGCTATCAGTAATTGTTTATAATTACACAAAATAGACGAATTAACAGAATACACATATTAGTATTTTCCCCGTGTGCAAATTCACGTTTTTATTTTTCTGGAAAAGTTAGGCTACCTAATGTGTTAGCTTGATATATCCAGCAATGACGGATAATATATACACGTAGACCTCAAGTTTGTATATTCTGCAATGAAACAATAACACTAATTATGCTTATTGCGTTTTACTAGCTACTACTAAACAGCCTGACTAACACTATTAATCAACAAATAAATGCAACCAAGATTATTTCCTAATAAAACCAGGACGGTAATTGCAGTCATTGTTTAAATATTACCCAGTTAGCAACCATACAGCAGTTAGGAGCGAACGTAAACAACATTAACATTAAATTAAAAGGCGTTTAATACGATTATTTTGGGGTAATCAGAGTGAGTGGTCCGACTAGGACCAATAAGGTCGAGATAAACCGGAAAACTCGGATAACTCGGGTATTGGGACGAGTTGGCGAGCGAGTGTGCTACGCTGATAGGGACATGACACGGGCATTGTGAATTCGAAATTAGATAGACAATAATAATTGCGTATTTGATTATTCATCTTGTTTCTGTATCGAGGTTACGTAGGTAGAAATAAGTGTGTAACATTTTTAACGTATGCTATTTGTGCAATATAGTAGTGACAACTTAATAGTTAATATTGAAGATGCGTTTGAATGTTTAGGGTTTTCTGCCGCGTTGTATTGATATGTATGTTCCACTCAAATATAAATATAAGCGTAGACGAAGGAAAGAGTCGTGAGAGAGAGATATCAAGAATCAAAATCTTTATAATAAACTGTTATATGTGTGCCTCATTATTTATGCCATGTGTTGGTATTTATTAATTCTGGGAGTCGATTTTAAGTTGCCTTGTGTGTAAAGTATATTTTAACAAGTTTTCTGTTTGGGAGTTCTGTATTAGCCTATATAGTAATGCGACAAGTCGTCATTTTTACTATTATGAAATTTCATACAAGTTGTGTCTGCGTATAAGATTATTAAAAATGGTAATTAACTGCACAGTTGGCGCAGAGTTTAAGCGGTCACCTCGCCGCTAGACACTGCGTCGAGTGGTGGGCGTTCGATTCCCACACGCGACAACACTGTGTGAGCCATAAATTGTTGTTTCGAGTCTGTGTGTTCATTGTCTCCATTGTTTACATATTTGTTAACAAAGAGAGGAATAAATTTTGTTTCGCGGTAACACAAGATTTATTCCTAGTGCAGGAGATGTTCAAAAAGCAATTTCAGTATTTTTTCTAAATCCGATATCATATAAAATATTTGTCCGTCAGTAAATCTGATTCATTCGCTATAAATTCGCATTTAATACATCTATACATTTAATTTGTTTGTCTATTTGTTTTTTTTTAATAACTATTTTAATTATCATCATCCTTCAAGTGTTTTGTCCAGTGGTATCCAAGACTTACGTCTTGGAGCCCGGGGTCCGCTTACTAGTCCAACCTGGTATGACAGAATAACTTTTCCACAGAGCAACTGCCATGTCACCTCCGTGACTCAACAGGATAGCGATATTGAATGGCTTGGACCCGTATCAGTTTATTTGAGGGTATCAGTGTACTTCCCGTAACGACTTTCAAAGATCTCCATGAAAAATAACTGCTTTAATATGCCTGCGTAATTAAATAATACCAAGATGTTAACAAAAATTATTTTCCATTAATGATTGTCTGTCTTAACCGATTTTAATGGGTTTCATTTTATGCCAGGTATTCAGGGCTGCAGCCCTGAATTTTATAAAATAATCGCAAATTTAAAAATTTCTTACATACCTTAACTAATGAGTGACACTCTTATGCATGAAGTAGAGTAGGTGTAACCGGGGGGATGAACCTAGTTTAAATATAATATTCCACTACATACACATAGCTTTCCACTATCGCTAAAAATTTGCATAACATTTCACACTCAATATTTTCACGTCATGGCGCCGTCGCTAAGCTGAATGAAAAAGGAATTAAAATATGATCGGTTCAAGTTTTCCGTTTATTTAGCTGGTTTCTTGCCAAGAGCACTTAATATCCCTTAAACCGTGCGCTTTAGCTACATTCCAATTGGTCCACTCTTTATTCACTTTGGTGGATAGGAATTTGAACTTAATGGTTTATGCATGTAAAATAAATAGCTTTTGATAATACTGGTAAGTTTTATGAAATATGAAGATAATATGAAAATAGTATCCGCAGTTATACAGTAAAAATATGAGATATTTCTGAAGAATATTTATACCTATAAACTTTTCCTACTTTTGAGAATATTGTCAATAGTAGAAAGATTTTATAGAAAGTATAAATTCTCATTGGTGACTTACTATTTCTATAAACATAGATAAGTAGGTATGTGACTTCTGATCTCACTATGTACCACATTCTATAAGTTTAGGAATATTAGTGTTGCTCTGCAAGCGAGCGATAGCTATTTAACCAACTTCTTTCAGGAAATAATGTTAAAAAAACAATACCGTTTGCTAATTTAAGAATATTGTGACTAGCGTAGCAACTGATTTTTGAAAATTCTTCGTTCTAGAACATTTTTTGAATAGTCGTAGAGCTCAATCAACACATGTCAAAGTACTTTATACAACTAGTTATTTTATATATATTATGAGAAGCAGCAAATTTGAAATTTATACTCTCAAAGATGAAAGCTTCACGAGTTATCTAAACCACTTGCTTTCCAAGTCGTCAATCAGAAATGCCGTTTTAAATCAAGGCTTACTCGGTATAAATACAGAAGCTTCGAAGTTTCTATATATTATTAATTTAGATTTTGACATTGATGTCTCTCTGTTCCGAACAATAAATTAGGTTAGCATTGGGAGCCGACCAAGTGATAATTTTGTTGTTTTGAACGCTCCTGCATAATGCTCAGTAAGAAGTGTGCTTGGTCAAAGGGCAATAGGGGTACCTTTGATTGTTAATGTTACTGTTCTATCAAGTCATTTTGCTGGCTCTTTGCGGAATATAGCGTTCGAAAAATGGTGAAACATCTGTTGAGAAGATGCAGTATTATAGTGGTCGAATTATTGTCAGCAAATTCATGAATCTATACTGGTGTCAAAAATGCAAAAGTGTATTTGCTGGGTTATCTGCCATGGCGGCAGAACAAAAAATATAACAATGCATGAGTAACGAAATTATGTAAGTTTTGGTAGGTATGCCGGAGGTTGAAGACCTCAGTAAGATCTTTTAAGCAGACAGCTAATAGACTTGGTCCCATTAATAATCGACAAATCATAGCATTACCGCATGATTTACGTCCTTTAAGTCACCATTATCATCATTGTGCAAGTCAAATTGATTTTTGTAATTACTGAGTCCGTACGGCCACCTTCTGACTTTTACATCAGACCCTAGTTAACATTCGCACCAAAGTGCTCGTCGAGACGAATCAAACCCAAACTCGATAGAGTTTCGTCATTTAATTACTGAGTGCCTATGGCCACCATTCGATTCCATCATCAGATCAGCTCTATGTCATAATAATTTTTCATTGTCATCAATGCTCATAAAATATTGGTTAATTATAGGTTGAGAAATATTATAGAAAACGTTACAAACACCAACATAGGCACATTAAATATAGTAATATTAAATGGGGATCATTGTAAATTAGGACGGGCGCAGCCGCAGCCAAAAGCTCGTTTATTTATAAATGTTTGTAAAAATGTATTTCAAAGTATGTAAATATTCAATTTTATTAGATAATGATTATGTGTTCCATGTTATTACTATTAACAAGCGCTCTCTAATTAGGCTAACAATAGCTTAAAATCCAATAACGTTTTCATAGTTTAGTTTCATAAATATTAGCTTTCACGCGTACCATTTCACCCACGTGAAAGTAAATTAATTTTATTTATATATATTTTTTGCTTTTTTTCTAGGTTTGAAGAAGTTTAAGTCCATGATTTCCATGCCACGTGTTATAGCAAGATTTATATGCTATTTTCTCCCACTGGGTACAAGACAAAGTAACCTTACCGCGATTCACGTGGTGCTGCCTCTACAGTACGTTGATTGGCACTGCGATGTCACTAAAAAAACAACGTGGTGTATAAATACTATGATTGTGAGAAGGCCCCAAACACTTGTAGAAGAGATTCACACACACCTCTGTGTCTCCCTCAAGATAACAGCTCTTGTGGCAATGGACCCGCAATGTAAGCTTCCACTGTGAAGAATTCTGTTTTGTTTTTTATTTAGAAAAATTGTGTTATTTTCGGTAAAAATCAAGTCGCAAGCATTTTTTGACATCAACAATATTTTTTATTGGTTTGTCTAGCCAAACAAGTAAAGGCTTTTGCTGAGTAATATTGGTACATTCATACATAAGATATAAGTCTAGAATACCTAAATTTAGCATACGGTTATACTAAGAGCCACGTAATATGCGCAGATCATAAATCCTCGCAGGAAGACTTATAACGTATTGCTCCACTCGTGAAACTAGCAAAGGACCTTTTGATCACGACTAGAATTGAACATAATTCAACTATTGGATGACTTAATTGCTAAGAATACTTATATACTGCATTAGACAAACACATGTAGTATGTTCCCTGTGATCACTGAACATACTACACGAGTCTTCGCAGTCCACTTCTGAACAAAAGTTTCTTCTTATTTGCGACTTTCATTAAGTCAACGATTTGGCCTTAGCTGATCAGATGGATTGTTGTAGGGTTTGAAGTCAAGTTTTGCGAAGACACGATTTGCTTCGTGTTCTTATGTTAGTCGCCTCTTACGGTGGTGATATTCTGTGTTCTTAATCCGTCACCACCTATTCCATGTAAAACAAGAAAATTTAGCGCACGATACACGTGTACCGACAACATTTTGAAAATCCAATTAAGAAAGCAAACAATGTTATGGGATAACACCGTGAGCCATCACCCTGTCCAATTGCTTTTATTTATTCACATAACAGAAATGTAGTCATCTGCAAGTATAAGCATATAGCTGTTAAACATAATCCAATTGCAAACAAAAAAGGCTTGCATGTTTTTAGATAGTAATATTAAACACAAATGTCATGCTGTTGCTTAGTGTTCGGGAACACTAAGCAACAACATGACAAAGTCTATTTTAAACTTTCGCGATTTGTATACATCATACAATATTATTTAGCGGGTCTTAGTCGCGACAATATACTTATTTAAAGGCATAAATACCGGTTGTACAACGGTTTGCACAACCGTTGCAAGCCGGTAGAAACGTAGGAGAATAACAGAGGTATTTATGCCTTTAAATAAGTATATTATCGCGACTAAGACCCGCTAAATAATATTGTATGATGACAAAATCTCTTCCGCAAACACCAACAGACTAATTTCTGACGCAAAATATGAACAAACAAAGCCAAAACCCAGCGAAGCATCAAGACAAACAAATAAACTACAAACCACTACAGCTGTAAATAATAGAGAGGAAATTACCCCTAAACTGAAAATCCTTGTTAAGGCCGAGATCGTAAAATTTCCGTAAATACCGCACTAAATTGTTGCTTCGCGTGTAATTATGTCAACGCAGTGTTTATAACAAGCAACTGTATTACGAGTAGGAGAAGAAAATTTTTTTGTCAACTTGTCTGTTAGGATTGTTGTTGGAAGGATTTTTTATGTTAAATTCTTCATTATTTTGTAGTTTGTAAAAAAGTGTAAAATGCAATCCACGTATAAGATTCATAAAGTTGCAAACACTACAAAAGCTTGAGTATTGAACCACCTTTAAAAAGTTAAATAATAATTAAGGAAAAGCTGGCTTTGTATTTATACTTGTAATAATTGATTCCAGGTTTCAGGTTGAATAAGGCTTTCAATGGGGGAGTGCTTTACTGTCTTAGAAGAATATAAAGACAAACTAATTTTACCATTGCGTCACATTAGGTAAGTGAGAGAATCAACGGTTTAATTCATCCTTAGCTGAAATTCAGGGAGAATAATACCACCATACAACGTAGCAATGCTGCCAGCCTCCTGGGCACGCCAGCAAACGACAGCGTTGCGGAAGAATTTTTTGACGTGTCGTAGTTTGTTTTTTGCTTTACCTCTTCTATTTTGTTATTATTACTTATTTAGTTTTTTTGGTTTAGCTTAGGATAATTTAGTTATATTAGTAGTTTTACTCTGTTGTACAAATGTTATAGTGAAAATGTGTAAATAAACTTGCCCTATTATTTTACTGCAAGGTTGGCGCAGTAGTTTAAGCGGTCGTCTCGCCGCTTGGTACTGCGCCGCGTATCGTGGGTTCGATTCCCACAGTAGACAACACTTTGTGTGATTCACAAATCGTTGTCTCGAGTCTGGGTATTTTTTGTGACGGTTAATTTAATGTTTGTAAAGTCCCCCGCGACACAGGCATTTCTTCCTAGTTCGGGAGTTGTCTTTAAAAAAAAAACGTATCCACTTTCCTTAGCTTAGGCCTCATTTTAGTCTTCTTCTTACAGCTAGCAGGTTTTATGTATACATATTTTGTCACTAATTTTGCAATGCTAAAATCTAATAGCCATACCTTAATTGCCAAACAGTACAGAATATTTTAGGTTCGTGTGAGTCATATAGTGTTGCGATTTACTGCCCTGTGTACGAATCGAGCGCTTTTAGACACTCACTAATCAAGTGTATGCAACATTAGTATCGAAGATTTACGTAGCCGTGTGTGTCTCTAAAGCTCCAAACCAGCAACAACTGTTATATAATATAGCAAATTAGCATAGTGTTGGCTGTCAGCTAGCTCACCGCCATCATATCACTCGACAGTTGAAGCTACCATTACCGTGCGCGGCGGTCTAAGACCTCTTGTTTCCCACTATGTGGACAACTCCCTAAATTTGTCCACTAAGTGCGAAATCAGTCAAGTCCATGGTCCAAGGTCAGGAGCGAGAGGACATCCAAGCCAGCTGGCATGACTTGGTGTCCACGCTGCGATGCTCAATCAGGACACTTCGCCAAAGTGTGCAGCATTGTATGCTGGACAGAGTCGCGGCAATTTCTGCAGTGATGACATCCAGGCGTGTCGTTTTGGTTTATGCGCGATAGGAACCAGCCAAAAAAACTATCGTCAATCAGAATTTGCGTAAGCTCTAAGGTTAAGACGCTGCCTATGACATCTAGCCACTCTTCTAAGGTGGAACTTACCGTCACAATGATAGTATGCTCAAGCCTCAATCTATTACGGACGCCATGTCAACCCACGTTAAGAGCACTACTAACAGTTTCAGTTAAATATACAATACAAATTGTGAACGGTAGCGGCAGGCGGATTGTTTTAGACGACGCAAATGTGTGATAATGCCGAATTAGTTCGCGGGTGTTCGTATACTAAGATGGGACTTCGTTGGAAATGAGCGGGGTTTTAGTTTAATACGTGGGTGTCATTACTGTAGATGTATTCGAATCACATTCTATTTTGGATATAGTTGCCTTCTTCTATATTATACATTTCTATAAATTGTACGAATAATACTTTCACAATGTCCTACAATCATGTGAAAAATTGAGTTTGCACTTATATTTGAGACTTATGTGTAGGGATGGTTTTAGAAGTCAAAGTATTTTTCTATGAGATTACCTGTGTCCGCAACTCTTCTGTTCTTCTGTCGTCTAAAATTGTCTTTGGTAAAATTATAATTGGGCTACAATTGAGAAGGGGCAAACACGCCTTCAAGCAAGCACAAAATTTTCCTTTTAATAAAGGAAAATTTTGTGCTTGCTTCAACCGTTGTGTACAGTTGAGAATTCAAACTTGGAAGCTTACAATTATAGGCAAACATAAGCACAAACTTACTACCCAGCTGTCCCTGTAAAGCAATAGTCTACTAAAGGGTTATCGGGTACTCACGACTCGCTGCCATTTGATAAGCTTGGTGCTCTGATTGGTCCGTTCGAAGTCTTACACCAACAAGAGCATGAAAGGCAGCCATCATCACCATCCTGTTAACCTAAAACTCAACTCACACTAGGTTTACAGCCATAAAAAATAAGTAAAACTATCCTGGTCTTTTCGAATCGAAATGCAACATACATTTTAAAACACTTTAAACAATCTACAAATAAAATTAACATAAACTGAAGATAAATTTCGTCGAAAGTTCAGCTAAATCAACAGAGACACGGCACAGTGCGTTCACGTTATATTTTCGCTGCTCGTACGGCTGTCTACATAATTTCTGCGAATATAATTAATTACACACAAATTTCGCGGAACAATATCTGGTATAGCTTTGAATGTATGTTGATCTAAATCGGTGGTGTGATGCACTAAAATGTTGGTGTTATGTGTTAAGATCTTAGTACTTTTAGTACGAAAAGTGTAACAATGACAACCATACTACTAATTTTAACATTAAATTCTTAAATGATTACTTTATTGTTGTTGAATGTCCTCGAATACACTCTTTACTACTTCATTTTCTAAAAAAATATTTGTTATTCATTATTTTCATTTATTTATAAAGGTGTTTAATTTGTTCAAAAAAGTATTCACTAATATTGCAGATTCTTCTCCTTGCACCCTTTCCCATTTGGTATTGTGTAACTGGAAGCAATGTTACTTCAAAAACGTTTATGCATGTGAGAATGGGAATAATAAATAATATTATAATATAACCTATTTAAAATAAAAATATTATTCGGTCTCTTACTTGTTGTGTACCTTTGCTAAGAATGCGTTATTTTGCGTCAGCAAAATTAATTTGAACTTTTGAAAATTATTTTAACTAATCGGCTAAACTCCAACAATTCAAAATAAATACATAACCACAAAAATAACGTATTTTTACGATGTACGTTCAACTTGTTGTTTTAATATAATCAAAAAGAAGTAACATTTATTAGTTACTACTTATTACAAACTAGATAATGCTCTTGGAATAAAGAGCACTATCTAGTTTTCATGAATTGTATTGCAGGCGGTGCCTTAAGGCTATTTTGAGTAAAAACAAATATATTTGTATATTTGTACAAATGTATTTGTAGAGACAGACTTTTTAATGTTAGCATTATGTTGTGACACTAAATAATGCTACAATGGGACTATTTCGTTTCAAATAAAAAATACACTAAACAATGAATACATCAATGTTTTAGTATGGTTTTAGTTCTATAATTAATGCATTCGTTGCCTAGCGGGAGACACAATAGGAAATCAATTAGTATGAATCATATATGATACACGGAACAAGTAAACATTTAATATGGACTCTATCACTGAAAGGTCAATGAACTTACTGAAGTGCTTACAAAAGAAGCAATATGTATTAAAGATAGAAAAGCAACAAATAATAATTATAGTAAATATTTATAATAATAAACAAATTCAGCTATTCATTTTCATATATTGAAAATAGATTAGCTGTTTAGTATAATATTTTACCGCGAAACCTTAAGTCGTAAATACCTGTGACGTGTGATAGGGGATTAAAAATATTTGGTAACTAGTCCTAAATACTCAAGTCTTTTAGGCATTTTAGAGATCATTGCACGCTATTATAGGTATATAGGATAGTTTCAAACAAAATATTAGAATATAGTTGTTTGAATACACGTAAGTTGCAATAGCTTATGCGATCGTCTCGCCATTTAAAACTTCACCGTCTATTGTAGGATCGATGACTCGATCCTCACATGAATCAGCACTTTGCATGATTCACAAATTGTTGTTTCGAGTCTGGGTATATTTTGTATCAGTTGATAAACGTTTGTAAAGTTCTTGCAGCAAAGGACTTATTTCTAATGCGGACGTTGTCGTTAAAAAGTAGTATTTAGTTGAAATACTTGCATTTTTTTTAGAAGAATGCACGTCATTACAACATCCGAAAGTCCCAAGATTCTACCAGTGACAAATGAGCTAAGCGTGAAATGGGTCTGTCCATCTTACGCTTAAACCTTATCGTGGCCACCACGTACGATTAAGTTGAACTTTGTGAGGTCCGGATTAGTGAGATGACTTTGCAGATACTTTGAATTTGTTATTTACGGCACTTTAAGCTCCAAATGAGTTTTATAATGAGTGTTGGGCATCAGGCTTTTTTGGTGGAAAAAAGGTAATTTCAAGTGTATTATTCTTTGATCTACTGACTTGCGAAGTTACAAATTAAGTTAAAAAAAGTTTAGGTACATAAGTATGCATTAAAATTTGTAATTAATCAATTATTAGCCTTTGTCGTATGTTTTGGTATGGCTGATTATGAGAGTTTTATATAAGACCTAGAAATGTTTACGCACGTTAATTCTAGACTTCGAAACTACCTTTAAAAGCCTATAATATCCGTTTGTGCCATCTGCGACCCTACTTTTTTATATGTTCAGTGTATTTCAGTGAAATATAAATCTTTTATTTTATTAAATTTTATGACTTTTTATCAAAATATAAGCTTTTGACACAGCTTAACCCAAGTAAATTAATTATGCCAAATCTTTGTACTTTTTGAAGCATCCAAAGGTTTTGCTGCACGATTCGATACACAAGATTGATTCTAATTTTTAAAGTTTGTACTTACGACAACAGAAAGGCCGCACATTTTAATAAAATTTTCATTTTCCGTTGTGTTTTGTATACATTCAAACTATATTTTCCACACATGTTCGTGTCCGTCACAATAGACTTTACCCTTTTTCTTCCCATTACTGCTTTTTCTCTGCGATAACATCTTATTCAGGTTCAATTTTAATGCAAGGGGCATTAATCCAAAAGTTGGTTACTAATATACTTTGATAAAACTTATAAATATAAACATAAACTAGGGCGGAAGCCCGTGAAGGTCAACTCATATTTAACACCACTGATCTGCACTGACTTCTACTCTCTTCACCTGAGTCCGGTGTAGGGAGTGGCGAATGGTTTCAGGGGTAGCGCAGGTCGCGATGATCCCTTAGGCAAGGCTGGTGGACTATCCTTCTCGAGGTTGCCGCCCGTTCTTGGTCCAGTTCCTTCAGAAATGGATGCAACCAAAACCTCCAGCCGAAACACAAACAACAGGCTATGACCATATTTGGTCAGGCTTTGCGAGTGCGGACGATGGCTTTCTCTGATTGGCCGAGCGTATGGGCGGTACTGTGACGTAACGCGGTAAGTACCGGACATACGTTACAATACCGCCCGCCTTAGGAGAGGATTTTACGTGGCTAACAAGGAAAATCCGACTAGCTGCGTTAGGTCTATGAGTCCGCTACTGTCCAAGCTAAGACGGCATAAAGAAAGAAGGAAGGGAAAGTCTTCTACGGTTTGTAACAAATAGTTAGGCACCATAGTGTATAAGTTTTAGGTCCTTTATGTGCCAAAACCCAATAGAATTTCCAGACGCGTCCGACAACTCGTAAACGAGAGGCGACTTTTTATTAATCACTGTGCACTTCACGAATTTAGGGGCTAGTTTCTTACAGAAGGACTTATCCTTGTCGCTCTGATAAAAAGTCCGTTTCCACACAGTGTCTCCCACATTAAACTCAGCTGGTTTACGGCGTAAATTATACGTTTGGGAATTCCTAGCATGAGCTTGAATGAGGAGTGCCTGCACTTTGTCAAATATGCCTGATAAGTGACCTATGTTTTCTGCGTAATCGTCCCTAGGTATGTATACTATATCATCAGCGTCTGTGTCGACATAGTGTGAGCCGCATGGAACTAGTTCACGTCCATAGACTAAAAAACTAGGTGTATAGCCCGTGACTTCATTAACTGCAGTATTTAATGCAAACTGCACCTTAGGTACGAGAGTGTCCCATAATCTCTGGTCATTTCCTACAAACGCCGCTAAGGTAGAACCAATGGTTTTATTATAGCGTTCGACCGTATTGACATGTGGGGAATATTTAGGAGTATAATGAAGATTAGGGATTTTGTACTTGCGCAACATAGCTTTTAAAGTAGCACTGACAAACTGTTTACCATTGTCCAATATAATTGTAGATGGTATACCATGAACTAAAAATATTTTTTCTTCCAAAATATTAGTTATTATTTCAGCAGTTGCGCGCCTGATAGGGAAAAGTAGACAGTATTTACTAAAACAACAAGTTACTACGAAGATGTAGGCGTTTTGTTTTCTTGTGACGGGTAGTGGCCCCACCAAATCTACACTAATGGTTTGGAAGGGTCGTGAACACACTTTGGGTCGTCCCATGGTTCCCAATGGTGCATGGTTCTGATGTTTGTGCGCGATACAAGTGTCGCAAGAATTTATGAACTTAACTACGTCATCGCACATTTTGGGCCAATAGTAACGCAGTGCTAAGCGCTTGTAAGTTTTAAATATACCGGAATGCCCCGAAGTGGGTTCGGCATGGTTCTCTAATATGGCATTATTTCGATCAGAAGAAGGTAGTACTTCTTTCCATTCGAACTCCTTACGTAGCATACACCTGGATTTAATCAAACGATACAATTTATTATTTTTAATAGAATAGTCTGGATAGTCATTAGGCGAAGATAAACAACCATTGTAGGTGGCTGAATACCATTGGTCAGTGTCAACATTAGGGTCATTCACGTTATTATTATTCGCGTTAATTATATTTACAGGTAGGGATCGTGATAACGCATCGGCTATAATATCATCCGCACCGCGCCGATGCTTTATTTCGAAGTTAAATGCTGACAGACGAACCGACCACCGAGCTAATCTACCAGTCGGGCTGCTCAAGTTTAGGAACCATTTCAGTGCAGAATGGTCAGTATACACAACGAACTTTAACCCGTTATCTAAATAACAGCGCCAATATTCGAGGGCCGTTAGAACTGCTAATGTCTCCCGTTCTGTTATACTGTAGTTTTGTTCCTGTGCATTTAGTGACCTACTCATGTAAGCGATAGGTAGTTCCACGCCATCTATTTCTTGTGTAAGTAACCCACCGATGCCGCTCGCACTCGCATCTGTGTGAACTTGAAAAGGTTTCTCGTAATCGGGACACGATAATATTGGTGCGGAACTTAACAATTGTTTTAGTTTACAAAACGAGTCATCAGCTTCCACCGACCACTGAAATGGTGCGGCTTTCTTACCGGTAGAGGTAAGTTTGTTCAAAGGACCGGCAATAGTACTAAAATTAGGTATAAATCGCCGATACCATGATGCAATGCCTAAGAACCTTTTGACTTCTTTTTTATTCTTAGGCGTAGCATATTGAAGAATGGCTTCCATCTTACATGGGTCTACTTGTAATCCTTTAGAGTTTACTACGTAGCCCAAGTACTTCAATTCATCACGGAAGAATTTAGATTTTTCTAAGTTTATTGTAAGGTTGGCCGATTTTAATTTTTCGTAAACTTTATTTAATAGTGACACATGAGCATTAAAAGATGGCGATATAAGCACGATATCATCTAAAAAAACGAATACAGAGTTTTCGAACTCAGGACTGTTCGTAAACAAGTGATCCACCAAACGCTGTTGTGTCGCAGGCGCATTCGTTAAACCAAACGGCATAGTCACAAATCTAAATGTTCCTCTAGTAGGCACATAGAACGCAGTCTTATCACGATCACATTCGCGAAGAGGCGTCTGCCAAAAGGACTTAGATAAGTCTATACTACTTAGATATCTAGCGTTCCTAAGGTTGTCTAAAATTTCGGATACGTAAGGTAGTTTGTACGCGTCTTTTTTAGTAATAGAATTAAGTTTCCGACTATCTAAACAAAACCTTAGTGTTCCGTCCTTCTTAGGCGTTAGTAAAATCGGTGACGACCACGGACTTTCGCATTTTTCTACCACTCCCAATGCAATTTCGTCTAATTCGTCAATAATTACTTTTAATTTCGCCGGCGGTAACCTATAATATCTTTGGCGTATCGGCGCAGAATCGCCAGTGTCTATTGCATGTTCTATTAAGTGAGTTCGTCCTAAACCGGTTTTTTCAGTAGAAATCGACTCGTATTGCTTTATAATTAACTTAGCCGTTCTCTGTTGTGACTCACTCAACTCACTAAAAGATTGCAATACGTTCGTGTTACTTAGCTTATTTTCACCTAACACACTACACGGCAATGTTTTAGACATGCATACGGATGCGATATGGTTAGGCAGTAATTTAAATAGTTTCCAGAAATCGATGCCTAAAATTAAATTACTTGTAACTTCTGGAATAATATAAGCTTTCAATAAGTGGGTTTGATTATCAAAAGTAGTGGGTAAGTTGATAAAACCGCGCGGCAACAAGATATTTCCACCCGCGGACCGAATGGAATTAGTGTTGTGACACTGCTGTATTTCTAACCCGGTTTTAGTAATTATCTCCAGATGGGAGTTGTTACCTAGAATTGTAATGGCTGAACCGGAGTCGAGCAATCCACAAATAGGTAAACTGTTAATCGTTACGTTAACATAGGGCCGTAGGTAATTTTTAGGTTTATTATCCAGGATCGAGGCGACGGAATAACTAGAGAAATACACTTTTAGAGTGTTTAGCCAATTTCTCCAATCATCTTTGTCAAAATTGGTTGAATAGGTTGTAGAACCTAATTTAGAATTTGACACGCCCCGACCCTGACCAACTAGTTTTTTGGTTTCGTCGATTTACAGTTCGGGCAGTTAGGAAATGTCACATCCCTACAGCCGCACTTGAAGCAAATTGCAAACCGATCGCGTTTGCACTCATTCAAACTGTGATCATTGATACGGCAGCGCGGGCAGTACTTGGACGTGACTAGAGCGACAGAGCTAGGTTTAGACTTAGGTTTGCTAGGTTCGTTGTTCTCAGTGTATTCGGACTTACCCTCTATAGTAGCAACGGGATAATTATTGTAGGAATTATTACGCGCTCGGTTATTAGGTTTGTGACTGTAAGCTAGGTCTGGTGCCAACGTGTCGTTATTATTATACGGTTCGCGGAATTGAGAGTTCAAACATTTCATCCGTTCGTAGTTTAAACATAACGTCTGCAGTGTTGCTATACTGTCTATTGAAGATATTGACGGAGCTAGCACTAGTGAGTAGCATGGACGTATGTTATGCAATAGGATGTCTAACTTTTCGCGTTCGGACAATCGCTTTGACGGAGACAGCCTAGCGAACAGCTGATTCATTATCGAGAGATAAATAATTATAGTTTCGGTAGCACCTTGAGTACGTCGGCGGATTTCATTTAATAACCGGTAGTCATAATCGTACGGTGTGAAATCGTCTATTAATTTAGTGGTGAGTTCTTCCCATGTAGTGAAATATTCTTTTAGGCCACGGTACCAGTGAAGTGCGTTACCGGTGAATATTTCGGAGGCATATGATAAAATTTTAGTGGAAGGTAGATTACGCGCGGTTTGGAATTCGGTTACGCGTTGTAGGAACGCTCGGACGCATCCCGTACCGTCGTATTTTAGCTTAGACAGTTCGCTAACTCTCAAATGCTCGCAATACTGGGGCTAACCCTGCCTGCGTCGAGGTAGACGGCGCAGGTTGGACCTCTGCCACAGCATCAGCTGAGCAAACAGCTGATTGCTCAATGGCGGACAGCTCCGCCGAGAGCTTGTCGAACCGGCTGCACAATTCGGTAATCCGTTTTGAAAACGCCGTAGGACGTTCCATCCTACGGAGTCTATGGTATATGGTATATTGTAACGTATGTCCGGTACTTACCGCGTTGCGTCACAGTACCGCCCATACGCTCGGCCAATCAGAGAAAGCCATCGTCCGCACTCGCAAAGCCTGACCAAATAAGGTCATAAACGGACTCTCAGCCTGATGGAGGGCCCGGTATATAAAGAGGCCGACAGAGAGGCCGGTTATGACCATATTTGGTCAGGCTTTGCGAGTGCGGACGATGGCTTTCTCTGATTGGCCGAGCGTATGGGCGGTACTGTGACGCAACGCGTAAGTACCGGACATACGTTACAAGGCACATTACACAAACACATACACACACGTACACACATGCGCGCACACATCCACATACAGGAACACATCTCTTCACCACGCCCCTTCGTGGTCGGGTGGGTGTGGGCTCGTAGTAAAAAGTCACGGGTAAGAGAAGCTGACCACCTGCGCTAGGACCTGCGCAGTCGAGCGCCGTACGCGGGGATGACGGAGTCCTGGGGGGTTAAGCTGAGCGGCGCTGGGGGTAATGTGACCGTGAGGCAACACGCCCTCTTTGGTCCTGATTTCACGTTAAACGGTAGCCCCCGCTGTGAGCTGCAGCGGGGGAAATGGCCATCGTGTCCCGTCAGAGGGCCACAGGCTAGGGACGTAGGGTCCACATCAGCAGTTGGAATTTATTTCGGCTGTTGATGTGGTTGGTGAAGGCTATACGGAGGGCGCAAGCGAGGGATGACGGCTAGAGTTGGTAACTCGGCTCAGGCCGTTGACCCAAGCGGGCGCCCGAAGTCGTGCTGTAAACCAGCCCCGCGTTCCTATATCCCTCTGGTAATCCTAACGTCCGGTATGACGTTCCCTGATGCGGGCTCCATGGAGGGTGGGAAGCCAGAGGGATGAAGTCTTAGTAAACTTGTATGGATACCGAAATCCCTTTAAATACCCCAACTGCGACGGTGGCAGCGAAAGCTGTTCCCGCCGCATCAACTAAACAGATGGTTGACGCCGTGGCCTCGGCTGCAGGTGTTAAACCATCCCCCAAGACTTCAGCGCTGGCTAACGCTAGTACTGGTCCCGTCCTTACAATCGTCAGCCCGTTTGAAATCAAGCGGCAAGACGACTCCTCCTTCGCAGGCTGGCAAGTGGTAAGTCACCACAAGGGCAATAAGGGTAAGGGCAAGACCACCAATCCTGCCCAACAGACGCCCACCACACAACCGAGTGGCCCCGCTGCTACCAGCTCTGCGAAGAAGAAGAGGGCAAACAAAAACAAGAGACAGCGCCTGGCAATCAGGCGGAAGGCGGCACAAACCGCTGCCGCAGCCGGTGCTGCCTCTACAAAAACAGCGGAGCAGGCCGCTGTCGCAGGTCCCAGTAATGTGACCAGCGCGCAGCAGTAGGGGGTGCACAAAGGCCGGAGGCAGTACGGGGAAGCCGCCTGCCGCCAAGCGGCGGGCTGGTCACCCTGGACGGCATCTAGCCCCAGCACCACCAGGAAACACGGCAGGTAAAACTGCCGAAAACAAGGAAAGAGGTGAGGCCAAACGCGCTCTCAACGAGACCAGCTCGCCTCGAGGGGAGCACAAGAAGCCCCGCCTCGACTCCTCCACGATACAGGGTAAGTCCTATGCACAGGTCTCCAAGGCATCTCTGGGCGTTGCAGTAACATGCAAGCGCACAAGGAACTTGCCGAAGGAGTTCGTGGACCGGATACTCACGGAGATTCAAAGGAAGATCCTGAGTGACGCCTGGTCGACTAAAACCCCAAAACGCCCCGCCCCTGCGTTCACCGGGAAACCCATGTACGCGGACGGGGTCCTCAAACTCTGGTGCGCCGACGAGGCAACACGTACCTGGCTGACGGAGGCGGTCTCTCTCCTGGTCCCACCACCGGGCTTCGAACTGGAGGTCAGGGGCCAGGAAGAGGCCCCGAAGAGAGTGCGGTGCGGCGTTGTCGTTCCCAACGAACGGGGGGTCTGGGACGACGTGCGCGACGTGGGTCGGGCTCTGGAGTTCCAGAACCCCTGGTTGGCGGTCGACAAATGGTCTCTGCTGCACTCGGAGAGACAGTCAGGTGGGTGGTTCCTGGTCGTGGGTGTCCCGGAGGAACAAGTCCCGGTACTGGTGCAGAACGAGCGCCGCCTCGCGTCGGGGCTGGGTGCAGTCTACGTCCGGTTCCGGGACTCCACAGGAAAGTATGTTGACCATCCTCCGGGATGCGACAACTCCACACAACAAGCCTCAAACACCCAATCAGGGTGCTCCGCGGAATCCGGCCTGTCAGAGCCGGCCGCGTCTGGCTCGGGGGCTGGCCCGTCAGCCGAGGGTAACTCGGAAGATGAGAGCCTGCTCCTGAGTCCGGTGCGGCGGGACGACGGGGTGGAGGCTGGTGACATCCTGGCTGGCCTAACGCAGCTGAAGGTCGGGGAGGAGGGGACATCACCCACAGATGAACCCTCTGCCTAGTGACGTCAGCTGCCTACAGATCAACCTCCATCATAGCCAAACGGCCACTGCGCAACTGCGCAAATGGATGGAGGTCCAACATTCAGCCATCGTGCTCATCCAGGAACCTTGGATAAGGGGTAGCCTCATTAGAGGCCTCTCCAGCCTGGGAGGTAAGATTTACTATTCTACTGACCACACACATCCAAGAACCTGCATACTTACAACTAAAAACATCAGAGCCCAAGCTTTATCGGAGTTCTGTTCCAGAGACATCACAGCAATACAAATTGAAATAATACAGCAGCCAAGGAGTATAGCGGTCGTTTTCGCATCGGTCTACATGCCCGAGGCCGAAGACCCGCCTCCGTTTGACCTCACGCGTCTGGTTAACCAGTGCGAGAGAACCAATACGGAGGTCGTAATAGGAACGGACTCCAATGCCCACCACCAAATGTGGGGCATGGACTGCAACAATAACAGAGGTAAGTCATTGGTACACCGTATAATAATTATTCACCACTAATCTTACCCTATTAAACACAGGTACGGAGCCCAACTTCGTCACTAAACGTAGTCAGACAATTATCGACTTAACTCTCGCAACAGAAGGAGCGGCTGAACGCATCAAGGGATGGCACGTCTCGAAAGAGGCATCATGCTCAGACCACAGATGGATCAGCTTCTCCATGAAAGTCGATATACAGCCCACACAGCCCCGCAGGAAACCACACAACACTGACAAAGCAAAGTAGGTCTTACTACTTAAAGAGAAACTTACCCTTACGGCCACGCCGCCGGTACTGGGTGACACTGAACAGATCGACGATCAGGTATGTATACTGACGCAGTCGATGCTAGACAGCTATTATGCAGCTTGCCCGGAAACCACTCCGCCTTCAACCCCGGGGAAACAACCCTGGTGGGGTGCTGAACTTGAACGTAAGCGCAAGAAGGTAAGAAAGTCTCTAAATAGGGCAATGAACACAAGCGCGGACGCAGATTGGGACGCTTATAAAGCGGCCAAATCAGACTACAGAAAATGCCTCAGATTCAGACGCACCATGGGATGGAGAAAATTCTGTGGGAGCATTGAATCCTGCCAACAAGCAAACCGGGTAAGGAAACTACTGGCCCAGCAACCGACGGTTTCACCAGGTACTCTCCGTAAACCGGATAACACATACACTACATCGGAGGAGGAGACAAGATGCGTCCTACTCGAAACACACTTCCCAGGCTGCATCCTCACCCCGGTAGTAACGTGGCACGATACACCAACAGTGGCGACCGAACACGAATGGAGACACGCAAACAACGTGGTCACAGAAGAAAAACTCCGATGGGCCATCGATAGCTTCCACCCCTTCAAAGCAGCCGGACTGGATGGCATCTTCACAGGGTTATTACAATGGGGAGGGGAACCTGTCCTTAAAAGACTCCTGGCAATCATGAGGGCTAGCCTGGCCCTCAGATATGTACCGAAGAGGTGAAGGGAAGTCAAACTAATCTTCATACCAAAACCAGGCAAAACAGACTATACCCATGCAAAGTCCTTTAGACCAATAAGCCTGACCTTCTTCATGCTTAAAGCCTTGGAAAGGCTTTGCGAGAGGGAACTAAGAAGTGGGGCTCTTAAGCACCTACCCTTACATGCCAACCAACATGCATACAGCTCAGGGAAATCGACGGAATCGGCCTTACATCAGGTTGTGGCCCAGATAGAAGCTGCTATACAACAAAAAAGCATCTGTCTGGGCACCTTCATCGACATAGAAGGAGCCTTCGACAAGACAAACTTTTCCAGCATAAGCAACGCCCTAGCCAGGCATGGTGTGGATCAGATGCTCATACAGTGGATCCAAAACATGATCAGCAAAAGGGTAGTGCGCCTGCAAGGCGACAATCAGACAGCCTTGATAACTAAAGGGTGCCCGCAGGGAGGTGTACTCTCCCCGCTATTGTGGAACTTAGTCATCAATGAACTCATAGACAAACTCAACGCGAGATACTTCTATACAATAGGTTATGCAGATGATCTAACCATACTCACCTCAGGTAAGGTAACCAGTACAATGTACGACCTAGCCCAACAAGCCCTACGCATAGTAGAGTGGTGGTGTAATGAGTACGAATTATCTGTAAACCCGACCAAGACCGAACTAGTTATGTTCACACACAAACGCGCGCTGGGTACTTACCGATTGCCCAGGTTATTCGATACAGAGCTTAATCTGTCTACCGAGGTCAATGGAACAGCCACATGGAAAATAAGCTCAATAAAGCCAGCATCATTTTCTGGCAGTGCAAGAAGATGATAGGTAAACGCTGGGGCCTATCCCCCAAAATTGTCTTATGGCTCTATAAGACAATAATACGTCCGATGGTAAGCTACGGCGCAGAAGTGTGGTGGCCTAGGACCAACCTAATAACGGCCGCCAACAAGCTTCAAAAGCTTCAAAGACTTGCATGTCTAGCGGCCACGGGCTGTATGAAAACAACGCCAACAGCGGCACTAGAAGTGTTGCTGGATCTGCCTCCATTGCACCTGTTCATACAACAGGAAGCAACGATGTCGGCAGTCCGGCTAAGAGCCCTGAAGCTCTGGAAAGACACGAATACACCGCACACTAACAACTTAAATACACTCTTTAAAGAAGTTCCTATCACACAAGCAATAAGCGACCGCATACCGAAACAATTTGTTTTCGACAAGAAATACAAAATCCAACTGTACGAGGATCTACACGAAGGAGCAGTTAACCACAACGAGCTCACGATCCTCACAGATGGGTCCAAAACGGATACAGGTACGGGTTCAGGAGTATTCTCCGAGGACCTAAACATCAACATCGCAGCACCGCTGGGAGCCTACAACACGGTCTACCAGGCCGAATGTTTTGGCATAATCCTAGCTGCCACAGCAATCATGGCACGTGAGGTAAGGGAACGATCCATTAGGATCCTCTCAGATAGTAAGGCTGTCCTCTCAGCCCTCAAAAGCCATACTATCACCTCGGCACTCATGCTTGAATGCCACCAGAAACTAACAGAGGTAGGTAAACTAAACAAATTAACACTGCAATGGATCAAGGGCCACAGTGGCTCAAGAGGGAATGACGCAGCCGACGTACTTGCCAGAAGAGGGGTCACTTTAGAGGTGGTGGGACCCGAGCCCATTATTCCCCTCCCTTCTGGTTTTTATCGCAACCTGGTAAGAAATAGGACCAGGACCAAACACAACCAGTCCTGGATTGGTATTGAAACATGTAGGCAGGCCAAGGAGGCTCTTCCCGCAGTAGACGGTAAGATAGTCAAACAAATCCGCCGGCTGTCCAAACAACAACTACGGACAGTCACGGCCGCCTACACAGGACACGGATTCTTTAATAAACACCTATTTACTATAGGTATCACCGACAGCCCGCTGTGCAGGGCCTGTATGGCAGCAGACGAGACGGCAGCCCACCTGCTCCTCGACTGCCCTGAGGTCGCACAGTACAGGCACCAGTACCTCACCAGATACAGCACCCTGAGGGAGGCCGTGGGCCACATCAAGAGTCTGCTGGCCTTCTTCGAAGAGCTGGGGTGGCTCGAATGACGACACCATTCCCTCCCGCACGCAAAATACACGCCAAGACGTGGAGTTGTGGAAACAGCCCGTGCCATCAAGTATCAAGTAAACATAAACTAACAATTTATGTGATTTTGTTAGTTTAAATTCTTTTTCTTTAGTCATACATTACACCTACTTCATTTTTCTCTGCACCACTTTAAGGTACACTGGGAGAAAATGCCTATGGCATTAAGTCCGCCTGTATACATTGTGTATGTATATGAAGTTTAAACAAATAAATAAATAAACCCATAACAACTTAAGTAGTTCACATTTTTACTATTAGAACCGGGTTTTCCCAGCGGGTACAACATGTTTGTAGCATATTATGTTGGGGCAAGTTAGCACAATGTTGGGCCAATAACATGATACGGAACATATTTGCCCCCCGGGTCCATTTGGGCAAAAGTTAGAAATCGAAAATAGTTGGGCAAATTAACCGTGAATGTTTTTGCGAAATTCTTTCGTGAATGCAGGAATGTTATTACTGGATGTATTGTTTTATGTATTTTAGACAATAAAACCCTTGCAAGTTATTGTCATTGTTAGTGTAAGTTCTGAACTTGAAAACCGGAGTGGTTAAATCTAGAGAAATGCTTGGATCTATGTAATGCTTGGGACTCCATTTGAACATCAAATTGTCAAGGAATTATCAGGATTTCCTATCAAGAAAACAAACTTCATCTTAGGTAAGTGCACGTTAGGTTTCAGATTAGCGTTTTATACGCGCGTATAAGCTCGTTTTTGGAAGCGCGTGTAGGCGCGTATGGGCGCGCCTTTTGGCACTGGCGCAACTCGTACGAGCTTTGACGCGCTTCTAAGCTCGTATAAGCTCAAGCCGTCAGGACCCATTTTGACACTGACACGATGTCACTGCCGTTTCGAGCGAACACGCCGAAATATTCCCGTTTACGCGAGTCTGGTTTTTTGAAGTGCGTAATGTTCCGCGCGTGTAAGCGCGTATGCTGACACGACCGTATACGAGCAAAAAAATACGCCAATCTGAAACCGCCCTTACAAGAGCAAATAACTTAATTTCACTGTATTGAGTAATCGACAGCCATCTACAGTATCTGTTAGTTTTTAAACTGCACATCTTTAAAATTTTAAGGTGTTACTCCCCTTAGTCCCCTTATAGGGTAGCGGTTCGAAAATTCGCATCGGCGTAAAAAAACATCTTTTATTGATATTACGTGATTACTGCATTATACAAACAAAGGAATCTGAACAAATAAAAATTGGGCAAGTGCGAGTTGGACTCGCGCACGAAGGGTTCCGTACCATCACATTTGTTGTACTTAAATATTTTTTAAGGTTCTACCTGTTTATTAAGATCGAGTAACAAATTGCTTAAGAATTATGTTTGTTGTATGGGATGGGCCCCCCTTTGGGAAAGAATATATATACTTAACTACATATCCTAGAAAAATTTTAAGCGACTACCATCGTTAGTAATTTTGAGGCAAAAATACGAAAAAGACAACACGTTTATTGTATGGGACCCCCCCTTAATATTTTCATATTTTTTATTTTTAGTATTTGTTGTTATAGCGGCAACCTAAATACATAATTTGTGAAAGTTTCAGCTTTCTAGCTATCACGGTTTATGAGATACAGCCTGGTGACAGACAGACAGATAGACAGCGGAGGCTTAGTAATAGAGTCCCGTTTCTTACCTTTTAGGTACGGATCCCTAAAAACTAATTTCTGACCTTCATGTTAGTTAAAATACAAAAAAAGAAAAAAAATAATATAATTTTAATTTAAATTATGTAATTGAAGAAAAGTTTATATGACGAGTATTAAAGTCTATTGAGACTTCAAACTTCAAAATATCTTTTCATATTTAAGATTGTATATTAAACATACAACCTAAAATATTCACTCTCTACCTTTATACAAAATATGAATAATTAAACTTATTTGATAAATCAGTAACATTTCAAGCTAATGAATGAAATAACATATTTACCCACCCGCTCAGTGACCTCGCTAATCCCAACTTAACTTCTGAGCTAACGATCTGTGAAACTACTAATGTAACAAGGAATTGCTGCAATATAATTCGCTTCATCATGACATGTGCTTGTATTGATAATGATAGTTTGTGATGACGATGCAGTTTTCATCAGTTCATTTTTCATGAAAACCTTCTTTACTACATTCTTAGCAAACAATAAATGTTTGCTAAGAATTCTGCTAGTTTATTTTCAACAGAACTTGTATTATGAAATTGTGATATTCTTTACATACTATGTTAGATTTATTTTTTTCTATAAATAGTAAATTAGATATACAGTAACTGAGTTTCTGAAACTTAACCCCTCTATTTACAGCATATATTTTTTTATTTCTATGATCTATCTGTAAGCAACTGTTTCTGGGATAGCTATGAACGGTATATTTGATTGAATTGAATTTATTTCTAATGCATGTTAATATAGGAATAAACTTTATCTGTGCCAAATTTCTTGCCTCCCTGTTAATGGGTGCAATATTATTGATTTGTTTCATTAAGATAGGAGAGTATATAGATTTATGCTGACATCAAAATTAACTGTTAACAGAACATTGGCTGATGATGTATATCAGGCCTCATTTTCTGTTATCTCTTCAAAAGTTCAAAGTCCTACGATTTCAGTCCACTGTAGATTAGTTAAGTAATGTTAAGTTTACGGTAAAAATAATAAACTTGCAATATTTTATTCTATCTAGTAAGTTCACTATGTATACAGTGCTATATCTCCTGCCGGTGACCGAGCTATTCTATAATAAATTATGTATTTCAAAATACCAAACTATTCATTTACTATGTTCATAGTAGACATGTCCATATAAATAGACTGTACTTTAAGCATAAATTTCACTTGCTCTGTACAAATAATCGTCAATAGTAATCAAATAACTCCAAACTGTTGTGTCGTTTTATTGCGGCGTTCCTACGGCGAATTTCGAGCTCCATCATTAGATGAGCAAGCGATATACACAGTATGCAAAACTCTATAGAAAACCGGGAAGTGGTTCAGATTTATCTTGCAAGATTTCATTACATCTGTAATGGGACATGTGAAAGTAAATAAGAGCTAGTAAAATAGAACTAAAATTACCTCTATATAAACTCTTCCGTATTTAAGTATCTGAGCTTAGTTTACCAAGATTTCCACATCGAATTCGAGAAATTTTCAAAATATTCATTGTATGTGAATAATGCGTTATCTTCAACTTCTTTTTTATAAAAACCCTACTTCAAATCTTCGAAAGACAAGTAAAACAATAGTTGCAACTTCCACACAAAATATAACAAACGGTACTCAAGTAATCAGTCATCGCACACACTAGTATAACGAAGAAAGTTTTAATTCAATAAGCGTGTCCCCGAACGAATGTATGTAGAACTTCTCATGTATTGACATATCTGTTTACTTATAAACAAGAAAGCACATAAAATGTAGAAATTGTAAACATTCGCTCTGCCTAGAAATTGGCAGTGGTAAGCTTACCCTGTTTGATGAATAAATATAAAATAAATTTAGAGTTCTTGTTATAAAAGTCATCTAATGTATTACACGTATAAATATATTTTACAGAATTTGGAAAAGAAAAATGTTAGGTATGTCTTTGTACTTTTTTATGGTTATTTTGCCCTGCCTACCTTATGGTCAACGTAGCTCATAGTTAAATGACTTAGTTCTAAGTAAAACAAATGAAAAGACGTCGAAATTTTTATTGGATGGCTACTGATGAGGAGAGCTGAACTAGGAACTTGACATCGCACTCGTCAAATAAAATGCAATAGTACGGCGCTTTTAATTAGATGGTTAGTGCAGAATTGCTGTTGTACGATAGTCTGTCAGATGTTGTACGGCGTACCGATGGTTATGTATTTCTTTAAAAAATGCTCGTGCTAGATAAGAAGGGACCAAGGAAGAATGTAGGCCTTGCTGTCTGATCTTACGTAAAGGTGAACGCACATTTATCCGTGCCGAACGCGTCTAACGAGTCGAACGAAATGAATTTTAGAATTCTGTACCTATATGAAATCTCATGAAACCTCGCACACTTACCCGCGTCGAATCGTCCGAACCGATAGTGTGCATTGCATACAGAATTCTAAAATTCGTTTCGTTCGACTCGTTCGGCTCGGATAAATGTGCGTACACCTTTAAAGAGAAGAATCAAAGCGTTTGTGCGTCGCACACCACCCAGCGACTGACGTGCGGTCCAGCGGTTAGACCAAGACTAGCCAGACTGGCTAGTATTAAATATCGCTGATGCATACATTATTTCTTAAAAGTCACTATTATTCGTAAGGATATAACTTTTTCGATCAAGGCGGCCCTGTTACAACCTAACCTAACCTAACCAACTACAGTCACAAAATACAAGAAGACTAAGAATAAAATAATAACCTAAACCCATGTATATTTGGTGATTACGTAGACTATTCTAGAACTATCCGTTACAAACTTGAATAGTACCTAATGACTCTTCAACAAACTTGAACTACCAATTGCTCGTTGAAATACATTGCAGTGCTTGCTCTTGTAGATATTGATATAGCTTGTTCCAGTTCTTGTGAGCAGATTTGTACAATACTAACTTGTACCAGCCTTGGAAATAGTCTGTTGTAGCAG
The DNA here is from genome assembly GCA_944739405.2 of Euclidia mi. Classification (NCBI taxonomy): domain Eukaryota; kingdom Metazoa; phylum Arthropoda; class Insecta; order Lepidoptera; family Erebidae; genus Euclidia; species Euclidia mi. The sequence continues at coordinate 22,192,397 of OX123184.2, forward strand.
CAAAATCTATGGCAGCATTATATACTACGAAATAAATAAGTATCTATAAAATTAATTCAGGAATATTTAGTAAAGGAGATTTAAGCTAAGTTAAAGCCATTCCATTTGATTTAGAATAATCCATGTTAACTTATTAGCTACTATTTATAGCAAACTAAATAAATAATTTTGTCACAGCCAAAGTAATAAATCCCGATGCATTATCCAGCAATTACATACTATGTTAAAGCTAAGTTGATGGAGCCCTGCGAAGTAAATCACGAAGTCTATTTATATTATTATACAATAGTAATTTAAGCACTATGGCTGTAACACACATTTATTATCAGCAAGCTACTGAGATCCAACGGAGTTCAAAATAACTTTGACATTTAAATATAGAGAAAAATACTTTAAGTAGTACAGTAATAGTAATACTAGGTTTCTATAGGAGGTTAATTGAATGTAGAAGCATATTCTTCTTAATATAACAACTTATTTATTGATGCTTTTGTAGGAACTTACTGTTTACAAGACGCTCATTTGAAATACTGCAAGATCTTTACAGGTACTCTTAAAAAAAAACCTTTTCTAGGAATAAATCCCTATTTAAAAGACTTTACAAACATTCAAACAACAGATACGAAGACACTCGAAGCAATTATTTGTGGAAAGTACCATGTGGAAATCGAACGTATATTTCAAAGAGTGTGCATAAAAATATATAAAAGTGAATGAGATTTATGTCAGGATCATTGCAAATGGCGATCCGCAGTCTCTGCCTATCACTTTGGGAAACAGGCATGAGTCTATGTATATTAATCGGTAATACGACCACTTACACCAGTACGCCAATCGTCAGGCCAGTTCGTAAATAAAATACCTATTAGTTCTATCTGAAAACACTATCTTTCTACAAACACATATATTTTCTTTACTCGTCATTCCAAATACCTTTTCTTTCCCAGGCCATTTGAGGTCTTCCCTGAACACAATATGTTTTAATTTGTTGGCAAAAAGTGAGTTTAGGAAATCAAGGAATTCTTAACAGTGTTTGAGTCAAAGAGTATCGGCGATATTACATTTTTCCGACATGTTCTTTCTTTTGATAAATATATTGTATCCTTGCGTCACCGCTGACGCTATTTCAATAAGTTTTGATATATATTCTTATTATAAACTTGCTTTTTGTTCCAATGTCTTGTGCATTTTGAGTCATGAATATTTTTTTTGCAAAATTGCATCGGATTATTTCTTTGGTTCAATAAAAAAAGTGGTCTTGGATCATTCTTAGGGATGATTTTAGATATGTAAGTTAAAGTAGAATTGGTTTTTATAAACGCCACGTCTGACATAATATTAAAGACTATAAGTTATATATTGTGTTGCGCAGTTCAGACAAGAAGTCTCTCTATGGAAAAGCTAATATACAGTCAAAGCCGAATATACTTCTATAGAATCGGACTCCGGGTTGCAACAGGGATAACACTAGGAGGATGACTGGTACAGATTAACCGTAAAATGTGGGGTACAAAAACAAATAATCTCATAACTAAATAGTTTTCCTAATTTAGTATAACCAGTTAATCAGAAAGCCGCAACATTAATCCACAATATGGAACAATTTACTTCCCTTCAACGAACCGTTAATCACGAACATTAATTTGAATAACAACCTGCGGACGTCTGATAAATAACTTAGAGACACACGGCAAACCCTAATAAGTTAACGTGAATAAAACAATATTATTATGTTGGGCTAACCCAAAACGGGATTAGTTTTGTATTCGTGACTCGCTAGTGGCTTGAATTAACCAGCCATTCCGTCTTAGTTCATGAGATATTGATTCAGAACTTGCAAGTCTAAGATTGCTGTGAAGTGTTATGTTCTGATAGTGGCGATTTAAATAAGGGACAAGAGTACGGCGAAAAAGAGTAACAAATCATTGTTTTTTGTGGCACCTATTCTTTCACTTTGTCTATGACTAATTTTATTGTTATAAGATGAGATTAATTTTTCTATCCCTAGGTTTCGAAATAATGACAGGCACTTTTTCAGGCTTCGTGATAAACCAAGTATTTGTTATTAAGTTTCTTCTGTAAAAATGTTATGTACCACAGATAATAATTATAATCTACTATACTGCCGTCCTTACGAAAAGTGCAATAACTAGGTCAAACCTGATTTCAAGAAAACGCGGGTAAAGATTTCTTTTTTTTTTGTTTGTATCTCCATCACTATACAAGGTATCGGATTGAAACTTTTACTACATGATGTATACTAATGTAGAGAATATTATGTGATACTTAATGTTTGTTCCCACATAATTATATTAGTAGGTAGTAGTAGTTTTGGATATTGAACACAGGGTGCAAAAGCTTGTTTATATTTCATCTTTAGGACTATGTGGTTGTTAGACCCAATTGGAGAATTTAAGGCTAAGAATCGACTATTTGAACCCATAATAATATAGACTGCTGAGTCGCGGTTAATCACAGGCCTGATTACCAGCGCCCATCAGTCATATATTAGTAGCTTTTGCCATTAGAAAATGATAATATAGTATATAACCACCGGCTGCCCCTTTTTGTTTAGTGCCTTTTTTATCTTAATATATAAAATCCTTGCGTTACTGACTGACTGACAGACACGCTACAGCCGAAACTATTGGGCGCAGGAGACTGAAATTTGGCCTGTATGTTTCTTGAGGACCGTAGGGGTGCACTAAGAAGGGATTGCCCGAAATTCCCACGGGATCGGCCAAAACGGGTAAATTTAAAAAGAATGCAGGCGTAGCTGCTGGCTTCCTCTAGTTTTTTAATAGGTGCGGCTGAGGCAGCAAAGTCCTCAGTAAACAAAGCCTCATTTGGGACCTCTGGATTTCAGTTTTTGTTCGACCCAGAGTTTGTGATTGGATCTTATTTACATAAGTCAAGGCTTCTGTTTGTTTAATGCTCAAGTAGAGTTCTTAAGGGCTAATGCAAAACTTTAGTTGGAAAGGAAAGTATTGGAAGCAGTGATCTTTTTATATAACTTTACTGAGGAAGTTTATAATAAAACTAGCTAACCCGGCAAACGTTGTTTAACATATTTTTTTTTTTTGAAAAATAGATGTTGGCCGATTCTCATAGATACCGGATAAGCACAAAAATTTTTATCAAAATCGGTCAAGCCGTTTCGGAGGAGTATGGGAACGAAAACTGTGACACGAGAATTTTATATATTAGATTGTGTTTTTGATATACTTGTAGGTGCTGTTTGCCAATGCCCAGGCTGTAAATGCCCTAAAAAATTTTATACATAGTAAGCTTGATTTACATGACTCCATTTGACCCTATATCTTGAAGTATCTTATACATGTATACTTCCACGCGTTCTTCTGAAAAGGAATCTTAAAAGACAAACAAATAGGCAGGCGAACGAAAAAAAAACCAAATTGATTTGCTAAGGACTCCGATTTACCCGACGCGACGTGCGAGGCCCTAAAAATATCAATTCTGTTTCTTCGACTCGAAAGACATTAATCATTAATTCAATACTTTTATCGAATTTAATATAAACTGTGCTGAGATGAGATACGAATAAATTTAATTTCACATTTTATTCGAGTTATTGAACGCTGTCCGTGTGGTGACGGATTAAGAATACGAATTGTCACCACCCCATATCATCCCATGGGTGTCGTAGGAGCCGACAGAGGGAACATATTATGCAGAGAACACCACTGTAAGAGAAGGAAAACTTGATACAAAACCCTATACCAACCCGCTTGGCCAGCGTGGTATAGTAGGCCAATTCCTCCTTTCAAAGGAGAGGCCTAGTCCAGCTGTGGACTATTAAAGGCTGATGATAAGATGATACATATATACTTTTTTTTTGTAAATAAGTTCATATTATACATACAAACTTATTACTTTAAGCATGTATACAATTGTTAAAAGAATTTGGCAAATCAATTCCACTCAATACTTCCGATTCGCCCAATTTTGGGTTGGTATAGGGTTTGTAATTTGTATCAAGTTTTCCTTCTCTTACAGTGCTGTTCTCTGCATAATATGCTCCCTCTGTCGGCTCTTACGACACCCATGGGATGATATGGGGTTGTGACAATACGTATTCTTAATCCGTCACCACACGGACAATATACACGATATATGTATGTTTATCCATTATCTAGTACCCATAACACAAGCTCTGCTTAGCTTGGTACTAGATGGTGATGTGTGTATGTGGTAGAATATTATATCATATATTATTATTAGTTACAAGATAGTTGAGGCGTCACAGTCACGCGTATAATCTGTTTGTCTGTCATGGATAGCCTGTAACGTAAGTTACTAAAATAGAGTATAAGTGTATCAAACCTATTATTTGTGCAACCGAATATTTCTTTTTTGTGCTCTTTAATATTATCTATAGTTGAAGTACAGGGTATAGAGACGGGTTGATACATGGTTTAATATCGAATTTTTACTCTCTGTGTAAAAGTACTATTAGCTTCAAGCATTTTCCTTAGTCACCTGTCTTACGATAACCACATAATGAATTGGGTAGTTACACTGACCTCTATTAAATACGCTGGACTAGCTATCTCATACAAAGTGACAGCTATTGCTGTGCCGATTCAAAGCGCCCCTAGTGAGAGTTCTGAGAAATAATAAGATTGCAAATGGCCGTTGTTTATTGTATTTGAGCTAAGCGTCTCTTCGGAATAAAAAGTTTTCTAAAGTATTTACTGTGATTGTGATATAAATTAAAGTGTTATAATAAAGACAGTGATAATAACATAGCTTGTATTGTTCGTCCAACATGAAATCGTGCGTATATTGTAAAACACGATACGAAAAAGGCAGTGGTGTCACTTTTCACAAGTAAGTGTATCTAAAACATAAATACCTTTTAGAAAACCGCTTAAAACAGTTTTAACAATAATAAACGTAAACTTCGAGTTAATGGGATTTTACGAAAATTTTTATAACCAATAACTTTTGTTAGGGATGTCAAAAATTAGTTCCATTCCCCCTCACTGCTGCCGTCAGCGCCAAAATGACGATTTTCAAATAGGCACAATAAATTGATAGCGGTAGCCAGTCCCGCGTATTTAATAGAGGTCAGTGGGTAGTTATCTATAATCATCATTTAAAGTGAAACTATCTAAGACCAAAATTATAACGTGACTAAAAATACCTTTAAGTTAGCAAAGCGAATTTACGTGACGAAGCCAAATTACCAATACATTTATATGAATTTTATGTACTAGAATATACGTATAAAACCGGATTTACGAAATAAACCTCATAAAATATTGTAATGCTCCGGACTCAAAGGTATCAAAGGTCAACTCCTTAATATTTTCTTTAACATTACATACATAATAAATTCGACGAGGTAAAAGAAAATTTAGATTGAATTTAGAAAGTATACATATATTCGTTTTTACTTCATATCATGACGTTAAGTACTACTATATTTATAGTAATAGCATTTGCGCCGAGATTGACTGAAATATAGCTTTTATTAGAATGTTTTAGTCAAAGAACTTCAATGGCTCTTTGGTAAGCATATTGCCCGTGTAAGGTGTCTATAACGAATAGACAATTTTTGTAGAAAAGGTATTGTCATACAATCAGTATATTGATTTTGTAATTTAAATTATAATATCTTATCTTATAATTCTGCCAAGAGCTTAATAAAACCATTCAGTTTATTGGGCGCACTTTACAATGTTACGTAAACAAATTTTATTCTAAATGTGATTGAAAAGATATTTGTTCCTAAAGTATTCGTAATCAAACTTTATTAGATACTAGACTTCGGCCGTGGCATCGCACGCGTGAACTATATGTGAATACCGTACAAGAATCTGTTCGATAATTTTAGAGTTTATTGCGTTGATAAATACAGATAAGAAGACATAAAGACATTATGTATTTCTGCATTTTTTTTGTTGTTTAAAACACTTATACAAGTCAAAATCCTATTCTAGATGATGCCAACTTTTCCTAGCTAACCGACTTCTTAAGAAGAAAGGCCGAAACAAACTCAGAGTCATTGTTTTTTTTGTCCCTTCAAGGGAAAGAGACTTGATCAAAATTGCAATAAAATAAGAAAGGCGTGTATCTGTTGAGAATGTTGTGCATCTGATGGCAGGTATGCGTTGGTCAAATTCTGCAAGCTAAATTAGAACCACTTCCTTTCATCCAACGGAGTTGAAATTCCGTCTGCAAGTTCACTTTCGATGACAATGCACTTTTATTATAATTAAGTTAGATTCTACATTCTGGATTGGAGACGGAGCAGGGATAACGGTTTAAACTTTAAGGACTTACATTACTACTAAATGCGTTGCGTAATTGTCGTATTATAAAAACAGGAATCAACGTGATCGGGCTTTTAGTTACTTACATAAAGTGATAAGTTTGAAGTATGCAGGTTGCAAAAGCATAAAAACATTTTTTGATAATATTTATATCTTACTAAAGAAAGTTAAAATTAGCAGCTGCATCTCAAAGCGGTTCCCACAAATAATATAAAGATAAAGTAAATGTCGTACGTGCTTGAACCAAAACTAATCATCTGTGCCATACCGATATAACTCAGACATATCGAAACCCAAAAATGTGTCACTAATGGCCGTCATTTCATCAAGCCCTGGGAGACCAAATACAATAAGTTGACATCCGAAGAATAACTCAATTGACCCCAATCGGTTCCTATTACAGTCATATGGAACCTAAACCCTTTGTCTACCGAATCCGAATTTTATTCGCAAAACATCAAAGACCTTTGTTGTATATATTGAAGAGTACTATTCTCGGAAATATTTTAGATATAAAAGGCTTAAGCTGTAGGAATATTAGGTTGTATTCGTTCAATGTTCATGTTTTTTTTATAGGTTTGAGGCACGTTTGTTCGACCTCAATCTCTGGGGTCGGAGTTTATAGGTACTCGTACGATTGATTGATTTGGTTCCGTGGTTTCTGACTGGGAATCCTCTTGGGCATCTTTTACTGAGATCAGTATGTAAAGCAACTGAAGTGTCTTTAGTAGCAAAGGCTGTGCTAAGTGGATAGGAATGTCTGCATTGCAGTGAAGTTGCAGTATGTAGTGTGCATATATTTTGAGACAAATTGATATAAAATGGCGACTGCATGAAGTTATCAATATTGGAAGTTAAACACTTCCAGCATCATTTTCTTTATAGATAAGCTCTCCCGATGTTACAATTTTTATAGACCGTCCGAAGTTCCAAAAACCTAGTTACAAAAATTTCGCGCCTAGGGCAGCACACAAAACTCTTGGTTCCGGCTGTCATGAATATCTATTGTAGTTATTATAGAGAGTCACCAACCTCAACTACATCCTACAGCTATTAGCATATGGCATCCAACTTCTAATGTGACAGATTAGACTGTATATTAGACTGTATACAAGTAATACTTGTCATTAGCTAAAGAAAAACTTGTCTGTTTTTACGTCTCAGTCTTGTCTGTTTTTACTATCAACATTATCAAGAAATTTGTTTACACAGGTTCCAAGAAACTCACAGGCAATAAAACTTATTCACATTCAAACTTTACCAAGTCACTTTATTGCTATTTTTTTCTTTATTTATAACAACTTAGGCATTATAACGAACGCAGAAGATATTTATACCATTGTAATTTACGAGTTATGCCTTCGATGACAAGAAAAAGTATAACGAACAAGTTGGTAATTTCAGAAATTAAAGTAAGTGACTACATACTGCTTTACTTACAAAATTGCTCACTTAAGCTTTTATCGAAGGTTCAGCAATATTTATGCATGTTTTTGTTGGAATGGTATTTATAATATGTAAAAAGAACTAACCTGTAACCTTGCAAACTTTTCTTTGAGGAGTAAATTACTCTTAATATTTTTTCATGCTTATTGGTTTCGCGTTGTAAGCTTATTATCGTCATGTTACAGTTAGATTGTGACATTTAGCATTTAAGTATAAGACATTTTTTAAATTGGTATTTATTTTGGATATATAGCCGAGTGGACATACCAAGAGACTGCCATGCAGAGGGTATCGGGTTCGAATCCACGGCGCGCACCAATGACTTTTCGAAGTTATGTGCGTATTGAATTGTTAATTATCGCTTGTCCCGTGCCTCGGAGAGCACGTTAAGCCGTCGGTCCCGGTTGTCATGAAGATCTTTGACAGTCGTTACAGGGCGTCAGTACCTTCTAAATAAACTGACACTAGTCTAAACCATGGAATATCGCTATCCCTTCGGGTTGCGGAGGTCAGGCAGGCAGTCGCTTCGTGGAAAAGCTAATATTCAGCCAAATCCGGTTAGACTAGAAAGCGGACCCCAGATTGAAAACTGGGATAACGCTAAGAGGATGATGGTATTTATTTTGGATGTGAAAACATATTTAAGCTTTCAAGATCTTTATTTAATTCACAGCGACAATTTATCGAACTTGACCACATTTCTTCTTTATGAAATTCCAATAAAATTATCTTCTTGATGGCATTAAAGTATGGATAAATTGGCTTATCGAAATCTCGTTTTTAATATATAAATATTAGTATTATTTTTTAATGACTTCAAATCTGTCTATCGTAAGACTAACCATAAATATATTTGAGATTCCTACGTCATTGCCTTTTATTTGCTATGCCACATGAGACAGTTATAAAATACTTTTATAAATTTATTTGCTTACGTTAGGTATATCTTAATTTTTGGGCCACAAATATAACTACTATAAGGGCGGTTTCAGATTAGCGTATTTTTCTGCGCGTATACGGTCGTTTCTGCATACGCGCTTACACGCGCGCTATATTACGCGCTTCAAAAAACCAGACTCACGTATACGGGCGTGTTCGCTCGAAACGGTAGTGACGTCTTGTCAGTGTCAACATGGATTCTGACGGTTGGTAGTTATACGAGCTTAGAAGCGCGTCAACGCTCGTACGAGTTGCGCGTGTGCCAAAAGGCGCGCCTATACGCGCTTCTAAAAACGAGCTTATACGCGCGTATAAAACGCTAATCTGAAACCGCTCTAACTTACCCATTATAATTGTTACTCGATCATTTGTTCGCTACTTAGTTGTCTAAGCCCACCCTTGTACCACTCTAGTTTTAAGTTTTATTTGCTTACTGCGTTCTTGTATTTTCTTCTGGTGTACAATAAATAAAGTTCTATATATTTACCTTCGTCTCTGGGTGTGCCATATTTCACCATTTGGCCCTAGTGTTTCGGCGCAAACTGACTGTAATGGCGGAACAGAAAGACTAGCGAGTGATCCATTATCCGTTTTTGTATTTTTGTTCTAACGCCTAAAAAAACTTACATACTTACCAGGTAACATGGTTAGGCTTCGCGAAGGTAAAATTAAAAGACGAACGAATAAAAAAATTGAATCACTCTATATTTTTTATTTTTACCTTCTTGCCAAAGTATTGTTAAAGTTACAGGTAAAGCAATTTCAAGATTGGTACCTACTAACATTTCACCAGTTACAGGCCGTTCCACGATTGCCAGTTATAATTCTGCGAATTCAATATTATATTCCATTTTATCCTTTTCAGAACTGAGTAAATCGAAGGTACTTCTTGACGAGTGATTTCTATACAAACACCGGTTCTTGGAACTATTTGCCTCTGATTGGACAGCGTAGGTAATAGCGGCTAAGCTGCAATACTCGGACTGTTAAATAGTCGAAATTTCACTAAGCGCTGGCTATTGGCTGTCGAGTTTCTGAAACAATGCCGTTCTAGTTTCAAGTATACGCTTCGTGTTTGGACAGCTCTAGTGCCTTTTACGGAGTTTGAGCCTCACATAAACATTGTGCAGAATTTATGTTAGGACCTGCCAGAGTACATATCCCTGTGGTGATGGATAAAAAATACAAAGTATCACTACCCATTTTATTCTGTGAGTATCGTAAGAGACGACTAAGGAAAATAGACGAAACACATCATATCATATCTTTGGAAAGAGACGAAAACATTGCCATCACTCCCTATCAACCCGTCTGGCCAGCGTGGTAGAGTAGGGCAAAGTCTTTTAATGACTATTTTCAGCAGTGAACTGCGAAAGTATTTTATGAAAATATTTGTCTTTTCTTAGCCGGGTACACTCATAGCCGAGTGGTCGCAGTCAGTGAATTTTGTGGTTGGTAGCACGATTAACAATTCTCCACTATTCCTCTTCTACTATTACTTCACTTTAACTCAGTTCACCAGTAGTTGGCCATTAATTGCAGACCAGATATGATGACATTCGCCAGGTCGATCCAGCGCAACACAATTTGAATCCTTTGGTATAATTTTGACTTTAATAGTAACTGAAAACAATGTATATGAAAAATTCAAATAATATATATATATATTTTTTAATAATGTTAGTTTGTTCCAAATATCCGTTTGATATACCTATGTAGGTACTTACATCATGTTGAGAACGAATTATAGTAACTTAGACTATGAAAACTATATCAAATCTCCAAACATCGTTCAAGAAGTATAGAAAACAAAAGAAACCAACTTCCAATGGCTTCTACAATTGTCTCTCAAATTTGACAGCAAGGAGAGAAAATAAGGATTTTCCAAAACAAAAACATGTAGGTAGCGGCGGACGAGTCGGCGTGATCTCAAGTTTGTCATTCGTGGCTGATGAGTTAGCTACGCAATGATCCATGTGATTACCGGGCTTGTGACGGACTTGGTGTCGGGCATAAGAAACTAGACGTTAGCCCTGAATTCATGCCGGTTTTTAATAAAGAATTTAAGGATTTATAAATCATGGTTGCTTGTTCTAAAATACACCCCTAAGCATTTCAGATGGATCCCCATCCACCTAAGGAATGGATAAAAAAATAAGGTCGCGCTTGTAACTAGGTCGTGTAGTTACAAGCGCGACCTTATAATACGTACGTATAATACGAACGTAAATAATTTAAGCAGCAGAGGGTAGACCGCAAGTAAAAAACAATGTTTATGCAGTGATATGTTGTGTTACTAATAACATTGAATACAAAGCATGCTCATTCAGTATAAGTGACCAGCGCTTAAGCGCTTTTCAAAAGCTCGACTTCGCATTCCAAAGTTTCGCCACGCACAGATTTAATGAGGTACCTAACAACCTACTCCTACTAATTACAGTTTTACCACAACTGAGGCTGTTTGAGGATTGTAGACATCTTTCTTCTTAAAGAGAGATGACGACCCGATAGTGCAGTCACCTTTGGCGTTCGATTCCCGTTCAAGTCAAAACTTTGTGTATGGTAGGTTATCAAAATAATTCACCGCGGTATCTTGTTATTTGTACCACAGCGTGATTGCGAACCGTAGCGCTACTGTCAATCATTATTGAAGGTACTCGGATTTATTGATGATCAATAACGCGAACAATTTGTACTGTGGTTTGACTTCCAAATTTATATTGATGACATCATTATTTTATATTTGTTTTCTGTCAGTCTCTTTCCAATTTGTTTCTTCTCTCCCCCTTGTAATATGTATAAGAAATTAGAAATCAACTCCAATTATAATGACTTAGTTGATAGAAAACTTTTCTTGTTAGTCTTGCTAGGCAAAAGCCGAATAGGTACCAATAATAATATTCACGTTCGCTATAATTTGTTTTTTTTCTTAGATGAAACCTTAGATACCCAATCATTTCTCAACGGAAGTATCAATAATAATAATCAATAATCAAAAATCATCATTTTATTTGCTGAACAAAGGCAGATACATTGGTCTTACAATTATACAAAGTATATTAATAGACTTCAATTTCAGTCAAAAATAATGATTTTGTGATTGATTTTCGTGATTGTATCAGTTTTCTTTTTGAGGGGAAATATAATATATATGACAATAGATGTTGTTTATTATGACTGAGGGCTTTTTTGGCAGATTTTATCACCGAAATAACGACCGTAGTGATTTTATGTGTAGCACCTGTGAAAAGTATTTTGTTTTTAAACCACTCCCTCACTTGGGGTTATGCGTATAAAGTGGCCCGGTTTTTTTAATATTCAATGAATATCTAGACTGTTGTCATATGTAGGGGCATCTAATCACAAATCTTATTATATAAGTACATATAACGTGGCACAACACAGCAAGTCCTGATCAACTGGACGTGCCGTAGAAACGTGAATCTATTGGATTGAAAATGCTGTTGCCTCTTCTATTACGTTACAGCCCAGCAAAGTAATAACTTTTGGCATGCGATCTACATAAGTTATCAATCGTCAATTAATGCCAAAGTTGATATTTTATAAAGTGTAGTAGGTACTTTGGTTTGTTTTGTGACAGAAATGCCCGCTTTTACATTGCTAGGCGGCAATTTAGCCTTTATTTAATTTGTATTACCGTTCCTCTTTCGCTACAGCGACGTTACAAAATAAAGAACACATTACTCCTGCAACGCAATTTCATGATTGTGACATGCCGTAGTATAATAGTGCAGTGCTATTTCAACTCCTCTAATATACTTCTGATTAAATTTGTTGCGGATTTCCAAAAGTTCATCTTTCAATGAGAATTCCCGAAAGCTGATGCTACATTCATGGCCAATGGTACTGAACGGTTATACACATACAAAACAAGTGGTTTCTGTAACGCAATGTATACATATAACATTGATAATTATAATTTTATTATTTCTTAGCAGAGATGTGGTGCAGGTGCAAACCTAGAGTAAGAATGATCACATTTCTCATCATGCTCGAAAGAAGAAATAATTTATATCAGCGATCTAGAAGGAGTCACCTACATATTATATCTTCCAAAAGATGCTTATGGTAGGTTGCTTGCTTGCTTTTTGTGTGAGTGTGTGGCCAACTCTGTTGTTGGAGTTTTCAGTCCTGAACCGGGACCGACAGCTTTACGTGCCCTCTGAAGCGTGCTTCGGTAGCGCTCAGATGTAAATGCCACACACGGTCACCCATGCAAGTGGTGAGCTGTGCAAGCATTGCTTAACTTTGCCGATCTGTTACGAATGGCAAGCAAAGTCACGCTATGAGCGCTACAACTTACGATAGGTATAGTGGCAACACCATTAACAAACGTTCCCGCTCATTACACCTTCGGTTCTTAAACGACGACGTTGCAGCTATTATTTTACTTTTAAGTATTTATAGTGTAAGTTTACTTCTAAAAATAGATCTTAAGTTTCTTTTGCATCATCACGCCTGCATCCCCGAAGGGTTAGGGCAGAGAACTAATATTACATTTCACCTTGGGATTTTTAAGTTCCACGTAATAGGGGACGAGCCTATTGCCAGATGCCCTGCTGCTACTGAGAATTCGGAAATAATCAGTAAAACATTTTGCTCAATCCGGGAATCAAACCCGGGACTTCCCGATCATAAAACGCATACGCTATCCACTAGACCATGGAGGTAGTCGAGATATTGTACATGTATTATGCCAATATATTATATACAATTATTTTGGAAAATAATAACAATAACAAAAATCAACAAACATAGAATAAGATCAAAAGAAAAAGCAAAACAAATCCCATAATGGATTCTGCATAAGTTCAGAATGGTTGAAATAAGATTTATGTGGATTATTATGAATGGATATGGTAAAGTGAATAAAGGAAAAATAATATTAGCTAAATCTAAAAGGAAGAGTATAATATACGATGACTATAGAACATGAGTATTGAATAAGCTTCTACCATTGAAAGGTTTATTTCGACCTAATTGAAATACGTGTACGCGTGACTAAATGGTATTAGTATTATTTATATAATGTTATCCTTTGAGGATCAGGAGTATTATTCTTACACATTGTGTCGAGTATTTCAGGTACACTAGTATTGATTTCAATGTTATTGTTTTGTGTCGGATCCGTTCATTTTGTTGTGGTTCTGTTGACCTCATGGTCGGTAACTGTTACTGCTTTCACTGATTTTTTTAACTCTGCTTTCAGACAAATCGTAAATTTCTTTGACATTACAACAGAGAGCAGTATAGCGCAATTCGTATTTTGACAGTGAAAATGATGATATGTTTAATGATTAAAATTAATTATTACTATGCGCATCTATCATTTGTATATGTTTAACTATGTAACATCATATAGCGTTACCCTGGTTGCATCAAGACTAAAACGCATTGGCATTCGGGACCGGCTTAGTGGTCCAACCAGATATGACAGAACATCAGCTTTTCCACAGAACAACAGCTGCTGTCTGACCTCTTAAGTGGATAGACAGGTAAAAGTAATAAAATTTCCAATATTATGAATTTTGGTTTATCATCATAGTCCACTGCTCAATATAGGCCTCTCCAATGGCACACCACTGAGCGCAATTTAATAATTAAGTAAATAACTTATAGACTCTTTTGTTACAGGAGAATTTTGTACTTTCGTTCTTTTGATAAATAGTTTATCAGTTCTTGGAATACATTTTACTGAGAATTTGTCCAAGTATTATATAAATGACCTGTTTGTATTTAATCAATTTGCTGCGTAATAAAACAGTTTTAATAATGCTCGTGTTGTATGGATACAGAGCGACGCTCACTAAATAATAATATAACGGACTTTTCTTAGAAAACTTTATTGTAGTTCAAATACTAGCAAGATGACAATTTGTTCAGTGTCAAATTACTTAGTTTTATCAAATATACTATAGATTCCAATTTACTTGTATTTATTTTGAATTATCTATTTAGACTATGCTACAAGTAATTTTACTTTCTCAGAAATATAACAATATTAAATTTAATATTACGGTACGCACTAATGTCGCATACAACATTGCAGCTACTACATTGGCAGTACTGTAATTTTTGCAATTTAGATTGTGTAATTTAGAGTTCACTGACAAGGAAATATGCACTTAAATGTCCAAGAAATAAAAATATACTAGACTAGATGAAATTAACGCAGCTGACAACAATGGAATACCTCCTGTTTTCATAAAGCGCTAAAGTTCTAACAAAGATTCCAGTCGTTTTATAGTAAATCCGTTTATGGCGAGATATTTATGAGTAAATAGAACAATAATCTAGCGAATAAAGTCAATTTGAAAATGCAACTTGTGAATTGAAATATTAATAGGTACGTTTAGTGAAGTAATTAAAATTGTTATTTAAGAGGTCTCCCTGACTAGAAATTAAAGCTTTTTAAGACAACTCCCAGACACAAAAAACACCCAGACTCGTTAAATGGTGTAACAACCCCTTAAACGACTTCGCTATTCTTACAGTCTAGACAGTTATTTGTAAACATCGAATATGAAAAAAATATGAAACAACATATTACTCCACAATAATATTATGAGAAAAGTTGGTGCTTCACAAAATCAACCTTGATCAAAAACCTAAATCTACATACATTATAACCAAACAAGAATAAGATTTGAAAAAATATTGATTCACAAGCATTTATTTCCCAGCTACTTTATGGCATACACTCGAATTCAATGTTCTTATATTACGTAATGTAGGTAATTTGTTTGATAGTGTCTCAATGTAGGTAGGGCTTTCCTAAAAATATTTCAAGAATCTCAAATTAGCATCGACTAAAGTATAAATTTACAAGTGCATTTGTACGCCCAAAAGTTGTGCATGACCATAAGGCATCCTCATTATAAATTATCACATACATATTATAGAGAACATTTAGGAAAACAAATTGCGCGTCGCGGTCAACGCATAATAAATTGAAAACATTAACAAGCCGTGAAATTAAACTTGATTCAACATTTCTGCATAAAACACTAAGCGGTGCCACGGAATAAAAATTCTAGAACACAGTTAAACGTCTCTAACTAACTGCACGCCTGAATATCTAACTTCCAATTATGCTATAAGTGAACTAGTTATAAATAAAGATGACCTACTAAAGAAATTGAAAAGCATAGATTTATCTAAAAATGGTGGCTTTGATGGCATTCCACCCATTTTCATTCGCCTT
The DNA here is from genome assembly GCA_944739405.2 of Euclidia mi. Taxonomy (NCBI): domain Eukaryota; kingdom Metazoa; phylum Arthropoda; class Insecta; order Lepidoptera; family Erebidae; genus Euclidia; species Euclidia mi. The sequence goes on from OX123184.2 coordinate 22,208,306, forward strand.
TGTGCTACAGCGTTACTAACTCGTTTGATTATAATTTACAACAATTCGTTAGCTGATATTCCCCGAACTTTGGAAAATTGCTAAAATTACTCCTATCTATAAGTCAGGTGATAGAAATGACATCTCTAATTATCGACCTATTTGTATACTGAATTGGTTCGCTAAGATCTTTGAGGGTTATATCTACAAGCACATACACAATAATTTGAAACACCAATTGAGCCCACTCCAGCATGGCTTCTTGTCTGGCAGATCAACTACTACACATCTCTTATGCTACACTAATTACTTGTGCGATTCCTTTAATCATAAAAAGCAGGTAGACTCAATTTACACCGATTTTTCCAAAGCGTTTGATCGTGTTGATCATTTAAGATTATTAGCAAAGGCTCAGCACTATGGCATCCATGGCAATTTATATAGATGGCTTTCATCGTATTTACTAAATTGAACGCAACTGGTCGCACTCGGAGGATACGAATCAGTTCCCTTTTTGGCTGTTTCTGGAGTTCCCCAAGGATCCAACCTGGGACCCCTTCTATTTCTAATATTTATTAATGACTTGCTGAATAATCTCAACAGTGAATGTTCAGCTTATGCTGATGACTTAAAGATATTTAGACGCATTTCAGACTATCAAGACTGTGTAATTCTTCAAGCTGATATCAACACAATTGTCAATTGGTGCGAGAACAATTCAATGTCACTTAACATAAAAAATGCCAAGTCATCACATTGACCAAAAATAAAATGCCGCTCAATTTTAAGTATTACATTAAAGGGATGGCACTAGAGAGAGTAAAAGTTGTTCGCGACTTGGGTGTAGTATTTGATTCCGAAATGTCTTTTAGACATCATTATGACGTCTGCAGTAAAGCCAACCGAATACTATAATTCGTGCTTCGAAATGCTAGACCTTTCAGGAAAGCTAGCTCTCTATTAACATTGTACTGTAGTTTGGTAAGAAGCATAATTGAATACTGTTCGTCTGTATGGGCACCTATCTATAAAACTCACATAGATCGCATAGAAGCAATCCAGCGAAGATTTGTCAGAGCCTTATGCTCAAAATTTGGATTGCGACGTAAAATAAGAGACTACAAGGATCGACTTCAACGTTTCGAAATGATTACTCTTGAGAAGCGAAGGTGGATTAGCGACTTGAGTATTTTACATAAGATAGCCAATGGTTCATTGGACTGTCGGCTCATTGAAATGCTCAATTTTAAGACACCAACGAGATCTGTGCGCAACCCAAAACTTTTCACTGTACCCCGTAGTAATAATAATGTTGCATACAACAATCCAATGTCACGAATGTGTAGGCAATACAACTCTATTTGCTCTGTAAGTGACATTTTCCATGATAGTTACAATGTGTTCGAAAACTACCTGTTAAATTATAACATCCCCAATAGTGAAGTCTAGTTGGAAATATAATATTATTGTTGCACTTCAATAACTATTTCACTAAGTAAATAAATTTATTCATTTTTCCTTATTTGACTACCACTGCTTGCATTTGCTCACAGAAATTTAAAATTAAGTTTAAACGATGTGTATGGTTTTAATTGGACTTCAGATTGAAAACTGTATAATGTTGAATTTAATGTTGTGTAAGACTTAATCTGTTGTCTGTTACTGTACCTATTTAATAAAAATAAAATAAAAAATATTGAAAGGTTCATTCAATAAATTACATTACTTTTGCTGAAATCAATTCCGACCATAAAACTTAAAAATGATTTGTAGACAGTACAACAACATTTTAGCAAAGACAGCAACATTTGCTGTGATTGACAGTAGCAAATCAATATTAAGATCAAACTACTTGGGCGAATATAAATGTAGTTTTATACTGTTTATAGGCTAATAAACATAATTCCTCCTTTTAAAAATAGTTTTGTTTGAAATATACAGTGTGTTTCATAACAATGTTCGATCCCGAAAGGGCATATTACTGATTTATCAGGAATTCCAGGAAAAAAAAATCTAGGTCATCATAAAACATCAGAATTAATTTCCTTAGCTCAGTGCTAACGAGAAACATTACCCCGAAATTGGGAAAAATTCTGTAAACTAAAAACACTCCCCTTAATAGCGGAATCCTTTATGATTCTTAAGGCCCATCCACACGGCACAAAATAAAATCTGTTTATACCTTAAATAATACTTGGCACGTGTAAAGGACGATGCCGCGCGGTGGCGGCTTTTGTCAAAAGAGGCGGTCGGTTGGCCTATGCACTCAAAGGCGCCGCTTTTGCCGTCAAATTTTTATGAACTTTAGGTAGATACCTAGCTAATACAATTTATGAGTCTGTAGTGTTGCCATGGGTAATCTGATATGATATTATTTAAAATTAATTAAATTTACATGGGAAAATTTTATGTTGAATTGCCGTGAAATAATGACAAATACCTCATAATTTTACGCTACTCTACAACCCCTTCATTGATCGGACGGGGGCTATGAAACACCCCGTATACTCTGCTATAATAGTGCATGCTATTGATCCGAACAATTCCTTTTTTTGTATTTTATTCAATAAGGATCTCCAGGATTCTTATATCACTAGCCGAGTCAAATATAACCGTCTCGAAGTTTTCTATAAAATACAAAAATATTTACGAAATTACTCACACTTAGTGATAATTTGCACAAGCCTCTAAAGACGTTTATTGGTTCTATCTAAGTGATACATCGTCTGGGCCCGTACCTATACGAGGTACACCTCGTGGATTCTCAACATAATAACTTGGCTTATCTGATCACTTAATCTGATGTATGGTGTCCCACGACCCCTCTACCCTCTTTAATTTTTATGTTTTCACCAACCATTTACCACGGGCGTAAACAATTCTGTCTGGTGGTGATGATGCGTTAATTTTCTTTATTTTGAACTGAAAACGTGCTTACTTAATATGATGACCCAAGTTCATTGTCGTGTAAGGTCAAAGTACTTTTTTTTAACACATGGTTATTAGCAGGTTCTTTATTTTTATTCCTACGATTTTATGTCATAATTGCACATTGTATAATGTTACTTGTCCTAACATTAGTTACGCATAATACTCATTTGCCATAACTTTTTAATCATATTTTTTTAAATTCTATTTACTATAAGCATAATATTGAATAAGCATACTATCCCAAATCATAAGTTTACTTAAGCATAACGACGCATAACCATAACTATTATAAGCATACAAACTATATTCCGAAAAATTAACTACAAAATTTTTTATAACAATATTACACTATTTTATACATTGCTCTCGTCAAACTTGTAGGCGCATCAAATGGTAGGTAGAATTATATATTTATTTTTCAGTTTCCTGTTCGGAGGTAAGTATCACATATTAATCAGACACTAAGTGTTTTGATTTGCTCTGTTGCTATTTAATCATTTTAAAGTGAAAGTTAAGAGAAATAAACTGAAAAATGGAAAATGTAGTGCATACACATACATTTGTAAATAAAAGAGGGGGAATCAAATTAAATGTGAATGGATTCATATACGAGAAAAATATAGAACATAAGAAAAATAGAGGACTGTCTCGGAACCCCCCCTCACCATTTTCACTTGCCGGAAATACTTGGTTTCCTCTGAAAAAAACTTATCTCCAAACATCGGTGTGTTTGGCACCGCCAACTGCCACATTCTTCGCACTAGTTTAATAAACTAAGGTTGACGGAGCCCTGCTTGGCAGGGCTCCTATTTTCGGTTTAAGGGTCAAAAGAGAACCTAATATAACCTATTTAGTTACTTATTACAGTCGCACCTAACCCTAGGCACTCGAAAGCATTGACGCAAAACTTTTATATTCGCTGTCAATATCATGCATACAAGATGGCGGTTGCGTTTCGTTTCACGTTTTTCACATAAAACCTAAATCGCTTTTATTTATTCTACTAGTTAATAAACTGAGGTTGACGGAGCCCTGCTTCACAGGGCTCCTATTTTCGGGTTAAGGGTCAAAAGAGAACCTAACACAACCTATTTAGTTACTTTCACATAAAACCTAATTAGACAAATAAACAATATGCTTTACAACTTTATGCATATCAAAGTTATGAATAAAACAATAGGATATACAATATTTATACTTAATAACACAGTATGCTAAAAACCAATTATGGCACACTATTATTATGACAAAGAAAATTATGCCTAACTTATTATGACAATTTTAATTTGGACAAAAAACATTATGATAAAAAGAGGGATCCCTTATTAGCAATGCGGTAATAAAGTACTGACCACATTATCACCAAGATAAATTAGCGCTTGGTTGTCATTAATCTTTTTCTTTTTAAGAAGACCCTAGGACTAACTCCTGTACCGGGAATCCGGGACTTTACAAACATACAACCAACGGACACAATGAACACCCTGACTCGAAACCCGAAGACTCGAAACAACAATTTATGAAGTACAAAAATTGCTGTCTCGTGTGGGAATCGAACGCACAATACTCGGCGCAGTGTCAAGTGGCGAGGCGGCCGCTTAAGCCACTACGCCAACCGTGCAGTCAATCTATAATAAATCAATATATAATAATCAAGCTATACTATAATCAAATCATTAATCAGTACATTTATATTTGCACAACTAATCCGTTAATTAAAATAAAAAAAATTGATTATAAATTATGTCAAATGTTTTTGGACTAGAAAGAATAACGAAACCCGTGCTCTTAGGCGAAAAACTTGAATGCAACTAGGATGATGCTTGAGCGGAGGCTTTTGTGGCATTCCTATTATTATTTAGGTGACTTGATCGGCCTACCTGGCACCAAAAGCAAATCAAATAATATCATTTCAATAACATGAAATGTCGCCTTAAAATGTTACCTATCACTAAAACTGATAAAATAAAAAATTCGCAGTAGAACAGAAAGTATGGTGGTATATCTAGTCAACAAAATGTACGCTTTTAATAGTGTAGGAAACGACTTAATACTTAGTAAAATGATTGCTTAAAGTTACAAGCCAATTCACTATTCCAGCTAGTTACGAATAAAGGTAAAGCATAAACTATTTCATTTAATTACATCATATCTCACCCAGCAATATTACTGTAACTTTTTCACCCCAAAGTTAAACTTTCCTCAGCGTATGAGTTCATTTCCGCTCTCGGTACTGCTGCATTCAAAAGTGCTGGGTACAAAGAAAGTAATATACTTATTTAGTTTCACTCCTCTTTTATACACCACTATTTTTTAATTAGTACAACAACTTCAAAGACAGATTAGCGAAGACATTATTATCATATATGTGACGTAAGAATTTCATAATATCTATAAAGAGCAAAGTTATTATCATTTGTTTATTGTAGAAAATCTCACTTAAATCATAGTCATATTTTACAATCCATTCACTAATTCATTGATAATATTCCATCCTGCTCATTCGCATTCTTTCTGTCGCACTTATGATGTAGGTAGCATTAGACAATAAAATTAAGCAAAATAATAAGTGTAGGTAGTTACTTTTTAATTTTCTTAATTCTACCCTCTCCTTCATACTTCATCCGGGTTTAGGACCGGCACAATTTACCGTTTTACAAGTAATTAAATACGGAGGTATGTAATTAGAAAGCAAACAAATATCAAAATAAAAGAAGGTATTCTGGACGAAAAGAAAATAGTAATTTTGGCGTATTTATGAAGTTAGAATCAGCTGCTATTTACAAATTTTATCATCATCATGTCAGCCTAGAGACGTCCACTGAGGGACAAAGGGCTCCCCCAAGGTTCTCCACACAAACCGATTTTGATCCTCCCTCATCAAATTATTATTTACGTAGGTAGGTTATTTTTACTTACAAGTATTTCAATTGTCCTTCGAAATGTCCACCACTATTTTCAATACACAGACGGTAAAGTTTTATTAAATTGTTTTTTAACGCGAGAAGTACGCTTCTGTCTTTTCACTTCGTCATAAGCGTCCAATATGCGCTGTTTTAATTGTCCGACACTAACCGGCTTACTTTTGTACACCCACAAAAAGAAGTCCATGGCCGTGAGCTCAGGTGAGCATTGAGGCCAGCCAAGCTACGGGGCCGCCTCGACCGATCCACTGGCTTCCAAACTCTTCCCTGTACAAACGCACAGCTGCACTCGCATTTTATCCACTCAAAAAGTACGCACGAAGCATAGCTACATACTCTCGTTGTCGCGATTTCTCACGATTTGTATGTAGTCTTGTAATCTTACCCGGCGGGAGTGTCGCGATTTCTCGCGATTTGTATGTAGTCTTAAAATCTTGCCCGGCGGGAGTGTCGCGATTTCTCGCGATCTGTATATAGTGTACAGGGCAGCAACATTAATGAATTTAAAATGAGCCACAGAGAAAGAGTAAATAATAACCAACCTCTATGTGAATACTTAACCAACCTCTATGTGAGTACTGGCCACAACCGACGGTTCTACGTTCGAGGTTTGAACTTGATATATGAAGAATACGAAATTACTTTATTACTTCATAGTACTGACATTGTCATTTGAAACATATTGTATATTGTGTAAAATCAAATGAGAAATGTATTATTATTAAATGTGCTGATTGCATGCTGATCTGCATGCTGATCTGATGAAATCACAAATGGGCGCTGGAGCTAAGTATTTAGTGATTCCTACTGTTTGCGAGTAGCTAGTGTTGTAAAGCTAATTATATGGGATCCTATTGTTTCTACGTATCTAGAAATTGGTAATGTATTGTATGGTAATTCTGTATTGTAATAGTAGAGATGTTTTAGAGCTCGGCTGAGGATAAAGACGTTTATCGCCTCAGTCGAGAAAAGAACGGAGACGTCCGTTAAAGAGCGGTGATAAGACCGACAGTTAAAGAGCGCTGATAAGACCGACAGTTAAAGAGCAGTGATGAGACCGACAGTTAAAGAGCGGTGAGAAGACCGACAGTTAAAGAGCGGTGAAAAGACCAACAGTTAAAGAGCGGTGAAAATACCGACAGATAAAGAGCGGTGAAAAGACCGACAGATATTGTTATTGGCAGTTATATATTCGTAATCTTAAATAGAAATTGATAGTACTGCAATGCTAGACTGCCGGACAGTGGAATCATATAACCTTTTAACCTACAGGTCGCACTGAAATGATTGAGGAGGAACCATACTGACAAATGCTTGGCATCGAGGTCAAACAGAGCTATCCAAGAGCTGTCTACGTCTTGACAGGTAAGTTTCTAAACATTTCATTAGCCCGCGCATTATCAATATCTATCGGCGTTCAGTTACAAACCCTTCAACAATATACCTCGCCGACACTCGTGATGTGATTGTCACATCGGGCGGGGCGTGGCGCGGGCGCAAAGTGACAGGGGGGAATTTATCAATGGAATAGTTTACTACTACTATTAATTTAGTATTCATGGTTTTAGTTATGAATTTACCAATTATTACGTATTTTTGTGGACAGTTTTGAGACAGTTTTGGGACTTAGTGTTTTTATTTTTTACCTACACAAATATGATCAGTTAAAGGTACTTAGAGCCCTGTTAAATTTTTTGTACTAATTAAAAAATAGTGGTGCATATCTCGGGCAGTTTTAAGCAGGTGTTGCGGTTGAAATCATCTGCAAGGGCTTTACAACTTTAATTAAATTTTATTAATTTTTCTCTGCTGTGGAGTCATAAGGCATGAGTATACCCTTATATTTTTAACCGATTATACTGTGACAATCCAGATGCCATTATATTACAGTTATTTGATAACTTTTTAATTTATTTTTGGATAAAAATTTGCGTGCCAACCAATATCATACGAATCGCGGTATAATGCACCAGCAGCAAAACATGCCATTGCTTGATGAAAGTCTTCAAAAATATTTGCAGAACATTTTGAACCATCGCAATCCAAATTAATTTACTTTGCATGAAATTACTTCTTCATAATTTCTTGCAAATAGATTTACAAATGAATAATTCTATTACTAACCTTCGTGCCACTCAAAACAAAATTAACAACCGCAAACTGGAGTTTTAAATGTGAAGAAGCGGAATTAATTAGAGTGAATTTAAAGTTGATCACAAACTGGGTAGCCGCAGTTTTAATTCCGTGCTCGTTACACATTATGTCGACAAAATCCGCATCGCAATACTACGGGAAAATTAGTGCCGAACTAGAATACACAAAGTCGAAATTATTTCTCATCAGTATTGGAATATGGCTGGAAATATAAGATTATTTTGCTACAGTTTCATTATTAATTCCGAACAGAACACGGTATATTTCAGAGTTTAAACATACTGTTACGGACGGGGTAACGGGATTGGAAGGAAACACCGAGTAGCACTGATGACACTTTATTCGACTTCACACACACGACGCGTCGTTCAATTTTGACGCGGACAGCACGAACACTAGCGTCTTTTGCACTGCACTACACTACACTATACTTTCATTTCACTTTATTTCACTACTACTTCTTTCTTCCTTTTACTTCTTCCTTTTCTTCTTAACTTTACCACTTCTCAACTTAAACTGGCGCTCAGCGCGTCTACACCGCCTTATATACCCCTAGGAATGTTCTAGATCCACTAATTTCGATTTTAATTTCATTATTCAGTTGTTTTTCCATCTCCTGTCTCTTTTTAACCTTTCCATTCCTTCCTGAAGTTTCTAGAATTTTCTAATTTTTATTCGAAATATTTAAATAATCCTTTTTTAAATATTCGCCAAATATTCATAAATATTTTCCAAATTTCATTTCATAAAAACCATAATCCACATAACTGTTATGACTGGGATTTGAACCCACGCCCTCAATACGTGAACGGGATGTGTTATCCGCACGGCCATTGCCTTGTTGTCAATGACTGGTGAATTTGGCGAACACTTGACAGAGTGTATACGTCATTGAACTTAAAAAACTGTCATTTCCAAATAATAAAATAGTCTTCAAACCTCTTTGCTAATTATTGTGTTTGACGACCGGCTAGTTTGTCGTGTATACGTCAGGAGTCCTTGACGACTGTAGTGATGACAGCTTGACATGACATCGGCCGTCACAATACGATTGGAAAATAACAATAGTTCGTGTGTAAGTTTCCAATGTTGGTATCAAAGCTTGGAGTTGCGGGCAAACAAGAATAGTCGATGTTTGCCGATTTGAATAGGATTCTCTTTTCGTTTACGTTATTCTTTCGACTGTTAGTTACGTGACTATGCATTATTGGTTACAAAATACGTTCGACTAAAAGGCTCAAGGACTGAATGCTGAGTGCCTCTTGTAAATGTTTTGTGTCGATTGGTTCTCCTTGGTGTTTTGTGGAGCTTTTTGTGTAAACATCTATTTTCATCCCAAAAGTAAATTAATCGAGCTAATTTTGTACATGTAAGAAATTTCTGAATCAATAAATATTAATGAATCTCATTAATATTAATTGATTCAGAAATTTCTACGATTCTTAATAAAAATTCTAAATGCATACGGCAATAATATGAAATTATTATATTTTTAAAATTTCAACTATGCATTTATTGTAGATTAAAGTTACTTTTGATATGTACTTTATTTTGGTATACAATAAAAAATATTATCTACTAGCTTTTGCCTGCCGCTTCGCGCGCGTTAAATTCGGGGTAACACAAATCTACTTTCAGTCTCAAGTTGTGTGAAGGCACTCGTTATTATTCTTAAGACTTCAGAAACTCTATGGGGTACGAATTAATTTGGTCAGTATCCATGACATTATCTACTTAAAGGTACATAATAACGTCACCTTGCATACAATCAAATGTCAAAGCCATGTTCTTATACATGCCCAATATATATCTATAAACATTGTCGCATTTATAATATTAGTAGGGAAATCGTTTCAGCCGTTTAAGCCTAGTATATAATTTATTAGTTTATATATGCGAACAATTTAATCACCGTGCACAATATAACATTATGTATGCTGTGACAGTACTGACAGATATGCCATAGCACATGCGCAGCACTCAATTATTAGCACATGCGTTCTTACTTCCAAGAGGTAAATTTGTGCCGTAAAAACTTCTACCCTTCCTACAATCCCTCCCAGTTTAATTTTTGCAACTTATGGTAGCCTATGTCCGTCACCATGGTCCAATATATCTTTATATTAAATTTCAACAAAATCGGTTCAGCCCTTTGAGCGTGAGAACGGAACATACATACATACACACTTTCGAATTTATAATATTAAGTAGGGATCTATCTATCTATAATGTACCTTTTCAAGTAAATGTATAGTTTAGATTGCAGTTATAGTTTAGACTTTTTTTTATATGTAATAATAGGCGGCAAACGAGCAGACGGATCGCCTGATGTTAAGCAATTACCGCCGCCCATGGACACCCGCAACACCACAGGAGTCACAAGTGCGTTGCCGCCCCTTGGGTTTAGGAAAAGGGATAGGATAAGGAGTGGGATGAGGGAGAAGGAATAAGGGATAGTGCCTCCAGCACTCTCACTCACCGAACGAAACGCAACTGTTTAGGTACTGTTACTTTACGTCGATTTTCTAAAAGTAAGTACGTCGATTTTCGAAGTACTACCCTGTCACACAGGGTAGTACTTCCTCGGTCGAGCCGGCCCATTCATGCTGAAATCAGCAAGGCTCTACTACCTCGAAAACTCTAGTGAGACTCTAGTGTTGGGTTGATGCCTTTTGTGTAATCTGCAGGAAACTAGTTCGTGCTACTGGTTAATGGCTAAACAACGAAATCTATTGAACTGGAGACATGATTGAATAATTGGCATACACACATCAAGCTTTGATTTCAAAAATTGTAATATTTTAAATCGTGTTTTATTAGTTAAGTATATTTTAAATACATATCTGTCAAATAATATGTTAAGCGCGCAACATATATTCATATGAGAAGGAAAATTAAATTTAAAGTAGACCTACATCTTATGCAAAGTTATGACGAAAAGCCATGTTTATGATGCATCACTTTCAACTTTCGAACGTTTTAAAAGCAGCTCGAAAATTCTTTTTTTTATTTCCAGTCAGCTTTGTGTCTGTATAGAAGACAATATTTAAGCTCTAAGCTGTTAGAGGTATTCAGTTGTTAAACAAACATGTCGGATGGAGTTTGGTAAGTAGACTTAGTAATAGCAGGCATGTAGTTTTGCTGCAACGCATGCAGCTTCTATATCAGCAAACATAATGTTTAATCCCGTTATTGTTTTCATATCTAATGTTACGATGATATCCATGTGAATTTGGTAATTAATGATCTTTTATATATTGGTCCTGCCTCCGTGGTCCAGTGGATAGCGTAAGCGACTACTGATCGGAGTATGGTGATGTGCCCGGTAACGGCAATAGGCTCGCCCTCTATTACGTGGGACCTATAAATTCATGGCAAAATATGGGTGTAATATTACACCTCTGCCTACCCCTTCGGGAATAAAGGCGTGAGTCTATAAATAAATAAAATAAAATTATATATTGGTCTCATTTAGGGCTCTTTGACAAGTTGCTGTTACAATAATTTATTTAATATAATTCTGTCCCAATTTTAACACTAGAGTACACGCGTGGGCTACATATGTAGCCCAGGGTGTAATATTGCCATATATTGGCGGAAGTAGGTATGCCACAGCGCAATCGTCCTATGTATTCCTCGATTGATTCTCCCCGCTCCTACTAGTAGAATGCTTATTAGATCGGCATAAGGACGTGCGTAAAAATCGTCCTAGAAGTTGGTGGGCTACACCTGTGCCCGCGCGTGCGTTTAAGGAAAATAATTGCCCAGTGCAGAAGTGATAAATATTATATTTTTTTTGTATTTTTATGAAGTATTAACGGTCACGGTCGGTACATGGCATGTATAAACGGTCTCATAATTATATAAAAAAACGAATAATCTACAAATAAAAGTGATCTGACGTCAATATTTCTAAAAATTGTAATTCTATCTAACAAGGTCGTGTGCCAGTCAAGCGTCGTATTTCCCAGCAAAATATAGGAACCAAGAGTTATCAAACTGAAAAGCAGGCTACTACAGGATTAAAAGAACATCCCCAGCGACGAAATATGCCTATTCAGGGAGGAGTTGGTTGGTATTTATTCTGCAGCGCACGCAAGCAATGCACCAAATGTATGAGGCAAATTTGTAGTGAACATCAGGAATGTGTGTGTCCTGATTGCTCGCCAATAGAACAGTCTATTGCAAATTATTTAATTATGTGGTTAATAGCCTTTGCTCGTGATAAACTTTAAGGTAAATATTACGTTCCTAAATGAAACTAAGACTATGGCCTCTCAGGCCTACCAAATATTGATGATTTTTAAGTAGTTTAGTATATGTTCGAGATTATAATTAAGTCAAGTCTACATACAAGTCATGATTAATTTTATGTTCCATTCTGATTATAATAAACATATCTATAAATTCAACAATGAGTTTTATTCATATGTTTACTACTTCATAGTAATAATTGATCTACAAAATGGGCTACACCTGTAGCCCGCGCGTGCACTCAAGGAGTATAAATGGGCACGTGCACTCTAGTGTTAAATTTATCTGTAAGATCCAAAGGTAGCGAAACCGGGCCTTAGCCTCATAATTAGCTTGAAACCTGATAGATAGGGCAGGGTAATGGTTCTTGTGGCGAATCATGATTATAAAAGAACGCATTATTCTTGCAATATTTTTATTTGCCTGGTTTTAATTTTGTTGAATTTAGTGGCTTTGAATGCTAAGTCGGAGCTCGTGGATTTCATTCCCACTCAGTACAAATCTTTGTGTGATAAGGACATATTTTTTTCTTCACCGAATTTCTTCAAGTATGAAACGCTAGGCTCATGGGGTCCGAGCGCTCGCTCTTTATTCCGAGGTATATCTAAACGGTTTATCAACGTCTCACGTGAACAGAGGGCTGGTTTATTCTTTGCTCAAAGAATCAGCATTGCCATCCAGCGTGGCAATGCTGCCAGGCTTCTGGGCACATTACACGATGATATTGATGCGGAGGCATTCTACGACGCCTAAACACACCTGTACATATTTTCATTTTTTATTTTTAGATTTATGTAGGTACTATTATATTCTTAGATATAGGTAACGATTATGTAAGATAGCAATGTATATAGTTAAATTTAATAATCTGGTATGTTACTGTGAAAATTATTCAAATAAAAACTATTAATTATTAGTATACATCTTAATATAAAATGAGTAAATATTTTATTAATAATTTTATTAAGTATTATGGGCTCTGCCTATGAATATGATATTATTTAATTTGTAAATCTAATTATTTTTATATCCGTATTTTTCAACCTTAACCATAATGATATGTGCAAATAATTCGATGTAAAGTATATGTAAATCAAAAATTCCCGAGCGGAACAAAATGTAGGCATCAAATTGAATGCGAAGCGGGCTGTACGCAACTACGCAGGTACAGGCGATTAAAATTTTATAATATTGCCCATTATTCTTCACATAATGGCATAAAGATTTTAATATTCAGGTTTAACTTTATACTTCAAAAGTGAATGTAATGACAGCCTGAATATCTATGGAGCATTTATTAAACTCCCATATTTCGGCCAGCGATAGCCTAGCCGACGAAAACACGGAAGGTAGAGTTTTAGTTTCGTATGAACTTAGTAGATTTAAGAAATTGATCAGAATGGCGTAGTTCATATCCAATACATACTATAATATGATTAAAAGCTCTAACTGTTTATCAGTTTCTGACAGATGCAACCAATTTTTATATGATTTTGCAGGCAAATCATTGAAGACCTTGGATCAAACATAGGCTAAGTTTTTAAGAATCATCTCTTAAAGGGCTGGTACACACCCATTTGCTATCTAGTTTTACAAACAGTATACTTTTGATCAACGTTAGTCAGAGGGTGCTTCTGTCTATTGGTCGGTCCGATCTTTACATAGGGCTTCGGGTACGCGCTCCCGGCTCTCCGAGCTACTTTAGTTACTACCCTGTATCCTTTCAGTGACTACAGTATCCCCGCCTACAAACCCCTTCTTCCTCGTCATACATCCTATCCATTTACCCCGTTTCTCCTACCACCACTTCCTTTATGACGAAAACATTCCCAAGGAGGGTTGGCGTCAGGCAAGCGGCCGGCGGCCAGCTAGTCAAATACATGTCAAAACCTATTTGCAGTATGGTCACGTATGAGTGCGATAGGATAAAAGTGTTCTTCACAGGCGATGCGCAGGGGCAGCACTCGGCACCGGTGAGAAGTATGCAAGGGTTGTTGCACTACTCCGTGCGAGTGCAACGTAAGAAGCGAGCCTGTGTCGTAAGGGTGAGGTATCCAAGTGTGAATGTAGGTACGATGACTGGAAGAGCAAGAGCTGATGTTTTGAAAAGTAGACGAATAAATGTGGCATGTGTGCAAAGGTACGAAAGCTAGGGTGATCGGAGAAGGATACAAGTTTTATTATTGTGGAAGTGATGGGAAAAGAAATGGTGTGTGACATGTGTAAATAAAATTAATGACAGATTGATTGCTGTGAAAGTGTTGTGGCAAGATATTATTCTCAATGTGATAAGTGTGTATGCCCCTTAGGTAGGATGTGGTGATTGTGAGAAAGAGAAGTTTTGGATGTATTTCGATAGCATGATGACGGATATACCGGAGAATGAAGAGATAATTGTGGGTGGAGATTTTAATGGGCATATGAGACAAACAAGTGGAGAGTATGGAATAGTAAGTACATGGAGGCTGGGGTTTCGGCAGCCGAAATATTTATTTATTTATTTATTAACTTTATATACACACATAGCGTATAAAGGTGGACTTAATGCCTTAGGCATTTTCTGCCAGTCTACCTTAGAGCGGTGCAGAGATGGATGGTAGGTGTATTTTAAAAAGCGGAGTTTGACTTAAACATAATATATTTAATAGATATGATGGAAGCGCATACATTAAATAAAATTAAATCATAATAATACATACATACATACATAGATAGAATATAGAAATGCATAAGTACATATACTTACATACCCATACTTACATATACCTACATACATATACATATACTTACATACACATACATAATATGTATACATATATAAATAAATATGTACCTAAAATATATTTAGATGTTATGATACTTCTGCTAACTTAGCCTATAAAAGCTGCTTTACCTTTGTCTTAAAGCGATACCTAGTAGTGGATGTCCTGATTTCGAGGGGAAGGTCATTCCAAAGAAGAATAGCTTGAGTAGGAAAAGAAGAATGGATGAAAGAAGATCTATGTGAAGGACAGAGAAGGAGAAGGTTATTAGATAATAATAATAATAATAATAATAATAATAATAATAATAATAATAATAATAATAATAATAATAATAATTACTAGCTCAAGAGCTAAGAAACAGTCAATGTTCACCAAATAATAATAATAATAATAATAATAATAATAATAATAATAATAATAATAACTGGCAACACTAAAAGTCAACAGACACAATTTTCTTACCTAAATTTGGATTAATTTATTTTATTGTTTCTGAGGCTATATACTATATTACATACGTGACAAACACAATTGTGTAAATAAATAATATCACAAACTTCTTTAAAAACCAAAAAGAAAAACACAACAAAGTAAATATCAAGAAACCAAAATGACATCAGATGTCAAAAATGTAAACAATGCAAATAAAGTAAATACAAGACTAAATACGAATACATGTAAGGAAAAATGTTGACTAGAGCCAGAGCAGCGGCACAAATAAGACCCCCGGACTCGTCACTCAGCTCCGCTTCGCAGCCGCCGGCGTCAGCAGCGCCGGCCATTGCTGAGGCGTCGAGCTCATCGAGTGATGAGTATTTTTCCCCGCCGACGACACCTACACCAGCGCGCCGCCGGGGAAGAGGCCGGCCGCCGTCACGCTTGGGACCCCGAGACCCACCGGTTTCGAACAGGGCCCCCGCTGCCGGTGGTGATGTGCGCCGCATGAGATGGACTCAATCGATGAATGAGAACGTCATGCGGGCATATTTTGTGGCTACAGAGGGAGGAACCAACCTTACGGCGTACCGTGACCGCTTACTGCCTCTGTTTCAGGGCTTGGAACCGGCTGTTAATGTATCGGCACAACGACTGTCGGATCAAGTGCGTGCCATTCAACGCTGTCACCTGTTGGATGACGACGCACTTGAGAGGCTACGCTCAGACTTGCGAGATATCCCTGAAATCACACCCTCCACGCGCATGGAGCCTCATGCTCCAATAGCGCACGCCTCACTCAGGGCACAAGAAGAAGGTGAGGAAATGATAGACAGGGATATACAAGTAAGTACCCAATGCATTGATAAGATAAGGAGTACTTTGGAGTGCGCCATTGGGGAATATCGGTATGCTACATTAGAAAGTAGACCCCGATTGCCACGTTTACCCACGCATAGAAAAAATATAGCGCTTGTGTGTGCCCTGGATTCACTATTGCCTACTTACCTAGACACTAGTGAAAATCTTAGTGATACACACTCAATTCTATACTGCGCAGCCGTAGCGGCGTGTCGAGTAGCTAATATTAAAATACAAAGCAGTATTACTATTGCTCCTCGAGATGCCGTTCCGGCTTGGCAGCGTAGAATTGAGCGTCGTATTGCTGAGACCAGGGCACTCATAAGCAAGCTAATCTGCTTCAGGTCGGGCAATACCCGCCCGAGAGTGATGCGTTTTGTGAGTCGGGCGTTTAAGGGGACAGGACTTTGTCCTCAAGAATATCCGTCACGGGTCACAGAACGCATCGACTTCCTGAAGCAGAAAATCTATGCGTGGGCGAATCGTATCAGGCGGTATAAAAAGAGGGTTGACCGATATTCCCAAAATCGCGCATTCCAAAGAGATGAGAAGTTGGTTTATAGGAATTGGGAGCGATCTGAACCAGGTGTGGATGATGGGCGTCGACCAGATGATGCGAACACGATTGCGTTCTGGCGCAGCTTATGGTCGACTCCCATCAGCCATACAGAGGATGACTGGATTAGGGATATTGAGCGATCATGTGAGGTAATACCTCACATGGAGCCTGTAGCCATAGACGCGGGGGATGTAAATTGTGCAGTCCGTCCGTTAGCCAATTGGAAATCTGCAGGACCGGACGGGTTGCACAATTTCTGGTTAAAATGGCTACGCAGTGCACATGTTCGCTTGGCATCCCAATTCCAGTCATCTCTGGACTCAGGATCGCTGCCAAGTTTTATGACAACTGGCGTAACTCACCTGCTCTTTAAGTCTGGTAGTACCACGGAGCCTACGAACTATAGGCCAATAACTTGCCTGCCTACAGTGTATAAAGCTTTTACATCCATTTTGAGAACAAAATTGGAATCACACATATTTGGAAATAAGATCTTATCTGTATCTCAAAATGGATGTAGAAGCCGGGCACGTGGTACTAAGGAGCTACTCCTTATCGACATGGCCATTAGCCAACAGGTGCGCCGTAGTCGAAAGAATCTGGCGACATGCTGGATAGACTATAAGAAGGCCTATGACTCTGTGCCACATACGTGGCTTTTGAGGGTGCTGGAGTTGTACAAAGTAGATGCAACTCTATGCACCCTCTTGAGGGCATGTATGGGGCAGTGGAGTACGGTTCTTCACTATCCAGGGTGTCGACAGCCTTGCGGGTATGGCGTACCTATAAAGATCAAGCGGGGTATTTTCCAAGGCGACAGTTTGAGTCCACTATGGTTTTGCCTAGCACTGAACCCGCTGAGCACTTTGCTCGAAAGTTCAGGGCTAGGCTGTCGGTTGCAGACTAGAGGTCAGGTTATTTCTCACCTCCTTTTCATGGATGACCTAAAATTATTTGCCCCCACTAACCTCCAATTAACTGAGTTACTAAAGATAACTGAAAGCTTTAGTAATTCAATTAAAATGGAGTTCGGTGTGGATAAATGTGCGGTCATGCATGTAAAGCGAGGCAGGAGTGTGGAATCTGATGGTATAGAGCTTTCAGATTTCACACAACTTAGATCTCTCTCTGCAACGGAAACCTACAAATATCTGGGTATGGCGCAGGCATTAGGCATTGATGACGCTGGCATGAAACAGGCGTTGCAGGCACGTTTCTTTGGCCGCCTGAAGAAAGTCTTAAAAAGCTTTTTATCAGGCGGAAATAAGGTGCGTGCCTGTAACGGTTGGGCCATGCCGGTCTTAATGTACTCCTTCGGCATACTCAGATGGACTCAAACAGAATTGGACGCCTTGGATAGGAAAGTTCGCTGTCTACTTACGACATACCGGATGCATCACCCGCGTTCGTCGGTGATGAGATTGTACATCCCGCGGAAGTGTGGGGGTCGAGGCTTCTTAAGTGCCAAGACCCTCCACAATCGCGAGGTGTGCAATCTCAGAGAATACTTTCTCCATACCGACGCGGGTGTGCACCGAGATGTGGTCGCTGTGGACAGAGGGCTTACCCCGCTGGGTCTGGCCAAAGAGAACTGGCGCAAACCTGCCGTACTTGGTGTAGAGGAGCGCAGGGAAGTATGGAAAGGTAAAGAGCTGCATGGACGATTTTACCGGGCCTTACATGGGCCCGACGTAGATTTCCCAGCGTCGGTATCCTGACTGCGTTTTGGCGATCTTTTCGCCGAAACAGAAGGTTTTGTATTTGCAATTATGGACGAAGTTGTCATGACGAACAACTACCGGAAGTATATTCTGAGGGATGGGACGGTTGACATATGTCGGGCATGTCACCAGCCTGGTGAATCGCTTAGACATATAGTATCCGGTTGTTCCCGTCTTGCCAATGGCGAATATTTGCATAGACACAACCAAGTAGCCAGGATTGTCCACCAGCAACTTGCCTTAAAGTACCAACTTGTCGACTCTGAAATACCGTACTACAGGTATGTGCCCGACCCAGTTCTTGAAAATGGTCGTGCTACTCTGTATTGGGATCGGTCTATCATTACTGACAGAACTATTGTGGCTAACAAGCCGGACATAGTGGTGATAGACCGATTAGAGCGCCTTGCAATGATCATCGACGTCACCATACCCCATGACGAGAATCTCGTGAAAGCCGAAAAAGATAAACAAATGAAGTATTTGGACCTGGCTCACGAGATTGTCGACATGTGGGATGTAGACTCGGCGATCATTGTACCGATAGTCGTGACCGTAAATGGCCTTATTGCCAAGAGCCTCGACCACCACCTCAAGAGGCTCTCGTTAGACGGCTGGATCAAGTCCTCTATACAGAAGGCAGTATTGCTGGACACGACACGCATCGTACGGAGGTTCCTTTCTCTGGAGCCCTAACCACCGGTAGCTTGGTCCCTGTGCCCGATGCCGGTGGGTCTCCGTGGTCCCATTTTATATAATTAAATTTATTTTTAATTGTAATATTTATTAAGTATATAAAATGTGACAATGAGAAAAATGTTTAATAAACGGAATAATAATAATAATAAACCCCCTCTGAGACAGCCGTTATCTCATCATGAGACTAATGCAATCTCAGAGGGCAGAGTAACAGCTTTCAAACATCACCTTCATCGTGTAATATAAACAAAAAATGTATTACAAGATGAAAAGAAAGCTTACAACCGCAGGGCAGCTTTGTGGCGAGCTGAATGTGTGTGGCGACACTGCGGTCCCGAATGCTTCAGAGAGTCGGTCAGGGCCTCGTCTCCGGCTTGCCTTTATTGGCTGGCTGGAGTGGATTTCCAAGAGTGCTCGCAGGACTCTCACCTCTGGCTTGCCTTGGTCGGCCGGCCAGAGGGAAGCCGCAAGAGCTATTAGCTCGGGGGTGGAAGTGTCATTCTCAAGGGCGTAACTACGGGGAAACCCGCTCCGGGCCTCCGTTGTCACGAGGCTCGCGATGGCGAAACCGGTGCCGCACCGCTCGACACCCCTAGCCACTCGCACCGGTGTTACCCTCTGGCTGCCTTTATGGCAGAGTTTTTTGCTTTGGGCGGCTGTTTAGAGAGGGTCCATCTAGTGAGTTGGCGAGTCACCACCTGCCACGCGGACGGATGCTATAGGAGTATCACTGGCAGGTGCCGTTTTTTATCCATAGTATCATTATTACCAGTCCATTTAACACCCATCCCCATAAACCAGTAAATTAGACTCCACATCATTGCAATAGTCCGACATTTGCTGCGGCTAGTCCATAGCTGTACTCAGTAGTGCAGTTGTGGAGGCTCCGCGGCGTGTGTCCCATCCCATTTTAGATTAAAGTTCTCTACGGGCCTCTGCACGTTGGATCCATATCCCCGTGTAAGCCTCCCAAAGGACCGGTTATTCTTCTAACACCATGTAAGAAGAATAGCCGCGAAAAAGAGACACATAATAATAATAATAATAATAATAATAATAATAATTTATTTATTCACAAAAATACAAAAGGTACGTACACTACAATTCGTCTTAAATTAAATCCATTGGTATAACTAGCCTAATGTCTTATATTTAGTTTTACATTATATAATAAGTACATGACTAATAAAAACAATAGTGTACATAAAGCCTCATAATCATAATATACATATATTTGCAATATTAGCAAAAACTATGATTGCGTTATAACTCAAGTAATTATCGACTACCTACTCGAACTAGGTTAGACCTGTGTTTCGAGCTGACGCTTGATTAAAACTTAGAGAGACAAACGACAATATTATGTACATGTTTATATGCTAATATTATAACATAATGTGTAAGTAATTAAGTTTATCAAGATTTAGTTTAATTTAGGCAGACTATTTATTATAAATTAATAATATAAAAACGAAATAAAATAAAAATTCACAAACATTTTGGTACGTTACAAATTACAGTTAATATTCCACATGTCACGTAATAAGAAATATAATAATAATATTTAGACAAAATTGTTAAAGATCATTTTAAAACTTCTAGTAATTTTTCTGTGTCGTCGTAATTGAGTTTTTGTAAATATTCTGTTACTGTTGCTCTGCATATTTTATAGCTAAGACTATATATATTCAGAAATTTATTGAACTTATTATACAAGAACGGTCCTAGAAATACGTAGAATCTTTTAACAAAGACATGATTTGTATGAGGCGTTACACAAACAAGGTCCTTTCTTCTTCTTTCAACAGGAATTGGAGAATATGGGAGTTCAGTGTGCTGTTTTTGTATAATACTAAGTATAAATAGTTGGCGCACTGTTAGCACGTTACATGATAAATAGAGTTGGTGTGTAGGGAATTTAAAGCGACGAAAAGTAGCCACTTTAAGAATTGCTCTTTGTGCTCGTTCTAGCGGTAATAGAACTGATTTAGCCGCGCCACCCTACGATGTAATGCAATATGTTAGTATGGATTGACACAAAGCTAAATAAACCTGTTTTATTAATTTGTAATCGGCTATGTAACGAAGTTTTTTGAAAATATAAATTAATTTCCGCGTTCTTGCGCATACAATATCAATGTGTTTACGGAAATTTAGATTTGTGTCGAGTGTTATGCCTAGATATTTGATATTGTTAGTTTCAATTAATGCGGGACAAGTACATGTTATGTCAGCGTGCATTTTACAGTTGTGTGCAAAAATATGTAGGTTAATAGGTGATGGATTAGTATTTCTCATTCTAAATAATATGTATTTCGTTTTGTCTACATTTAAGGTTAGCAGATTTTGGTGTAGCCAGTTTGATACAATATTAAAACCATTTTGGGCGTGGTCATAAAGCTCAGAATATGTATTGGCTGAGAATAAAAGCGCTGTGTCGTCGGCATATGATATCAATATACCATTTTGAACATTTAAACTATAGAGATCGTTAATATATATAAGGAACAAAGTTGGTCCCAAAATACTACCTTGTGGTAAACCAAAACCACTATTTTTACGTTCTGCACTAACATATTTATCAATTTTCACACTTTGGTAGCGATCGGTCAGATAGTCGGAAAACAGTGCAATTTGTGCTCCCCTTATTCCGAATGTCTCGAGCTTGCGCAGCAGTATGGAGCAGGATATTGTATCAAACGCCTTGGCCAGGTCTAAAAATATTCCCATGGAGTGCATGCTCTTATCTAGACTATTGGTAATATGCGCCGTAAGCTGGTGTACGGCTTGGTTAGTAGATTTTTTAGGCCTGAAACCAAATTGGTTATCTGAAAGCAGCTTATTATTTTCAAGGTAATTAATCAATCTAATATTTATTATTTTCTCTAAGATCTTTGAAAGGCCAGATAAGACTAAAATTGGCCTGTAGTTAGTAATGCTTTTTTTGTCACCAGATTTAAAAATAGGAGTAACTACTGCTTTTTTAAACAAGCGGGGGAAAACTCCTTCTTGTAAGCATAAATTAAAAATATGTGTTAATACCGGCGCAAATGTATATTTGAATTTTTTAATAATATTGTTAGGTATATTATCCCACCCTACTGCACACACTTCTTTCAAACCACTTATGATACTTATTACTTCATCAACGTCCGTATCCAGCATCACGAAAGAATTTAGCGATGGCGATTGGCTAGTTTGAGACAGAAAGCTACTTGATTTAGGAATATTTTCCGTTAATGATCTACCAACGTTAATGAAATAATCGTTTATCTTATCAATTGCCGATATTGGACTTATGTCTGTTGACAGAAGTTCTAGTGGTGCTTCTGATTGTTTACTAATAAATGTATTATTTTTTATAAATTTCCAGATGAGCTTACTATTTTGCCCTGCCTTTTGCAATTGACTTTTGTCATATTGAATTTTAACGGTTTTTAAAAGATTGTTGCAAAAATTTCTGTATCTTTTATATGATACGGAGAGTATTTCATTGTCTGGTGCCAATTTTAGTTTTTGATGGAGTTTATCTCGATGTCTTATGCAACGAACCAAACCGGGAGTAATCCAAGGTTTTATGTTGGTATATTTTCGAGACGTATGTATAAATGTCGTATTTTTTGTTATTGCATCTTGTACTGATCTTATAAAATACTGTAAAGAGCAATTCGCATCGTTGGAATTAAAAACTGGTTTAAAATCTATGCTACCTATACTACTTGCGAGGGTTTTCATGTTCACTTTTGAATAGCTGCGTGTGCAGTTGTTCCTGGGCAAAGACAATTTTAGAGTCAATAGAATAGCATTGTGATCTGTTAGTGATGAATTTGTTATTAATGTTATGGAGGGCTTAATTGATTTTATAACAAAATGGTCTAAGCATGAGCCACTTTGGTGAGTTGGGTGATAATGGGTTGGTTACAACCCATGAAATGCGCAAATGTTTAAGTAGTTATGTGTATGAATGTCGGTTCTTTGAGACGCGATATTAATGTTTATATCACCTGTCAGTATAATATTCTGAAAATTTGACAGTCTTTTTAAGTGTGTGTCCAGTGATTCCAAAAACAATTCAATATTTTGCGAAGGCGGCCTATAAATTGCTAATACTACTGTATTTGAATTGATTTTAATTATCAAGCAATTACTGCCCAGAAATAAAGGTTCCTCTACTGATATATTTAAATTATTTTTAGAATAAATTACTAGACCATCATTTTGATTTAAATTATTTTCTGTTTTATGTACACAATATCCATCAAGAAGTGGTAGAGCAGTTGTTTGGTTTGACAGCCAACATTCTGTTAACACTATAATGTCACAGCTAACATTGAGATTATGCAATAACACTTCAAATCCATTTATATTACGACTTATGCTGCGAATATTTTGCGTCAACAAAGTCAGCACCTTTTCACTACGCGGTATAGAATATTTACACGAATTGACATCACATATTTTTATTTCCGACACAGAAAAATTGTCTAGGTCACCTATCAATTGATTAGTCATTGTATGCAATTAATTGTATACAAGTAAAATATAATAAGATAAAATTAAGTTAGAGCGCTAACTAAGAACAATAGGAGGTGACGTTCTTAGGCGCCCTCATAGTCTATAGAGTGTATATATTTATCCTCAGCATACTTACGAGCTGGACAGTTAGGGTCACCTGTTTGATGGTCGGATTTCCATTTAAAACGCTTGCAGGTTGCACAATTAGGAGCGGCTGACTTGCTGTTACAGTCTTTGAAGGTATGGCCAAGTTCACCGCAATGATTGCAAGTGGGGCTGGTTTCTCGGCAATATTTAGCGGCGTGACCGAACTGCGGGCAATTGAAGCATCTCGTGACAATCGTAAAGTCTCTGACCGGGCATGACGTCCAATTAATGAAAACCCGACCTTGGTTTATCAGTGCCTTTCTAATAGAGGGTGCTTCTTCCAGTACATAGTTACAGGTAGGCAGGTTCTTCTTGCCTGATTTATGACTCAACTTAACTGCGGCTAGAAAAGAATCACGAGTAGACTTCGGGAATTTGTCGGCAAGGTTTTGCTCATAAACGCAATCAAGGACTTCCTTTTCGGTGAGGGATACGGGTACACCCACGATGGTAACTCTTGGACGACGTTTCGTTGGCTCCTCCACAGTAAGGCCCGATGAGACTAGCTTTTGCGAGTTCCTTAACTTTTCAACGTCTTGCTTAGATTCAGTACTAATGAGGACGCCTCCGTTTCAGACTTTCCTCAGCCCACGTACGTGAAGCTTAAGTTCCTCCGGTGAAATAATCTTCTGTACGAGGGTTTTAGTATCGTCACTAGATTTTGATTTGTCGCTGGGATAGATAGCAATACTGCTCAGGTTATTAGGACGAACAAACTTATCAGCTCCTTTCTTCACCATGTCTGCGAAAGAGGTACTGCCAACTGGTTGTAATTTGTCTTCGACTGTCGCCTTAATTTCTTTGAGTGAACCACTGAGGTCCACCTGTGTATTTAAGTGTTGTATGTTGCAGTGGGCAAGGATGGTCTTTTGTTTTAAAGACTGGTATACAACGGCAATATGGGCTGTTGCACCCATAACTTTACGGCACAAACCTGATACGAGCTCTTTTTGGTTTGAGTTCATTTTTCCTTCGGCCACGACGGTGCACAACTCATTAAGGTAGGTTTCGACGGTATCCAACCACCTTTCAATCTCCGACGTAGGCACGACTTCCTCGGGCAGATCATTCTGGATCGTTTTTTTGGGCGGTTTGGGCAGATTTTCAGCTACTGGAAAGGAGAGCGGATTCGGCGTAGACGGAGGACTTCGACTTGTCTTTTGGCTCCGGCCAAATGGGCTAAAGCCTGGGTTCGACATTACAGTATTGTTTATGTAATTAGCTGCAGTTCATATTTGCTGATCGTTTTAATTTACACAAACACGCGACACACTTAAGGTCAGACTGCTGACTCGACGTCGCGAAATATTAATCGTAATTATTTAATTACTTTAGACCAAGAGACAAAAACACGTCCGCATAGTCAAGCGTCTAAGCGTCTCTCGATGAACGAAGGTTACGATCGTGGTTGGTGCATAAGTACTGAAAGTAAGAACTTAAATAGTTGGGAGTATTGGGAGACATAAGGATGGAATAGAGAGTAGTGAAAGCACGCAGACTGCGTCTTTGACAAATAGGAAGCCACTTCAACTGGGAACGATAAGTAGACACGTGGTCATACTTGCGAAGATTGAAAATAAATCGAATGCAGTTATTGAGAAGACGGTCAAGTTTGTTAAGAAGATCTGCATTCAGGTCATAGTAGCATACATCACCATAGTCGATCAAGGTAAATACCAAAGTTTGCACAAGCATTGTCTTAGTTTTAGGTGGTAGGAAGTTCCTTAGGTGATTGATAACACGTAGAGTACCGGTAATCTTTTTGCTGGTTTGAGTGACGTGGTTTCGCCAGCTTAACGTAGAGTTCATGTGCAGGCCAAGGTTTTTGACAACTGGGCACATGTCTATGACGTTACCATCATAAACTAGTGGTGGCAAAGTTGAGAGGTCTAATCTTTTAATTACCCATTGGCTACCAATGACAATTGCTTGGCATTTGCTAGGGTTTACATACAAACCAAACTTGTTTGACCAGCTCTGAATGGCGCTTAGATCTCGGTTAACTTCAAGAATTGTGGAGGAGACGTCTTCAACGGATGCCTGAGAGTATATCTGCAAGTCATCGGCATACAGGTGATAAGCGCATTGAAGATCTTGAGTTAGGAGATTAATAAAGATAGAAAATAATAAAGGAGAGAGAACACCGCCTTGAGGCACACCAGAGTTATTGTCACGCCACTCCGACGATAACTCGTCGAGGCGGGCAGACTGCTGGCGTCCTCGAAGATAACCAAAGTCCTTGAGAACCAATCCAGAGCTTCGGATGAGATCTTAAGATGGGTAAGGAGGGACACCAGGACATCGTGACTGACGGTGTTAAAGGCATTCGAGAAATCAACCAAGGCCAACACAGTGACCTTGGTGTTCTCCATGCCCTCCTTAATATCGCCAGTCACTTTGAGAAGTTGTAGTACTGTGTCCAGGCCTGAACCCAGATTGTTAGGGGCTTAATAAGTTATTGTTGTAGACAAATCTATATAATTGCCTTTGGACACAGGACTCTAAGACTTTGGACAAAAAAGGAAGAATGAAAATAGGACGAAAATGATTCGGGTGAGAAGGGTTTTGAACTTTAGGCAGAGGAATGATAAAAGCTTTACACCACAGGGCTGGAAAGGTGCCAGAAGTAAGGGAAAAGTTTATGATGTGGGAGATGGCGGGAAGGAGTTGGTCTAGGACAGCAGTGATCATGCGCCGGCTGATGCCGTCACATCCCACCGCATTAGACTTTATAGAACGGATTATCTTCTTGATCTCATCCTGGGCTAGTGGAGAAAAGTGAAATGATTCTATGTTGGGTCGGGTTAAAGAAGCTAAGTACCTCATTGTGAGACACTCAGTCTGGTGATCCAATGTGGTGGTGGTTGTGAAATGTGTATTGATGTCATCCAGACTGAGTGTCCCAGGACAGCTAACACGTCGCTGTTTGCCGATACCTAAAGTTCCAAGGAACTTCCAGATATCGGCAGGGGAAGAGGAAGAAATATTATTCAGAATGAGTTGGCGTTTAGCGTTGCGTACCATCTGATTACACCGATTCCTTGCAGACTTGAACAGGTTCCAGTTATCATCGCAGCGGTCCTTTTTATAGATACGGAAGGCCCGGTCCCTACGCCTCATTGCCATGCGCACACCCCTTGTAATCCAGGGTGCCGGTGGGCGTTTTAATTTAACTTTCCGTATAGGGGCATGGACATCATAAAGTTGACAAACAGCATCATTGAATTTTCGTCTATCGTAGAGGAGCCATCCATAATTTCCCAGTTAAGATTAGCCGCGTCCTGACAGAGTTTGACTAAATCTATACGACCAAAACAACGCCTGTGCAAAACTTTAGGCAAGGATTTGGGGGGTTTTAAGCGGTATGAAAGGAAAACAAGGTCGTGACGGGAAAAACCAGGAGCTGCGAATTGTCCATGGAGGGAAACTAGGGCAGGAGTAGACGTTATTATCAAGTCGAGCCACATATCTTCCCCATCAGTGTTGTGGTGAGTGGGTTGTAGTGGCAGAATGTGGAGGTTGGCCGACTCAGTGATATCAAGGAGTTTTCGGGAACGGCTGGATTGGAGCAAATGGAGATTGGTGTTGAAGTCGCCCATGATGATGTGATGTTCATACTCTGACCCTAAAGATTCCAGTATCGGTTCGATACTGGAGAAATAATCAAGAGCCCGTGGACAATAGACAACGCCAAGAATGGCTTTAGCCCCTTTAACGTTGATTTCCAGGAATAGGAATTCTGCAGGTGAAAAAGCCGGTGAAGACGCAATAATTTTAAATGGAATGGCACTGCAGAGATAAATAGCCACACCACCCCCTCTCCGGTCAGTACGGTCATTCCGTATTAAAACGAAGCCGGGTAGAGAGTAAGATGTAGAGAGTAGTTCAGGCTTTAGCCAACTCTCCGAAATCAGGACGGCGTGTACATTAGTACCAGTAAATGTCTCTAGTAAGTCATTATGATGACTAGGTATGCTTTGCGCATTTATATGGCAAACATTTAGCAATGGCTAGGATTGCTGGGCAGCAAAGGATTGTCGCAAGCAGTCACCCAAAGTGCCTTCAGTGGAACAAAAACTGTCATTATTGCTTAAGTCAGCTGATTCATTGGCGGATAGATATGCATCGTCATCCGAATAATAATCCATTGAATAAATAATATAAAATAGATAAAATTATTATACTAATATACTTAATAATATATACTAATATACTTAATAATATATAACACGAATATAAAAAGAAAAAAAACAATGCTAATTAACAAGTGAACTACACATCTCTGCACCACCCGCCAACTCACACAAACTAAACGCAATAAACATAAGTTCCTTGAACAAAAGTAACAATAACATTTCCGAACGCAGAATGCATTCATTACAACCTGTACCTAAATAAATATCGAGAGAGAAGCAATTTTCCAAGCTGCTGCCGCTTTTGATCCTGTAGCTAATACTTGGTTCTGAAAAAAGGGGAACTCCTGATTACCTTTATATTATTTTTTATTACCCAGTGAAGGCAAAGCGACGCTTGTGGCACTACTCGTCAGCGGATTGGGATGGCATTCGAGACTATTATGCGTCCATCCCGTGGTCTCAACGCTGCTTTGGTGGGAGGGATCTGTCGGAGAGTGCGTCTGCTGTTGCTGGAGAAATCATCTTGGATATGGAATATTATATACCATCCACTGACGTCTCCAGCAGCAGCGGAGTACGGCCCTGGTTTGATCGCAAGTGCGCCGATGCTGTTAAACAAAAACAGTCGGCTTACCGCGCTTGGATCAGGGCTCAGTCTCGTCGCGATCCGAATGTCCATCTCATCAAGGCAGCCTATAATAGAGCCACCAAGGTCTGCAAGCGGGCATACATAAGAGCGGCTACACAGCGCATTGCACGGTTTGGTCAAGAACTCTTGTCGCAACCCACGGGCAGCCGGGGATACTGGCGATTGGCCAAAGCCGTGATATCTAATTTCTGCCAGCCTTCACTACCGCCGTTGCGATGCCCTGATGGATCACTGGCCCATGGGCCGCAAGAGAAAGCTGACCTGCTTGTCAATCTCTTTGCGGCCAACTCTCGAATCGATGATCGTAGTGCGCAGCCGCCTTCGATTCCCTACTGCGGCCACTCCATGCTTGATATTAAAATCAGGCAATGCGATGTTTGCGCGACACTGCGATCTCTCGATGTCCGAAAAGCCAGTGGACCTCACGGAATTCCAGCAGTAGTGCTTAGGAAATGCGCAGCCGAGTTGTCTCCAATGCTTACACGCCTGTATCGCCTATCATATGCCTCTGGCGTAGTGCCGCAGGCTTGGAAAGAGGCGAACGTACAACCGATTCCCAAGAAAGGGGATCGTTCTGATCCGGGCAACTATCGACTCATTGCTATCACCCCTATCCTCTACAAGGTGTTTGAACGTTTAATCAACAACCAACTCGTTCGCTACCTAGAAGATCACTCTCTCATCAGTGATTGTCAGTATGGCTTCAGACCGAAACCATCAACGGGTGATCTTCTATCGTATGTCACTCACCTTTGGGGTGAGGCGATGGACACGCATGGGGAGTCGTTGGCTACTTATTAGTCTCGACATCTCCAAAGCCTTCGATAGAGTCTGGCATCGTGCGCTTCTTTCCAAGCTTCCAGCCTACGGCTTGCCGCCTCGATTGTGCAACTGGGCTGCCAGCTTTTTGCATGAGCGCCGTATACGAGTCCTTTGTGACGGTGAGACATCGAAGTTTCTCCACGTGAACGCTGGTGTGCCTCAGGGGTCCGTGTTATCGCCCACGCTTTTTTTTCTGCATATCAATGATATGCTCACTTTTAGGGGCATACATTGCTATGCAGATGACAGTACTGTACATGGGCGATATATCGGACACTCTACGGCTAAGCAAGCCGATACTGAGGAATATAGGCGAACACTTGTTGCTGAGCTTGACCGGGTTCTGAATTGCATCTCGTATTGGGGTGATGAGAACCTGGTCGAGTTCAACGCCAAGAAAACACAGGTGTGCGCATTCTCAGCCAAAGTATCTCCATTCCTTCCCCATCCCTCTCTTCTGGACACTCCAATACCGATTCAAGACAGCCTCAATATCCTGGGTATGGACATACGCAGAAATCTCAACCAGAAGAACTACATCGAGGGTGTCATCAAATCAGCATCTGGGAAACTCGGAGTCCTGAACAAGGTGAGGAGGTTTTTCACGCCGGAGCAGTTGTGTCTGTTATACAAGACCCAGGTTCGCTCCTGCGTGGAATACTGCTCTTACCTTTGGAATGGCTCCGCTCAGTACTTATCGGACGCCCTCGATAGGTTGCAGCGGCGTTCTGTCCGTATCATCGGGGATCCAGAGGCCACTAAGACTCTTGAGTCACTGCAATTACGCAGAGACGTGGCCTTAATGGCTGTCTTCTACCGCATCTATCACGGTGAGTGCTCCGAAGAGCTTTTTCAACTAATCCCACCCTCTCCTTTCCTATCCCGAACGACACGTGCTGGGTTGAGGTGCCACTCTTACACAGTAGAACAGATACCGTCACGCACCAAACGGTTCGGCGCCTCTTATCTCTGCCGTACCATTAAGATGTGGAACTCTTTACCAGTCCACGTGTTTCCCTCCACTTATGATCCCGGGTCCTTTAAGCGGGCGTGAAAAAGCTTTACTCAAGGCCGTCAAGGTGAGGGCCAGCATGCTATAATGCCATGCTGGCTGCTGGGATGATGTCCATCACTATGGGACTTCACTGACTGCTTAACATCAGGCAGCATGGAGTCAATTTGTTCGGCAGAAATAAAAGAAAAAAAAATACCTACAATAGTGGCCACCATATGACTCAAATCGATTATATTTGATAAGCCGTAAACGTGGGAGAGAAGCAATTTTTCAAGCTACTGCTGCTTTTGATCTTGTAGTAGCTAATACTTGTTTCCAAAAAGAAGGGCAACTCCTGATTACCTACAACAGTGGTCACCATATGACTCACTCATTGATTATTTTTTGCTAAAGCGTAAACGTATCAACTGGGTCAAAGACTGTAAGGTGGTAGCGGGAGAATATCTAGTCTCAAAGCACAGACTCCTGGTAGTTGAATTAAAAATTCGGCTGAGCTCAAAAAGAACCAAGTAGTAACTGCCCCAAAAAGTAAAATAGCATATATAGAGTTCAGAGATAGAGTGGTAGATAAAATGATTGAAATAAGTGATATGAAGGATAACAGCGTGAATGAGTGTTGGGAGATGATAAACAAAATAAATGTTTGAAGTGCGTGGCAAAGGATGTTTTAGGAGAAAGGAAAACGTATGAAAGATTAGGATACGTGGGGAGGGAATGAGGATATACAAAGTGCGCTCAAGTAAAAGAAAGCAAGTTTTAAAGAATGGCAGCTGATGTAAGAAGGTAATGACTCGTTGAAAGAGAGTAAGAAAAAGGAGTATGATGAATGTAAGAAAAGAGCTAAAAAAGTCGTTGCCTTAGCCCGAGCTAAAGCCCTTAACGACTTTTACGGATTACTTGAAAAACCCAAGGGTCGAAAGTATTTATACCGACTGTCTAAGGCTAGAGAGAGAAAGGCGAATGATGTATCCCATATCAAGTACACGAAAGACGAAACAGGAGTGGTTCTTAAGGATGATCATAGGATTAAAAAAAGATGGAGGACATATTTCCAAAAGTTAATGAAGAGAATGATTGGGACAAAAACCTTGCGAACAAGGCGAAGAATATTGGACTTGTGAATGTAATAATTAAGGATGAGGTAAAACGGGCTGTGAGTGGAATAAAGAATGGGAAAGCATTAGGACCAATGGAATACCAGTAGAAACATGAACGTTAGGGGAGGATGGATGGGTGTGACTGACTTTATTCTTCAATAAGTAGTTGCATGAGGCATGAGGAGACAATACCCAAGGAACGATGCAGCAGTTACCTAGTGCCCATTTTGTATATTAGAAATTCGGGAAACACGTCCAAAAATGAATGCAACAATTATCGGGGAATAAAGTTAATGCCGCATAGTATGAAAGTATGGGAGAGATTAATTGAGCGACATTTGCGAGCAGACTGAGATTTCACGTAACCGATTCGCTTTTATGCCTGGTCGAGGCACGGTGGATGCCATTTTTGCACTTCGCCAAATTTGTGAAAAATACAGGGAGACGCATAAAAATTTGCATTTGGTATTCGTCGACCTCGAAAAGGCATATGACCGGGTACCGCGTGAAGTCTTGTGGTGGGCCCTCAAGAAGAAAGGAGTGCCTGAAAAGTACCTGAAGTTGATTGCCACAATGTATGCTGAATGCCACACGCAAGTCCGGTCCGCAGCTAGTATCGCAGCAAGATTCGTTGTGGCTGTAGGCTTGCACCAAGGGTCAGTTCTTAGTCCTCTATCCTATCTTTTCCAGTTGATTATGGATGCCATAACATCGGACATACAAGAAGAGGCACACTGCTGCATGCTATTTGCCGACGACATCGTCCTGGTAGCAGAGAGTGGACAGGAGGTGCAGAGCAAGCTGGAGGAGTGGCAGCAGAGACTGGAGAACGTAGACCTTAGGATAAGCAGAACCAAAACGGAACACATGTTCTGTGACTTTGGCGGCTTCTCTATTCCAATACCGGTTACACTCAACGGTATACCCCTACCAGTATGCTCCAACTTTCGCTACCTCAGTTCACTCCTGCAACACGACGGCGAAATTGATCTGGATGTTCAGCAAAGGATCAACTCAGGATGGATGAAATGGCGACAGGTCTCGGGTACAATATGCGATCCCAAAATTATTTTGAAATTCAAGGGACGCATATATAAGGCGGATATAAGGCCTGTCGTATTGTATGGAGCTGAGTGATGGGCTCCTAAGAAAATGGATGAAAAACTATGTATATACTACATGTGCCGGAGATGAGAATGTTGCGTTGGATGTGTGGAGTTACGAACGTAAATAAGATTAGGAATAAAAACGTGAGAGCTAGTCTGAAAGTGGCGCCTGTAGAGGAGAAAGTAAAAGGAAGCCGTTTGGCTTGGTATGGGAATATTATTATGCGCAGAGATAATATTTATGTAGGTATGCAAATCATAAATATGAAAGTAGAGGGATGGAAGGGTGGAGGCCAAGGAAAATAATTTTTTTTTGATGATGGATGGAAAGATGGATGGACTGTGTGAGGATGGATATGAAAGAGAAAGGGGTAAATGTTCAGATGACGAGCAACAAAGAAGCATGGAAGCGAAAGACGTACTGCGCCTACCCCAAATAAATTGGTACCAGGGCAAGAAGATGATGATAATTTTGATCAACATACCATGGGCGAAGCTGCGTGTGTAGAGTAGTAGTTCGCTAGTAAGGAATAATCCTCATAATTATTTCTCATCTTCGCCAATATTGGCACATCCACCATTAATTAATATTAACGAAATACTCCAAATGCAATCAAGTATTACAAATACAGTCTAATTCAATAGAAATAACGTACCATTTATTTCATCATTGAACTCAAAATAGAATGTAAAGCAATTTGCTTAATTCGTAGAGTACATGTGATTAAGCAGATCACGGTAGGTAATAAATCAAATAGAGCCTTCAAATAGTACCGATAGAATACTTATGAGTCTCTATTGAAGTTGTAGAGAATTTGTATGTAATGATTTCCATTGTTTTTGGCCAGATTTAAAGGCAAGGATTTTGTCAAATGCGAAGGTTTGAGCTTGACTAAGATTAAAGGCATTGATATCGTAGCTGTGAGACTGACAGACTACGACGTAGTGGGTCTCAGGTTCGAATCCACGGTCCAGTGCCTTTTCAAAGGTTTGATCGAATTATGTTGATTGCTTGCAAAACGGTGAAGGAAAAAATTGAGAGGAAACCTTTATCTATGATAGTTCTATACAGCTTTCAATATAAACAATAATAATTCTTTATAACTTAGTAGATGATGCCCGCGGTTACACCCGTATTATTTAAAGCTACTGCTACACTCCCGTGGTTCATAGCGTGATGTTATATAGCCTAAAGCCTTCCACGGTAAAAGACCTATCTAACACTGAAAGAATTTTTCAAATCGGACCGGTAGTTCCTGAGATTAGCGCGTTCAACCAAACAAACAAACAAACTCTTCAGCTTTATATATTAGTACTAGATGATGCCTGCGGTTACACCCGCGTTATTTAAGGCTACTGCTCCGCTCCCGTAGCTCATAGCGTGATGTTATATAGCCTATAGCCTTCCTCGATAAATGACCTATCTAACACTGAAAGAATTTTTCAAATCGGACCGGTAGCCCTTGAAAAATCAATTGAAACATTTTCTTAGCCGTGATGAGACGAGATTTAGATGTCTTTTTATCGATAAGATGATGTTGTGAAAAACTAATATTCAGTCAAATCCGATTAGACTAGAAAGCGGCCCGGGTTCTAACTGGGATAAATGCTAGGAAGATGATGATGATGTTCTAAAATTAATATTTTCTGATGCGTAATATTGACGTGCACTATGACGTTATTGCAATATTCTCCAACGGGATTTAATTTCCAAATTATAATCATGTTACCAATTTTCGATAAAATAAAGAGTGCGCTCACAATTTCATTTTGCGCCGCCCTATAAAATGAATTACTAAACACTCACTATATTGCCCATCACTATGGCTTAAACATTTTAAAGTAGTTTTCATTGGGCCCATATTCAGTCGCACTTCTCAAGACTACCTGGCATTGTGTTACGATTCTATTCACGGAACATAAGCAGTTTACCCGAAGGCAGTACCCAGAAATAATCGGAATAAACATAACATTAACGAGTACGGGCGTCAACGATAACACGGCGACAAAAGAGCGAGTAACAAAAGCGCTTTTGTACCGTGCTATTGTCGCAAGGAACATATTCCGAGCATGTTTTCACCGTTACAAGTAACTTTTTTAAAAGGTAGAAAATTGAAACATGGTCATCTGGGGCCCATTGTTATCGGAGTTATTAGTATCTAAAGTACTTTGTTGCTTGTCTGTGAGTCGGGAAATCGGAATAACAGCCTTTTTGTAGTAGATATACACGCTGATTTTTAATTGGTTTTGGAGCGAAAGCTATCTGTATACTAATGGTTAATGGAACCAAACCAGCTAATAAAATTTTAAATCTAAGCTATAAAAATCGTAACAAAAATAATAAGTTATTGGTTCTAGAGTTCGTAGTTACCACTCTTATGAAAGAAATCGCGCGCGCCGTTGATGTATGTTCGATCATGCCACACACATACACAGATAGATATTAAACATACGACACACACAGATAAACATTGCACTGTATGTACAGACCCCGCCCCCGGCGTGTGCGCATCGCAACGCGGGGCGTCAGGGGTGGGTGCGGGGGTCGGTTACATTTTGTCGCTCGTCACTTCGACAGCCTTTAGTCTTGCAAAATTAGGTCAACGGGACGCCCGTACGTCACGTTCCACGCCGTTACTATACCCGTGTTACGTCGCGCGCGCTTCATAATGGTCATAATGGATCAACATTAGAATAGTCCAATGTTGAGTTCACGTCTATGATGCGAGTGTATTACATGTCTGGTGAAAATATGGAAGAGGCGAGGCGCATGTATTCATTACCAGACCACCTAGAATTCACTCACCCCAAGTGCCTTCACCAAACACAATCCCAGCTGTAGTACAACGCTTCATAGGCTTCGATCAGTTTAGATAGGTGATAAGGTGAAAGAAACACATAAGTGAAACTAAAAGACAATGTGTGAAAGGTGTAAATTGATTGTGTTGTAGGCAGCAGACAGCAAAGGTAAATGATTTGGTTTATTCATTATTGAATAGGTACCTACTGTGATTACATTCTTATAAGTTTGTTAGAAATACGAAAGTACTTAACTTCCCCATTGTTAAAATCTTCGTCTAGTTATTCAAAAGATAATGTAGGTACCTATGACTAATAACGAAACTAATAATTCTTAGTTTATCGTTTTTCTTCTACAAGTTCATTATGATTTCGTGAACCCACAGCTTATTTCGACGATTTTTGATTCTAAGTCCGAGTAATGTACGAAAGAATGATTGAATAGGTATAGCTATTTAGTTACATACGTTTATTGTTCTAATTATTTTTTACTGCACTTCACGGTTGGCGTAGTGGTTTAAGCGATGTTTGACACAACACTTTGTGTGATTCATAAATTGTTGTTTCGACTCTTGTGTCCGTTAGTGGTAGGTTTGCAATATCCTTCGTAACACAGGATTTAACACTCTAGTGTTAAATCGTAATCCTGTATCAGAGCCCCTCCCGCTACCTAGTGCGGGAGGGATTCTTAAAAATAAAACAAAAGAAGAAAAAAATGTCTTTAAAATTGTTGGCATCGTAATTAACTAAATCATGTTTACTAAGTAAATTACGTATCACTATCGGTCCACACTAACTACCTACAACCACTGTAGGTAACGCGGTAGACTGACAGCGCGGCGGCGCGCGTGGTGAGCTCACGACCGCGCGGCGCTCGAGAACACAACTCGAAATAATCGTGCGTTACTACGTATTTCCAACAGTTACTGACTTTTATAACTTTTTTGTTTTCGGTGCTAGGTGAATTTTGATTTTGAATATGAATAGAGGATTTTATTTCGGACATGAGGTTTTTTTTCCTAAACCAATAAAAAATCAGAAGGTATAGGAGATTTTATTGAAACACCGGGAATTAGAATTGAAAGTAATAAAAGTAGCGTTATTTAAACACACTAGGTTGTCTAGATTATTGGAAATGTACTTTAGATTGAGACCGTCAATGAGAAGTTCTAGGTACTATCTAAGATAGTTGTTTGAGTTAGACGACCCGGCATTTTCTCTTAATAGCAATATTAACATGTGGCATAAAATAAATAAATACAATTTAGTTTAAGCAGGAGAGCACATCCGATAATAGGCTATTTTTGATAATTTTCAAATTCGTCCTAGTGCTACCCTTGTTGTGCTAGAAAACCAGAGGTCAATTTTATTCATTATCCTCATAAAGAAACATATAGAGGCATTTAGTATCATTGGATAGGTTCAACATTTAAGCGCCAGTCTTATTGAGAAAACTTGAGAACAATTGATTACTTACTGTTGAACAATATTCAGCCATAGAATTTTAATCTTCGAGTTACTTGTAATTTGAAACTTGAAGCTCTTGATGGACAGCTTCATCCTTTCATCATTTGAACAAAGGCTTTCCATCTCAACGACTTATGTAAGAAGAAAGTACTTAGATCTTTTGAGATTAATACGAAATACTCGAACAAAGTTAAGCTCCACAAAACTATTCGGATATCTACATAAAACCAAGGACATAGAAGACATTACAAACGACTGGGGCACTTACAGTTTTTGCCAAACCCGAGAGAAGCACTGCTATTAGTTAGTTCATTAATCTTTCCTTACATATTAATGAGGCTATTTTAATTCTGTTAATGGAATTTGTTTTGAAAGTTTTGGAGTGGAAAGGTTTCTCACGATGTATCCTGTCGTGCATGCGCTGATCAAATTTCAATCTTACTAATACAACATAAGGTATATTGTTGAAGGAACGGTATGTCTTATAGAAGAATTTGCATAGCTTAAAATCCGGAAAATTGGTTCTTGGAAATCTGATTTCGGAAGTCTAGAAAATGTTTTTACTTCTTCAATTTGCACATAGATGTGTCTTTAAGGTCAATAAATGTTACTTCCAGTGAACAGTCTTATCTGTTAGCAAGATTGAACAAAAACTTCTTCTTTTTGTTACTTAAAAGTTATTAGCTTGGATGATTAACTCAAAGCACTTATTATAATGTAAGATCGATAGCCTAGTGAAGAGACTGAGAGAATCGACGGCGCGCACTAATGACTTTTCAGACTTATGTGAGTATTTATGAGTAATTTTCTAGTTACCGCTTGCCAAACGATGAAGAAAATATCGCGAGGAAACCTGAATGTCTTAGAGTTCTCCATAATGTTCTCGAAAGGCGTGTGAAGTCTGCCAACCGGCACTGACCGGTATGGTCCTTATCCTTCTCGTAATGTGAAGAGGAGAATAAATCAAAATTTCTAAGAGATCTACCTATAAGTATCATCATCATCATCATCAGCCTTTAACAGTCCATTGCTGGACTGGGCCTCTCCTTTGAAAGGAGGAATTGGCCTACTATACCTCGCTGGCCAAACGGGTTGGTATAGGGTTTGTATCAAGTTTTCCTTCTCTTACAGTGGTGTTCTCTGCATAATATGCTCCCTCTGTCGGCTCTTACGACACCCATGGAGTGATATGGGGTGGTAACAATCCGTATTCTTAATCCGTCACCACACGGACACCTGCCTATAATAATATGCCGTACAAAATTGTTTATTTGGAAAGTTGTTAGATTGATAGACGAGTGTTTCTACAGAACCCAAGAGTATTTTAACTTTAAGGATTCTTAGTTGTATTAGGTGTGCCGTACTTATTATGTATTGTATTGTGATGATGTAAATAATTAGTTAGTAATGGCATGATATTTTGTAAATATTTAAACGAAAACCAACTAAGTAGTATGTATTTTTTTTTTTTTAACCATTGCTGTCCCAATGTTGGGCAAAGGTCTCCTCCACATTCTTCCACTGGTCCCTGTCTTTTACCATATCTTGCCAGTCTTTAATAAAATTGTCCAAATCATCGCGCCATCTTTTTTAATACCATTAATATTATAAATAATTTTATTGCTATATTTTATGTAGGTAAATAGAATTATGTCTCACATGCCAGTAATAGTGAAGATGTGGCTACTAGTTTAACATGTACCCTACTATCTGTATACACCGATATTTTGAGAGCTAATAAATTATTTAAATGGTATAATAATTATCGTGATCAACGAAGCAGCCAAACAAACTGTTCAGATTTACAACATAAGTATAGAAGTACACTTTGAAAAGGAGAGCTTCACTGGTCAAATATTACAAAGGACAAAATATAACACAACCCAATGAAATAAAGCGCCGTCTGAAATAAGCTCGCTCAGTGTCGGTAAATATTGTTACTCTAATGTTGAAGCACACAACTCTGACGATGAACTGTAAATTGAAACTAGGATTACGGTGTTATATCACATACTTCCGAGATTCACTTGTATAAAACGGAGGTAAATTGTAATAGTAATTAAATCAAACATTTGTTTGCGACATGTCGTCTGCTATTGCGAGTCGATTACGAACATCTGCCTTTAAGGCACCACTAAAGAATTTAAACATAATAAAAAAATATACGCCTTTGAACCGGTTACATGAATGTTTATTATATAACATAATTATCTGTATAAATAGCAAATGTTTCAAATGAATGCCACCCGTGTCTAATTATGCTAATGTCTCAGCATAGTTTAAGCCATATTTCTCTTAAATTTATCAAAATCCGTTTACATTAAATAAGGCCAAGTTACACAGAAAAAAAACACACTTTGGCATTTTTAAATAAGTATGGATTGTTGTTTCAGACATTCAATTCCATGAAAAGTCAACCTAAATATAACGAGTAATTACCCAAATAATCAGTCATGCGTAGGCAAACAATCTAAAACGGGACTACAAAGGGGGATACAAAATAAACGGCCGAAATATTGTATTGTAGATAAATATCTTATTTATTTATACTAATATTACAATACCAGTTTCGCAGTTTTCAAAACCTTATCAAGGTGGCACAATCATGCTCAAAGAAGCCATTTAAAATTACCTCAAAGGCCGTAAAACTATTTGGAACAGATCTTGATAAGCCTTTACAAATAATTTGAATCGGTCATAGGGTAATACCTCAGAATAACCCCAACGTATCTGATCTTTTAACTAATTACTATTTATTCGCAGTCATGGGACAAGTTTGTGAGAATGTGTAATTAAGTTACTATTAATTACTTGAGTGGAGCTAGAACATCCAGATTGGGAAGATAGCTCGTGATTAAACTGTTCGGTAATTACTTCTAACCCTTGGAGAATTTAGTGCTGAGACTATTATATTATCGTTGTAATACACTCTTGATTTTGCATTAGTCTTGGCACAAGTAAATAAAATGTGAAAAAATCGTGGAGGAGGATGTCTATATCAATTGCGCGACTTAGATTTTGGGTTCTAATAGAACTATTTATGAAGCGGTTTATATCAATTGCATGCCAGAAATTTCTTGTTTTATACCTATCATCTTAGTTAATTTATCGACGTACTTTGGTAAGTAAAACAAAAGGCACTGTCATATATCACATACATAATCCCTAAAACAGTTTTAAGCTGATTAAGTTAAGTTTATCATTAGTAAACTTGAGAACCATAAAAGCGAAGAACTTTCAAACAGACCCGTTATTTTGCCCGAATATTTAATTTATTTAATTCACCACTCCTCATTGAATCTACATGTTCCTTGACAATTTGTAATAACTATGAAACTGTTTCACAGCTAGGAATGACGGCTCAAACGAGAAACAAATGAAGACATATCATATCTCGTATTTTTTTCAGTTCATAGAACACCTGTCAGCATAACGAAGTAAAAATACGTACGGAAGGGACAGAAAGATTCATTATGCCACTGCAGAATACCACTCAGGTACTTAAATAAAGAATATATTATATTAAGGATACTGGAACATTTCTCTTAAAGAAGAAATAATATTACTAAGGTAATATAAAAGGAGGTACAGTTAATGTTAAGATAATTTTGCTTGTGTGAGATTATGTAATGTATGTATATAATTTTTATTAGTAAAAATGTATATAATGTGGTTACATAAATACAAGTATGAGCGTATAGACCCTCTTATTTAATGAAAATCTTTGGCCTAACGTCAATCCCTACTTATATTCTATTGTTTTCTTCCTGATTTTACACTAAGTCTTATTGATCCCACTAAGTCTGGAATAGGAGTTGATCCGATTACTCGAATTTGTTATCAAACAATCGACGGTAACTTGTATTTTCATACGTGTTATGTATAACACGCCTTTGTATAACACAGACAGGTACACAATTAGTGTAAATATCTACCTAAAAGATTTTGGTGAACAAACTGAAGCTATTATGGATTGTTGACTAATATTTAATACTAGTTAGGAAGATACATTTATTACAAAGGACTTGATAAATATTGAGATAATAGCTTAAGCAAATAATTAAACGCAAATACATTTGAAAATGTTAACATTTCAAAAATAAATGTTTCTAGTAAATGTTAAAACAACTCAATACTGTAGTGCGAGTGCCAATGTATATACCAGTTCTACAGAGCATCCCTATGACTAAACAGACATACAGATGCACTCTTAATCTCGCATACAAATTAATGCAGCAATAAAATGGTGGATGGTAAGATTCACAAATTGATTGAAATGCTTCTACAAAATCGTATTTACAATTCTTATAAGTCATACTAGTAAGCTGTTTTAAGTATCAGTCATATAAATTCCGACCCTAAGATACCGTATCGCAAGGGATTTCACAAGCAAATGGAAACAAAATGCTCACTGGAAACAAACTCAGACGTTACACAAAGGGTTTTTCCATGTAGGAGTCGAATCTGTAACACTCGCAGTGTGAAGGAGTGATTCGAGTACTATACTTATTACCAGTCGAGTTTGTAGTACTACAAAGGTTATTTTAACGTGTTGCCGATTAGTTACATTGAAACAATGAAATTCTGTTCTGCAAAATAATAGCTAATAATTTTAACACAAAATTGTTTCTATTGTTTGACAGAAGCAATTATTGACTGGCATTTGGCATTCGGTTTGAATAAAGTCAAAATATTAGGCATTTAATCGCTATTAGTGCTATCAATTTATGGCACCAGTAAGAACATTTTCAAATCTAACTGCTGAAATTGTAGTCCTTTCTTCCGAGAACTTACTGGACAATTAAATAAGATAAGAAGGAAGATTATAAAACAGCGAAAAGCATAATATAGAATACTAGACGATCCCCGCAGCTGCCGTCAAAAATTTAATTTTAATACAACCGTTTCTACTCGATCTTTTGGGAATTGCGAGAAATCTTCGTGCATGCTTACGGTTCTCAAAGAAAATACATGGCAAATTTCTGTTCCTTACGCCAAAATCAGGCAGTAACGCAAGAATATTATTTTGTGTAAACGTAGGTATAGTTTTGGAAAGTTGAACGGGTAAACTAAAGCTGATTTTACGTTTAGTTTTGGTGATAGCACTAAATAAATCTTTCATATATTTTCACGACAACTGACACAATCTCTACCTAATACAGCAGCTAGTTTCAAATGAATTAAAGCCGTGCTTTAAGCAAATCTTAGGTAAGTATCTAAATATTGCCCAAGCAACATCACTCATACTTAAAAGATGGTAATGTTATTTCAGAATGACAATACGAAGTTTACCTAGAATAATAAGAATAAATGGGCTTGGCACGCGTCCAGAAGGCATCCGTTAAATCCCACGTATTTGGGTTATTGTACATTCGCCACAAAGTAAATTCGTCACATTTTGTAAACTCCATACATTGAAAGTCACTTGCATAAAAAATATGTGTAAATTCGTCACAAGTCTGCATAGGTACATATTTTTTGCATAAAGTACTGGTAGAAAACAAAGTTATTGATTTTTAGCGCTCGAAATAAAAATTATTTCTAATTTTTTTTTCTTCTGCACTTCTGCACATGCTATCACGCGCTCGCTCCTTCGCTGTATCTATTTTTTCTAGCCACACCGCCGATCAATGGATCACTTCTGTCATCCAGTGACTCAATTGACCTTGGGTGTTCTGTTACAAATGTGATCTTCTTAATATTGTAATTATTATAGAGTTATAAGAACATAATATTTTAGATCGACGGTAGTTGCTAAGATTGGTGCAAATGATTGGTTTCTGAAAAAATGGATCTTAATCAGTGGAGCTCAAGCTCCGGTGGACATGGTGTAAGTATATTACCTATTATTTAATGTAGTATTTGTTTTTAAAAAGAGTATATATTATGGCTGAAATTTCCATTTGGTCGTTGCTTTGGAAGTTCTATCTATTTTTGGAGATAATACTCATAATTAATAGATCATTTTTTACAAATTTTTAAGTTGCGGAGATTCATGGTTTACGAGTATAATATTATAAAGTTTACGTACATATTAGAAACTAGGACGCCATTTGCAAATTTTTAGGTTAGATAAATTGTCATGGTAGACGTCAAAGTTGACATTTCACGTTCCGTTTATGGTAGAGGTGTATTTATTTAATATTATGTCACATTTTTAACTTTAAGGTAATTCTATTTTCCTTGTTTATTAATAATAAATTTCCTTGTGTTCTATTCTCACTATATGAATAAACCAAAAATACCCAAAACTACCATAGTGAGCGTGCTAATGACAAGATAGATTACAGTTAAATGTCAAATCTAGACATTACAATGACAAATGATGGATTTGACAGATGATCATAGGTCTAAGGATGATGTTGCCATGTCTTGAAATGAAATCGATTATTTGCATCGATTTTTGGTCTTGATCAATTTAATTTTTATGTACCTAACTTATTTTATTTTGCACTTAAATTAAAACATGAATATAATAATTGCGATATTTTCAGATCACATAAAATTTACGAAATATAAAAGAGGACAGCGAGTGCTTGTGAGACATGCTTACATGTACAATTTGCATCGCGAAAATAAATCTGTAAGTGTATGGAGATGTTTTAATCGTTCGTGCAGCGCAATTCTCAAAATTTTGGAGAATATTGACATCAGAATATTGCATGAAGCGGCCCACAAGTGTCAACCAAATATAGAATAAACTGAAGTTATAAAGATAATAAACCTTTGTAAGGAAGCAGCAGCGAACACAAGTACACCTATGGCTCAAGTGTATGAAGAAGCTTTTCAAACAACCAAGGATGCGGGTTATGAGATATTAAATGCCATACCGAAATTTTCGAACATTTCGCGAACACTATTCAATGTGAGGAATCGTGAACTAAACGTGCCCAAAACAAATTTTTCAAGATGCGAAGATGTTATTATTCCACAAAAATATAAACATTATTTATTATAATTCGATGATGACAGCGAGCCTGAAGATAGAATAATAGCAATGAGACAACTCGTGAAACCATAACAAATATACAGACATTCTTTTTGGATGGCACATTTTCAAGCTACTGTAAACCGCATGCACCGCTGCGGCAAATCAGCCTATTGTAAGTAATACATATGTATACATATTACATAGTTTTAAGTGAAAATGTGATTTTTATGTAGATGCAAATTACCAAAAAAATATGTGATTATTACTGTGATTTAATTATCTTTGTATTGTTTTTGGTATAATTGTAATGTTACAGGCAAATCATGTTTATTTAGGATTAGGCATGTCACGCAGTCCTTGACTACACGGGCTCAAAAGCGCACAAAACCAGACAGATAATATTAC
This sequence comes from Euclidia mi, assembly GCA_944739405.2. Taxonomy (NCBI): domain Eukaryota; kingdom Metazoa; phylum Arthropoda; class Insecta; order Lepidoptera; family Erebidae; genus Euclidia; species Euclidia mi. Next base: position 22,252,677 of record OX123184.2, read on the forward strand.
CTTATATTTTAGCTGTAAGTAGAACTGTAATTTTTATGTGAATTTCTGTAATTATGAAAAAATAAAAAAATAACGTTTTATTCTTCATTGTTTGATTTTTCTGCTGTCTGTACGGAAATAAACAATATGGCGGATTTACTTTCATATAAATAGAGTTGTGACGAGTTTACACATACATTTTTGCGTGGCGAATTTACTTTATGTCGAATGTACAACAACCCACGTATTTAACTACCTATGCCTACACAAACAAAGCACAATTTTATGGACACTAATTGTGTCTCAGTTCTAACCACTTCTCTGATAATATAATTTAATTTTATTTTGTAATGCTATTTTGATAAGGAATTGTCTGAGAAATAAGATGTTTATTTTTAAGTCAAGGCCTGTTGTAAAAATATTTCCTATATTTCAATCAGTCAACACAAAACGCAGCCACACTCTAAACTACAATTTACGAACCATAATAATAAACCACAAATTGTTGTTTCGTGTCGGTGTTCCTTTTAGGAGGAGGAGCAGGCAGCAACTTGCAGGCACTCCTTCCAGGAGTTATTCATATTGCAAACTTTGTCTTTAAAATATCCCTACAACCTCAGGCTACAAGAGCTCCTCGTAGATCTAAGAATTTACTACGGGAGTAAAGATAAGGTAAAAGGTAATACAATCTTGTATCCTACATCAAATATACAGCTTTTAACATTTGAATATCTTTCATAGGCCAACAGTTGAATGTATGCCAAAACCTTACCTTAACAATATTTCCTCTTCTAAACCAATGCCTTAGACTAAAGTAAATACCAACCTAACGTCAGATTATCTACTCCCTTCGTATTTGTTATGCTTTTTACTTTCAGCGAGGATATAACACTGTATAAACTCGGACAGGTAGCACTGTATAAAGAAACATCAAGACTTCCCAAGCCTTTATTTCGCTATAAATTCTTGTTCCGCTCATGAATGTCCGGCTTCATATTTTTGCTGCAATCCTTTGTATAAAGTTGAGTTTGGTTTAGTTTCTTAAATAAATTGCGGCGGAAAGTAACTTGGAAACAAATGAGCTTTTCATCGCATTAAATTAAATTTGGGCTGTCATTTTTCGGTTTGGTTTACGCCGGTGGTTTTGGGGTATAATCTGCGTTTATGTTGACTATTTATGAGGTTTTGGGTTTGATGCTCAGATGGAACAAAATGTAAAAATCAAAATTTTGAGTTTTATATACTTTCAAATATGTTTTATCACTCTGACCTTTGTAACAGTTATATACACATCTGCCTAGTTCTATGGCAGTTTACGTAAGGCTAATTCTAAATAATTAGTTACTACTTCTTTTTTTTTTGCCTGTCTCCCCCAAGAGGTAGGCAGAGGCGTAATATTACACCCACATTTCGCCATTCATATTTTGGTCCCACTACTTCTTTAAGTAAGATAAAACTTATTTCAACAAAAATAAAGCGGGTGAAACCGCGGTCAATAGCTAGTTAAAAATAAAATTAACTTTCTCATTTTAATATAACACACAGTAACAAGATAAAAAATATTTAGACACAATAAATCATCTTTATCGTATCGAGCTCACGTTCTTATTTTGCAAATAGAATACATTTATTTCTTTTTCAAACGTAAGTACATTACAGGGTCTTGAAATCAATTGGTATCCAATACATCTTGTTTAGAAAATCTTACGATAATTGGTTTCACTTTATCACAATATGAATTTGTACGATCAGCATAGTATATTATTTAAGAGACTAACAGCCAACCTCACAAAATTTTTTAAGAACCTTTAACGTCCTCTCCACTCTTCTTCCATAAGTTCTTATCTTTACCTTCCTGGAAGTCAAGGTAGCAGAGCCTTGATGATTTCAGCACGAATGGGCCGGCTCGACCGGGGAAGTACTACCCTCTCACAGAAAATCGACGTAAAGTAACAGTACATAAACTGTTGCATTTCGTTCGGTGAGTGAGAGTGCCGGAGGCCCTATCCCCTTTTCCTTCTCCCTCATCCTATCCCTTTTCCCAACCCCAAGGGGCGGCAACGCACTTGTGACTCAGGAGTCACAAGTGCGTTATGAATTATAACCCCACAGGTGGGGTTGCTTATAACCCCACCCTTATAACCCAAATTAATTATAACCCCACAGGTGGGGTTGCTTGTGTCCATGGGCGGCGGTAATTGCTTACCATCAGGCGATCCGTCTGCTCGTTTGCCGCCTATAACCATAAAAAAAAACAATCCTTTTTGAAGGATTCTAGCTCATCCCGCCATCTGCGACTAGGCCTGCCGCGATGTCTCCTGCCGTTAACGGGGGTCCATAGGTTTGTTAATTTGGCCCAATTGTCATCTGACATGGGACAGATATGTCCGACCCAGCTCCATATAAGCGTGGCAACTTTTTGAGTGACGAATGTTAGTTCATGAATATTATCTAATACTTGGTAAGTACTGTTCGTGAGGTAACATATTAAGAAACACATTCAGATGTTTTTATTTTGTAATAAAAACATCTGAATGTGTTTATAGATTCTATTTTTTTACTTAAATAAACCCCCAGCAATTAATTCCTTTTATTTTCATAAATAAACTGTTCTTATTATGTTGATGAAATATTGTAGGCAGAAAACATATCTTCTGTGAAGTAAATAATCTTTGCAAATGGCAATAAGCAGCCAGTAGCGTTAGAGAACTATTGGATACTCATTGGTAAGATGCCAGAACTTGTTGGTGTTGATTGGCTATAACATAGATAAAGTAATATAATAATAACTAGACACTGTAAGTCATTGGCGCTGCTTGCGCCTGCGTGTTGCGCTAGTACGATTAGACGTCATACATTAGACAATTTGAACAAAATATTTATAGGGAATGCTCCGTCTATCGTTAGAGTATATGTCAAAGTCTGCGACCCATTTGGAAAACCTTGACAAATGTTTATCAAACCAAAAACCAATTATCGAAGCAGACGTAATAAAAACACTAGCCGCATACGAGACATACGCACTCACGCGTCATGAGCCTATCATTCATCGAGTACCTAAGGCACTATTTATATTATTATAACATCACGCTATGAGCCTTGGGTGCAGAGCGGTAGTCTTAAAAACGTGGATATAACTGCGTGCTCAGCTAGTATAAAACAAATTGTAAATTAATCATCATATCAGCCAAACGACGTCCACTGCTAGACATAGGCCTCCCCCAAGGTTCTTTACACAGACCAGTCTTCTCTTCTCCCGCATCCAACCGCCTCCCGCGATCTTGACGAGATCGTCGGTGCACCTTGCGGGGGGCCTACCTCTGTTGCGTCGTCCATTACGTGGCCGCCACTCCAGAACCTTTCTGCCCCAACGGTCATCGGTTCTTCGAGTTATGTGCCCTGCCCACTGCCACTTCAGCTTGGCTATCCGGAGAGCTATGTCGACGACTTTGGTTCTACTGCGGATCTCCTCATTTCTGACTCGATCTCGCAGGGAAACTCCAAGCATAGCTCTCTCCGTCGCCCTCTGAGTGACCTTGAGCCTTCTGATAAGGCCCATAGTGAGCGACCACGTCTCTGATCCGTAAGTCATCACTGGCAACACACACTGGTCAAAAGGTCAAACTGGATCACTGGTCTGAGATACTACGGGATATCGGACGAGAAGATATGTCATAACATCCCAAACGCTGCCCAACCTGGATTCGACGATTGAACTCCTTCTCGAAGTTGGACCTACCTAATTGGACTACTTGTCCCAGGTAGATATACTTGTCGACAACTTCGAGCGTAGAGTTCCAAACCTGAATAGGAGCAGGTACAACATAGGTTGGGTTTTAGTCTTGACATCTCCAAAGCCTTCGATAGAGTCTGGCATCGTGCGCTTCTTTCCAAGCTTCCAGCCTACGGCTTGCCGCCTCGATTGTGCAACTGGGTTGCCAGCTTTTTGAATGAGCGCCGTATACGAGTCCTTTGTGACGGTGAGTCATCGAAGTTTCTCCAGGTGAACGCTGGTGTGCCTCAGGGGTCCGTGTTATCGCCCACGCTTTTTCTTCTGCATATCAATCATATGCTCACTTTTGGGGGCATACATTGCTATGCAGATGACAGTACTGTACATGGTCGATATATCGGACACCCTGCGGCTAAGCAAGCCGATACTGAGGAGTATAGGCAAACACTTGTTGCTGAGCTTGACCGGGTTCTGAATTGCATCTCGCATTGGGGTGATGAGAACCTGGTCGAGTTCAACGCCAAGAAAACACAGGTGTGCGCATTCTCAGCCAAGGTATCTCCATTCCTTCACCATCCCTCTCTTCTGGACACTCCACTACCGATTCAAGACAGCCTCAATATCCTAGGTATGGACATACGCAGAAATCTCAACCAGAAGAACTACATCGAGGGTGTCATCAAATCCGCATCTCGGAAACTCGGAGTCCTGAACAAGGTGAGGAGGTTTTTCACGCCGGAGCAGTTGTGTCTAATATACAAGACCCAGGTTCGCCCCTGCGTGAAATACTGCTCTCACCTTTGGAATGACTCCGCTCAGTACTTATTGGACGCCCTCGATAGGTTGCAGCGGCGTGCTGTCCGTATCATCGGGGATCCAGAGGCCACTAAGACTCTTGAGTCACTGCAATTACGCAGAGACGTGGCCTCAGTGGCTGTCTTCTACCGCATCCATCACGGTGAGTGCTCCGAAGAGCTCTTTCAACTAATCTCACCCTCTCCTTTCCTATCCCGAACGACACGTGCTAGGTTGAGGTGCCACTCTTACACGGTAGAACAGATACCGTCACGCACCAAACGGTTCGGCGCCTCTTATCTCTGCCGTACCATTAAGATGTGGAACTCTTTACCAGTCCACGTGTTTCCCTCCACTTATGATCCCGGGTCCTTTAAGCGGGGCGTGAAAAAGCTTTACTCAAGGCCGTCAAGGTAAGGGCCATCATGCCATAATGCCATGCTGGCTGCTGGGATGATGGCCATCACTATGGGACTTCACTGACTGCTAAACATCATGCAGCATGGAGTCAATTTGTGGACGAAAAAAATGGACGTTCGACATGATTTTCGTCTGCTCCATGTTCATCTTAAGACCTACTTGTTGGGAGACCCTACAGAGGCCATCGAGCATTGCGCCTAGGTCTTCCATTGTCTCAGCCATGACTACGATGTCGTCTGCGAATCGAAGGTGAGTGATGTACTCGCCGTTGATGTTGATGCTGAGTCCATTCCAGTCCAAAAGCACCTTTCTTAAAGAAAAGCACCACTACACCTCTGTGCCACGCCTATGGTGTTTTACCCTCGAGAATGACGGAATTAAATAGTTTCCGAAGGGCTTCTCTAGTGGGTGTACCGCTGGCCTTCAGAAGCTCGCTCGTAATTCCGTCATCACCCGGCGCCTTGTTGTTTTTGAGCTGTTTGAGAGCCACACTAATCTCGTGCACGCTGACGTCCGGGATATCTTCGGTATAGTATCGGGTCAATCCAGCTCTAGGGTCTGACGCTGGAGTACTTGCGGGTTGTTGCGTTGTCGTGTATAGCTGTCCAATGAACCAATGAATTAATAATGGTTGGATAATATAAGTAAAGTATTACTTCTTCTTCTTGTCCTTATCCTATACCATAGGATGCCCGCAGTTAGACCCGCGTTATTTAAGGCTACTGCTCCGCTCCCGTCGCTCACAGCGCAATGTTATATAGCCTATAGCCTTCCTCGATAAATGGGCTATCTGTTGTCTTTATCCTATACTAGAGGATGCCCGGGGTTAGACCCGCGTTATTTAACCCCTCGCATGCCCCGCTCTAAAAGACATTTTCTTCGGTAGTGTCCAGCCATTTTGAGGATGTAATGTTTATAAGATCCTAGATTACAAAACTTTAATTTTCTCGCGTTAGGTGTAATTATATGACGTTAATTTTAAACCGTATACAGTTCAGAAGTTACTCTATATGAGAATTATATTAAAATAGCTTACCTTTAACCTTTTCATGTCAAAAAAAATTTATAAATGCAGGTCGCTTTGTTTTTTCTTACACCATGTAAAACATTTTGCCACAATACACATAAATTATTCACGAAATTCACTTTCTCTCTGCACTAATATTGACACAGGTAGACGACGCAACGGTTATATACATTAATTTAGGACAGGTCACCGATATTACTTCACAATAACCATTTATTCATAGTAGCGAAAAAATTGCGCCATTTTGACGGTCCGACGGAAAACATTTCTCACGCATAAAACATATTTATACCTATTTAAGGCAAAAACAATACGAAATGTCTAATTAACAATGGATTCTAAGACAACTTTGTGAGAAACTTATCTATATTTAGTAAAGTTATTAATAAATACTTACATATAATTATTTAAAATATGGAGGACAGCTAGCGGCCAAAGCCCGAAAATTGCATCACAAAAATTACTAACACTTTTTTTATTAATGTTTTAATACCTGGCTAAAACAAATATATAAAATATATACTTCACAAAATTGTTAGGGGAAGAGAGGGCAAGATGGTTCACTTAAATTAAGTAATGTAAAATAAAAAATCCTGTTAGAATACAAAGTAACGTTTAATATTCATAAAATCAACTATCATTAAACTTTCATATTAATTGAACAAATGTCTTTAATTTTTATCACAATCGTAAAATGAGATCAACAATAGAAATTTTTGATTTGATTCATCTTACCCTATACTATCGGGTAAGACGGTTCTATCGGTCGGGCAAGACGAATCAGAATGTGTCAACCCCTATTTATCTTGACAGTCGTCACAAAAATATGTGCCTATTCCAAGATACGCAGAACAGGCTTCGTGAGTCCAGTCCTTGCAATCTGAGCATTGTATCCAGTCTTCAGCTGGAGGATGGAAATATTGTTCCTTACATACCGTGCAATAATAATCACGCACAGTTTGGGCAGCAGTTCGCCCCGACTTCTTTGATTTTATTTTAGATGTAGAAGGTGTTTGGAGGTTTGTTGATGATAGGGCATTCTCCTTGCCCAAATTTTTCACAGCACGCTGTTCAGCCTTCTGAAATCTTTGCTTTTGGTCCACCTTTACAGGCTTGGATGTCAGAATCTCAGCTTTTAGGCTTTTTCTCTTTCTTTTAGTCATTTTTTGACCTACAGCTGTTGGAATTGGACGTATGGACTTGAAAACATCCTCAGCAGATGTTTGAGAATCAGCAGTTATGACAGTGGATACTACTGACGGTGATGGAGGAGGTGTCCTATGGCCTGGTAATTGTAAGCCAGTTGTTGACATGACCGCGTTGACATGACCACTGTTAATTAGAATAGTATTAGTGTCAGAAATAGAAGATTCTTCTATTTGCGGTTGGTCAGTAATTGAAGCAGGGTTAAAATCACAGTCTTGAAACATATTTCTGTTAAATGGACATATTCCTGTAGTTCGAAATCCACTAATCGAATTCATTGGGGTGGCACCTTTTAAGTAAGCAGGATTAAATATAGAAGCCACATCTAGTTGAGCAATCGATCTACCTGGATGTGCTTTGTGAAATGTAGCGATTTCTTGCTCGAAATACTTCTTGATAGGTCCATATACAGCAACGTCTAGAGGTTGTAGCTTATTTGTAGTGTGTGGTGGAAACGATAGAAATATTATATGATGTTTAGTAGCATACTCCAGGGCAGGGTAATATTTATGTGATTCATGGTTGTCTAACAAAAGGAGTAACTTTTTTTGTTCTGTTGGTCGTGTCTTTTCGACTAAAAATTCTAACCAAATCAAGAATATTGGACCAGAAATCCAGCCTGAATCAGATACAGTGCCTTGTGATCCCGGTGGAGCTCCATCAAGGAGACGTGGAACAAATCGTTTCCGCTTGAAAATGAAAAAAGGCGGCAGGAACGACCCTGCAGCATTACAGCAGCAAACTACTGTAGTCAAAACTCCTCTTTCTACGCTAGAGATTAAGCCAACCTGTCGTTTGCCATAGGTAGAGAGAATTTTTGGTGGCTTAGTAGTTGATGAACGAATACCTGTCTCGTCCATATTATAAATTTGGGTAGGATCCAATGAGTGCTTATCAACCAATTCTTCTAAAAGATCATAAAATCTATCTACCTGGGGACGGTTAAATCCACGGGCTCTAGCCAATGATGTAGGTTCAGGAGTTCTTAATACAATTGAGGTATGCCTCTTTCGAAACCCTGATAACCAGTCTTTACCAGCACAACCTGTTGGAAATCTATCACCTTTACCAAGTTTTTGAGCGAATTCTCCAACAAGTTTTTTGAAATCAGTTGGTGTTAGACCATAAAATAAATCATCCATCCTTGTGAGATATTTCTTTAATTCGTTTTCCTCTTCAGCTGTAAAAATTGGTTTGAACCTACCTAAATGTTTGGTAGTAGATTGCGTCTTATAATGCCTCAATAGTGTGCTAAATGGAATATTATACTTTTTTGCTGCAGCTCGAACGGAGGTCCGACTTGCCTCTTCCATAGCCCGTTCTAAGTTTTTTTGTGTCTAATCACCTCTTTTGGTTTTTCTTTTGTAATTTGAGACCATCTAAAACAAAATTAAAATAAATGTTTACGGAATCGGGTAAGATGAATATAGGAGGGTAAGATGAATATGCCTATATTCATTTTGCCCGCTAGGTTACTTTTCGAGTAAAACATAACCTAAATTAGTAATGATAATATTGTTGGAAAAATCTTTTAAAATACATCAATTTACAATAAATGAAGCAACTAAAACAAACATAATATATTACCTAGGTGATTAATTACGTTAGAAATCTTAAAACTTACCGTAGCGAAATATTTTACTGGCGAGAGTTCGTACTGTTTTTGGTCACTGACGTGCGTGCTCTCGCCTTAGCGGTCCTTTTCGTACTGGCCTCCGGACCCCCACCTCGCCGCGCGTCCACTCGCGTTAGGGCCGTGTATGTACGGAGTAAATTGATCAAAATATTATAATGATTCGTGTTGCCCGCCATATTCATCTTGCCTTCCCTTCCCCTAATAATTTGATATATAGTACTAATAGAATCACTTAGCGTTTGCGATGAGAATACATTTTTGAAAAATCACAAATCCAACTTAGTTCATCGCCACAGCTCAATATGGCGGCACGGAGAAAACTGAGCACCGAAATCAGCAATTTTATAATTTTTCTCGGTTACAAACTTAGAAATATGGTAAAAATTGATGGTATTATGTTGGTTAATCTGTAACTAGTCGATGTACGTTTTTATTATTGTAACCAATCACACAACACCGGAGTGAAGTTCACTCAAATCCTTATGGGCACACCGTGCCCGTAGGACACTACCGGCCTATTTATCTTACGGGCACACCGTGACCGTAGGACACTCAAGGGGTTAAGGCTACTGCTCCGCTCCTGTCGCTCATAGCGCAATGTTATATAGATATAGCCTCGATAAATGGGCTATCTAACACTGAAATAATTTTTCAAATCGGACCAGTATTGCCTGAGATTAGCGTGTTCAACCAAACAAACAAACAAACTTTTCAGCTTTATATAATAGTATAAGATTACTTAGGACTGGCGCAGAATGTATTTGTCTTCCATTTTTTCTATCCTACGTCTTTTTAACATTGATTACCTTTTGTTCACAAAATCTATCCATCTTGCCTCAAAACTACTTTTATTTTAATAAACAATCAAAATGTATACACTGTGGTCGTTTTGTCTAATGTTGGACCAACGTGTATAAACGCATAATACTTCGGTTAAATAAAATGTTCTCCACGTCAACTATGAGAATTTATCGCACTTTTGTATGATGATTTATATGAAGCCGTTCCAAAAAGTAATTTAGAAAGGTATTGTTGATTTTATGGCTGTTATTACGACTTTAATTTATTGTTGTTATTAACTCCTTTTGAAGCTCTGGAATTATATCTTTTCGTTGAGAAAGTAAACACGATGGATTAATATTATCAAGGTACGATATTATTTTCACAAGATACGTCTTATTACTGTATATTATATACGTTGATAATAAACAGACATGTTTATGTGAAATAATGGCAAAAGCTTCTTCATTAAAAAAACATTTTGTATGTAATATATCAACAATAATTACTGTACGCCCAAGGTTGTAATTTGACATGACGTACTACTAGAGAAGCTTGCTGCTTCACTCGCGTAAATACGTGCTAATAGGAACTATTTAAAATAATTCAGCCTTTCTCGAGACTTCAGCTTACTCCAAATCTGATTCCATCAAATTAAGTCTAATATTGAAATCGACATATTAAATTTCGTGTACTATTCAGACATGATCAAAGCAGATTGGATATCTTAATTCTATTAACTGAATACTAAACTGCGTAACTACAATCTGTTCCAATTAGTTATTAAGTGATAGGCTAATTTTTCAATCAATACTGCCTCAGTTTGTACCTATTCCATATGTCTAATATTCATTATCATTATCATCTAAGTAAATGTTTGGAGATTTGGATCGCTTGAAGTTAAGGATACATTTTCTTACATGGCTTGGTCGTGAGCTCCATTTCTAAAAGTTGTATTAATGTGCTCTTTTGAACACCTATTTTGTACGTAAATTTTGGTAAGTAAATCGTTTATAGATAAAAGTATGTTTTCGGAATTATGAACAAATAATGTTATTAATCTTTGTCTCCCAATATTAAGATGTTTATGTCCCTTGAGAAGTCCGAGCGATAAATTAAAATATCTTATCAGTAAGCACAAATTTCATACTACATAGGATATTGACTATTCTCCCGTATGTCTCGTATGTACGTTACACCACATTAAAAGCTTATTCAATATAAAAGTCCCTACAGACTTTTATTCGTCTTGTCCATTAGAAGTATATTGGTACTAGATATGAACGCCTTGAAGATTAACAGGCCGACCTCACTCTATCGCCGCCGATTAATTATTTTATGGATAGGACTACCCATGTATGGAGGCTTAATGAAGCTGAAGCTCTAAAGAAAATTGCTATTTATTCTGGATAAAAAAAATTAAAGATATCTTATGTAAACAGTTCGACTTTTTAGAATGTATGAAAGGAATAGCTAGATATATAAAATATATAAAATATCTGAGATTTTCTCAATTGGCAGTTCTTTCATACTTTCCACATTGTGTCTTGCTCGGGCAATATTAAAACTATGTATACCTATATCAATTACAAACCATGTGGGTCACATCATAGTGCGTATTTTTGTGTTATATTTTGTATGAACAAGCATTTCAATTATATAATCAGCAATGCGCTAACTATATACTGTTATACTGTTGTGCATGTTATAAAAATAAATGCATACTCATTCATTCATCAAGTGAGCCTCAAAACTCAACTATATATTATGTATACAGCACGTACCTACCACAAGAAAGTAAGAAGCTCATATAAAAAAGTCATCAGACCGTGATCCGATTAGTTGGTTACAGTTCCAAAATAATGACTACGTAATGAGTGGAACAACATTAGAGTGGTCAAGAAATGTAGAACTATAGTATGATGCGACCCATTCCTTGATAAATTGAGTTTATATTTCCTCATCCTGTAGCAAGACAATATTATCATTACGCGCGGACTCGAATACTTTCCCGCTCGCACACCGACTATCTGTTTCACTCAACGTGCATCGCATACGACGTCATCGAAGTGGTGGGACAAGACCCGCCTATATAAGCTCATGCGCGTCGTTGATTTATTCATTCGCTCGCTAGGCGACTCAGAGTGCGATAGCCCCGCAGTCCACTCTGGTGTCCAGTAGGCATAGCGAACCTGATCGATAGCCCCGCAGTCATCAGGTTAGCTAAGTATCGAGGTTTAAAGAGCGATAGCCCCGCAGTCCTCTTTAGACACTCGCGAAGCGTAGGGAGGAAGTGAAGAGCGATAGCCCCGCAGTCCTCTTCGCCCCTCACATAGGGTTAATACGTATATGCATAAGTATAAGTTGGTAAATGTATGTATGAAGAAATATAGAATAAATGGTCAAAGCTACCCAAGAAGTCTATAATTTCTACACTGGTAACCCTATCGCCCTACGTTTGGCGCCCAACGTAAATGAAGTTAGCTACAGATGTCAAGAGGATATTTTGAGATATTGTGAAATACCCACTACGCAAATAATAATATCGGAAGAAATTACCTTCATCATTTGGATAATATTTTGCAACTACCTTCATTTATAAATAATTTGATACAAATACCCACATATTGCAAAAATCAGTAGGTACCTGTATTTGCAAATATACATAATGGCTGAATCTAAGGATTTGTCACCAGACACTGTCAAGCAATTGAGTGAAATACTAAATAAACTGCAATTAAAAACAATGTCGACGAAAACTTTTGCGCAATGCCATGCTAAATACAACGGTGAACGTTGTCACGACAAGGTCGAGGAGTTTTTGACAAAGATCACGGTTTTCAAGAAGGTGGAGAAAATTTCCGACGAAGACGCGTTAGAAGGCCTTTCATTGGTGCTCACAGAAAAAGCAGCTACTTGGTGGACTGGTATTAAACCGAGTATCAAGAAGTGGAATGCGGCACTTGGAGCGATACGGTCGGCTTTCGCACCACAAAAGCAACCACATGAAATTTATTTGGAATTCTTTGCAAAAAAACAAACGAATGAACCAATCGACGATTTCGTTTGCGAGAAACGGGCCTTATTGGCGCAGTTGCCAGCCAAACGGCACAAGGAGGACGAGCAGTTGGATATGGTGTATGCCTTATTAAAACTTCAATATAAAAAGGACATCGCCCGTGAAGACGTCAAATCGTTCGACGAGCTCTTGCGACGCGGCCGCCATATTGAAAATTTGACTAAAGCTGGGGATGGATGTTCTCAAGAAAGGAAGCAGCCTTTGCGGTGCACATTCTGCGGCAAAAAGGGTCATGCCTACGAAGTCTGTCGGAAGAGACTTGCTGATGCCACTAAGGAAATTAAGGTGACAACAGCGAAAGAAAAAATTGCCTGCTATGGTTGTGGTGCTCCTGGCGTGTACAGAAGCAGATGCGAAACTTGCAAAAACAAAGAAACGCCACCAAAGCCAGTTTCGTTTTACACGATGCAAACTACGCTGGAGAATAAGGCCAAGATCCCTACTGTAGAGATTTCTTTTAAAGGTGATGTCGGTTACGCTCACATCGACACAGCTGCAAGAACTAGTATCGCAGGAACACAACTACATAAGGCACTGATCCGTAAAGGTGTACAATTTACGGAGTGCGAGGCTGAGGTCATGCTTGCTGACGGTAGTAGGAAAATGTCTACGCTTTTGACTGCGCAGGTAGAAATTGTTATTGGACAACGTACACTGCCGATTTCTCTCACCGTGTTGCCGGAAGCGAAGGACAACAGAACCTTACTAGGTATCGATTTTCTCGAATCATCGGGAATCGTTTTGAATTTACCGCAGAGATGCTGGTATTTTATTGATGAACCTGGAAGAGTTCACAAAATTTTACAGTTGAGCAATGATCGAATTCCGCTCAAAGCTACAAAAGCGTTAAATTTCGAGGATGAATCGGACGAAAGGGAACCAATTCACGATTTTTTGAAGTGGGCTCGGGAACTAACCATGGTCTCGCCCATGGCTGAAACACCATCACCACTGAGGGACCTAGAAAGTCCGCCAGAAGCAAAAAGACCACGTTGGACATTACACAAGCTGGACACACCGCCACGGCCAGTACGCCCGCGTGAACCAGCTGACAAAAATTCTTTTATAGACCCACGTGTTAATTACGTACCAATAAATCCTTCTCACTTGTATTCTATTGATATTCATTTACAACCTAATGAAGGCACTTTACTTACCAAAGATGAACGACAGATTTTCAATAACTTACTTACCGAATATAGTAGTATCTTTGGTAAGAACACAAATCCTACCCCATTTGCTGAGCACAGAATAGACACAGGCAATCATACTCCTATTAGTGTGAGGCCATATAGATTATCACCTACTAGGCAACAACAACTACGGGAGAAAATAGATGAAATGCTTACAGATAATATTATTGAGGAATGTGACTCCTCATGGTCAGCACCAGTAATTCTTGTACCTAAGGGCAACAATGATGTCAGAGTCTGTATTGACTACAGGAAGCTAAACGAGATAACTAAACCTGATAGATATCCGTTACCACGTATTGATGACTTACTGCATCAAGCTAAAGCTATGCCATATATGTCTACAATCGATTTACAATCAAGCTACCATCAAATATGTGTACATCCAGATGACCAAGACAAGACAACCTTTGTCTCACCATTTGGAACGTTTCGATTCAAACGTATGCCATTTGGATTACGAAATGCACCTGCAACGTTTCAGAGATTAATGGATAAGTTTATAAGAGGCTTGAAGACGAAAGATAGCTGTGTAATAGCATATTTAGATGATTTGATCTTAAGATCAGTCAGCTTTATTCAACATATAGAAGACTTAAGGGAAGTATTTGAAAAACTTCGAATATATAACTTGAACGCTAACAGAAAGAAATGCAAGTTTGGTTGTTCTGAAGTAAAATATTTAGGACATTTAATTGTACCTGAAGGAATTAAGGCAGATCCTGGGAAAGTATCTGCTATTGCCAACCTACAAGAACCTAGGAATCTGAAACAATTGATTTCATTTCTGCAAACAGCATCTTGGTACCGAAGATTCATACACAAGTTCGCAGAAATTGCAAGACCATTAACTAACTTAACACGAAAGAAAGTTACTTGGCAATGGAATTCTGAAGAAAGTGAAGCCTTCGACAAGTTAAAGACTGCATTAACTACTGCTCCTGTACTGAAACAAGCTGACGAAAGTTTGCCATTCACAATAAAAACAGATGCAAGTCAGTATGCCATTGGCGCAGCTTTAGTGCAGGGGGAGGGCGAACATGAGCACCCTGTGGAATACGCAAGTAGATTACTCAGTCCAGCCGAATGCAATTATACAGTGACAGAAAAAGAAGCATTGGCAATAGTATGGGCTATATCACAATTTCGTGGTTACATAGAAGGTACACGATTCATAACAATAACAGATCACCAACCCCTTAAATGGTTGATGAATCTAAAAACCCCAACCGGACGCCTTGCAAGATGGGCACTCCAGTTACAACAGTATGAGTTTAAAATTCTGTATACGCCAGGTCGTACCAATGTTGTAGCTGACACATTGTCACGACCACCATGCCCAAATCACAACGAAAACTGCACGATTTGTAGCATAGAAATGGCACTTCCAAGACTGAATGAAAAACAAATACGAGAAGAACAGTTTAAAGATAACGATTTGAAATTGATAATAGAAACATTAGAAAACGAAGACGAATCAGAAAAATATTCAGAATACGTTAAAAAAGGATTTCTGTTACATAAAGGAGTTTTGTATCGTTACTCACCAGATCAAGACGATGATAATGCAAAGCTGCTTATCCCAAGACACGAAATACCTAATATCCTAAAAGCCTATCATGATGCTCCCACTGGTGGACACATGGGTGTTGAGCGCACACTACAACGTGTTACCAATAAATTTTACTGGAAGGGAATGCGAAAAGACATAATCAAATACATTAAAACATGTGTTGATTGCCAAAAATATAAACCTTCAAATCAAAAACCAGCTGGATTATTTCAATCCACACCAAACAGCCACAGATTTGAAGTTCTATCAATTGATTTGTTTGGGCCGCTACCAAAAGGACCTTATGGAGAAAAATGGATCTTTATAGTAGAAGATACCGCCTCTAGATGGGTTGAAATTTTCGCTTTAAAAGAAGCTAGTTCTGAAAATTGCGCATCCATATTAATTAACGAAATATTCTTACGTTATGGATTACCAAGAAAAATTTTGAGCGACAATGGAGTCCAGTTCATATCAGCAGTAATGCAAAAACTTACATTTTGTTTAGAAATTGAACAAATTTATACACCTGTTTATCATCCTGAACCAAACACTGTAGAGAGGAAGAATAGAGACATGAAGTCACAAATAGCTATGATGGTTAAAGATAAGCACCAAAATTGGCCAGCTACATTACCTGCAATCCGTTTTGCTATGAATACAGCAGTCTGTCAAACAACAGGGTTTTCACCAGCATACCTGACATTTGGTCGCGAGTTAAGAACCACATATGATTTGACACACGACTTAAGTTCAACTATCGAATCTGAGAACTTCATTAAAGAAATAACTCCAACTTTGCAACAATTGGCGCAAAATTTGGCACTTGCGAATGAAAATATTGAGAATAATTTGGAATCAAATAGACTCAAAGCAAATGTTAAGAGAAGACCTGATCCAGGATATAAAATTGGAGACTTAGTGTTAGTTGAGACTCATCCTATTAGTAACACTGATAAACAATTCTCCGCAAAATTTGCTCCTCGTCGTGATGGTCCTTATATTATATTGAAGAAACATGGCACTTCGACTTATGAAGTAGCACACCCAGATTCACCTGAAGTTTCACTTGGAAAATATTACACCTCTGCAATAACTAAGTTTGAAAGAAGGAATGACGTCTTGCCAGAACCTGTTAATCCGATCCGTCGAAGAGGACGACCTCGCAAGAATGCTGGTACTCTCACGGGACGCTAACGAGTACCAGAGGGGGAGAATGTAGCAAGACAATATTATCATTACGCGCGGACTCGAATACTTTCCCGCTCGCACACCGACTATCTGTTTCACTCAACGTGCATCGCATACGACGTCATCGAAGTGGTGGGACAAGACCCGCCTATATAAGCTCATGCGCGTCGTTGATTTATTCATTCGCTCGCTAGGCGACTCAGAGTGCGATAGCCCCGCAGTCCACTCTGGTGTCCAGTAGGCATAGCGAACCTGATCGATAGCCCCGCAGTCATCAGGTTAGCTAAGTATCGAGGTTTAAAGAGCGATAGCCCCGCAGTCCTCTTTAGACACTCGCGAAGCGTAGGGAGGAAGTGAAGAGCGATAGCCCCGCAGTCCTCTTCGCCCCTCACATAGGGTTAATACGTATATGCATAAGTATAAGTTGGTAAATGTATGTATGAAGAAATATAGAATAAATGGTCAAAGCTACCCAAGAAGTCTATAATTTCTACACTGGTAACCCTATCGCCCTACAATCCTTTTTTTTCATTCCTGCTTAGTTGTCAGACTACATTCAATTTAGTCAAGGGCAGGCCTTTTTAAGCTATCCGCAGTGAACTGAAAACTGCGTCACATCTATAAAAACACTAACCTCCACCACAAAAAAGGGAAATCCATATCGTAAAATTAAACCTACACATTTCCACCCATCTGTTCCATTTAAAACATAGAAACAAAAAGCCTAACCCTCAATACATAAAGACCTATACACAAGCGTCCAAATTTCAATTCTCACAGCAAAAACCGACCGAAATGAACCAATATAAACTCAGATTAATTAACTAATGTACCGCAGAACCTCATCATGTAATCCATGTTTTTGCCATCGGCCAAACTTTTTTGTTATTTCATCTGTTATGTCTACGCCAGCTACAGATCTTGTAACTGCACAGATAAATAAAAGTTGAAGAAGTTGGAAAATTAGTTGGTGTAACATTGGGACCAACGTCCACAGTAAGATTACAACTGTAATTCCGTTAAATGAAAAATGTGACCTTTCTGGACCTAGTTTGGAAGGACAGGTCTGTCGTTTATAGGCTCTAAATTGGTGTTAGGGGAATAGGGACAGTCACACAGAAAAGGGACAGTTAATTTGTTAGTGTAAACCCTTGTATTCATTAGGCAACATTTGTTGATAAACTGTTTATGACGTGTTTATCAACAAGTTTACCGTAAACACTGTTTCTGAAACTGGCCGTCCACACTTGTCAGTTGTTGTTAGGATGTCGCCCGAGGAGGTAGTGATGCTCAGTGCCGCTTACATAATAATTCATAAGAGTCCAACTAGACAAAAAAAATAAGAAAATGTGGTGGATTCGGAATTATCTCTTAAATAGAAATTACGTACTTCATGACCTTCGTGAATTTGATGCGTCTTTTCAGAATTTCATCAGGATGACAACATCTGATTTTGAAATGTTATTGAGACTGATTGGACCAGTAATAACAAGACAGGAAACGAAATTTCGGCGTCCTATTGAGCCCCAAAGAAGACTAGCAATAACTTTGAGATTTCTTGCAACAGGTGACTCATATGGCTCACTGTCTTATACTTTTAAAGTATCAAAACAATTAATCAGCAAGATTATACCAGAAGTTTGTCAGGCATTGACAAATGTTTTGAAGGACTATGTTAAGGTTAGTAAAATAAAATTAATTCAACCCAGTCAAGTATTTATCAAATATTTAAAATAAATCATATGTCTCATCTTCCAGCTGGGAAACTAGTTCGTCAATATTGCTAAAATGCAACTCGTCACCAGTTGCAGTTTGGACTTGGGGTTCTGGGGTCTGTGTTGGAGTAGGTCTATCAAAAGATGATGATGCGGTGCGGTATCCGTCACCATAGCCATGATATCCACTGAAATAATTATCATCGAAATTGCCCAATCTCGCTTCTAGCAATATAATATTATTTATATAATACTTGGCCTGTATAAGTGCTCTTTGGTTTTTCACATTTCTTAATTCAGATGCCACATACTGGCCATAAATTTCAAATTCATCTTTGGGTTTTGATTCCTCCATCTTCATTTTAGAACTTTTCATAATTTAATATGCTTCATTGACTGCCTCGTCACAATTCCTTTTTTTGGAGTTGTTCGACTTTGGAAGCGGCGGCGATGGCAGCGGTGGTGATGGTGACGGTGGCAGTTGTGATGTTGACGGTAGCGGCGGCATAGATAGCGGTGTATTTGACGACTGCGTTGAGGCACTGCCATCCTGTAAACCATTGATTTTTACATTTATTACAGGTTCCGTGTACTGAACAAGAATGGAAAAACAAGGCCCACCAGTTCGAATTATTATGGAATTGCCCTCATTGTATCGGGGCCATTGATGGAAAACATATTGTTATTGAAGCGCCATTTAACTCTGGCAGTGATTTTTTCAACTATAAAGAACAATTCAGCATTGTACTAATGGCAATAGTTGACGCAAATTACAACTTTATGTATGCGAATTGTGGTGCTCAAGGCAGATCTTCCGACAGTGGCGTCTTTCAGGCAACTCCATTTTACGATGCAATGATAGAAAACAATTTGAATATTCCACAGCCTCAACCAATTTCACCAAATGGTCCGAATCTACCTTATGTAACAGTAGGGGACAGCGCATTTGCCTTATCCGAAAATATTATGAAGCCTTATCCTGGTACTCACAATCGCGGAACTATAAAGCGCATTTACAACTACCGCCTTTCCAGAGCAAGAAGGATAGTAGAAAATGTGTTTGGCATATTATGTGCTGTCTTTTGCGTTTTCAGAAAAGCCATACCTCTTAAGCCCGCTACTTGTGAAATTGT
Source organism: Euclidia mi (assembly GCA_944739405.2). Classification (NCBI taxonomy): domain Eukaryota; kingdom Metazoa; phylum Arthropoda; class Insecta; order Lepidoptera; family Erebidae; genus Euclidia; species Euclidia mi. The sequence goes on from OX123184.2 coordinate 22,272,116, forward strand.
AACACTGACATGTGTATATTTACATAACTTTTTAAGGCGCAATAAACAGTCTCGAGCTATATATACTCCACCCGGAACACTTGATTACGAAGACTCGGACTATGACATTATAGAAAGTTCTTGGCGAAGAGATATCGACCATCACAGTAGCATGTTGGATTTACAAACTATTGCAAGACATCCACCACTATCTGCCATGGTCGTAAGAGATACATTTGCTGAATATTTCATCAGTTCAGAAGGTAGTGTGCGATGGCAAAATTCTCATGCATAATAAAATTTTTACCTACCTACCTACTTATTTTTTTCCAAATAAAGTTCTGATTATAATATTGAGTTTTGTGTTTCATTTCAAACAAATCTTAGGCTACCTAGATACCATCACCGGAGTGCCAGCTGTTTTAGAACCCAATGGCTTGGCACGCGACGATGGTAAGAGACAGGATGGAATGTCTTTAATGCCATGGAAGATGGAAAGATCTCTGGTGTGGGATGCAACCTGTGTCGACACCCTTGCTCCATCCCACCTTCTTAGTACGGCGGGCTGTGCTGATGCAATTGATGCAGCCACAGAAAATCTTAAACGGCGCAAATATATAAACCTTACTTTTAATTATATATTTGAGCCATTTGGGGTTGAAACATTAGGGTCATGGGGCCCAAGTGCCCGTCTTCTATTTCGCGATTTACGATTAATATATAGTCTTCAAACCTCTTTACTAATTATTGTGTTTGACGACCGGCTAGTTTGTCGTGTAGACGTCAGTAGCGCTTGCTGTGCTTGACGACGGTAGTGATGACAGTTTACACCGGCTGTCACAATATGACACAATTGTTTTAGACTTAGACCTTTCCTTTTTGCATATCAACAACAAAAAACACATTTTCAAGTTTCTCTCGTAATTATCCAACATGAATGAAACGCATAACATTATTATATCTGTATAATCTAGGAAACTACCTACATATATTGCTAAGCGTTAAATTTGTTTTAAATTGGTCTAATTCAATAGAAAGGGAATATCATTTTATTTCTGAACAACACGATAATCTAAAATAATGAAGGTATTAGGCAATTAATATAAAGATCTTAGACAAATGATTGGTATCGCTTCGCTATACTAGACACCGCACTGCCTAAGAAAAACAGGTCCATAAGTGAGGCAACTCATTATGACAGTGTGTGTCAATCAAAAGCATCAAGACGCATGCGTGAAGAATTGTGTTGTCAGCTTCTCAACAGTTACCCGAGTTGATAGGAAAATATTTTATATTGTGCTCTATTGGATAAGTAACTGGTTATAAATGTAGGTACAAAATTTACAATTATTTAAAAGCATCAATTTATTCGTGTATGGGTTAGGCGCAGGTTTCATCATCGAAAAAATGGTGGGTATTTTATCCAATGATTTGGTTGTATCCAAATAGGTTGTTACATATGATATTTACAAATTATTACGTATTCAAAATAATCTTGTAGGTTATAAGTTATTTAGAAAATAGAGCATTCTATTTCCAATCTAGCCGTCAATTGTTAGTTACACATTATTTAGTACGTATACCAATTTGACCTTTTAAGTTTTACTAAGGTTTATTTACTGTTAATAGTTATGTTAATAGTCATGTAGACACCAAAACTCACAAGTAACGATAGACAATATTAACAGACTGCCATGTAGACGGTTTCTAGTTTGAATCTACGGCGTGCCCGCGTGCACCATTGTCTTTTCAAAGATATGTGCCTATTAAATTGCTAATGATCGCTTGACCCGTGCCTCGGAGAGCATGTTAAACCGTCAGTCCCGGCTTTCATTAAGATCTTTGAAATTCCTTACGGGGAGTCAGTCCTCTCAAACAAACTGATACTGGTCTAAACCCATAGAATATCGCTATCCCTTTGGGTTACGGAGTCAGACGGCAGCCGCTCTGTGGAAAAGCAGATATTCTGTCATATCTGGTTGGATTAGTATGTAAGCGGACCCCAGGCTCCAAGTCGCAAGGTCTTGGATGCAACTGGGATAACGCTAGGACGATGATGATGGTGAATGACTGCGATACGTATATACCTAATTATTATAAAAGCATCTACGTGTAATGAGTAGCTGAATGTGAGGCCCAAAAGATATTTATTCTGTAACCACGAGAAGATACTGCGTAAACTGTTGAACTTTTTTTAGATTTTATTACTAATTAAAATAGATAAAATTGTTCTAGGTACCAAATTGTGTTGAAAGATTTTAAATTACTTTTTAAGGAATCTTATCTTATCTTTACAGCTTAAAATGAAGTCCAAACGCATGTGCGACCTATCACTACTGTTACTTTGTAAAACAATATGAGCTCACATTTGTTCAAGATGACTGCCTTATATATTTACTTCAACACTTTATGTATATAAATTACTAATGTAAACATTAAACAATACATAAATATGTTAAATAAATAATAAGGTCAGATAAATGCAATAGATTATATTATAAAATACAATAGCATTACATTTATATTATAAAAATCTCAACTACTTACGAGGAAATTGTTCTTCTACGCGCAGCAACACTGAATGAAATTTTTGGTTTAATGTAATTTTAGGGTGAAATTTCAAATTTATTGTTATTTTACAGATGGCATGTGATCCCAGAGCCCTTCTTATTGCTTGCTGACTTATTTTTACACGGGATAAAAGCGCAAGTTGGCATTGTACAGCGAATTATTTGCATAATTAATTTGGTGGATATATGCACCTGACACACGGCTGTCAGTGTGACAGCCTCAAACCATGCCAGCTGGCATGGTTTTTTCTGCCTCATTTTACAAGTATGAGGGCTCCGTCTAGTAGAGCAGAGCGAGACCAATCAGTCTATGATAAAGATGTAGGAAGGTAGGTACTCACAATTCCCATCGTATCCGATGTTCCAGACGTCGTTGTACCACGTAATAAAAATTGTAGCGGCTCATACCACTGCCATATTCTGCTTTTAATCACTTCTTCGGCTCCGCTTCCCGTTCTTTTTGATGATTTTAGTTTTTTCTTTTCACGGGAAAATTGTGAGCGTAGAGTATGCATCTTCGTTTCCACTTCTTTTTGCGACATATTCAACTCTGCAGCAATATCGGCCCAAGCATCAAGTTTTTAAAATTTATCTTATAATCTCTATTTGAAGAGTCCCAGAGTACATGATGCTGTTGATAAAGCTCTATGAGCATCGAAACTTGGTTGTTGGACCACACTACTTCCATGTTAATAAACTCGTGCAACACACGTCCACAACTGTTGACTTTTGCTTATAAACAAAATGTTTCGGCTTGTTCTCCGTTTGATTGGGGAACACGGCAACATGTTTCAGAAACAATGTTTCATCACATTTGTTTATGAACTGTTTATAAACTGTATCCAGAGATGATGCAACACTGTTTATAAACTGTTTATTAACAGTGTTTATCAACAAATGTTGCCTAACGAATACAAGGCTTAACTAAATATGTAGATACATTAGTATCTACATATTTAGTTACAGTAACAAATTAAACTTCTCCTACACACTAACTTATTAATGCCTCCTAGTTAATTATAACTAGGAGGCATTAATAAGTTAGTGTGTAGGAGTAGTAGAATATTAAGAGTATTTGCTAGCGTTTACTTGAAGTTGTCATAGGTATAAACCTTTGTCAACTTGGTACTATGAATTTATTGTTTCGTACAAGACATTTTAACGAAGAACACAGATTTTGTATTTATGTCTAAGTCGAAGTGCTTGAAATAAGTATGCTGATCATACCTGCAAATATTTTTGATTGTTTTTTTTTTTGTTTTTTCACTTTAAACGACTAATAGTTTTATTCAAAGTAGTTCTTATGTGTAAGACAAATGTCATACATACTTTTGTACTTACTGGATCGTACTGAAATATTATATTTTAGTTGAATCGAAGAAAAAGTAGAACTGCTTTCTAAACTTCTAAAAGCTTTATTAACAAGCAAATATACATAAAAGCCATAGTAGGCCAATTCCTCCTGTCAAAGGAGAGGCCTAATCCAGCAGTGGACTGTTAAAGGCTGGTGATGATGATACATAGAAGCCTAATATACCTTAAAGATAAATATTTTATTAAACAACTTTAAAAATAAATAACGATAAAGCGTTGAAATACATTTAAGATCAACGTAATTTATTTTGACAAACACGCCAATTACGATTGCATCTACCCTAAATCAACATAATTAAGAAAGACGAGTTAGGCCCAGAATACAATTTAGTGTCTCAAAAACATATAAAGTACAGAAAAACTTGGTGTCTGGAATGTAATTATCTAGTCTAGACTTCTGATTGTTTACTTGCTTGAAATAAATTTTGATGTAAAGAGCGTTATCCATTCATCAAACAAGAATTTTGAAGACTATGGTATGTAAATATTTTTATTGGAAGAATGCCATAACGAAGAAAATAACTTATTAATCGGTGCCAAACTTTTTGTTACTACAGAACTAATTAAGTAAAAGGACAAAGATGATATATTATATAACATGTTATTATATAAATGAAAAAAAATATTTTTTATAATAGAGGGACTCCTAATGCTGGTAAGAATTATGGTGCTGGCACAGATTTTGAGGCCCATTACCGATTTTAAGAGCCTAAAGACACAAGTAGCGTGCCGCATGCGGATGGCCGCAGTATTTACGATGGCCGCAAGTCAATGCATTGCGACCAGCCGCTAGTGCGTTTACGCTCGAAGAATAAAACTGTCTTGCATTGCAAAACTGCTTGAACTTGCATATGACAAGAAAAACAAAAACTGACTAACAAAACACTCTGAACTCGAACGGCGTTTGAGGTTAGGAACTACTATAATTTATTGATACCGAAATTAGGCGAGTAAGCGAGTATTTGGTACTAATAATAATTATAAATATAACGGACCTCTTTGCAAAACAAATAACAGTAAAATACCTTTAAGATTAGGATGGTGTAAACCATGCTGAAACTACGGGTCAAATACTTATAGGTATTACATGAATATTAGACCCTATTTCATAAATGTTCGTTCGTGAAAAAATTGCGAACGTTTGTTCGACAAATATATTAAATGTCCCAAGATATCTTAGTTAGAAACAAACGAACATGCCAGTGGATTAGGGCCGTCATAAGGATAAAATGTAGATTAGTTTTGTAATAAATTATTTAGTATCAAAAACCCTGTTCATGAATATTTTCTTGAGTTGAATAATTATAATTCATGTTTAATTTCAAATTCCATTTAATGATCTTCATTTGGTAAAATTAAATCTTTGATATTGTAGCGCTTACTACACTAAATTACTAAGAATTACATGAAAAAATTCAATTATATTATAATAAGTACTTTTAATAATCTTAATCTCTTTATTTTAATCATCAGTGTAGGAGTTGTTTGTTTTTGTTTTTCGTGTGAGTGTGTGGCCAACTCTGGTGTCGGAGTTTTCAGACCGCCCGAAGGCCTCCGACATGGCCTAACGACCCTTATCTTTAGACAAGAGCTGGGAGCGACAGCTTTACGTGCCCTCCGACGCACGGTAACGCTCAGATGAAAATGCCACACACGGTCACCCATCCAAGTGGCGACCTGTGCAAGCGTTGCTTAACTTTGTCGATCTGTTACGAACGGCAAGCCAAGTCTCGCTATGAGCGCTACAGTGTAGGAGTTATACTTGTATATTATTTGAGTAATATAATCTGTTATAATAGTAACCAAAATAAACTCACACAAAGACTCCAAAGTAGGCATAGCCTAGTTTGGAATAAAACTAAAAGGACACGAACACTATCATAATTAGACATGATTATGATGGTGTTCGTGTTTTTTTAGTAACCATATCTTACAATTTCTCTCAAACAAATTCAATAGACGATTTATAGTACATTTAGTAATAATGATCTAATGTTACTCAAAACTTATCTTAGCCATAAGTCGAACGATTATAACAATCTTCTCGGCAGATCAGTTAAATAACACCGTGACTCAAAGTTCACCAATTCACATTAACTCATTGATTTACCCGCGAAGTTTTCTCGTCTTTTTAATATTACATCTCGAAAAGTTTTCTTATTCTCCTCCACAGCCTTAAACATAGCTAACACCATTTAATTTGGGAAGTCTAATACATATTCAGTGCGGAAGCTGTGGAAACGTCTAATTTATTACTACCGAATACAACATGGTGAGAGTTAGGAGATTTCCAGACAGATGCATTTTCGGCGGAGAAGCGATTTCGTAATAGGGTAGATGTTCGCTCTTATTTACGTATAGTAGCCTCCTTCGGGGCCTTTGATTTTTTTGCGCTGGCAATAAGATTTAAAGTTTAGATTTTAGTGGTTTAAGTAGGTAATATCTTATTTTTATATTGGTAGTTTGTTTATGCAATAAAATAAATCATCATAATAAAATCACTTGTCCTGATTGACATATTTATTATCACAGAGTCCTATTTGAAAAGAAAGCTGAATTCATGTTTGAATAGTGCACTTATTTTATGACGAGCGTTCTTGAAAAGGGTGTGTCTTTTTATTAAATACTCTACCCCTTAATATAATCACATACAATTATGTTCCTTCGCGGAGAGATAATAAGCAGAGGTAGATTCACCATCAATGTTTTATATTATATTTTTCTTGATAAATCAAAATGGGATTGGGCAGGTCTCGTTTGCAGAATGCATCCCGAGAAATGGGCACGTATCGCCACATGGTGGACACCGCAGGGACGGAATATAAACAGGCGGAAATAGCTGACGACAGGGAGCTTTGGAGAAGTGTAGGGGAGACCTTTGCCCAACAATGGGACAGTATAGGTTAGAAAAAAAAGAAGAAACAATTCGTCAAAGATTTTATTGATTCTTTTATTGTTGACGATTACGGACGAGGCAGTGGCGTATCTAAATGGTAACTCCGGCTCATAGAATGGCTGTGAGGGTGAAACACAACCAAGCTGCCGGCTGTCTCAAGGATGGGTTTAAATGAGCAGTAATGGAGATGAAGGAAGTAGAACAAGGCGCAGGATGAGATAGAAAGAAAGGGAAGACTTTAATAATGATACCTATGTCAATTTTACGTGAAATCCAAATACGAACCTTTGAAAACACAGAGTTAAGCTTATGCTCATATTCGAAACGCAATTTCTCAAACAATTTGATGTAATATTGACACGTGTATCATAATTTGTAACTCCTATTTAATTTTAATCTCTTTGAATAACTAAACCAAGAAACTTAACATAAAACCACATAGAACTTCATAAATCCATTCTTCTACATGAGGTCTATATTCGTAAAAGACTATCTTTCTTAGCCATGAACTATTCAGGAGCATGTATAAGCTGGCTCAAAGAAACTTAATTAAAATTTGAGAAGTTTTGCTAATATGTATCGGTGATTACAATGCGCAGTCATGTGCACTGACGAGTAAACTCATATAAATCGAGAAAGCACATATATATTACGAAAGCGTGTAATTAATTACTTAAGTTAAATAGTTTCTACATTCGATATTTACTATCTAGTCCTAAGATATCAAAAACAGGGATACTATGTACTTTATAATGAAGTTTGTTAGTTACGTTAATAAACCAGTATCGTAGCAAGAATATTCATTCTAGTATTAATAAAAATATAACGTATCTCTAACCAAATGGTTGTTGCTTGCTCTGTCCTGTGTTAGGTTGGGCCAGTAAATACTGGCCCGACCTAGCACAGGACAGAGACCCATGGTGGTTTTAGTGGGTAGTCCCGGCGCTTCTCGTCGGGGAGTCTCCACACTCTCCCTAGACTGAGCCCCTTTAGGGGCCCAGCCTGGGGGGGTAAGCCCGTAAATTGTTTGGTTTCCACCATGAGTCAAAAAAAAAAGCACAGGACAGAGACGCTTGGAGGAGCGAAAGGAAGACCATCAATAAAACAATTTAATTAAAAGGATAAACACATTTATGTTTTGATCTAAAGACGAATAAAATTTCAGTGAACATTTTTGATGTCTACCAAAATACTAAGTTGAATAAAAATTCTGTACTGCTATTAAACAAATTGCAAAAATATGTTTATTGATTTCCTAGTCTTCATTAGACCCAATAAGATGACCTCGTGTTTGATGACCGATATTTGATACTGAGAGTTCTAAATATGCTGGTAGCTTAGAGCACCGACTCATTTAAGGGAAAAAGCTAGTGATTAAAAAATGTTCGACTTGCCCGAATCGTTTTAAATTCTCCATAAACACCAATCAAAAGCGTGCACGGAAAATTTGATTATTAAGTGAATATTAATGAAGTCTTCATAACTTAAAAATTTATTGGATGGGATTATAATAAAATTGGGGCATGGTATATTATGCTTGACTTAACCCTTTAACGCACACCTTTATGATTTTTTTAATTCAGTATATTTGTAAGTGAATATATATTCTTAAGTGTTATTTATAACAACATGTGTCAATATTTTTTTCAGAAACTTGTTATTTTCCTAGAAAATCCAAAAAAACTAGTGGCCAGTATATAGACTGCATCATTAACTATCCCCATCTAATCAGTGGCCTGTAAACTAGACACTCTTAAAAATCTATTATTTTTGGTAAAAATAACGCAGTAAAATAAAATAATTGTGTAGGAAATATATCAGTCTTTAATCAGCCTCAACAACATAACATAACTAGCATAATACTTTTAACAAAATTGAAGTATTTCTCTAACTTAGCTAGAAAAAACACACAAAAATAAAAATGTTATCTTCTCTGAATTATAACTGAAAAATGAAAATGTATGCAATTGTGGTATTCATAATTAGAGAAAAAGATTATATATTTAGCATAGCTTTAGCTATAGGCGGCGAAAGCACAGGCGGTAGTGAATGCGGCGGAGCTATTGTGAGTGGCGGTGAAAGCTGAAATCGTGGTGCTGGTGAAGGAATTTGGGGTGACAAAGATCCGTGTGGGAGGAGCTGAAGCAAATGATCCTGGTTGACTGCAACTACGGGTGCTCAGGCTGTTGGTATTTGAGAGAACGTCGTCAAGACAGTCATCAGCGTTGGAATCACTACCAATATCAGAATGGATGGCCTGGTCATCAGTAATGGCCATAATTTCTGCACATTCGTCTTCAGACATCATTTCTAGATCTTGGTATCGAAAGTTATTTCTAAAACAATGAAAAAAACAAGAATTAAAACTCAATATACTCAAAATTATTACAGGAACGTAGATATCGACATAATTCACCATGAAAAATACCTAAACAATTACGATATTCGGTTATAACTACCGAACCCGTATATTTGTACTAATTATAATAAGACACCCGAGAAATAGACTATATACTTCGTGTAAAATGATATAAATTAAATGTAATAATCAAAACATATAGTTATGAGACAACCTCCAACTCATATGTGTCATTTCTCGGTGAGGCTTTTACAACACACCGGTCTGTTTTTGATTGCTAAAATAAGTGCTTTATTTTACTATATTCGGTTATATTTGCACACAATAATAAAGTATATACTATAATACAATCGTTTTACTCACTTTTGGTACGACGACGTGTTTCTTTTTTGCACTGCAGTTATAAATATGTGACGTTTGCTTGCAATGGCAGCAAATACAAGCGCGGGTATGCACAGAGGCCAGTTATCAGGCCACCGTAAAAATTGGCGTGAAAATTTTACAGCACGCGCCATTTCAAAACGCTGGTTGGTTACAAAGCCGGTGTGCTTTATTGGGAACCGTATATGATCATAAAATTAAACATTGCTTTAAAATCTTTGAATTATCGACCTTAAAGTGACTGTCCAGTTTACTGGCCACTTTGTATGGGCCGTCCTATAAAGGGTTAAATTGTATTCTTAATTATTTATTCAAAGGTGATATTTTTAAGATTCATTAAGAGTATTAAATATTACATGAATATATTAAAAAGATAGTATATATCAATACATTATAACAATAATCATATACCAATATTTTCATTTATAATTATTATTGTGAAGTATGTAACATATTTGATACATGTAGGTAAAGGTTAAGTTATTTTACAGCCGCAATCGAAAAAAAAACTAATCGTAAAGAACGCTTTGATTACTTCGTACATGAAATTCCGAAACATCCAATAAAAAGAAACTAAGCTTGTGACGTAATTGTACTTCTAATTCGGTCACATTTCCTTCAAACATCGCGAAAACCAACCATATGTAAAACAACCAAGAATGTCCGCCTAGTTAAGAAATATCATCATCATCAGCCATTAACAGTCCACTGCTGAACTAGGCATCTCCTTTGAAAGGAGGAATTGGCCTACTATACCACGCTGGCCAAGCGGGTTGGTATAGGGTTTGTATCAAGTTTTCCATCGCTTACAGTGCTGTTCTCTGCATAATATACTCCCTCTGTCGGCTCTTACGACACCCATGGGATGATATGGGGTGGTGACATTCCGTATTCTTAATCCGTCACCACACGGACATTTAAGTTAAGAAATATATCTGTACAAAATTAATTACGTATTCCTTCATCAATGTGATTTTTTCATACACGCTTACCCAAAATTAAGTTTAGGCAAAGTCCTCTCTTAGTTAAGATATTTCTAAAGATAGAACTCTCTTTGTCGTCGTAAATTTTCGAGCACTTTTAAAGTAACGAGAAAGAAAAATCGAGATATTATCTTTATGTCTGTTTAGCCTTTTTAGCTTAGATTATTATCCGATGTTTATAGTAATGACGGAGGTCTAGGTTATACAATAAAAAAATTGGTATTACAAAAAGTTATTTGTTGTTTACTTGTGTAATAAATACAAATTGTCAACTGAGTTGTGAGTTCAATCATTGCTCTGGGCGAACAATTATTGTTGATAAAGGACAATGCCAGATTAAGTATGGGAAGGGTAAGGCCAGATAAAGGACAATGCCAGATTAATTATTTTTTTCTATGATGGGTTGTATTGTTTGTTTACACGAACAATGTCACTATTTTGTTGCAATATCTTACAAAACTTGCGCGCAAAAGCCATTATATTTTATAAATCTAATATTTAAAATCAGCAAACTTCTAAAGCTCATAACTTAGTTCAGACTGTGTTTAGAGATGTACATGTCATTATAATTTTGGTTTATTACACTATTATATATCGTATTAAAATACAAGGTTTTCCGATGGCTACCCGAAAAAGAAAGATGCCATTTTCCATCACTCCATCCCTTCAAAATATATAAATTACCTGTCTTGGCAAAAAAAAATATTTTACTTAGGGTGCGTGTTTATAAAAAGATACACGACAAGATTATGATAACATTTCATGTTTATGTGATAAAATAATTTTTTTTCTAAGCCCGAAATATAGTAAAAATCCAGTCTGATATAACTGTTATAAAATGTAACTTTTGGTAGTTACTTTAAGGAGTATAAAATTCTCCTTTTGTCAGCCTGACTTCGGACTGTGCAGTCTATAAAAAATGGGAAAGTGTGTGAGGCTGGATGGATTTATGTTGATGTATATTTGTTAGTTTTTCACGCAAAAATTACTGCAGAACAGGTTTTAATCAAACTTTGCTGTAATATGCACGATAGGGCGAAGGCGCGGGCGCTGTCTAGAAGTTAATAAATATTATATTATTTTCCTCACTTCTTAGCTAGCCAAGTAGGGGCTTGACCTTAACCCGTACGTATTACTATTGAGCTCGTAGACGACCATGGGGTCACGAAGAGACTCTCTCCAAAGGATCAGCTGGAAGCGACGGTCATCAGGGTGGATAATCGTCTGCCTGAACATCATTTTTATATCGGCCACAAAGACAACCTGATGTCGCCGGAAGCTGGTGATGACGTCACAAAGGTCCTTGACCAACTTGGGACCAGAATCCAAGCACTGGTTCAAGGATACACCCGTTGAAGTCTGCGCAGAACCATCAAACACTGTGCGCAGCTTGCCAGTCGATGGCTTCAATACCGCATGATGCGGGAGAAAGTAATGCTCCACCGAACGCCAATCCAAATTTGACACGGACATGTGTCCCAATTGTTCATATTCCCTCATGAACTCAATGTACTTCTGTCTGAGCTCCGGATCACGACCCATGCGGCGCTCCATAGCCAACAATCTCTTTTCGGCTAAAGGTCGTGACTCACCAAGCGGAGGCCGAACAGACAGAAACGGTAGCCTCGTATTGATCCGACCAGAACGGAGCCGACCAGTGTTGTTCTGGAAGAACAGCTCGCACTCCTCATGTTCTGGATTCAAACGGGCAGCTTGAGGGGGCTCCTCTACTTCCCAAAACCTCTGAACCGCATCAGAGAGAGCAGAGCCTACAGCCAACAAATTATCAAGTTCGGGTGGAGGGGGGTCCCTAGGTACAGGGCCCATCAAAGCAAATCCAAATATGGTCGGGATGGCAGTCAAACCATTTGGCACCAAGACCCGTTTCCCACCAATCAAAATTCCACCGAGGACATCAGAGCCAATCAACCGATTCCAATCCCGATGTCAAATTCACCACAGCAGCAGATAGCTGCATCGGTGGATGCATACCCAAAATATTCTTCAGCACAATAGCCGAGGTTCTAATCCTCGGGTGTGAAGATTCAACAGGGCCAAACAAAACCTTAACTTGCCCTTCAACATTAGAGGCTACGTCCCCTATGCCTCGTATACAATCTGGAAAAGAGCCCATATTTAATTTAACCTGCCCTACCAAATAAGTGGAAACAATGCAACCTTGTGAACCTGTGTCCAATATAGCACGGACAACAACAGAGGTCCCCGTGGGTCCCCAGACCCTAACAGCAACCGTTGGTAGGATAACGGTCTCAATGGGGGAGGTTGGAGTTATAGGGCAGGGGTCAATGACCTATTGTTGCCTGGGCGGCGACCGTTGGCCAGGACCAGGCAAGTCAAAATGGGGGTGCGGCTTGAAGTCCTCAAAGGCGCGATCACTCGATCCGCGCGCCATCTGTGGGGGGTCATAATGACGCACCCGCCCAAAACGAGGTGGGCGCGAGTCAAGGCGGGGACGCTCCGCCAAAGGAGGGGAATACCTGGGGCAGCAGTCATGGTGCTGGTGACGCTGAACAGCACATTCAGGTGTGCGAGAGAGAGGAGGCGTGCGCACGCTACGGTTCTCCAAGCGGGGCGAGTGGCGATCAATTGAGCGAGGCTACTCTCGGCTACGCGCCGGTGAGCCTCGGCTGCCACCTTCAAAACACCCGCCCGTGCGCGGCATCGGCTGGTTGGACAAGCGGCCAACCTCTCTGGCATTCATACAGAGAATTTCCAAATGCTGTCCTCCACAGTGAGGACAGGGGCGAGAGTTTGGGCAGTCTCGCTGGTAGTGGGACCCCAAACAAGAGAAGCAAAGGCGGCGGGCATTCGCGATGCGCCTACGAGAGGCGACATGAAGGTCCAAAAATGCCCTGCAACTGGCCGTTCTGTGCCCCGTGACCTTGCAGTAGGAGCACTCCGCTGGGCTCTGCGTGACCGCAAAGCGAGGAGGGCGCCGGTCAACATTGGCTCGGGTGTGACCGCGAGCCTGCTCCTTGACCTTGGGCGGCTGCGTCTTAGCCGGCGTGTCACCACCGGAGTTGTCCAAGACCCGGCACTCATCCTCCAGGAACCTCTCCAGGTCAGCAAAGGGGGGCAGATGGGTCGCGCTGTCCCCACCAAAGCGCTGCTCAAAACGCGACCTCAGGTCGGCAGGCAGCTTCTTTAACACAATGTGCACCAATAAATAGGACCATTGGTCTACGGGCAGGTCAAGGCACTTAAGTGCATTGATGGCCACCAAGAGCGGGTTCAACAGTTGGGTGCGCAACCCAGAGACCCGGGTGAGCGTACTCAAACGCAAACCCAAAATCTGCTCGATGTGCGTATCGGCGAGGCCACGCTTATTATGGTACTTACGGGCAATTAGGTCCCGAGCCGTCTGGTACGCCTCGTCAGACACGGGCAGATGCTGGATGAGGCCCTTAGCCTCCCCATCCAGAACCGACATTAGATAGGCCAACTTTTGTGCCGGCCGAAGGTCAGCCCTATCATTGACTAGGCTGTCGAACAAATTAACGAAGCCCAGGTAGCTTCCTAGGCAGCCATCAAAATGGGGGAGGTCCAAAGTAGGGAGCCTACTCACCAGCCCCGGTGCTGACCTAGGAAGCTCCTGCTTCAGGCCGGGTTGCCCTTCCCTATCAGCAACTAGTTGTCTCGCACTATTGGAGACTGCATCATACAGGTCTAAGACCTGGGCATAGTCTTCGCTGACCTTATTTCGCTGGTCAGCGGTGAAATCAGTGACTGACACTTCAAGACAGCAAGTGCTGAAAGTGCGGAATTGCTGTTCCACACTTGCCAGGCGATCATCGATCTGCTCGTACCTTTGAAGTAAGGCCTGCTGGCGATCAGGCCGGTTCACTAAAGCACTGGCCGAGGCAAACCAGCGCAAATCTGATGCAATAGCACCAGCAGCCGCACGCAAGTCCTTGATAGCTGACATAATCAAACTTCAAAAGAGCCCGGACAAGCGTTAAATAAAATTAACAATCAAAACTTAATTTTTCTTAATTCTTTGAAACTAACAAAGTATTAGCCTGTTTACTGCAAGTGCAGGCAAGTGACAGGTATTTACTGCCCAACAAAATTAAAGGTTTCAGTATATTGAAACAAACACAAAAGTTACAAAAGTTATAACTTATAACAAATTAATAAAGTTGAAACTTCAACTTAATTAATTAATTATTTGCAACAGACAGACTAACTGTGTTATTAATGATATATACAACTGTAAGTACACACAGAATATGTGTTACCTAACAATATTATCCGTATATTACAACAAACAAGGGCTTATCAAGTTGATTTATCAATGTGACCCGCCCATCTATGCAAGGTCAAATTTGATTATTACAATGTTTATGAATATATGCAATAAACTAAATTTACTAAATTTATTGATACATACAGCTGTTATGTATCCAAATAAACTGACTTATTAATGCAACAACAAATATAAGTTAGATTTTTCAACAATACAAATCAACAATTACTGATTGAGGTTATGTGACAATGTGTTTCAAATTATCTAGGTCAACTTATACAATTAAATATTATGTATTTTAGACAATAACTGACCTGACAAACACTACAATACTGTCTACAAGGTGATAAGATACAAGCTCATACCAATCTGAGTTTATATTCAGTAATGCAACAGCGGCTAAATTTCAACTACGCTCTGCTACCAAAAGTTATGTCTAGAATTACCGTAGGCTTACTGGGAATTGGTTGTAGGCACAGTGAAAGCTAATTTATATTCATCCAGTTCTCCTAAAGCAATCAAATGTCTGACATATATTGCTGAGATTCTCAGCGATGACAAATTATAATGTAGTTATATGAAAATTTTACCTTATATCTCCTGGTGATGTTCTTGAAGTGGACCTATAGATTAACTTATAATTTTGGCCATAATAACAAGAGAATCGAATAGATACCAGTGTACAATTCGGCGAAGTCCTTCTCCAGACCACGATGCACGTTTGCGGTTCACAAAACTTTTCACAAATGTTCAATATGTCATCAATTTACAACAAACTTTGCCGGAAGTCAAAAGCGGCAATTACGTATTAAGTTAATTACAAGTTGATTCAATTCGCGTTAATTCAAAGGGCGATCAATTTATTAAAAAGGTACAAGGCACGCGAGAGTGCAAACGGCGTGTTAATTTTTCAAGGGAAGGGAAGTGACAGTTCAGTGTGACCATTGTCAGAAATTTTCAATAGACTAAACAAAATGTTACTCAATCGATCTAATCGATTTGACTTATAATAAAACTAATTATATTTCAAACATATGGTGAGCATGTTCTCTCTAGTCTAAACGTCCAACCTCTCTGGATATGATATCTCCATAGCAACAATATTCCGTCATAGACTATGATAGAATATTGTTTCTATGAGAAATAACAAAAAGTCTGATAGCTGGTGAACAATTTAGGATTTTTTTTGAAACTACGAGACATATTGATAAATTTTGAAATTTACGTTTTTTTCTATTATCACACTTTCTTTGAGATTCAATCTATTTTATTTAAGGGTACTATACTCATAACGGGTGTATTTTTGTTTTCATAAAAATATCTACTAGATGTTCTTTTTCGGTTATTGTTATTATTCATTGAGAGACCGCATGAGTGCTGTCGGTCGTGATTTCACGAGAGCCAACCGCATCGCAATTCGCAGTAACCTTGAGCAAGAGATACAGCCAATATAAGCTCTCCTTATAAAAAAAATAAACTTTAGAATGCCTCAAAAACATTTTTTTTGCCTGTACAAAGATTCAAGTGTTTGCAGGGGGCCGCTACACTTCAACTAGAACCTCGACTTTCTTATTTAGGTTCATTTAAGGACAATCACGAAATTTCTTGCAATGCCTCAATTGAGTATGTTACCAAAAGTGGTTTACCAGCTCTCCTACTATTATGTTGTTCTAAAAATATCGGAAGGAAATAATTTATAACTATACTAGTTAAATCTTCTATATAATTTTGGAAATTTGCTGGATCTTCGAAATCTATGTTTAATTATAATAAGTAAACAACGGTAAAATTGGAAAAATACAAATAAATAAATTTTACAATGTATAAAATGTCGTTGATCGAACAGCTGATTCAAGTAAAACCCGCCATTGTGCCTCTCAGCAACGTTTAAACAAGGTCCAGGTGTTGTTTAAATTTGACAGCTATTTGAACTTCACTTAGTGGTTACTAAACGCTAAACAGGGTTTAAATGTACGGTTTTTGCCTCTCAGCAGTCGTTTAAAATTTTGAATAACGTTTATAAGTAAGAGGTACAAAGTATTAGATTTCATGTAATATACAAGCAAATGATTTACTTAACATCCGACATAATAATGCTCGCGGCAAATTATTATTTACTTTTCTATTTAACTTGTTTGCAATATCAGCTCATGTGTGCTGTATTTTGTTCCATGAAACGTTACACTAATTGGCTTGCAAAATCAAGTTGTTTGAAAATGTTGAGTTTGGTGCTTGAATTTGGTTCCTAAACAATTGAAACAAGTAGATTGTTGTTTGAAATCAAATGAAATGTATCATTATTCCATGTATTGTAAACTTATTTTTTAACTTTCCAATATTTTAGGTCGAAGCTAATGCTGAAAAAAACTGGCTAGGACCTCAACAGGAATCCTTTTCTGAAACGAAATGTATGGATTTATGTAAATGTTCAAACGCGTAGTGTTAGCAGTGATTTTGGTATTTAGTCGTGAATTTCATATACATATATTTATATATATTATGTGTCACAATAAAATATTTTTGGGGCTGTGTATATAAGATTATAAGTACACATACGTACACTTACCGCTTCTTCAACTACAGCTCATAACAATTACTAAGATAATACAATAAAATTAGCCCTGAACTGAAGTAGGGCCTACACTGTAATAGGTAATTATTATTTATACAAGAAAATAATATAATAGCTGGCAAGCCTGAGTCAAACAAAACAAGAGTAATTTTGGAAAGACTGTACACCCAATTTCTGTTTCAATTACGTTGTTACAATTACTCGGGAGTAATTTTAAGATGATGCTTTTTAATTTTAATAAGTACCTTCGTTTTATTGTTTATAAAATGTTGTAAATTGTTTTCTGACCTAGCTTTGGTGAGTCTTTGAAGATTTAAGTTTTCCTACAGGCAATTTTTGCTTTGATTAATTTTTTTTACTGCCGTTTTTCCCGAGGCTTGTGAACAATTTCATTTGAGACGCTAATTATGTTTGAAAAGTATACATACGTAATCACGTAACGGCAGTTTACTTGAAAAGATGTAATAGTATTAACACCAATATTTTTGTCTATATTCACGCTTATAGCATGTATTGACCTACTATTCGTAACATAGTTAAAAAACGTTATCATAGGAAGCTACTTGGTTTTGTGACTGCTTACCTGCCCAAGGAACATACACGCGAAATTTCAGCTTCCTTCTTACGGTCAATAATGACAAATCGACAATAATGTATTTATGGTACGGTTCCATTGGCATCCTAAAAATAATTATGAGACCAAGAAACTATAAAGAAAGTGCAAAAAATAAATTTCACTGCTAAAATTTATTATCGTGTATATTGTTGCCTTCAAATATTCTAAAATATTCTCCAAACAACACCAAACCATTTCGTATTAAAATTTTAGTTATACTCAATTAAATTCCACTGTTTATAGAGGTTACTTGGTAAATGTCTATCTTATTCTTGCAAAGTAAACAGACCCTGGTACAAAACAATACACTTAAATAATATAAGCTTCTAATCATAATATTTGGGTACGAAATAGTTTTCAAGATTTCTTGGAGTGTTTAATTTGTTGTTCTAGTGTTCTTGAAATAACTAACCTGTATATGGGTCCGAGTAAAAGGTTGCTTTGTTATAAAATAAAAAACAACAAAATATAACGTTGCTGCCTTGCATTTAATATCAAAAACATGCTATAATATCAAAAACATGCTTTAATATCAAAAACATGCTTTAATATCAAAAACATGCTTGAATAAAAACATGCAATTGGTTCAAAATTATGATAGGTATGGAGACGTATCAAGTGGAGGAGTAGGCCAGAAATATCAAACTAATTTTGGACTGTGAAAAACAAAGCATAGTTGAATTATTGTTACCATTTTTGCTTTCGTTTTGGATGTTTTAGAATTGACCTGACGGTTTGTTTGTTTAAAAAACTGAACATCTTAAAGTTTATATATATAATAATTTTCATTAAATACTCTCGTTATTTTTTATCGTTACTTTTCACCAATGGTCTAAAGGGTAACTTTGTAATATATCCTTATGATTTCAATGACTTATTCGTGATTAAAAAACTTGTGTTTCACTTTGTTCCTTTATGGCAAAGGAACTAGTCAAGTTTGTTATTGACATAAAGCAATCAACATCGCCCTAGCAAAAAGCTCACCCTCTACAAAATCAATGAAAACAAATTATACCTAACATCAATAATTATCGCAACGTAACGAGTCTTTCTAAACCACTAATTAAAATCACATTCATACAAATTCATATCAGATGAATTCCCTTCTATTCGGATCGCTGGCATACAATTCAGATAAACTGGAAAATTGATTGGTATAACTGATTGTGTTTTGCAAATTGGAATTTGAAATTGAATTGGGAAATATATCCTGTCAGACCAATGCTGTCAAAAACATTGTCATGTAAATATTACAAGAGTCTATCAATTAGGGATGTGTTTGTTAGCGTTCTAGTTTGAAACGGTGGAACAACTTTTACAGTTTTAGTTTGTTTGTTAATTGTAAATCTGTTTTGTTGTTTATGTTAAAAATACTAAGAGTGATTGATGACCGCGCGCGTTGTCCGCGTGGTGACGGATTAAGAATACGGATTGTCACCACCACATATCATCCCATGGGTGTCGAAAGAGCCGACTGAGGGAGCATATTATGCAGAGAACATCACTGTAAGAGAAGGAAAACTTGATACAAACCCTATACCAACCCGTTTGGCCAGCGTGGTATAGTAGGCCAATTCCTCCTTTCAAAGGAGAGGCCTAGTCCAGCAGTGGACTGTTAAAGGATGATGATGATGATTGATGACCATATAATTATAATAACTGAAACGCTGTTAAACTGGACTAGGATGAATAAGTGATTTTAGTGTACTTGAAGACATTGAAAAAACATATGAACAATCACAAATCGTTATGCACATAATACGTTAAAAACGTATATAAATTTACTAATTTTAAACGCATTTTTACCAAAACGATGAAACTACGTATAAAAACCATCCCTTCTCTTACCTTCTTAGCAGTGAACTTTCCAGAACTCCTTCTCTAGTGTTATGTTTATTAATGCTTATAATACATAAAGCGTCAACAGCCAAAATTTGTAGCCTCACTGTTTAAAGCTCATTTATGATTCATTCAATCAGGGCAAGCAAATTATATTGAAATGTATTGATTAGACATTATTGTGTCACTATTTAAATAGCTATAGACTGTATTAAAACATTTAAGTCAACTGAAAGTCGTTTACTATCTGGTCGTCATATATCTTTAATGTAACAACGAAGCTCTTGTCTCAAGTTAATAGAGGCAGACTTTTCTTTTGAACTATTTTCTTTTGAATACAGACCTCATTTAATGTAAATCCATTAGTTATTTTTTTATGAAGATAATTGTGTTGCATGGCGTTTAAATAAGTCTGTATTGTATTCACTTAAAAGTTAACATGTATTGATATGTTTTTTTTTTATAATAATGGGCGGCAAACGTGCAGACCCATCGCCTGATGGTAAGCAATTAGCGCCGTCCATAGACACAAGCAACACCACAGGAGTCACAAGTGCGTTGCTGCCCCTTGGGGTTGGGCAAAGGTTGTTATAATGAACATGCAGCAGTATTTTACTCATTTTGAATATAGTTTGCCAGCACTTTAATTTAATTTTGAATTATATTGTTTTGAAACTACTAGCAATTGAAACAAACATTTCATTGCCTTACTTGGTGCAATTTTAGTATAGTTATAATTAAATAGGGTGCATAGGGTTCCCACCAAGAACTTAGGGTCCCAAGCCAACCTCACCTGCAAGTGGTGCACCTGCCGATCAACGGACGAGGCTCTGGCAAACAAAATATCCCGCTAAGCGGCAATAGGCTCGCCACCTATTACGTGGGATCAAAACTCTGGCGAAAAGTGGGCGTTTTATATGCCTCTGCCTACCCCTTCGGGGAAACAGGCGTGAGTCTATGTATGTATGTATGTATAATTAAATATATTTTGCACAATATATACTACCTGTTAAAGTCCTCTCTTCTTTCTATCAGTTACAATATTTTGTCTCTTCTGCCTCCGTGGTCCAGTGGAAAGCGTCTGCTAATCGGGCGATCCCGGGTTCGATTCCCGGTTCGGGCAAAATTGTTATTGAGTTTTCCGATTTTTTTGTAGCAGCACGGAGTCTAGCAATGTGCCCGGTAACGGCAATAGATTCGCCCTCTATTACGTGGGACCTAAAATTCATAAAGCGAAATATTACACGTCTGTCTATCCTTCCGGGGATAAAGGCGCGACGATATAAAACAATCGTGATTGTTCTATTACCGTGATTAGATTATTATTGGTAACCCATACAACTACAGATAAAAACACGTAAGACACTAGAGACGTCCACTGCTGGACATAGGCCTCCACCAAGATTCTCCAAACAGACCGATTTTGAGCCATCCGCATCCAACCGCTTTCCGCGATCTTAATCAGATCGTCGATACACTTAATTTATGCATTGTATAATAACTAAATACTAATACTGCATACACATAATGACATACTGCGCCGACCCCAAATAAATTGGGACCAGGGCAAGACAATGATGATGAATAACTAAATACAGGTCTCCCAAAGTGATAATGCGCATAGAAATCTTCGTCACTGTTCGGCAACGGTCGTATTCCCCGAGCGTCGGAAGACGATATGTATATAGAGTTGTTAAGTGCATAATGTAGTAAAATTATGTTTTTTGTGCTAAAAAAAATAAATATTGATTTATCAGTAAAGAAATTTGATTCGATAGTTCTATATAAGTAAATAGTGAAGAAAACCACACGATAGCGAATATGCTACAATTTTTGTTGAATTGATTTACTTCGATTATAATACTTTTTATGTGTCTTGCTGTAGCTGGTATTATGATGGAAAAAAATAAGGTTTAAGTAATACAAGGTTTATATTAGAAGAAGAAAAATGGTTTTCAAACACAGGTTACATTAAAATCTTAGAAATCTAATCATAACATCTCAGTTCAAAAGTATTTACAGCAGTGATCATTCCAGAATAATATTACAATTACAAAACAATTAATCAGAATCAGGGAGGATCTCTATTCCTGACATCGTAGATTCATCAGAACTTTTATTATGCTCTTGTTCATTGACACTTTCCTCACTGCTATCACCTGTGTAAATAATCATTTCATCAGAAAAACTATCGATTCTTGGGTCAAATTTTCTATATTCATCTTCGCATTTAACAGCATGATCACAAACTTTTTTCCATTCTTCTGGTCCTATATTATTGATTTTTTCTAATATAGCATCTTTAACTGACGTGACAGTCATTGCAATATTCTTTTTGGCTACGTGTTGCTTTATTTGGGATCAAATATTTTCAATGTGGTTAAAATCGGGATGATATGGTGGCAATCGTATAATTTGATGCCCACGTTCCTCCATTATACGGTCAATGACAAATTCTGTGTATTTCTCTTTATGTCTTTTTATCATTTCATACAAATCGGGTTTCAATTTCTTTAGGTCATGCGGAATGTTGTGTTGTTGTAACCAAGCTATCATTTGTGGTTTGGGGGTGTTTGAGTTTGGTGGTTTCACAGACAGCTTATTATGATATGGGGCGTTGTCAATTACCAACACACTATTAGGAGGCAAGTTAGGAATCAATTGATTGCATAGCCAAGCTTGATAACGTTCCGCTTTTATTTTTTTATGATAATCACCTTCTGAGTCGACACATTTATGTAACATTAGAGCCCCTGGGACGAAGCCTTTTTCATTGCCTGCGTGTACAATAATTATTCTCTCTCCTTTGAAAATGGGTTGTTTGATACCTTTTTTGCTGCTATCTTGCCAAGTTTTACCATTAGTATGTGATGTATGCACGTATGACTCGTCCATAAACACTATATTTCTACCAGAATTCCTCAGGTGTTGTATTTCTCTGAGATATTTCATCCTTTTTAAACGTTATTATATTTTTATACGTTACGTGTATGTTATTATCAGTTTTCAGAAATCTAAACCCCATTTCTTTCAAGATCAGCCTTAATGTATCTGCACAGCCTTTGAAATTAATAGCTTCGATCAACTTTTTTCTCAAATTATTAACAGTTGGGAATTCTTTGAGCGTCAAGTGAAAATTGTATATCATATTACGAATAACACAGTAGTCGAATTCATCAAGTCCCAGCTGAAATCTACTTTTAGGTTTTCCTTTTTTCGGTGTGGAATTTCATTAATTGATTCTGTTTTTTTTCGTTTAAAATATTAGTCAAAGTTCGTCGTGAAATTCCTGTAGCTTTTGTAACACGGTCCTGAATTTTTTTTAAATAACCATCATGGTCTTTTTTGAAAACATTGGCTTCATTTAAGAAATAAAGGTACATATTAAATACCATTTGCCGTGCTTGTGACTTAAGTGGCTTTCCACGTTTAAATTTATCCATTCTGGAAGAATACGTCTGAAAGAAAATGGTATGGGCAGAGATAGACATATTTTTATTTATTTGTTGTATTATTGCATTATGTACCAATATACTTTATAATATTATTTATTTCTATATCTATTTGTTTATTGTGTGTATCTTTTTAAAATGTTTTTTTTAGTACTTAATATGTATTTAAAGTAGGTATTTTTATTTTTTTAATATTAACAAGCCGTGATAAATGTTAGTATATTTACCTATTTTACAAAATAAACTATTTAAATTTGAATAACATAATTAAATTCACCTTTGAAAACAAAACCAAGAAGGGTGTGTAATAGCAGCTCTGTATAATTCCACACAGAGAGAACACGTGCAGTCACCACCATTATATAAAGACGACTGACGGACCTTTGACTGGCTTTGACGGACCGGCGACCGCCGCCGACCGCCCGAATTGATTGTGTACACATAATATTCACTCCTATTTCTTTCGAACAAGGTGCAAAATGCATGTGCATTGTTTAGGGATCTTACAATTCAATGATTCGGGTGTTTCCGGGAATACGACAATTAACCAAGATCTGCGTGCGGATTATTAATTTGGGAGTACTGTACTAAGCTTTTCACACAAATTTATTTAAATTGTGTTTCTTCGGAATGGGGTTCAAATTCCGTTAACCAAGTGTAAATATATTATTACCTCAAATGTCATCCGATAGATCTCAGGAATTTACAGTTTAATCATCATCATATTTATACGCCTACACAAGTTACTGTACGTACTACTCACGTATCGTATACTGAAAATAGATGTCAGTCCTTTAATAATAGTAATTAAACTTAAGTCTGCGAGTTCGCGTTAAGGTACCTGTCGATGTGCGTCGGTTTCCTATATACAGTGTGTCCATTAAGGGTACTATTATCTCTAACTGTCACTTTAACGTCGAGAAAGGGTAACGCGGTAACGATCTGTCCACCTCCATTTCGTATGTGAATCGGATTGTGTTGACCAAGTGAGGGTAGTTGCCGAAACTCGCACTTCCACAAAGCGGCGCTGAGCTCTCATCAGTCTATCCGCGACCACGCTCGGTGCAAGACGAGCGAAACGTCGGAAACAAATAGGAATTTATACCTTAAATAAGTTAATTGTACGCGATTAAGACCCGCTAATTTATTTTGCAGAACTTAACGTAATTTTCTACTTTTATATTAAACTAGAGGATACGCGAAGCTACGCGCGTTTTTTTATTTAGGTATATCTGCCCGATTCTTTGGGAATTTCAGAAAATCCCATCTTAGTTCACCTGTACGGTCCGCAAGGAACATACATGCCAAATTTCAGCATCTTGCGCTCAATAGTTTTGGCTATAGCGTATCTGTCATTCAGTCAGTAAAGCAATATCTTTATATACAGATTGTTAAGTTTTATGTGCCTCTCCAGCAGAAACATCTTTTTATATGTATACGTTAAATTATTCATTTCTACCTAAATTCACATAATACATTTCTATACTCAGCAAAATTACCAAACAGAAACACAAAAGACATAAAACCATTATTCAGCTAAAGTAAATGAAATACAGCCAAAACGAAGTAAAATAAAACAATACACACGTTCTTAAAAGAATATACGAAGTTATTGGAAAGTTAGTTTGCTACAAGAATTTGATAAGAAATCTGAGCATCGTACCAAGTTAGTTAAGAACAATTCGAAGGGGAGAAGCACGCGCGTCTGATCCGAAGATATGAGAAAATCTCATCCTTGTTCCGAAGCTAGAGCCGGCTAAAGCAAAAACTATATCGACAGTTTAGCTCTGTAGTAGACAGATTTATGCAAAAAAGGGAAGATGAAAAACAAAAAAAGGAAAACGAGGAAAAGAGGTTCACGTTAAAAATAGAATTGAACCATGAAAGTGGTGAATTCCAAATCAACTTTAAAATGTACTAATTTACGGAGGGTAACTTTTAACTTAAAGTGAAATTTTAGACAGTTGAGCTATTTTTATATTAGGTCTATATTATTCAATTCAAGTCTGTTCAGTAAAACATACCTATTGGCCAGATGCATATTAATATACTTTAGTTATCACCAGAAAGAATTGAAACACAAAGTATACGAAATACAAATCAACATGCACACCGATTGGCAAAATTGCGGTTCGTAAATTTATATGAAAATATAAGTCCACTGGCTTTTTTGAGCATTCATTGTTTGGTCTTACAAGCTTTTTGTTCTACTCATAACTCTGAACCACTTTTGCTAAATAATGAAAACAAAATATTCCAAAATTAAAAAAACTCCCAGTCCGCAATTCAAAGTTAAACTCGAGTTCATCTTTTATAAATTCGTCAACGGCGAACTTTCACGTTGCAGCAATTGTTTAAAGTGAGCACCGAAAGTCTTGGAAATTAGTAGGCAACATTCAGTAAGTGAATGTACTCGTACAAATCCGGCAAAGTTGGCTAACATCCGTGTTAGAGCACGCACACATAACCGCGTTACATCCGCGGGTGTTCGCAAGAGGGATGGCAATCCGCAACTAGATTGGATACTCAGTTCGTTCCTACCTACTGTTTAGACTGGATCCACACTATCTGATCGTTTCACGCTTTGGATGAAGCAAACATACTTCAAGGAAATACATTGGACTTATCCACGCTAGCTTTAGGTATTGGAAAAGATGCGTGTATATTGGATATAGGTACATTCGTTTCGTAACTAATATATATAAAGCCTTAAATTGTTTATTCTTAAGCTTAAATTTTGTTACATTATTTAAGAATATTTATATAGCTACATTTACTGTTTAAATACACATTTAGAATCAAATCTAATTATGTTTTTTCGTGAATTGATAATCACATGCATTATTGTGGATACTGCTGTGAAAAGCTGTATTAAACCAGTAATATTTCCATATATTTAAATAAAAAACACGTATTGAGAGACTATTGTCAAGTAACGTCTATTGAGATGTTCAGACTTGAAATGCAGGAAGGTTTTGATCCGATTGGATACGTGATTACGTAGACAAGTAAAGTGTGGCACATGCCATATTGTACTCCGTGTAGCAAATTCAATTCTACCGTACAGTTTGTTTAGCTGTAGCGTGATAAGATATACAAGTTTGTAGAGTCTTCTACAAACCTGAATATCTATGTTTTTTTGCGACAAGGTATCGATGCTTGCGACTTGTATCTATTGCAATAACTGAGGTTTTGATTTTAATAATATAGATATTCTTAGATAATGAAGATATTCAAAATTTAATGGATGTACGTTCTATTTCAAACAATAACATTTATTCTTAGAAAGCCACATAAGTAAAACACTACCAACTTTAACCTAGACCTCTGATTATTATAAAGACACATAGCAACTTTGAAAGTTAGGAGACTAATTTGCAAACAGTTGAGAAGTATTTATTCGTGTATTGTATGTCGGTCTTTATACACCTTTTGTACATATATTTATTAACTGATACAAATAACACTCAGACTAAACCATACCAATTGTAAATCACGAAAATATTCCTGCGGTGTAAAAACTGACTCCAGAAATCTAAAAACCCGGTGACTTTTAGAAGCAAGGCACTTCGTGCATTTAAATAACCTAGCAACATTTATCAAAGAGAATAAAATACAAGAAAGTCATATTTAAAACAAATTTACTTAATATCAATACATATAATGATAAAATCTCTCAAGTGCTAGTAAAATGAATATGCAAATACTTTGTTTTGTTCGATATCGTTTCAATAAAATTGACGTATGGTTTTTCAAGAAGTAAAACTCGTCAATAGATCGCATATTGTAAATGCGTCTGGCGTGGAGACGAGGCAACGAACCGATCAGTACCGATATTTTAGGTGAAACTGAATGACATGAAAGTATAAATCACATATGAACTTTTAGCAAAACACGCGATAAGAATGTTGTAGATAATGTTAGTTTATGGCGACGCAAAGTTATGGCAGGCGAGCGAAGGGATCTGTTACTTTGGTGCCACGTTTTCATAGATTTTGTATAAGGGATGATACACTTTTGACTATAGAGTTACTTAATGGGTGTTACTATGTTTAATGTTGCTTGTAGAGCGATGCGTGTTGTGGTTTTAATCTTAGGTTTTAATGTTTGAAGCTACGTTCACGTGTTTTGTAGAGTGCGATAAATAGTTAATTGGAGATGTTTTAAAATTCTTTTATAGACGATTCGTAAGGTCATGATGCTAAAATAAATTGATGTTCGTCTAACTCTTCTGTTAGGTTGCAAATTAAACATGGCAAAAAGTATGGTAAAAGCAAATAGGGTATCAAATCCGTTAATACTGGAAAATTAAATTTGTTGCTGAAACCAGCAACCACTGTTAGCCATAAACGTTGGGTTAATATTGCGCAAAGATAAGGATAAAATAATAATAAATAATTAAGGATCACAATATTCGGATTCAAAACGTTATACCATTATTATGGAGTTGCTTCAATCCACAAGTTTATCGAGATTTTTCTCCTACTCTGCCTGGCAGCATACTGCAAAAAAAAATTGTTAATGTGACACGATGCTTTTTAATAAAAAAGTACTAGTAGTTTATTCTTGGTATGTTTTTCAGAAAATATTCTTTAGCAATCCAAGAGAAAGATTTTCGACATCAAATTACTATCCTGGACTGAGACAAAAAGTAAAACTAATGTTATTTAGTGTCTGTAATGAGAACATTTAACAAAAAGATCATGATCAAAAGTCATGACTCACATATCATAGTATTACAGATACAAAATCCTAAAAAACGTAGCTTTTGAAATCACTTTTGACATTATACCGAATCGTATAAAATGTTCCTCCTTCCCTTACAAAACACAGACATCATTAATGTTCCGTCACAAAGGCTGGAAGCTGTGTGTGAGTACGCGTTTTTACGAAGTAGGTAGTTTCATTTCTTTCGCCACATTTTATTGGAATGGCAGTCATAAATCACTCAGTATTATATTAATGTAGATGCTTGGCTTCACTGAAGTGTTTTCCTGGGTTTGGTGTAAATGAGTAAATGAACCTATATACTCCAGTTTTTTTTTTCTCTGAGTGGTAATATCGCAACAGGTGAAAATGATTAATTGGTTGAAGATACTGTATGAAATCAGAACTAATGACTGAATATGGACGGACTGTGTAATGAATACATTGTATCACTGGAAAAACATAGACTTACTTTACTAGAATCCTTGCGTTATTTTATTTTCCTAACCCTGTGGGGAATACAGACGTGACGATATGAAAAAATAACACTAATGTAAATTCCACACACAAAAGCACGAAAGCACGATTTTGGTTACAGGTGTGGCACCACCCCGTTAATAAACTTTATACGTGCACGAGCTTCCAAAGTGATAATTTTCCCACAATCGACCATAATTATTTACGGCGTCTAGACAAAAGCCCTAAGAGCACTAGCAAAATATACTGCAAAATATAGGAATATGAAACGTAAAACTTTTTAAAATAAAGCGCCCTCTTCAACGAACATCAGCAACAATTTTAAAACTACGTGAAAGTATTCAGAACGATTTTAACGCCAACCTTATCTTGAGATTAAATTCTGCAGAGCCAAAACGCTGGCGAGACGATAGATTTCCCAAAGGATGACAACGCTTAGTAACTATATAATGTGGCGCTTCCCTAGCACGTGGTATTTCCACTGGTGTGAAAAATAAAATACTTTCCACGAGATCGCGTTTACAAAGAGAGCTTGTTTGAGTTTTGTTACAAGGCATTCAGTGGTTCAAGATTATTATACGTACACAGACATAGATCTACATAGATAACGCAAATGCATGCACTTCGCGTGTCTGAACCCCGACCAAGTGTCGAGGTTGGTCGCCGCTAGCTTCAGTCCCCGCGCGTCCGTTGTTCCAGCCGAACGTCCGCAAAAAACTAAAAAAAATGCCTCGTTGCGTGATAATTAACTGCAATACCCCAAAAATTTCGAGCACCCAAAGGCAGGAACATATTTCCTATCACAGGTAAGTTATTTTAAAATTATACGAGTATTATGCGTAAATTCATATTAAAACTGTTTTTAAGTATTCCAAGCTGCGTGTCGTTCCAGAATATACCTAACTATAAATTACCGTTAAGTAAACTTTATTCACATTACGTTGCCGCGTTTGCTTTGGACGTTTGATCTGACGTTGTGTGTTAGGAGACGATGAATATCGCACAAGCGATACTGTCGCGCATCGCTTCGGTACAGTTCGTACAGTAGGTTTAAAAAGTCGGCACGCTTGGTTTCAATACAAATCGTGATAATTGCGTTATCTATGTAGATCTATATCTGTGTATACGTACTATGGGGACTGAGAAAATGTACTTGGTTTACTATATATAATTTATTTAAAGAATGTTTTATAATCGCATAGCCATCCAAAGATTTCTTCTAGAACTATTTATGTGACTAGAGTTGCCGTCCGTAATAAATCGGTGAAGTTAAGCAACGTTTGCAAAGGGCACTGCTTGGTAGTATGACCGCTTCCGTTGCTGTAGTATTAAATACCCATTATCGTACTTCGGAGGGTACGTAAAACCGCCGGTACCAATTCTTGTCTCAGGATCGTTAATAATTACGTATGCACATAACATCAAAAAGTCACTGGCGGGCGCTGCGGTGTATGTTTGAACGCGGTACCCTCTGGCAGTGGCATTCTGTACGTATATCGAATTATCCACTAAGCTATCGTTGCATATAGTCTTTACCTCGACTGATACTACAAAGCTAAAGAGTTTGTTTCTTTGGATGGGCGCGCTAATCTTAGAAATAACTGTTTCGAATTGAAAGATATTTTTGCGTTGGATAGTCAATTTTCAAGGAAGGCTATATAATATATATAAGCCACGAGTGTAATAGTGTGCTCAACTTGATCGCTGCCTACTTAAATATTTGACTACAGCACCGTTACCAACTTACTACAGCTTTCACCAGGAATTATTTTGCAGGTAATTTTTTTCAAATATTCTATTCTATTTTTTCAGTTCTTAATGTATTAATAAAAACAATATTCAGAATAATTTTCCTCTTTGATAGAATTTATAAACAAAAAGTTAGTATCTTTACGAACGGTTAGAAATCCATTATCAGGAAATGAAATTATTGGGGTGCGGATCAGAGAACCTCCCCGCGTGCCTGTGTGGCTGCTATTCCTTCTTTCGGATGAAAGAGCAGTCACCGGGCCGGTGCACCCCGGGCAACGCAGGCAGTGATTCCTTAAGGAAGGTGTTAGGTTTGTGGGTGTGTGTAGGCCGGTTGATAGATAGGATGGGGTAGATAGGCAGGCCCTTCCGAGGGGAATCGTTGCCTGTGGCTAATCTCTGAGAAAGAGGACGGGCGGCTAGTCGTACCCCGACTACCGTCCGGCCAGCGCGTTAGCAAAGGCGGATGGCGCCGTCCTTGCCCGTGGGTCTTCGGATCGCGAGGGAGAAAACCTCAATAAAAAGTTACAGCGGACACAGAGGCATTCTTTGGAGAGCTGCACCGTCCGTCCATCAGTGCCCCTCGCGGGCTCTGCTTTCGTCCCTCCTGGTACCCCTCTGCTGATCAGAGAGGACTCGGGACGGGACTTAGACGGGCTTGGTGTGTACTTACTCTACCACCAAGCAGTCAACGGGGGTCCTTCTTTTCTTCTTTCGTCTTCGGACTCCTTTTCTCCTCTTTTCTCATCACCCCCTTCCCTCCGTTGACAACTGTCAAAAACTCGTAATCCCGTACGTAGTGTCTGTGGTCACGTCTCGCGGCTGTCTACGGGACCGAGGGTCTCGGCTTGGTCGCCCGGACCGCGTGCAAGGCAAGCACTATAAAAAATCCCCCAATCCTAAGCTGCTGCCGCACGGCGAGAGGATGCATGGCTGGCGGGTAGGTCAGTCCCTAGTGCGGCCCCCTCAGGGCATCAGCCGCCGCCCTGTAGGTATTAGGCTTGCCCGGGTATAGCGGGATCTCTGCCCGGGTCGACTTTTATTTCTCCCGCAATCGTGGGATTTAATATGGAAACTCCAAATTCAAAAAACCCCCCTCATAAACCGAAGTCGGTCGACAAAACCCGATCTCGCACGCCCAGTAATGCGAGATCAGATGAAGACAAGCGCGAGAAAGAGTGGAAGGAGTCTGCCCTGGAGCTGTCTGAATCAGACTGCTCAGAAATGAGTATGGTAAGCGTAGGAAACGATAACCCCGACAAGGCTGTCCGAAAACGACATCACTCGGGGTCAGAGAACTCGGGTGACGAATCCCTGCCTGCTGCGCCTAAGGTCGCGACAGCGAGGCGTGGTCGTCCTCCCACGCACGGCAAGTACGTGGGGCTAGGCAAGGCGCGAGCTGAACTTGCCGCTGAAAAGCGGCGGATAGAACGCGAAGAGCGCGCCTTCGAAGAGGAGCAACGAATCGTAGCCGCTACCGCCCGTGTGGCCGCCAGTCGCCTCTCCGAGTCCTCGGCGGCGGAACCTGAGGCAGAGGAATTACCTGCTGCGTCGATTCGCTCGCGCATTGAGGTCGCCTTGGAGGCCATATGTTTGGTCTCTAGACAGTCGAAGGGGTTGAAGGGAACCTCCCAACATTCCCTGAAGACGGCTGTGGCTTCAATGCGCGAGCTGACGGAGGTGCTCCTGGAGCGAACCACCACGGAGGAAACTAAAAAGCTACAGGCGGAGAACACCCGCCTGTCAGCCGAGATTGCAGTGCTTCGGCGCAATCAGGAGGAACTCCGTACCGCGGTGGAGAAGCGCCCGGAACCAAACGACGCGGCTAACAAGGCCTTAGTCGATATGGTGGCCACCCTCCGCCGAGAAATGGCGGATATGAAGAGGAGCCTCTCGGTCTTGGAAGCAAAAGCCCTCAGACCATCTTTGGCGGGGGAACAACAGCGACCTGCAACGCCACAACCCGAGAGGTCCCCGCAGCCGTCCACATCTTACGCGGCTATTGCGACAACTACGCGGCGACAGGCGGCTATGCAGAAGCCGCCAACCCAGACTGCACAGCCTGCAGCACCTGCGACCAGAACCCAGTCAAATAAGGGCAAGAAGAAGGCAGCCAATGCTGAAGCTATGCCTGTCAGCGTAGACGCAACGCAAGCTCGCCCGATGGCTCCCCCTCCCGAAACCAGTGGGTGGCAGACCGCTGGCAGGAAGGCTAAGGAAGCCAAAAAAAGGCGTAAGGCCTCCAAAAAGGCCAGGAAGGCGGCCCGCAAGCTCCGCACCCCCAGCTCCACTGCAGTTATTCTTACACTGCAGCCGGCAGCATTAGAGCGGGGGGCAACATACGCGAAGCTCCTCAGAAAGGCGCGGGACGCAATTAACCCAGCTGAGTTGGGTATAACAGCGGGGCTCCGGTGCAAAACAACTCAAACCGGAGCCCGACTTATAGAAGTGCCCGGAGCGAGCAGTAGTGAGCAGGCCGACAGGCTTGCGGACGGCCTGCGTCGGATTTTACCTGCAGAAGACGTCCGTATCTCCAGGCCCCAAAAATGCGCTGAACTGCGCATCGCGGGCCTGGATGACAGCATCATCGCGGACGAAGTCCGGACCGCCGTCGCCAACGCCGGGGGATGCCCCGTAGAGTCGATCCGGTGTGGTCTAATTCGCCCGGACCGCAGCGGCATGGGGTCAGTGATAGTTAGCTGCCCCGTGGCGACTGCTAAAAAGCTGGCCGACGGTCGTCGCGTGCTGGTTGGCTGGGTGTCGGCGCAGGTGCGCCTTTTGGAGCCTAGGCCGCTGCGCTGCTACAGGTGCCTCACAGCCGGACACGTGGGCGTGAGGTGTACCTCATCGGTGGACTGCAGTGGTCTATGCTTCAAGTGCGGCAAAGCCGGACACAAGGCCGACGATTGCGAGGCCCCGCCACACTGCGTTTTGTGTGCGGCGGCGGGCAAGCCAGCCGAGCACCGGGTGGGCGCGAAATTCTGCGCCGCACCCAGGAAGATGCAGCAGAAAGCTGGTCAAGCGACCAGCAACAATAACGCCGAAACGGCGAGGGGGGCGGTTGGTGCGATGGAGACTTAATAATGTCTCTCGCCCTCCGCCTCTTTCAATCGAATTTGAACCACTGCGCCAGAGCTCAGGACCTGTTGCTCCAGAGTATGGCGCAGTGGTCAATCAACGTCGCCATTGCCGCCGAGCCGTATTTCGTCCCCCCCAGAGATGATTGGGCTGGGGACCTTGATGGCTTGGTGGCCATCATCGTCAGGGCCGCCGCCGGCACCCCTTCCAGCGGGAACATCACCCGCGGGAGGGGGTACGTCGCAGCACAAATTGGGGAAACGGTTGTGGTAGGAGGATATTTCTCCCCCAACCGGTCTCTCGCCGACTTCGAAGCGTATCTGCTTGAACTAAGCGTCGTCGTCACTCGCAGCCGCCCCCGCGCCGTCCTCGTCGCTGGGGACCTCAATGCCAAGGCTTCGGCTTGGGGTTCCGCGACCACGACCGCGAAGGGCGTTTTGCTGGAGCAGTGGGCCGTGGAGAATGGCCTACTTGTCCTCAATAGGGGCACTGTGCACACGTGTGTGCGACAGCGGGGCGGGTCCGTCGTGGACGTCACGTTCGCGAGCCCCGTTCTTGCGCGCCGTGTCCGAGGCTGGCGTGTCGTCGAGGAGGCGGAGACGTTGTCGGACCACAGATACATTAAGTTCGACGTCTCCGCTGAAACCGGAATCCTCGACGCGCCGGTACAGCGGGCCCTAATTGGGGACGGTCCGCGCTGGGCATTGAAGAGCATGAATCGGGAGGCCCTCTTGGAGGCCGCCATCGTCCAGACCTGGACACAAACACCGTCCGGGTCTCAGGACGTTGAAACGGAGGCCGAGTGGTTCCAGAGGGCCATGACTAACGTCTGTGATGCGGCGATGCCAAGAGTGCTCAACCACTCACCGAGGCGTCGGGTGTACTGGTGGTCAGACAACATCGCGCAATTGCGCCACCTCTGTGTGGCTGCGCGGCGCCAGTATGCCCGATTTCGGAGAAGGCGTCGCCGCACTCCCGACTCAGAGCTCAGGGAGGCGGAGCTATACGAGGGGTACAGAGCGGCCAGAGAACGACTAAAAGCCGAGATTGCGCGGGCCAAAGATCAGGCCCACCAAGAGCTGCTGCAGACTCTGGAGCGTGACCCTTGGGGGCGTCCATACCTTATGGTCAGGGGAAAACTTCGCCCTTGGGCGCCCCCGCTCACCCGGAGTCTCCAGCCGCAAGCAGTCGAAGCTGTCGTTACCGCTCTGTTCCCTTCAAGGGCGGAGCACCCTCCCCCGCCGATGGCTCCCTCTCCCACGACAGCCAGCGCGGATGTAGACGGCGACGCGGTTCCCAACGTGACCCAGGTCGAGCTTCGAGCAGCGGTGGTTCGTATGAAGAACACCGCCCCAGGGCCTGACGGCATTCCAGGCCGAGCGTGGGCCCTGGTCATAGCCGAGTTCGAGCCCCGACTTATAGGGCTCTTCACCAAATGTATGGCAGAGGGCCGGTTTCCTCGTCTTTGGAAGACGGGCAAGCTGGTCCTAATCAAGAAGGAGGGGCGCTCGGCGGACAGTCCGTCTGCCTACCGGCCCATCGTATTGCTGGACGAGGTTGCAAAGATGCTCGAGCACATAGTTGCCGAGCGCCTCGTCCAGCATCTGTCGAGCGAGGGCCCGAACTTGGCGGACAACCAATTCGGTTTCCGACGAGGGCGCTCCACGATTGATGCCATACAAACAGTGAGGAGCCTGGCGGAGGACGCAGTATCCCGGGGCGAGGTGGTTCTGGCGGTGTCGCTTGACATCGCCAACGCGTTTAACACCTTGCCCTGGAGCGTCATCAAGTCGGCACTCGTCTACCATCGAGTGCCGACGTACCTCCGCCAAATAGTCGGGGCATACCTACATGAGAGGTATGTGGTATACCCGGTTCACGACGGTTGGAGTCGGCGAGAGATGTCGTGCGGTGTTCCACAGGG
Organism: Euclidia mi; assembly: GCA_944739405.2. Lineage (NCBI taxonomy): Eukaryota > Metazoa > Arthropoda > Insecta > Lepidoptera > Erebidae > Euclidia > Euclidia mi. Next base: position 22,307,339 of record OX123184.2, read on the forward strand.
GTCGGTTCTTGGTCCACTCCTGTGGAACATCGGCTACGACTATGTGCTGCGGGGTGCGCTCCTCCACGGCGTCGGCATAGTCTGCTATGCCGACGATACGTTGGTCACGGCCAAGGGTAAGACGCACCGGGCGGCGGCCATACTGGCGACAGCTGGGGTTGCACACGTAGTGAGTCGCATCCGGCAGTTGGGCCTTGAGGTGGCCCTGTCGAAATCCGAGGCCATTTCGTTTCATGGGCCTCGGAACAGGCCACCTGCAGGGGCCAACATAATGGTAGGAGGGGTCCGCATCGGCATCGGGACGAGCTTGAAGTACCTTGGACTCGTTCTCGACAGCCGATGGGACTTTCACCGGCATTTTGAGCGTTTGGCACCTAGACTCCTGGGGGCGGCGGCCGCTCTGTCAAGGCTGCTGCCAAACCTAGGGGGGCCGAACGCCTCTTGCCGGAGGCTATATGAGGGAGTCGTGCGGTCGATGGCCCTATACGGGTGTCCCATCTGGGCCGAGAACCTGACGGCCCGCAACGTTCGGACGCTTCGCGCACCGCAGCGCGCCATGGCCGTCAGGATAATTTGTGGCTACCGCACGGTCTCCTTTGGAGCCGCAACCCTCCTCGCCGGATGTCCGCCCTGGGACCTGCAGGCCGGGCTGTTGGCGTCGCTTTATAAGTGGCGCCGCGAAGCCCGGTCACTAGGTGGAGAACCCGCGCCTCGCGAGATTGAGGCGCGGAAGGCGGAACTCCGACAGGTCCTAGTGGCGGAATGGCGACAGCGACTCACGCACCCCAGCGCGGGGCTTCGCTGCATCGAGGCCGTGAGGCCCGTACTCGACGAGTGGCTGGAGAGACGACACGGCGCCCTCACCTTCCGGTTGACACAGGTGATAACCGGCCATGGTTGTTTCGGCCGGTTCCTGCACCGCATTGGCCGGGAGGAGACGCCCGGATGTCACCACTGCGGAGATCGCCGTGACCCAGTAGAGGACACGGCGCTGCACACTTTGGCGGAATGCCCTGCTTGGGCATCGCAGCGCCGGGACCTAGTCGCGGCGATAGGAGTGGTCGAACTCTCGCTTCGGACCTTGATTCGTTCCATGGTTCGGAGCGAGATGTGTTGGGACGCCGCCGCCTCCTTCTGTGAGACGGTGATGTCGATCAAGGAGGCGGCGGAGCGGGATAGGGAGCCCATGCGACCTGTCTCCACCCGCAGAACCGGGCGTCGTCGCCGGAGGGCGCTCAACGATCTCCGGCCACCGTGAGTACACGCCAGCGGGCGGCGGGCCTGTTTTGAACCGCCCGCCGTCCGCTAGGCCCGAGAGGCGGCGCACGTGTTCCGCGTGCGCCTCTCGTAGCGTTAGTAGACTACGTCTTTCTTTTCCGCTCGTAGTATGAAGGAGGATGTATGAGGACAATTATGATGGATGCAGATGGATGCATGCGAGGGACGGGGCCCGCTTCGGCGGGCCAGCTCAGGCGGGGTCGCGGCAGTAATACTAACGTAGGTCCCGTGACCCCACCATTCAATGGAATCGGATAGAGGAACACCATGGTGGTTTTAGTGGGTAGTCCCGGCGCTTCTCGTCGGGGAGTCACCACACTCTCCCTAGACTGAGTCCCTTTAGCCCCCAGCCTGGGGGGGTCAGCCCGTAAATTGTCTGGTTTCCACCATGAGTCAAAAAAAAAAAAAAAAAAAAAGGAAATGAAATTATTCAATTATACCATCAACTTTAATTAAAAGAATTTATCAAGCATAATATTCTCTAGAGAAAAGACAAGGAACCCGTAGTAATTTTAATGACACATTTTCGCCACATGGCAACAAGAAAAAAGGGTTGTTCTCATCCCGACACTATTAAAGTGGCACGCAAAACCCTCATTAACAATATGAATCTTCAGTCAGTCCAACTAGTTTGCAATGCATTTGCAACTTTTGTGATTACCATATTTTCAAAAGTACTTAAATTAAAAAAATGGATGTTCTTTGTAGAACGATGAATAGACACTTTAAAGCAGCTGCTTTTGGCAGTGACAAGTCAATGGCAATCAAAAACGGAACTATGAACCCTAGATAATTATTATGAGTCATTTAATATTTTAACGGTAAACGCACAGCACGGTTCAGTCTTAGTATTCCCTTGTGTGTATAAGGCAATAGCGCGTCTGACTTCTGTGCTTTTGTTACACGCTCAGATTCTTTTAAACTTCCTTGAAATCAAATTTGAACGTGCGAGCAACTGCAACTAGAAAACTATCGGAAATAAAATTCTTCAAATTCTTCTTCACATTCGACGTGAGGATGCTAGCTCCCAAGGTGTCACTGTCACATACTTTCCAAAGTTATGCTTTGAGGAACTGTACATTCCTAGAACTTTCACATTTGCACTAGCCTGTTGGCGAGCGAACGAAACTTTGAGATGGAAAATCTTGGTAGTTTTGTTCAAATCGAAGTGATAGTACTTTAAAAGTAAAATCATTTAGGCTTTACTTTGAATTAACAATACCCATTGTTATAAATAGTAAATTATTTAATTATAGGCATATATTAAGTTTCCCATACTGCATTGATAAAATAATATTCAATAGTCTGTAGTAGTATTAAATAGCTGCCGTCAATCTGACTTCATATGAGATTTAGCGTCTTTCATATTATGGGCCTCTTTCAGTCTGGCGAATCGCAAACTTCGAGTTATTTAATAAAAATACAAATTATCTCATAAACTTGTAAGCAGGCAATCGTAGCCCATTTTCGGATTGATTTATTTGATTATACAGTACTGAGTTTCAGTAGATTTTAATTATATCAGTTAAAATGTATAAGAGCTTTTTAATTTATTTTACAAGTACAAATGCGACTTTATTTAAATCACTCGTTAATATAACAAGTTTTAATAGTAGACTTTATCTAGGTGATCTGTATGTAAGACAGAGTTTTCTTATAAAAAAAAGTATTCTGAGTATGAGTGCCCAAGTTTGTTCGGGAAGTTAGCGGGATTTATTGCATAATGCGGCGGAGGTGCAACGACCGCTTTAAGCCTTCCTTCACTACCGTGGCTATTGTAGTAAGATGTAAATTTTAAATTAGTGTTTTTAAGTTTTAATCATCTTACCATGTTTTACTGAAGCGCATAAGTAAATAGGAGCGTTGCTGTTTTATATTTAGTTGTGGTGTTAATTTGATGATGCTACCTACATAGTTATGTGTTTGGGACAAATTATATGATTGTTGTGGTTTTTTTATCGTTCGATGGGAATTTGTAGACTTTGACTTGCAAAAATCAAAGGATTACTCGTATAATTCTTATTTTGTTCCGCTGTATAGTATAGGGTATTTGACTAAAAAATCGAATTAGGCGTCAGTTAGATTATCAAAAAATATTGGATACGTATTTTTGTTTTATCAAATCAGTAAAAAATTACGAAGATAAAACGCATCAAAGATGGAGAAACGCCTAAGAGTGGGGGCTTGTAACGTCACTTGCCAGTAAAAATGGTACTGACAAGTGACGTCACACGAGTTTTGAGCGAAGTTTGTCGTCTTAATTTTTGACGTGACAACGTCTTATAAATTGGTTTGCCGGGTGACACTTCAAGAAACTGCGTTACGCTCCGCTCACGTTATGCGCTCACAATGAGAGCGAGTGAGAGGCACGCGTCCCGCCTAAGAGCGAGAGAGACAGACATAAAAAGTGAAAGGCACGCGTCTTTCATCCTTCTTCCTACTATACGAATGAATATTCACATTAAAATTATTTTACCACTCAAAGTCGTTGTCACGTAAAACTTTCGCCCGTATACCGACTTTACAGGCAACCAATTTTTGTTTACGTGACTAAAGAAAATATACGTGTCCAATATTTTTTGGAAATCTATCTGACGGACTGATTCGATTTTTTTAGTCAAATACCCTATTATCAAATCAAAATGTGAAGTTCAGGAAAAGCGAACTTACACCAATATTCTTAATTATGTATATCCAATACGTAAGTCATTTACGTATTGGACATCACAGTATACAAAACTTAGTATTTACAAGCTTATAAATCTAATTCACCACAAATTAAAACGTAAAGACAACAAGGAAACATTATAAAGACTTCCAGCTAAGTTTTCAGATGTAATAGAATCTACCCGATCTCAGAGCAGTCCATTAAGTCACATTACGCAGCCGACATCTTTTGTAGACTCAAACTTAGTGCACTCTAGAGACGCATCCCACAAAACAAGTTTCATAAGCACTCCGGAATTTTATAATCCACGCTGAAAAGACGACTAAGCACTGAAAAATGTCACCGCTATGAGAATTAAGAGTCTAAAAGTAAATTTAGGAAAATATCGTACCTTTTTGCGATAATGAGAGAATGGGTATTTTATAGGTAGAAGGAATATGTGATGCTCTTTGCTGTATCTAAACTTGTCAACTACTCTTACATATTATCTACCTGTCTATCAAATTTGTCAAAAGATCCTAGTCTAAATAGTAATTGAGGTTTTGTATCTTGCGCGAATGACTATCCGTTATAATGAAGTAGGTATAAGACTATGCCATTTTCTTTTGAACATTGCTTGTTCTAATATTTTTGAGCATTTGCTATTCTTAACGGAACCACTCAATTCATTTAGTTAAGTGATCAAGAGGATTATAAGAATGCTATATTTGAAGACAATTTACAAACACACGTAACTTCGAAAAGTCATTGGTGCGCCCCGTAGATTTGAACCCGATACCCTCTGCATGGTAGTCTGTTGGTATTTCCACTAAACTATCGCTGCTTAAGTTATATATGTGATTCAGATATCAGGTGAAATATTTATGTAAAACACACAATTGAGTGAAAAATCTTAGTTATTTAAGATTCGTGCATAAGACATTTTTCGATCACGAACTTAATTCATAGGCTGATTTAACGCTTTGATGATTCTCTAGTTAGTTCTAAAATATATATGTATAACATTCGAAGCTAGTAAATAGCAAAATTTATTTCTCCGAAACGATTTAACCGATTTTTGTGATTTTTCTACATGTATTTGTTCTGAAAATTGCCATGAATATCTATGACCATATATATGATATTTGGCATAAAAAATTCCTGTAACGACAAATACCAGTAGGTATAGGGCAAAACAACATTGGAACGGTGAGCTAATATGTTTTTATACCGAAACGTTAGCACATTTATTTAGTGTATAAAAACTGCACCAAAGTTTTGTAAATAAAATATAACAGCCACACTAACTAGGGAGATTTTACATGCACCCAATGAATGTACAAATGGCGTAGTGGTTTAGGTGGTCGCCTCGCCGCTTGTATTGTGTTCGATCCTGACACGAGACAACACTTTGTGATGCATCCGTAATAGGTATGCTTGTAAAACGTCAGAAAATATATTCTTAGTGCAGAAGTTGTAAAAAGAGAAATCAATACCATTAATTAATGGAGCATGAAAAATGTTTACATTGAAACCCGCATTTTATCTAAGGCGGAAAAACTACCACTTCAACAACTCTGCTATCCATACAGCCGTTACTTCAAAACAAAAAAAAATATACTTTCATGCAGCGAGATTGAAGTCTCTAAAATTCGGCCTTGCCTGTCACTCAGCCATATTCTATAACGGACCCCATAAGGGAACGTAACATATAAAATACATAGTTCCTCAATGGTGTAAAAAGGTTTCAGCGTTATACTGACCCCTGGAGTATTACACCTTCATAAGCGAAGGTCTCAAGGACGGATCACAAGTATTTATTTTTTCCATAAAGGAATTTAAACTTCCAAACGCATTATTTTCTACATCTACACATACATACACTAGGAGGAAAACTTCGTATTTTTGTTTGTTTGCTCGTTTGTAATGGATAAACTTAAAAACTACTGGACCGATTTTAAAAATTCTTTCACCATTAGAAAGCTACGTTATCTGCGAGTGACATAGGCTATTTTATTTTAGAGAAAATAGGGGTCCGTAAGATATTAGGGTTTTTCGGGTACGCGAGGTAGTTTCCTCAGGACGTGGGTGAAACCACGGGCAACGGCTAGTTTGTTATATATTCCAGACTTAAGATTCAGTGTTCAAGTGAAGTAGGACAATACTGTCATATTAGGCTTGCGTGAAAGTTGATAAAGTATTTTTTCTATATTTTAGGAATTGATTATTTTCATTTTATTCGAGGCTTTGGGTTTCAGTGCCTTTGTTATGTTTATAGTCTTGAAAAAAATTATTGACAATCTGTATGTATACTTATTATAAAGCTGAAGAGATTGTTTGTTTGCATGTTCGTTTGGTTGAACGCGCTTATTTCCGCAACTACTGTCTGGAATTAAAAAAATAATATTATGTTGTATAGTCCACGTATTGGTAGCCCTTTAAGCCACGGGTGCGGTGAAGTGGTCGCAAATAATAGTAACGTGGGTGTAACCGCGGACACAACAAGTACATACATAATAATACTTAAGTACTTTGATGAAGTTCCATTCAGCTTATCACAACTCTAGTTTATTTATAGAAAGGGCCTTCGTGTGTAAATAGAGCAATAGACATCCTACGAACTTATTACAACCTTAAAATTCACGCGATGAAAACAAATTATTCGACTTAATAAGCAAACCGAGAAAGTCCCTTTAACGTCGTAGGTTGTAAGATAAAAAACATCATTGTAATTAAGCAGCAGGTAAGTTCAGTAAAGGTTACGAATAATGATAGTCCTGATGGTTTAATGGCTGGCGAGCCTGAGTGCTGATAATGCTGTGGGTTCGGTTCCATTCAAGACACATGTTTCTGACCGCGGAATTCTATATTCGCTCTATCCATTTTTTGAGATTTTAGATTCGTTTTTAACATAAGCTCCATACAAAATATGTCAAACACGAATCTCGAATCTCAAAATCCAAGGATATATCGAATATTATAACCGGCCCTTAGACGAACGTGATGATCAATTATTTGTCTATAGGTATGTTGTTTATTTGCAACGAATTAGAGTTTTAAATTCAGTTCTCCGAGTGCTTCAGTACACAGCCTCTGTAGTTTCGGATCAGTTGGTCGTCAACGCTTAGTCATAAGGTGTGATATAACGATTGTAAGCAACAAACTCGGTAAATGGAAAAGCCGGTTAGACTAGAAAGAGAACCCCGGGTTCTAACTAGGATATTGCTAGGAGGATGATGGTAATTAATTTATTATTCGTATTTTTCTTTAAAAGAACTTGATGTCTTGCTATACATAGACAATTAAGAGCCAAACAGTTTGCTCAACGAACTAATGCTTACGATTCATAAATCAAAGATTGTAGTAAAGGTTTTATTCAAATATTACGCCAAAAACCTTTATATAATTATTACTAACTAGTTTAAGCAAGAATAATACTTGGTACAAAGTTTTATCTAAATTCTTCGCTCATATCAGTGTTAACAATAACCATATACTTTAAAATGCTCAAGTACAACAATAGAATAACGATTATGTTTAATCTTAAAAATCAAAAGTACAAGTAACACAATAGCTTAAAAGTACTTTCTGAGCCACCTAATAACTAATACTATGATTTATTTTATTCTTGAAAGTTGGAATAGAGGAAAAAATCTCATATTACACTCCCCACAGTGCGGCATTAAAGCGGAATATTGCAGGGGAATTTATTTATTTATTTTTTATTTATTTATTCTAAGGAAGACCAACAGCACATACAATTTCAAGAAAATAAAACAAAATTTGCAAAACAAAGCCAATTACAGGTCCTCACAGATATGATACAGCGTAAGGTAGATACAACCATGGGTACAAGACCACAACTTAATCATAATTTTGCAACATTAATTATTATTAATTTATTGTGATTTTAAACAATACAATACTGTTATTATTGTAACATTACATAGCCTCTCGATAGCTCTGAAAGAAATCTCGGCTTAGCAAACGTCTTACTGAAACTAGACTTGCATTAAATAATTACATCGTATTATATAAATTGCTCTTTAAGTTTAGTGTCTTGCTAGCTCGCCACATGAAGTTATTCTGCCGATAGTTTGATGACACATGAGGTAAGTGAATGGGAGTGTAGTGCCGGTTAGATTTAGAAGGGACGTTAATATTGACTTTAGTGAGTAATTCAGTGCAGTCGATGGAACTCAAAATAATTTTTAGCAAGTATGTTACGTCTGCAATTACACGTCGCATGTGAAGAGGAAGAAGGTGAAATTTAACGCATATTTTTAAATAATTGTCAGACTGATAATTGTATCCTGTACGGTAGCACAAATACCTATTAAACCTTCTTTGAATGCTTTCTATTCTATTTATATATTTTTCATATCTGAGGTTCCATACCTAGAGCCATATTCGAGGATACTCCTAACGAAAGCGCAATATAAAATTTTGAACCTTTTAGCATCATGAAAACAGGTTGAGGTACGAAACACAAAACCAAGTGCTTGGGAGGCCTTTTTGATGATGCTGTCCACATGTTCCTCGAACAGTAGCTTGGAATCGAAGATAAAGCCTAGATCACATATTGTATTATATTTACAAAGTTTATGCCCTCTAAAATAATAATCGGAGGAAACAATGTGTTTTTTCCTGGTGAAAGTTGGTCCGAACACTTTGACGGATTTAAGTCCAGTTTATTTCTTGCACAATATTCGTCAAGCCTGGATAAGTCGGCCTGCAGTGCTTTGACGTCTGCATCACAACAAATGGAAGTAAGGATTTTCATGTCGTCTGCAAAGCAGAGTAATCTCGAGGAATGGAAGCATTCACCGATGTCGTTTACAAAGACTACAAACAGCAATGGACCCAACAAAGAGCCTTGCGGGACTCCGCTAGGCACTGTAATCCATCCTGATGTGTAATTACTCATTGCTACTGCTTGTGTTCTATTAGAAATATAGGATGCACACCATCTTAAAAGATTTCCTCTTATTCCTGCTGATTCAAGCTTGAGTAATAGGACAGAATGATCGATTCTGTCAAAACATTTGCTGTAGTCAGTGTAAACGACATCAACCTGCTTACCCTGGCTTATACTGTCAGTGACGTAATCATGGAAAATTATAAGGTTGGAGACAGTCGATCTCCCTCTAACAAAACCATGTTGAAAATCTTTGAAAGACTTCGATAGTTCGGCGTACAGTTGTGTGTGAATGATTTTTTCGAATACTTTAGCAACTAAACACAGATTAGATATAGGCCGATAATTTTGAACTTCTGTTTTCGAACCCTTCTTGTGCACAGGTGTTATAAACGCGGACTTCCATACTGACGGCATAGTACATTCATATAAAGATTTTTTATAAAGCAAGGTTATTGGTACTGAAATAGACTCTGCACAGTTTATAAGGCAGAGAGCAGGTACATGGTCAGGCCTCGCTGATTTATTGGGATCTAGTGACTTTAAAATAATTATATTACTTCGGATAATTCAATATTTACGTTAGTTATATCTGACACTGAGTTAGGTGGGCTTCAAATATTAACACTGGGTGGATTTGAAGAAGGTTGTAAGAAAGTTGAATAGAAGTAATTAGAAAAAAGATTACAAATAGCTTTGCCTCCGCTGGCTACATCATTGTTTTTCTTAATAGTGTTGGAAAAACTGTTTGTCTTACGCCTATTTTTGACAAATTTCCAGAAATGTTTGGGACTCGTTTTTATAGAACTTTCCACGGATTTAATATACTTCTGATAGCAGTCACTTTCTAATCTCTTTGCTCTTTCTCTCAGCAACTGATAGCTAAGTTTATCTGCTAAGTTTCTATATCTTTTATATTTATTAAAGTATTTATATTTTTCTTTTAGAATACACTTCAATGCCAGGGTATACCACACTGGAAAATTGTGTTAGCATAACTTAGATGGGATATGCTGAGTAATTAATTGATTTAAATATGAATAGAAGCCCTCTACGGCGCTGTCCATCGATTTGTTGTAAAATTCATTTTCCCAGTCAACTGCCTGAATTTTTTCATTAATAATATTATAGTTCGCTTTAGAGTACAAATATTTAGCCCGCGCAGCCGGTTTCAGACAGGAGAATTAGCAAAAATTTAATTCGATCACGAGGGCATTGTGATGTGGGTCTATAGGCACTAATGGCTGATCGCACTCTTGAACAGTGACTAATTCATTTGAGAGGACACATTACTAAGCAATTCCCTTGATCTTGGCAATCACGGCCTGCGCCGCGGAATGTTAAGGTTGCGTCTTGTGAATGCGACTATGCGACAGACGACTATAATAAATTACATAATTCAATAACAACAAAATCAAATCTATGTAAAATGCAAATGTATGAAAAAATCAACATGTATAGTAATTAAACCAAACTGAGAATCTAATCAGTCTAATGTAATCGATTTCTACTCTGTAGTGTGAAGTATAAATTGTGAACCTAGCTTTCCTGGTTTAATTAAGAGAAGTCAAAGGCGACAGCGAATTTAGATGCAGACGAACGTCAACTCCTGTGATATGACGACAAAATATCATCGTACCACAGAAGCTATCTTTTATAACCAAATTAATGCCAAAATTGTGTTTAGTAGTTAGCAAAAATAACACAGGTAGTCATGCTTTTCCACTGAATGAAGATGTTGTAAATGTTGCAAACCGACATTGGTCCGTCATCCGCCATCTCAAAAATTTTCGCCTATCGACTGCAAAATTTTCCTCTTTTCTAAATATGAATGTATGCTATAGAAAATGATTTAGCGGGTCCTTATCGCGTAAACTTAACTTATAGAGTGCAATAAAGTATTGAATATTGAAATCGCACCAACAAAACCACACTTTAACCACCGGTGTCCCAGTAATACGTTCGGATGAGGACATTCCCGCACTACACGCACTTATATTCTTTTTGATAACCATTCGCTTGTGTTAACCGCGATCCGAAGACGTTTTCTATTGTAATAGAACTGCGGTATGTGTATGAATGTTGGGCACCAAAGATTACAAGGACCGATATTGATTTGTAAGAGGATACGCATTTGTTACTTATACTTAAATGTTCTGTGATATTTATTTAATGTTAAGGGTTTTCCAGTAGTGTGTTTGGACTTAGACTTAGTAGGTTTTACAGCAGCTGTTACGGAGTTATGTTTAAGGAAAATAAGACATACCCACTTAGATTGAATGCATTCATAATGTAAGATTTGTTAATCAGGTAATCGAGTGTCCTTAAAGCAATAATGCAGTTTTCCTCAGTCAGAAAGATTTGATTACAGCGTTCATAAGAGCAATAACATTTTTTTAACAAATGTTGTTAATTATGGGTTGTTAATATATGACGTGGAATCATGTCAGTTGATATTATTTTAATGTTCATTGGCACATTGGGCAAATCTATAAGTAAAACTTAAAAAAAAATAACGAGGTATTTTTAAATGGGAAATTTTTAACAGTGCATCAAATATCTTAAGTAACACGCTGAAGTGCGTTACGCTAAGAAACTTTATTATTTCACTAAAATACTGACTTGCACACTAAAATACTATTTGCACACCAAATATGACGATGTTTCTACAAAATATCATTTGATATGAAGAGTCTCATCTGCTCGGGAAACTTATCCACTCAGAAAACTTAATAGGTTATGTTAGGTTCTCTTTTGACCCTCCACCCAAAAATAGGAGCCCTGCGAAGCAGGGCTCCGTCAACTTAGCTTATTAATTTATTTGGTTGTTAAAAGTAAAAAAAAAAATGATATGCTTCTGTAATCGAAAGGTTTATTTTTATTATTAGAGATTTGCAACGGCCAATAAACAGGTGTTCGTCATGAAATATTTTGTCAGTATATTTTGTGGTGCAATTAGTATTTTAGTATGCAAGTCAGTATTTTTTAGTATTTATAATCAGAGATAAATTGAGTAATAGTTAAATACAACCCTTTTTAAATAAACGGTCATGTATACTTTAGCACTGAGTAGCACTTCAGTGAAATCAAGGGCAGAGCTAGAAATTTTCTAGCTCTGTCTTGTGCGTGAAGTGATTTTACTTAACCGTAATAATCGTGCTGCACAAAAATATTTTTTCAAATCTGAATCGCACGATTGCGGATATAATAATAACTAGCTAGCGAGCTCTTCGGCTTTAGTATATAACTATTATTGGTACATTAATTAGGTGTTAGGTGATGGTAATTAGGTGAGTGAAGAATGTTACTATGTATGCATGTGTGGTGTGTGTGTATATTGCAATAGAACGAATAGCCTTGCCAGACATTATGAACTATTTTTGTATCGTCCATAACCGTATCACTAGTGGATACAACGTTCACTTTTTATAATCGGTGTAGCCTCGATTTCGTTACGAAAATTCAATTAAAACCACTCTGAGCTCTATTCGTTGGCCGTGCGCTATGTAACTAACGGTGAAAAAGTCAAATTTAAAAACCCTTTGTACGGACCCACAACGGAGTTACGTCAAAAGGTTAATAAAGAGGCATTTTTCATACGCTACGTCATTTTTTTCGACGGTGGCACTTAAATTGGAGTGGGCACAGAAATCTCAGTAATTAATTTATCAAAGGGTAAAAATCTTTCAGCTACACACAATGATATCCCTTTTAGGGTTCCGCGTTTGAATGTAATGGAAAAGAGAGAGATTTATGCCATGAATAACAATACTTGTCAAAAAAACCAAGTCTCGCCACTCAGTTCTCCTACCGTAAAAAGTTGTGAGATCCATGTACCTAATATCAAGTTGGTTAATTAAAAATCTTATAATTTAAACAAAGAGATTGGCTCGGCCATCGCATGAAAACACAATATATCTCATAAGTAATACATTTATATAAATTAGATTGTTTAGTGCACATGGATCATGGATCTCCCAACTTTTGACGGCAGCAGGTAGTAATTTGAAATATACCATGTTTATACACCTGGTCACTAAAAATCAGGCTTCTAGTTTTATCCACAACAAAGTTATAGGTTGTCGAAAATGGCCTGAACTACTTCAAAAAAAGGATAGTACGGCCGTGCCGCTTTTTTGCTCGACTTGGCTGGGGCACTGCCGTGCCGCCCGATGCAGTACCGCAGACCTACAACGAGCACATGGTGCTATAATTATGACCAAGCTGTGTAAAAAATATACAGCCATCTCTTGTACCTACGCATTTTGTTAATCGAAATCCAATACTGTCCCTTGATTTGATGTAAACAATAAGGTAAGGCAGACTTCGCTTTTCGCCATATGAAATTTAGCAAGAAGCGAAGTCTGCCTGTACAACATAAACTAAATGCTGAATACATAGAATTATTGTAATTACAAAGTTATATTTTTAAATATAGAATTAGCCCTCATTCACATCGCTATTAATATTCGAAATTGTTTTATCTATAAAACGTGTCTTAGCACTGTAAGTTATCGATATACTAGAAAATATTTTCAAAACCTGATGAAAGACATTTTTTTCTGCTGGACCAATAACTGGCAGGTTGGTACGGAACCTTTGGTGCTCAAGTTACGCTCTCATTTGCCCGGTATTATTATATTTAAAGTCGCTCGCGCGTGCAAATTCACTCTTCAGTTCATCACCAAATAAAAAATAAGTTTGTCTGAAAGAAACACGAACTAGGAATTTTAGTGCTGATACTACCGCAGCTCCTTGCTGTGCTATAGTAACAAATTTCTCTCGATGATTATCTCGTGATTAGAACAAAATGGTGATGAAACGAGCTAGTTCTGTGAGTTAATGTTTTTAAATGGTTGCATATGAATCCAACACAACCAAATATGTTGCTGAACTCTAGCTCCTTTGAGTTCATCGCAACAATTATGTGAGTATGTTTCAAAGGTATATATTAATATTTTAAAAATCTCGACAAAGACCAAAATCGTCTCTACGGGAGGAAATTTACAACGTTCGTCTCGGAGGTAAGTATAATGTTTTATAGTAATGTTCTTGTTAATTTTGTTTTCTTAATGTTCGGTATGTTGGACATTAAGAAATAGTATTTTAATGTGTAAAATGCATTTCTAAGTTACACATGTACTGCAACCATATTAATGCATACTTATTTTATTATACAACAAAAATTATAAAGAATTTATGTGTATAAAAACTACATGCATCTTACTAGAGGATGACTGCGCGTACCATACACATTTTTTAATTTACCGGTTTTGCCCGATCCCGTGGGCATTTCAGAAAATCCCTTGTTAGTGCATCCTTACGGTCCCCAAGAAACACACGTGACAAATTTTAGTATCTTGTGCCCAATAGTTTTGTCTGTAGCTTGTCTGTCAGTCAGTAACGCAAGGATTTTATATATACAGATTCACATGTTACCAATTATACGTAACATTTTTGTGCCCGGGTATACTTTGTATTCGTTCATTGAAGGTTTGCAAATCCTGTTTCCAGATTCTTGAAATCATTTAAAAGACAATAATTTAGTGAAGAAATCACGTAAAGATATAGTTCCCTATGTTCCATGTAGGTAGGTCTTGTCATACCCGAGCAGTTATGGCACCCATAATCTTATTTGTTTTACAATTTGGTACTAAATGTTTTAAGTTATATGAAATTAATTTGTCGTTGAATCTTGAATGGGCATTCTTATTAGAAACGTCTTATAATCTGTATATATAAAATCCTTGCGTTACTGACTGACTGACAGACAAGCTACAGTCAAAACTATTAGGCGTAGGAAGCTGAAATTTTGCATGTATGTTCCTTGGGGACCGTAGGGGTGCACTAAGACGGCATTTCCCAAAATTCCCACGGGAACGGGCAGAAACGGTTAAATTTAAAAAATGTGCGGGCGTAGCTGCGGGCGTCATCTAGTCACTTATAAGTAATTAAGATTAATTATTACATAGGAAAATTAATTTAATTGCACAAATATAATAAATTTTAAACCATCGGATTTGTATACATCATGCCTTTTTATGAAAAGGGTGTAAGTCGCCTTTACTAACGTGTTTATTGTGTTCGATACACTACACACTCAAGTACCAACAGAGCGGATAAAAAAAAAATTGGGCAAGTGCGAGTCGGACTCGCGTTCAAAGGGTTCCGTACTATCATCTAGAAAAGAAAATCACGTTCGTTGTATGTATACATAAATACTTTTGAAGTTTCTACCTGTTTATTAACATCGAGTAACAAATTGCTTAAAAATTACATTAGTTGTATGGGAGCCCCCCTTTATTATTTACTTTTTTTATTTAATTATTTATTTTGAAAGGTAATATACAACTACATATTCTGTAAAAATTTAAAGCGTCTACCTGTTACGTCCGTGTGGTGACGGATTAAGAATACGGATTGTCACCACCCCATATCATCCCATGGGTGTCGTAAGAGCCGACAGAGGGAGCATATTATGCAGAGAACAGCACTGTAAGAGAAGGAAAACTTGATACAAACCCTATACCAACCCGTTTGGCCAGCGTGGTATAGTAGGCCAATTCCTCCTTTCAAAGCCGAGGCCTAGTCCAGCAGTGGACTGATAAAGGCTGATGATGATGACCTGTTACAGTTAGTGATTCAGAGCAAAAATACGAAAAAAACACGTTTTTTGTATGGGACCCTCCCCCTTAATATTTTAATTTTTTTATTTTTAGTATTTGTTGTTATAGCGGTAATCGCAATACATAATTTGTGAAAATTTCAGCTTTCTTGCTATCACGGTTAATGAGATACAGCCTGGTGACAGACAGATGGACAGACAGACAGACAGCGGAGGCTTAGTAATAGGGTTCCGTTATTTACCTTTTAGGTACGGAACCCTAAAAATGTGAAGGCAGCTGCTGCTGAAACCAGCGTTTCACTAGAACGACGCTAGCTAACAGAAGAACAGATGTATTTATATATACCATAAATAAGTTAGTGACGTTTACTTAACAACACCTTTGTTTATACTGTTATGAAACTATCATATCCATTTTCCCGAGGGAGCAACGCAAAGGAGGGTAGTGTATTTATCAGTAGGTCACAAAATCCGCCAGTTGTCACTTGAACACACTTTAATCCAATCAAATATAATTATACCAAATGTTATCTGATTTTAACACCAGCTCAACACATTTCCTATGATTATTTTTTCACCGTTGTTTTTAATGGTAATAAATGAAAATGGTAATAGGTGGCAAACGAGCAGACGGATCGCCTGATGGTAAGCAATTACCACCGCCTATGGACACAAGCAACACCATAGGAGCCACAAGTGCGTTGCCGCCCTTTGGGGTTGGGAAAAGGGATAGGATGAAAAGTGGGATGAGGGAGAAGGAATAGGGGATAGGGCCCCGGCGCTCTCACTCACCGACCTAAACGCAACAATTTAGGTACTGTTACTTGACGTCGATTTTCTGTGAGAGAGTAGTACTACCCCGGTCGAGCCGCCCATTCATGCTGAAATCAGCAAGATTCTACTACCTTGATGACAACCCTACAGTTATAGGTCGGTTCACGAAAGATGACCACTGCGCAGAAATTATTTTTTAGGTCCCCGTGGAGGTGCGGGGTGAGGCGCGGGTAGAATGCCAATGGTATGGCTCCGTTCTTGACGCATTCCCTAAACGCGTCAAGAATGGAGCCACGCCATTGGTGCACGAATGTACATATGCGCGACGGCCGCCATTTGTGGTCAACTTTCGTGAACCCATACCTATGATTTATGATGTACCGGGACAGAAGAACTAAGTATGTTTATTTATTTTTATAGGAGAGAGAAGTCCGAACGAACTCTTAAGTAAACATAGAGCGTGTATGTACACGCTCTTAGCTCACCCAAGAGTCGGAGGTAAAAAGATTGTAAATCTAGAATTCAATCACTGGATGGAGTAAGATATGATAATGCCATTCAGCATTTGACCACTAATTTATGTTTAAAACTGATGTTCTACAAAACAATGCTAGTGCGTTTTATTCAAATGCAACACAACTAAAATATATTTATTCTACAAATAAGACCATAAAACTTCAAAAACAAATAGTAGAGTCCATGAAAAGAAGCTTTAAGTATTGTTTTAAAAATATTAATTTTATGCTTCTGTTGTTAACGGCTAGAGTATCACAGTCTGAGAATATTTTAAGTAGATTATGCATGGTAGACTTTGATTAAAATTATAATTCAAACAGAATTAAACTGATATATAATACTTCGTATGTAACATATAAACAAAATTACACACAACTATGTCACGATTAATGCTCTCACAAACTCACCTCAGTTTTAATCATTTAGGCAGTAATTAATCTCACAAAGTGTCTTAGGACAACATTAAAATTAACCAAATTAGACTAATCTTAACTACTTTTACATTTATTTAAATTACAAAAAACTAGGTACGTGCATGACAGATATTTGTAATTAACCATTATAAAAATACAACTAAATATAGGTTTCTGAATTAGACACCTTTTTTCTCCATGGCTTTTTGGAGTTACATTTCGCATAAAAACATTTTGTATACGTGGTGTAGTCCACATGGACAAAGTTGCAGGCAATAGCTAAAATTTTTAACGTGTATTAAATCTGAATAAACTAACACCAATCTCAATCCCATGTACTCGTCTGGCGAAATCCAGAAAACTGATATAGAACTATTTACGTTGCGATATAAGAGATTGATGCTCTCTTGCAAGAATATTAATTAAGAAGAAGGTTATTTGGCCAATGCCCAGAAAATGATTACTATGGTCGGATGATATTTGTAATAATTGCCTCGTTTTATCGATTCGTATAATTATTTCCTATTTCCCATACCGTAGAAAGAAAATCTCTCTATATCTATATATAAAATTCTCGTGTCACAGTGTTAGTTAAAATACTCCTTCGAAACGGCTGGACCGATTTGTATGATATTTTGTATGTATACTTGGTAGGCCTGAGAATCGGTCGTAATCTATTTTTCAAACCCCCAAGTCATAAGGGTGGCCAACCCTAAAAAATATTTTTTTATTTTTTGTACATTATTTTTTTTTTTTATTTTTTTATTATGTGTCATTAAAAATACATACAACTATGAATTTTCAGCATTTTAGCATCAACCCCTATTTTTTAATAGCCATATTAGTAATTTATATATATCATTAGATCAATTCTGTTGTCCACGCCAAGCGCATACCGGAGTCAAAAAAATCGTTTCTTAGTGTTACAATACTCCTCCAAAACGACCGAGTTGTATGAAATTTTAAACGTATATTCTTTAGGTCTGAGAGTCGGCTGCAATTTAGTTATTTAAACCCCTAAGTAATAAGGACGGGCCAACCCAAACTTATATTTTTGAACTTATACTTATTTAGGCGCGTTAAGAAAAAATTATGAGAGTCACATTTTACGATGTGCGCGTGTGATACAACACAAAATTCACACGGGAGAAGTTTTAGTTTCTACATTCACAAGATGGTGGATGGGACCTCTTAATATATATATTTCTCGTGTGCGTGTGTATGTCACTGAACTCCTCCTAAACGACTGAACCGATCATGATGAAATTTTTTGTGTGTGTTCAAAGGAATTTGAGAATGGTTTAGATTTACAATTTAGTCCACTGAAAAATGATTTTTTTAACTTAATTTTTAATATGTAAATAGTTGCGGATTTTGGTATGTTTCATATTGGATCCGACGGGCTGCGCTGCTATCGTAGTGTCAAATCTTATATTAATAATTTTGTCAAGGAGTACATCGAAACCTTACCTGAATAATAAAATATTAAAAAAATAAAGATTTCGAGTCGACAACATATATCCACAAAATGCGGATTGTCAAGTATTTTGTTAAATTCTAATGGTTCTGACAGACAAATCACAGTCGCCATATTGGCCAGTCTCGCGAAACGTCACCAAACGTCACAGATACCGAATAACATTTTGAGCACTACTAAGTCTTAGTACTAAGTAGTTTGTATGTGTAAATACTTTTTACAGTTATGTAGTATTCGCCCAATAAAGGAGATTTGTGTTACCCCGAACATCGATGATATACTATATGTATAACTAGAGAACCCCAAATTAACGTGAGCGAAGCCGCGGGCAAAAGCAAGTCTATATATATAAAAGAAAGTCGTGTTTGTTACACTATTTATAACTCAAGAACGGCCGAACCTATTTGGCTGAAAATTAGTGGGGAGGTAGCTCAGAACCAGAAAAAACACATAGGATACAATAAAATGCAAAAAAATAATCTGGGAGGGATTTTAGAGGGGGTCGAAGTGTGTAGGGACAAACCTCCTACCTATTGACAGTAATAACGCATGCGCTGTAATAATTGAGTTGCTGCGCATGTGCTATATCTGTCAGTACTGTCACATTATACATTGACATAATTTATTTATTTATTTAATCTTAGGAAGACCAAACGCATATAGAAATTAAATAAGTATCTAAAATATGTCACATATAGCCAATTACAGGTCTCCACGCTTAGCTATTGTATATAAAATAATGCGTGAACAATGTTTAGAACAGCATATTGAACATTATGTATATTATTATGTTACATTTTATAGTTCAGCTAAAGAATAAAGGTAGCACTAATTCGACAGTTCTAAATTGTGTCTTTAAATGCGAAAAAAAGTATAAAAATAAAAAACTTTAACCTTAATTTTTACACTTGTTAATTGTGTCTTTGAAAAAGTCAAGACTGAGTATCCGCCTTACCGAGTTGGTTTTTGAAGTAAATACGTCTAAGTTATGTTTTAAAGACATTTCATTCAGAGTTTTGCTCGCTCGCCAGAGAAATGCGTTCTGACGATAGTTAGTGGATACTAATGGAAGTTGTATAGGTCTATATTGTCTGACACTGTTTGATGGTACGTTAATATTAATTTTGTTTAAAAGATCAGGGCAATCAACTGCCCCGGATATTATATTTGGTAAGTTAGTTACATCGGCAATTAATCGACGATTAGTTAAGGGAAGGATATGGAATTTTTTGCATAGTTTTAAATAGTTGTTTGATTCATATCTGATATTTAATTTGTAGCATAAATATTTTATGAATTTCCGTTGGATATTCTCGATGCGAAGAATGTATTTATTATATTGTGGATTCCAAACTTGACTTGAATATTCTAGAATACTACGTACGTAGGTACAGTATAATATCTTAAGGGTTTTGGCTTCTTTAAAGCTCTCACATGCACGCATCACGAACTCTAGCGCCTGGTATGCCTTTGTTACAATATTATTAATATGGTCTTCGAAAAGTAGCTTCGAGTCGTGAATAATTCCGAGATCGCGGACGTTGGTGCATCGTTTGAGTTGGTGTCCATTTAAATAGTATTCAGAAGGTAGTATTATGGATTTCCTGGTAAAGGTCGTAACTAAACATTTGCTGTGATTTAATTCTAATTTGTTGAGTGATAAAATTATGATGCACTGTCATTACTTCGTTCTGTTACAAACGCCTCTTGAACCCTAAAATGCTAACACAGTTGCCTATCCATACTACTTATCACAAATCCCTACCAATGCCTAAATCTCCGTGTCAGCACTTTTGCCTTCCTTATTCATTCAGTCCCTTTCAACCTCAGTCTGCATCCATCATCTAACGCGAACAGTTCTACCATATCCTTAGTGTGCCAGTCTCATATTCTAAATCTTTGTACTAGGTCTAAGTTCTATTCCTAAATCAAGTAAATGCTATATCTAATATTACGTGTGTGTGCCGTGTTCCAATAAATAATTTCAGCTAGTTAAAATATCTTTTTTTTTAAAAAGACACTTTCCCGGTCCCGCGTAACATTTGGTGGCTGCGTAAAGGGATTCCTCAGAAATCCCCGGTCCGTCTCCGTATCTCGCTCCGGTAATACTCCGCCGTCTCGCATTCGTCTCTGCATCGCATTCGCTGTAGTTCGAGAATCGCGCTATCTCTCGAACCGTCCATCCACCGCATACTGCGCGGTGAACAACACCCGAGGTCCCGAGTTCCAGTCCCCGAGTGGCCCGCAGACAGGCCGCCGAGCTCCAGGTTCCTAAGAAGGGACATACCAACTCTACACGAGGTGGCCATGTTCATTCTCCTCATCATCGTCGCCAGCGTCCTGTATGTGCAAACATTTTTATCCAGTGCAGTGCTACATTATTCCATTTCAAAATCGAAAGTGCCCAAATTCATAAATTGAACAAACTCCACACTGTGCGTTACAATCCCATATTCTCAGTACTACATCGTTATCAGTTCCGGCCGCCCGACCGTCGCCGCATCGAGCTACAACAAACTCCATTGTTACTTACATTGTAACACTGTACCAAATCTTAGTCAAGCTTTGTACTATCTAAGTAACCCTTTGTTCTAATTCTCACTATAAGTTCTATATCTTTCCATTGTTTTTGTGTATTTCTGTGTTTCTTTGTACTATTTTTAGCTGTGAACAATGACGACAAAGAAGGAAGAAACCGTTCTCCTTGACCGTGTCGATATTAATACACTATTCAAATTCATTAAACTCTACGATTGTTCTCGCGATAAACTAAATTCCTTTGTAAACATACATAACTACATACATAGTCTCACGCCTATAACCCCGAAGAGGTAGGCAGAGGTGTATTTCTACACCCACTTTTCGCCAGATATACTTTAGTCCCACGTAATAAGGGGCGAGCCCATTGCCGTACCGGGCACATTTCCAGACTCCGTGCTGCTACTGAAAATTTCGTGTCAGAAAAACCCAATAACACTGCCCGACCCAGGAATCGAACTCGGGACCTCCCGATCCCACGAGCACATTTATGCCGCGAGACCAACGAGGCAGTCGTATAGGGATTGATGTCGAATTTTCCGTCTCTACGCAAAGATGGTATTTGCATCGTGTTATCCCTTAGTCGCCTCTTACGACACCAACGAGAAGATAGGGGGTGGTGACACTTGTATTCTATGCCGTCAACCACACGGCTTCCTTTGTAAATAACTGCAAAAACGCATATCGATTAGCTTCAACAACTCAAAAACCAATCCTTTTAAATTTCATACTTTTCCGGCTTGAAGGTAAAGCTGAATCCGCTGCTTCAATAAGAGACTTCGACAGTTGGGAGTCACTTAGCTCTTTCTTACAATCGCAATTCGGCGAGCTTAAACATTACGCTCACTTACTCAGTGAATTACAAGAAACTCACCAATCGCCGGGTGAGTCGGTCAGCCAATACTCAATCAAAATTGGAACGTGTCTCGCTCAAATTCTTACAGAAATCCCTCTTTCAAATAAGAAAAAAGCAGAGCTGTCAGGGAAGACTTCCGCTATGGAAGATCTAGTCTTACACTCTTTCCTAATGGATCTTATACCCAAAATCGGAAATCTAGTTCGCATAAAAAGTCCTTCTACGCTCGACGAAGCTATTAACTGTGCTATATCCGAGGATAAAATACAAATGCTACTATCAAAACGTATCCCTTATCAAAATCAATACTCACAAGAACCTTCTAATTCCCAAGATCGTCCTAAACCAATGGTCCACAACGTTGGTCAGTCGTCCAACTCTACGCCACCTACGTATCGATGTTGTAAGAACGTAGGGCATACCATAGACGTCTGTTGGAAGCGCGAATACAACAACAATAGGGCTAGGAATAACAACAGCTACCCCCAACGCTCTAACCCAAACACGACTCGTCGTTCCCAACGTCCAAACTTCCAAAATTGAGTCCACTACACCCAAGACGACTCTATCTACGAGGAAGACCTTCCTTTAAACGAATAGAGGGCTCACGACTGTGTCTCGTGAGACCCCAAAACCATTCAAAGTCGCCTCAATCCTTTCATAATGACACCCTTTCTAAATCCACTGTATCAAGAGCTACACCACAGGGTAACCAACCCCAAAAGGTAAGCTCAATCATTTCTAAATCCACTGTATCAAGAGCTACACCACAGGGTAACCAGCCCCAAAAGGGAAGCTCAATCATTTCTAAATCCACTGTATCAAGAGCTACACCACAGGGTAATCAGCCCCAAAAGGGAAGCTCAGTCCTTTCTAAATCCACTGTATCAAGAGCTATACCGCAGGGTAACCAGCCCCAAAAGGGAAAGCTCAGTCACTGCATCTACTAAATCTTCTGTATCCAGAGCTACACCACATGGTAACCAGCCCCAAAAGGAAAACTCTATCTCTGTATCCTCTGTATCCGCTGTTCCTACTAAATCCTACGCATCCGCCGTATCAGGAGTTCGACCGCGAAACTATACCACTGCATCCTCTGTATCCACTGCATCCCGAGATAGTCTTACTAGATCCTCTAAACCTTCTATATCCACTGTATCCTCTGCATCTCATAAAATACTTACCAAATCCTCTGCATCCGCTGTGTCACGTATCCTGTAAGACACCTACCAGATCCTCTGCATCCACTGTGCCTCGTACATCCGCTGTATCCTCTGTCCCCGCTGCATCCTCTACGTCTCGTTATATACAGACCAGATCCACTGTTCCCACTGCATCCGCTGTATCCTCAAAACCTTATCATTCACTTACCAAGTCCACTGAATCTTGCTTTATACCTGTAAAACCTCCATTTTCCAATAGATCCACAAAAGCCGTTGTGACTACCAACTCCTCTAAATTCACTGCTTCTACTACATCCTCCGTATCTCCTAATTCAGCCAATTCCATTCCAACCCCTACTATATACGAAATCAGCTCTAATAAACGATACCTACCTCACGTCAATATCCGAACTCAAGTTAATAATCGTGACCTCTCGTTCCTAGTTGACACCGGTTCCTGTATTAGTCTTGTAAAACGATCTTCAATGAACGTAATGCCAGCCCTGAAAAATGAAACCATTCAGTTAAAAGGTATTAATACCAGTGACGAACACACAAATAGGCCACTTCCAATTATAATTATTCACAAATGCTCATTCCGATCTTACTTATAAATTCCACGTAATTAAAGAAATAGATTTGAATTACGATGGCATCATCGGCACCGATCTTCTCAATGACTTAGATGGCATTATTGATTACAATTCCGGCACATTACAAATCAGACTTTTCGTGTTTAGACTAAAATATTACGAGCTAACCTATAAAATTCCGCCTCGCACCGAAACAATAATTGAATGTGCAGTTACTAATCCCGAATATCGTGTAGGACTCATTCTAGATCAACATATCTCCAACTCTCTCCTAATTGCTAATTCCCTTGTCACTGTAAAAGACAACAACAGAGTAAACGTATCTGTATTAAATACATCTGAAGACACAGTCGAAATCAATTCCGATATTAAAATAAATCTCCAACCCTTCAATGCTAATTCCTCCTTTATCTATAACTTCGAACCCTATAATGTACTAAATCTTCTACATCCCGCAGAAACCAAGTCCTAAACATGTTTAGGACAGAACATTTAAACGACGAAGAAAAATGTCGACTCTTCGACATATGTTCCCAATATTCAGACATTCCAATTACCTAACGACAAATTTACTACCACGAACTTACTAGAGCATGAGATAAATACTAATCCCTCTGAGACTATCAACGTTAAATCCTACAGATTCCCAGGAATCCTCAAAAAGGAAGTTGAAACCCAAATCTCCAAAATGCTATCTCAAGACATTATCCAACCTTCTACTTCTCCATGGTCATTTCCCATATGGGTAGTCCCAAAGAAAATTGACTCTTCCGGCCAAAGGAAATAGCGCATCGTTATAGACTACAGAAAGCTTAACGATATTACCATCGGGGAAAGTTACCCAATTCCACAAATTCACGAAGTCCTAGACCAATTAGGTCAAAGCAAATACTTTTCCACTCTCGATCTCTGTTCTGGTTTTCACCAAATTTCCATATCAAAAAAGGACGTTCCTAAAACCGCATTCACCTTTCCGCAAGGACATTTCGAGTTCAAACGCATGCCGTTCGGACTTAAAAATGCTCCCGCGACTTTCCAACGTCTCATGATCACAGCCCTAGCCGGCCTTCAAGGCATTCACTGCTACATTTACCTCGACGATATTGTTATCTATTCACATGACCTCCCTAATCACTGCGAAAAGCTCTCTAAAATCTTCGAAAGATAACCTCAAACTCCAGCCTGACAAATGCGAATATCCACGCAAAGAAGTCGGCTATCTTGGTCACATTATTAGTAACAAAGGCATAAGCACAAATCCAGACAAAATCAAGGCTGTAACACAGTTTCCTATTCCTAAATGTCCATAAGATACCAAATCTTCCGAGGACTAGTCTCTTACTATCGTCGTTTTATCCCTGAATTCTCCGAAATCGCCAAACCCCTAACTGCTTTACTAAAAAAGGACATCACTTTCTCCTGGTCAAAAGAGCAACAAGAAGCGTTTGACGAATTAAAAGAAAAACTCGTTTCTGCTCCTATCCTTATTTACCCTGATTTCACTGAACCTTTTGTCCTCACCTGCGACGCGTCTAACTATGCTATCTCCGCTATCCTATCTCAAGGGGATATAGGTAAAGACCGTCCTATAGATATAAGAAAGAACCTTATTCGTGGTGGCTCTCTTATATATGTTTGTAATAGTATTAAATGTAAAGAACGAAAGGACATATTCGAACTTTCTATCGAGCGCACCGCTGAGACATCTTGTGTTGAACTTGAGCAACACGTCATAGTCTGTGTATACCGACCACCGCAAAGTGACTTTAGCCAATTTAAAAGCATCATGGAGGACGTCTTAAAACACTTAAGTTCCAGCAGGAAGTCAATAATCGTATGTGGTGATTTTAATGTTAACTTGTTAGAACAATCACCAACTTGTACTAGGTTAGTTAGTTTATTTATGTCATTTAATTTGAATGTTTTATTTTCTGAACCAACCAGAACAACCTCACATTCTACTACGTGCTTAGATAATATTTTTTGCAATTGTTTGTACTTAAGTAAAGCTGTTTTGAGTGACTTGACATCGGATCACTGTGGACAAAAGGTTGTAATTCCAACTGATACAACCCCTACAGTACAGAACGTATTTCATTTGTTTCTGTGTCATAGTTTGAATCTACCTAGTAAGTTGACTCTGAACATAACATATTCCAATACCTACTTTATATTCTGCCTTTTACGGTTTGTTTTTCAATGCGTTTGCTCTGTACTTACGACTATTAGAAAACGTTTGCCATTATCCCTGCCTTTTGTTCACATTCATAAATGGATTCGAAGTATAATTTTTGTGATACACTGTGCATTGCTGTGCCTACTGAACTGCGACTGGTTAATGCCAACTACCCACTTATTATATCGTATTCGTTGTATTTTTTGCTTAAAGTTAGCGTATAAATGGTATATTATGTGCTTACTGTATTTAACTTATAGTTTATGTGTAACCAATGGCTCTTAAAATATATTATCAGAATGTGCGCGGCTTACGTACTAAAACTATCAATCTGTTTCGTAGTGTATCCCTATGCTCATACGATGTAATTGTTTTCACGGAGACCTGGTTGGACGATAGTTTTTATGACAGTGAATTTTTTGATAGTCGTTATTTAGTGTGGAGGCGAGACCGAAACTATTCTCGTACTAAACAAACTCGGGGTGGTGGAGTTTTGATCGCAGTGCGTAAAGAATTTACAGTGGTACATAGAAGTGACTGGTGCAGTTCCGCCGAGGATATGTGGGTGACGCTGATGCTGCGGCGATCTAAGCCTAAGGTATCGTACAATTTGCATATATGTGCTCTATATCTTTGTAGGGAACAGTTAGGCAACTCGTACAAAACGCAGCTCCAAAACTTTACAAATAATCTTAGTCGATTGGTTATTGCGCATCCACTAGATACATTTCTGGTTCTCGGAGACTTCAACTTTGGAAGCGAAGTACATTGGTCTAACGTGGATAGCGAGGGCACCGAGTTAACTGCACACAGTTGTAATTGCTCATATATAACCGAATTCCTTGATGTCGTTCAACTGGCAAACCTAAAGCAGTACAATAGCGTTAGAAATATAAACGACAGACTGTTGGACTTGGTATTTTCCAACGCCAGTGCAACTGTAGGGGCGTGCAGTAGCCCCTTAGCGCAGCCAATAGACAACCATCACAAACCCCTAATTGTTGAGACGGGCTTTGTAGAATACCATAAATTACCCGTGAAAATAAATAAAAAGTATATATATGCTAAAGGTAATTATGACGCAATAATTTCTGAGCTTGATCAAATCAATTGGACTGAGTTATTGTCTACGAGTTCACTGGATAATGCTTTAACACTTTTCTACAATAAGCTATATGAATTGAGAGATAAGCACATTCCGTTGAAACCGGTTAGGCAAGCGTCGTGCCCTCCGTGGTACACAGCAGCATTGCAAAAGATGCTCAAAGAAAAACATAAATTCCATCGCAAATACAAGACATATGGTAATATGTCTGATTATCTCTCGTTCTCACTTCTCCGGAATAGAGTAATCAATGAGGAAAGAAGATGTTTTGATAGGTACATGGACAAAATAGAATCTGCAATTGTAAGTAACCCGAGATCGTTTTGGTCTTATGTTAAAAGTAAGAAAACCACTGGTACGCTTCCAAATTTAATGAGATACCATGATACATCAGCGGATACAGGCGAAGCGATTAGTGAATTATTTGCTTCCTTTTTTCAGTCTACGTTTCAACATCCTGACTCCAATGATACTTTGCACACATCCAGTGATACAATTACAGATATTAGGACAATCAGTTCAATAGAAATATGTCAAGAGCGAGTGTTAGGTTTGCTGAAATCTTTGGACCTCACTAAATCAGGTGGCCCTGATCAGATACCACCTGTATTTGTAGTCAAGCTTGCCGAGAGTATAGTTAAGCCTATCTGCATACTATTCAAAAGGTCTATCTCCGAAGGTACTGTCCCTCAGATCTGGAAGTCTGCGTTCGTCACACCTATTTTCAAAAAAGGAGATAAATCGGATGTAGAGAATTACAGGCCCATATCTAAAATATGTTTATTCTCAAAAATACTAGAGAAAATTGTACATACACAAGTGTATTCAGCACTAAAGAGCAATATAAGTGATCAGCAACATGGCTTTCTCTTGGGTCGCTCCACTACATCTAACTTGATCCTATCACACGAATTTATATCACAAGGTATGGAACAGCATGGTCAAGTAGATGTGGTTTATACTGATTATCGAAAATGTTTCGATCGTATAGACCACAGAGTGCTATTGCAAAAGTTATTAGCAGCAGGAATACACGGCGACTTGTTTCGGTGGCTGTCTTCCTATGTCGAGAATCGTACACAGGCAGTGGTACTTCAAGGCTACTCCTCTAAATGGTATAATGTCCCTTCCGGTGTCCCTCAAGGTTCGATTCTAGGGCCATTACTGTTCACTTTATTCATCTCAGACATAAGTACCTGTTTTCGGCATTCATATACACTTCTATACGCTGATGACATGAAGGTGCATAAGGTGATACGTAAACATTCTGATACTGTAGAATTACAAGCTGACTTAAACAGATTAGAAAATTACTGTAAAACACATAAGCTCGAACTTAATGTATCTAAATGTTATCACATAACTTACACGCGAAGGAAAACTACCATTGATTCAGTATATAACTTGTACAATCAAAACATTGCGAAAACTGATAGAATTAGGGATCTAGGCATTGTACTGGACAACAAACTTCTGTTTGCACAGCACATAGAAGCGATAGTAAACAGGGCATCCAAAGCACTAGGGTTTATTATAAGATCCTCTTCTAATTTCAAATCTTTAAAACCGATTAAGATACTATACTGCTCTTTTGTAAGAAGCCATTTGGAATATGCCTCGCAGGTATGGAACCCTCAATATGACATATATAAATCACGTATTGAGAGTGTTCAAAAAAAGTTCCTGCGATATCTTGACTTCAGAGCGCAGCAATGCTCAGTTGACTACAAACATCGTTGTAAAAGATACCATTTCTTACCACTTGAAGACAGGCGACAAATAAGTGATATTTGCTTTCTACTCAAGATTGCTAATGGCTCGGTGGACAGTCCAGAGCTTCTTGCTAATGTATGTTTACGTACCAATCCGACAAGATTCCGACAGAGACCATTGCTTAATTTGCCGTTCACGACAGTTAATTATAGGCGTAACGCATTTTTTCTGCGTAGTGCAACTACTTTTAATAACCTTCCCGTAGACTGGAACACTGACCTTTTTTGCACCAAACCAGGTGCAATTAGGCAGCGCTTGGCAAATTTATTTTTTGCGTCATAAATTCATAACTTACTGGGTAGATAACGATTATGTAACTTGACATTAGACCCATATATAACTTTATTTTATTCCCTTAACTTGTATTTTTGTTTATTATTTTTGTGTTAATATTTCATGTGATTTATTTTTGCTTATTATTT
The DNA here is from genome assembly GCA_944739405.2 of Euclidia mi. Taxonomy (NCBI): domain Eukaryota; kingdom Metazoa; phylum Arthropoda; class Insecta; order Lepidoptera; family Erebidae; genus Euclidia; species Euclidia mi. The sequence goes on from OX123184.2 coordinate 22,336,613, forward strand.
GTGTGTTAAAAGTGTTGATGGCACAATGTTAAATAAATAGTTATGTTTATTTATGTGAGTAGGTTCTATAATGCTATGTATGTTTTTGATTCCTGTTTCTTGCTTAGTTTCCTTTTTGATTGATTTATTGTAATTATTAAACATCATGTGTGGAGGCTTGTCATAAGCAATATTTATAAAATATGTATTTATTATATATTTTTTATTAGTCTGTAAGCCTTCTGTAATAATAAATAAATAAATAAATAAATAAATAAATAAAATCAGATGTAGGCCTATGACCTCTGCTCGCCTTAATCGCTTTAGTGATGATGTTGCTGCTAAAATCGCCAGCATTGACTTAACTCACGATGATCCAGACGAATTATATAAGTGGTTATTTGATGTTATTAAAAATGAGTACAATGAAATTTTTAAGCAGAAGATATTTGCCAAGAACTCTAAAGTTACATTTTGTGATTGGGCAACAGTAGGAATATACAAAAGTAGATCTAGGTTGTATGATCTGTATGGTATGAAGCAATACAATTTTAATCCTTCATTTATTGAATATGTAAGAAATTACTCAAAAGTTTTTAAGAGAGCATGTGCTTCAGTTAAGTCTATATTCATAAGTAATAAAATTAAAGAATCCAAGAACAAAATAAAAACAACTTGGAACATTATTAACAGTGAGACTGGTCGAGCTAAGTTAGTAGATAATAGCTATGAATTTAAATGTAATGGAGAAATAGTTACAAAGAAAATTGATGTTGCTCAGACTTTAACAGCTTCTTCATAAACATACCAGTGAAAACAACCAAGTGTTTAGACTCATGCCCAAGCAAAGCAGAGATATTAGTTAAGGGCAATGTGAATGAGTGTGATGTGCTGTTTAATTTTAAATATATTAACACCAATGACATCCTCAAGACATTCAAGACCATCAATATTAAGAAATCTATTGACTTATGGGGTATTTCAGTTAGTCTTGTTCACCAAATCATTTTTTGCATAGCTCCATATTTAGCTGCAATATTTAATAGATGCGTGGATAAAGGGGTATTTCCTGTTTTAATGAAACACAGCAAGGTGATACCACTTTTCAAAAAAGGATCCAAGAGCGTTAATTTGTTAATTATTTGCTTTCTAACTGGTACAATATCTGTAAATATATTGTCTATACAAGTAGATGTCGTGGAAGTTATCCTGGTGGGTTCCAAAAATAAGCATGCAAGATTATATGACTTGAACAAATTCTTAATTTTGTGGCAATTCAGGGAATCTTCTAGTAAATTAATATTAAAATCGCCACCTACTATTATAGATTTATTTTGTTGGCATAGCTTCCGTAACACATCATCCATGACACTTTCAAAGTTATCATAGCAGGATGATGGTGGCCTATACACACTCAAAACAAGAAGTTGGTCCAACTCCACACAGGCTATTTCAACTGTCCGTTCAACAGAAAAACTAACAATGTCACTACGATTCTTAAATTTAAGCAGCTTGTTAACTAAAATCAACGATCCACCATGTATTGCATTTTGTCTGCTGAACGAACTACCAACTAGATGGTTATTAAAATTGCACATGAACTGGTGATCTTTAAGCCAATGTTCTGTTATACACAAAACATCGACGCATTCACCGTTCATGAACAACTCCACTTCTAAATCTTTATTTGACATACCTTGTATATTTTGATGTACCAGTTTTAATACTTGTGAATTTCTTAATGAATTATTAGTTGGATTGGGCTTATTCGTACATACCAGCCCATTATTAATGAAAGTGTCATTGCAAGAGGTATTCTCTATTGTCGAATTATTTAATTTAAATTAATAGAAATGTCAGACTGTGTAGCCAAAATACTGGCTGAATAATTATAAATGTCATTTTGTTGCTGTATAGGGGCAACACGTTTATTAGCCAAATTCTTGGCTGAAATGTCAATACAAAATGCTAGCGACTCAGCTAGTTGTCTTTTATAATAAGAATTCAGATAAAAAGTATCTTGCGTCAAATGTAAAGCTTTACTAACATAATTGTTAGAGTCAAAAACATGAAATTGATTGTTATTGTATGACCAACTACACAAATTTATATTAAGACTATGTCTAATATTATTTTCTTTCTGTGGCAACCCTTTACTGAAAGGTAAAGTGAGCATAATAATTTGATTTAAATTTAATTCACATAATTTACTGTAATAATAGAATAAAAGTCTTTTATTTAAAGATCCTCTTTTACCAAGTAGGATCAATAAAGTTGTATCCTGGTCAAAATTAAAGTTTATAATTTTATCCAAAATAGCAATGGAACTTAACCCAGGCAAACAGTAGTTCATCACTAACCCATCACTATATGTGTTCGCCAACAACTGACCCATACCTTTTCCAATCTCGTCACTAAATATTATCACTTTATTTTTATTTTGTAATATAGTTTTACTGTCTAGTTTGTTATTTTTTAATTTATTTAGAGTGTGTTTAATATTTGAATTTGTATTGTTTAAAGATCTATTTGGCAAAACCGGGTCACATGTGGGCAATGAGCAAGCTGGCGAGTGTTGGTGGTTGAACGGGATGTCATTGTTCAATGGTATTGAGCATTTGTTACTATTTGATGCCACCAACTCATTCATTGCCAATATGTACTCTTTCATTTGTAGTTCAGAGCTTTTATATTTATTTGTCATTGATGCTAATTTGTCACTAAGATTATTTAAGTCTACCTGCAAATTATTTATTTCTAATTTATGTTTCAAATTATTTTGGTGATATTTCTGTGTGTATATTTTTAATTTTTCAAGAGCAAGTAATCTTTCCCTATTTAACTTAACATTTTTTATGAAAAATTTTTGTCTGTGAACTAATTTTTGGGTCTTTTTTATGAATTTGTTTATTTTGACATATTTCTTAATTCTATTCCTACTACCCCTAATCAATTTTATTGAATTATTTGATTCTTTGCACACTGAGAGACTATTTAGAAATGATGCTTTAGAATGATTTATATCAGTTATCATGCTTGGAGCATGAACCACCAGCTCATCGAACAGACTTTGATTTGCCGTTGTAGTGATTTGATCTTGGGTGAATTCTAGATGAGTTATTCTACTGTTTGCCTCGTGTAACTGTTTGTCTAAGAACTGTATACGGTCAAGTGCTTGTTCATACTGCAAGCTACACTCGGCAAACCCGTCCACAATGAGCTGGAGTCCATCCCGAGCACTCATGGCATCAGAGAGTTGAGTATGTAGCTGAGCCATTTCACATTTTAATATCTTATTTTTTTCCAGTAAGTTTAACATTTCTTTCTCGTTATCTTCTCTTTCCTCTATCAGTTTGTTACACAACTCCTTAGAGGTCTTTAATTCAATTAAAGCCAGTTGGAGTTTAGACTCTTCCTGGCGAGCCAAAGCTTTACGAGTCATAATCATAGTGAAAAGAGAGAAATACAAGTACAAAGGAAGTTTTGTTCAAAAGTAAAGGAGAAGATTGAAATACGTAGTAATAGTAGAGTTTAAAGCTAAATATTATTGTAAGAAAGAACAGCTGATCTCGTTGAAAGTTGTGCAACCAACTAACAAGGTTTAGGTTATGTTTATGTATTTTTACTATTTATAGGTGGTTATTTAAGAACTTGATGGCACTTTTTATTCGGAAATATACTAATTAAAACTATTTTATACGTATAAGTCGATTTTAGATAGTAGTTACAATGTTATACCAGTTTGTAAAATGACAATGCAAATTTAGCCGGTAGATTGGTTGTCAAAAAAGAAATCACATTAAACTCACCTTATTTTCACAGAAAACACTAACACTTTTATAGATTATTACAAATAACACATTTATAAAGTAATTAACTTGTAATATGCTTTAATTATTTGATTATTTTATATTTTTATTTGTAAAAAATACGGGACAAGGTCGGATCAGCTGTTAACCTCAGTGTTGCCACAGAGCGAAAAAAAAGATCTAAAGATCGCTCTCCCGTTGATGCCGGTATAACTCTATTAAAACATATCTTTAACGCTTGGGAAAATTCGAAGGATGCCATTGGTGTTTTTTGCGACTTGTCCAAGGCTTTTGATTGTGTTGAACATGATACACTTTTACGTAAACTCAACCATTATGGTATTCAATAGCGCACTCAATCTTGTTGCCAGTTACCTTAGAGATAGAGTTCAGTATGTAGATGTTAGTGGAAGTAGGTCTAAAGGTTTGCCAGTGGGAATGGGTGTTCCACAGGGCTCTATTCTTGGTTCGTTTCTTTTTTTAATATATATTAATGACTTGCCATTCTTTGTTAGAAATATATGTGATATTGTTCTTTTTGCTTACGATACTTCACTTATTTTTAAAGTTGATCGTAATACAAGTAACATTGACAGCGTAAATAATTCTCTTGCGCAAGTACTACATTGTTTCACGACAAATAATTTGCTACTCAACTCTGGCAAAACAAAATGTGTGAAATTCACTTTGCCAAATGTCAAAAATGTTCTTACTAATATAATTTTAAATAACGAAACAATTAACCTAGTTGATTCAACTGTATTTTTAAGTTTAACTTTAGATTTTAAGCTTCAGTGGGGCGCCCAAATATCCTGTCTGGCAGTCAAACTTAGTTCTGCAGCATTTGCAGTTAGGAAAGTTCGCCAATTCACAGACGTAGATACTGCTAGACTAGTTTACTTTAGTTACTTTCACAGTGTAATGTCTTACGGAATACTATTATGGGGTACGGCGGCCGATATTCAGACAATTTTTGTTATTCAAAAGAGGGCCATACGTGCAATATATAAGTTAGGTGCTAGAGATTCTTTACGAGATAAATTTAAAGAAGTAGAAATATTTCCAGTTGCATCGCAGTATATATTTGCTAATTTAATGTACGTTAAGAAAAACTTAACTCTTTACCGTAAAAATAGTGACTTGCACACAGTGAACACAAGGAATAAGCATAAACTAGTGGGCACTAACTACCGTCTACATACAGTTCATAACTCATTTGCGGGACTCGGTATACAATTCTTCAACAAATTACCTCTGGAAGTAATGAATTTACCTCTGCACAAATTTAAAACCACTACTAGGAATTTTCTTTTAAAAAGGGGTTATTACACTATTAAAGAATTTCTAGATGATAAGACATCATGGGTCTAGTTGCTTTTTTTTATTTCACCATTATTGTTCTTTTTATGACTGTGTAAAATACTCTCTTCTTAATTAGTAACATGTTATTCTACATTTGCATTCCTTCACGCGTTCCACTAATTTATGTTAATAATAACGATCTGGAAAATGGGGATAATTGGCGGTCATGGTCAGTATACCAATAGATTGTTTCTTACTGCTGGTTCGTATACCGTTGTCGTCATGCTCACTAAAATGTCATTTCTTGTGGTGGCGTCGTGTGTCGGGTCATCCCTGTCCCTCTAATATGGCGAGAGGGATGATGGCTGGCACATGCGTCATACTCGTGAACGGGTGCTACTTGCGATGACTGGTCGATGACAGTCTTGCGGGCTGGTATTAGATTTTAATATTTAACTGCATCATTTCCATCACGGTTCTGATCACTCTCGCGGATTGCCTGCATTATTAGGTATATATAATGTAAGTGGATGCTCCTGTTTCACCATGTCTATTCTGAGGAGGCCAAAAGTATTATGCTTGAGTATTATTATGTACAATAAATATATACAAGTGATATAGAAGGTGTAACAGTTGCAGCACCTTACAAAATGTAAATTGTGTATTATGCAAAACCTGGCGATGAAAAAGAGTGACCGTGAGTTTTATTGCCCGTTCTTTTTCATGGTTCTACCTATTGCTTTGCGAACGTGGCAGTAAATGTAAATATAGAGTCTGTGAGTAATGATTTTATAAATGTCCCGTTTAGTCAGATGGCGTCTAAAACTAGAAGAGTTTGATTACAAAATCAAATACAAGAAAGGCGTAATCAACAGCAATGCTGATGCTCTATCCGGATTCCCAGTGAATCGTGTACAACCAACTCAAGACCCAATAGAAAATCCATACGATAATCCTATTTCTTCTACCTCCCGTCAAAATATTTAATATCCATCACCTGCGTTTAGCCCTATAACTCTTGACGACCTCGATATCCAGATACCCTCTGTTCCTCTAGGCTCTAACGAAGTCCCTTCGATAGACCTGTTAGAAAACGACGACGCTTTATCAGATATCCTAAATCCTGAAAACAATAATCACTCACCTGATAATTGCAGTCTTCTGCTTCCTCCCGCCAAATCCGCTGATCCCGCTGAATCCACTGAACCCGTTCTAAATCCTCACTCACCTTCCGGTTCCACTGCTTTTCCTGCTAATCTTGTTCCTCCTTCTGATGAAAACTACAGCAAATTCCTGAAAATCATGTCAGAAAAACAATTTAATAGTAATACTAAAATCCTCAAATTTAACGAAAGTATTCTTTAAACTCCTAGCAAACACATCGTTATTCCTACCTCAATCGACCTTGTTACTTCTAACCCGTATATCGAAGAAATCCTAAGCAACGTCCCAGATCCTAGCGAATTCCTAAATAGGGAAAGAACCCTATATACGTTTATATCCTTTGAGCACAAAGGATCCACTATATACTTCCTATTTACCAAAGTATACCATTTCGACAACTGCTATTATGAATCTATTTACAAAAGCCTAATCTATCTTCAAAATCAATTCCTTGCTGTATCCTTATCTCTAACCAACGAAAGCTTAGAAATAGCTATCACTGATTGCCGCGATCCTTTCGATAAACATATTTAGTCAAAAATATACAATATGTTCTGCTATATCTTTAATAACACTAATATAAGCATCAATGTCTATCACAATACTCATATTTCCAACCCTCTCAGAAATACCTAAAATCCTTAGTGAAAACCACGATATCCCTTTTGCAGGTCATCTTGGCACAGCTCGAATGCTAAATCGAATTAAGGAAAAATACTACTGGAAAAACACGCGTTCAGATATCGAGACCTATATAAAAACTGCACACTGTGTCCAAGCAATAAAGCCCTCAGACAAACTAATAGAGCTCCTATGCAAATAACTACCACTTCTACCAAACCCTTTGAACGCCTTAGCATGGATCTCGTAGGCCCTCTGCCAGAAGCAGGGTTAAAACAATTACAATTCATACTCACTATGCAAGATGACCTTACTAAGTTCTTATTTGCCTATCCTATCGCTAATGCTACCTCAGAAGATACATGCGAGTGCCTAGTACACTTTATTCCTCTATTCGGCATCCCTAAAACTATCCTAACCGACCAAGGTACCAACTTTACCGCAGAGAATTAAACCTGCGAATTTCTCAAAATCAAACAAATATGGTCATCCCCGTATCATCCTCAAACTCAAGGCGCCTTAGAGCGTAGTCATTCTACCCTTAAGGAGTACCTCAAATCCTACGTCAATGAGAATCATACCGATTGACACAAATTCGTCTTCACGGCAATGTTAGCTTATAATACCTCTGTTCAAGCGTCAACCAATTTTACCCCTTACGAACTCCTACTCGGCCACAAAGCCTTCATCCCTGACTCTATCTACAAACTACGCCCAGAACTAACATACCCTGAATATGTTAAATTCTTACATCATAGACTCAAACTCTCAAGAGACAAAGCTCTCGAAAATATTCAAAAGTCAAAAGAAAGATGCAAGGAATATTATGGCAATCACTCACGTCCCATTCAATATAAAGTAGGCGATTACGTTTACCTGAAAAAACATGTAAGACTGCGCAAAGCCCTATCGCCAGTGTGGAAAGGCCCTTACAAAGTCGTGATGATAAACGGCAGAAATACACTAACCCTTATAATGAACCGTAGGCACGTCACCCATCACTATGATGAGGTGAAACTCGCTTCTAGATTTAGTACTGAAGATTAATTCACTATATCATTATTCTATTCTCTTACAGCAACCCTTCAACTGACAAACAGTTCAGGAATATATTTCGACCCCTTAGGATCGTTAAATTTAGTTGATAGTTACCTTAGCGTAGTTATACCAGTAGACATATCTTACCTGTATCCCCGAAGGGGTATGCAGAGGTGTATCTTACCTGTTCCCACATATAGATAATTTATACTATATTCTCAACATTTCTAAATCACTTTGTGAAAATGATAATGCATTAAATAACGTAGAATGTTTCTCGCTTTGAAGACCTATATCGTAACACTGAATCTATCCTTTACCATGTCCCTCACCAATCTCGGAGAGGCGCACCCCTATCTATCATAGGATCTACTTCGAAAAAGTTATTCGGAACCATGGACGAAGATGACGCTATCCGGTATAATAATGCCATCCAAGAAGTTGAGTCCGATCAAAAGAAACTAGCGTCATTAGTAGATCAGAATACCCTCATTACTACCTCAACCCTAAAAGCTTTTAACGAAACCATTTATACTATAAGTCATAACGAGCATGAATTAAATGTCGCCATTGACGGTCTTAACCAAGACATTAAAAATCTAACTTTTATCTCCAGAGAATTAGGAATAAGATCACGTATCCTAGAATTAATTTCCATGATAGAGAATAGTCACTTAACGCTATCCTTCAAAGTTGAAGATATTAACAGCTCAATAATGTTTAGTAAATCAAACATACTTTACCCTTCTATTCTAACGCCTAAAGATCTCTATACTGAGATTCATACCAATTTCTAAACGCCTTCCAGTTCTTCTAAGTCTAAATAATATACAAATCATTATAAATATGTCTTCTATATCTTGTTATGAAAACGAAAACAAAATAGTTTTTGTCCTAGACATTCCACTAGTCAATCCCACTAATTTCCACTTGTACCATAATTTACCCTGTCCAGTATCCTATGAACCTCGTAACCCTGTATCTTATACTACTATTGTTCCTTCTACTAAGTATATAGGTATAAGTAAAGATAAGTCCACTTATTGTAAACTTAATAATCTAAACGATTGTAAAATGATAAACCACGAACATTACCTGTGTAACACTCCGATATCCTATTCTACTGTCCATCCTGTGAAACAGAGATTATTACTAAAGTACTTACCGAAATTCCCGAATTATGTAACACTAAGTTTTTCACTGGAAATGTAAACATTTGGCAACATTTACAAAACAACAAATGGTTCTTTGTCATGTCCGATAGAAGTAAGCTAAGTATAGAATGTAATACCTCTATTGTAGACCTAAATATAAGCGGTAGCGGATTATTATACTTACCCCAGGGATGTGTCGCCTATTGTAAAGACACTCGGCTAGTCTCTAAGAATAATATTAATATTATATTAAAACCTATAATCGCTAAATTAAATATCCTTAACGACTCCTGCTGTAATTTTAATAAATATACTAGTATTGTATCCAACTTACCTCCTGTTAACTTGAAAAATGTAAATCTAGTATCCATTGCTTTTGAAAATCCTAAACTACTTAAAGAATTAAACGAATTTATTGAAAAACCGCATATTGTACTCTATGAGAAGTACTATACTTACACAATCTATGTAATCCTAATTCTAGTCTTAATTTGTACTATTTTCTTAATTTGTAAAACTGGCATACTCAGGTAAATTTTTAAATCTCGTGAAACTCCTATCCCTGAACCCGAAAATGACGAAGTTGAGCTTCCCACTATAACATCACCTACTCTTCGTATTCGCATTTCTTAATCCTTGCTATTTCTTTCCTTTCCCGTAAACTTCATTTTTACCGTGAAGTTTACTCTAAATTGGGGGGCTGTTACAAATGCCTCTTGAACTCTAAAATGCTAACACAGTTGCCTATCCATACTACTCATCACAAATCCCTACCAATGCCTAAATCTCCGTGTCAGCACTTTTGCCTTCCTTATTCATTCAGTCCCTTTCAACCTCAGTCTGCATCCATCATCTAACGCGAACAGTTCTAAATCTTTGTACCAGTTGTAAGTTCTATTCCTAAATCCAGTAAATACTATATCTAATATTACGTGTGTGTACCGTGTTCCAATAAATAATTTCAGTTAAAATATATTTAAAAAAAAAAGACACTTTCCCGGTCCCGCGTAACAGTTCGCTTTTAAGGTTCGCTTACTTAATTAAACTAATAATAATTATTGTAACAGCCTTGGCTAATCCCTACTAATATTAGGTACTAGCTGTGCCCGCGGCTTCACCCGCGTGGAAATCGTTATCCCTTAAATATCCCTTTCTGTGGCCTTGATAATGTAAAATAACATAAAGATCGGTTGATGAAACTCACACTCATATTTAAATTTTCTTACTTACTGTATTAGAAAAGTAGTAACCTGTACCTGCGACCTAAATTCTTAGCTCTTTCTTTTAATAAATACTATCTGGCCGGATTACATAATTATTAGTTAATTTAAATCTTTGCACTCAAAAAGTAACACTTGAATAGTAAGTCTATGATGCTCTACTATCTATTTACTAATATAATAAAGCGGAAGAGTTTGTTTGTTTGTTGTTTGAACGCGTTAATCTCAGGAACTACCGGTCGGATTAAAAAAAAATATTTTTGAAAACGATAGCCCAGTTATTCCGGAAGGCTATAGGCTATATAACATTTCGACCCTGTTTCGTGATTCAAGATGGTGGTTGGAAAATCAAAAATGGTGGATGGGAAAAATTAAAAAAATCAATATGGGTATCGATCGTCTCTGATGATTTAAAGGATGGAAAATTCAAATACTTACAACATCTATTTCGTTTTCAAAGATGGCGGATAGGATATCAAAGATAGCGGACGGGATTTTTTTTAAAGTCGGTATGGGTATCGTCTCCGATATTTTAAGCAATGGGGAATTCAAATACAACATTTATTTCGTGATCAAAGATGGCGGATGGGAAATCAAAGAAGGCGGACGGATTTTGCTGGGTCATCTATCTATACATATAGGTTTATAAAATTCAATATTCGTTTCTTTGTATACCTTTGTAAACTCTGAAATTTTAGATTAAGCATTGGTGGCTTTGGTAACTTTGTTCAGAATTTCCTAGAAAAGTGGTCTGAAAAAAAAGGCATAAGCAAAAAGATATTTGAAAGGCGATACAGGGTTCGCCGGGACAGCTAGTTTTTAATAAAATTAATATCGGTAGCATTTTCGGGGTTTTCATGCATTCTGATCACGAAAATGACAATTATTTGGGAATTCAAGATGACGCGTGGAACATTTGTAATAAAATTAATATGGGTATCATTTTCGGGGTTTTCATGGATTCTGATCAAGAAAATGACTTCTATTTGGGAATCCAAGATGGCGGACGGGACAGTTTTAATAAAATGAATATGGGTATCTGTCTAGAGTTACCGTAGCCAGGCAGGAAAATGTATCAGAAGTGCGCAGTGGAATGTGTAATACATCCACCCGACCACGATAGACAATATATCGAGACACAATGCACTGCGTTGCACAGTGAGTAAAGTATTGAGTAGGTACATGAAAATTTTACCTCATATTTCCTTCGTTGCTCTTGAGTGGACCTATAAGATTAACTCATAATTTTGGCCAAGATAACAAGAGAATCGAATAAATACACGTGTCCAGTTCAGCGTAGTCCTTCTCCTCGGGCACCAATCAGGAATTCACGGCGTAAGGGCATCCAAATCATTCGGATCTGAGGAGATCGGGCACAATGGCCGAGAGTTCAAAACGACCTCAATCTTACAAAACACAGTTGGGAGTTCCTCAAATGTAAGGACAGATTCACCGATTGTCCTGCGCAAGTGTGTTTTGGCCGATTTTACAGCGGCCTCAAATATACCACCCCAGTGTGGACAATTTGGTGGGGAAAACAACCAATTTATCCCACGTCGGGCAAGCCTATCACCTATATCAGCCTTGTTGTTTTCAAGAAAATTAACAACATCATTCAAATAATTATACGTGCCCTTGAAGTTAGTGCCGCAGTCAGAACGGATCAAGGAAGGCAGCCCTCTGCGGGATACAAATCTGTCAAATGTGGCTACAAACGCCTCGGTCGTAAGCGAGGAGACCAGTTCCAAGTGTACGGCCTTTGTGGAAAGACAAACAAAAACACACAAGTAGGCCTTAACAGTCTTGCTGTTTCGAAGTGTCGACATTTTCACCAAAAAGGGACCTGCGAAGTCCGTGCCAACACCGTCGAACGTCCTACTCTCAGTTACGCAATCTGCCGGTAAGTCTCCCATCAAGGGCTGCATGGTAGAAGCCTTGAGCTTACAGCAAGGGATGCAGCGAAAGACTACACTCCGGATAATTCTTCGGGCAGACAAAATCCAAAACTCGCGTTGCAAAATGGCCAAGAGCGCATTACAACCAGCATGCGAATTTTTAAGGTGACGGTCAGTTACCAACAAGCGTACCAAATGACCGTCCTTAGGTAACAACAGGGGGTGACGTGCCCCGTAAGGGAGGTTGGCATTCTTGAGACGCCCTGCAACGCGCAAGAGACCCGTATCGTCCAAAAAGGGGTTCAATTTAGATACAGCTCCCGATAATTTCGATTTCCCTGACTTAAGGATAGCAATCTCCTTCTCAAAATGCACCAATTGCACAGAACGAACCCAAAAGTTGAGGGACCTGTCGTTCCTGTGGTGAAAGAAACGGTGTCAGATGTTGTGGGTGCCTAAAATTAAAAACAAAACGCTTTATCCAAGCAGTAACACCTAACAACTTGTCGAGGGAGCTGTAACGATTCAACAAGAAATCGGGGTCGAAGGCGCATTCCACCTTCTCAAGAGCGAGTGTTCGTAGACCCGGCAAATTGGAAGTATTCAAAACTGGCGTTCGAGGCTAATCAATTTCTGGTCGACTCAACCATTCCGGACCCCACCACAGCGAATGACCTATCAAACTAGGCGTCAAGCATCCGCGCGAGGCACAATCAGCGGGGTTCAGCTCACCTGGCACGTGTCTCCAAACAAGTTTGACTTCGGATTTCTGGATTTGGGAAACGCGATTAGCGACAAATACCTCCAAGGTGTAGACAGACGCTTTCAACCAACACAGAACAATTTGGCTGTCTGTCCAGGCGTAGGTCCCATTAATACAAATGCTTTTACCCAAAGTGTTAGACACGTGGTTCAATAAGCGTACAAGTAGTGCTGCTCCCGAGAGCTCCAATTTCGGAATGGTCAAAGATGTCCGAAGGGGTGCTACCTTGCTCTTCGCCATGATCAGAGAAACTCTCACCAGACCTGAGGCACTGACTGTGCGCAAGTACACAACGGCCGCGCGACCACGTTCCGAGGCATCACAAAACCCGTGAAGGGTGGCCTTGTACTTCCCGGGAGGAAGGATGGGACGAGACAAGGAGATCTCGTTGACGGCAGGAAGTGAGGATACAAAAGAGGTCCATTCCTCAACAAGAGTACCGTGTAGAGGTTCGTCCCAGGTCAATCCTGCTGTCCAAAGCTTCTGCAAGAAGCATTTTGCCCAAAATATGATAGGACAAATCCAACCGTTCAGATCAAAGGTTCTGGCGACAGTAGACAACACGAGACGTTTAGTCCAAGAACAAGGCAATTTCAAGTCTACGTTATACGTAAAGATGTCTTGGACCGGTCTGTACTGAACGCCGAGAACAGCCATCATGGCGGGGTTGTCAACAATCGCAAACAAATGTGGATCCTGCTGATGATCCTCTGGCAAGCCTTCCAAAAGCGCTGGTGAGTTGGAAATCCATTTGCGCAACTCATAACCAGCGGAGGCCAAAATACCTATCAATTCGTCCCGCAGGAGGATCGCCTTGTCCGCTGTGGAGGCGCCCGAGCAAATGTCATCGACGTAAATATCGTCCTTCAAGATGGCGGAGGCTCGTGGGAAACGTAAGCCTTCGCGGTCTGCGAGCTCCCAAAGAGAACGTATTGCCAAGTAGGGGCTTGACCTCAAGCCGTACGTATTAGTATTGAGCTCGTAGACGACCATGGGATCACGAGGAGACTCTCTCCAAAGTATCAGCTGGAAGCGACGGTGATCAGGGTGGATAATTGTCTGCCTAAACATCATTTTTATATCGGCTACAAAGACAACCTGATGTTGTCGGAAGCTGGTGATGACGTCACAAGGTCTTTGACCAACTTGCGACCAGAATGTAAGCACTGGTTCAAGGATACGCCGGTTGAAGTCTGCGCAGAACCATCAAACACCGTGCGCAGCTTGCCAGTTGATGGCTTCAATACCGCATGATGCGGGAGAAAGTAGTGCTCCACCGAACGCCAATCCAAATTTGACACAGACATGTGTCCCAATTGTTCATATTCTCTCATGAACTCAATGTACTTCTGTCTGAGCTCCGGATCACGACCCATGCGACGCTCCATAGCGAACAATCTTTTTTCGGCTAAAGGTCGTGACTCACCAAGCGGAGGCCGAACAGACAGAAAGGGTAGCCTCGTAATAATCCGACCAGAACGGAGTCGACCAGTGTTGTTCTGGAAGAACAGCTCACACTCCTCATGTTCTGGATTCAAACGGGCAGCTTGAGGGGGCTCCTCTACCTCCCAAAACCTCTGAACTGCGTCAGAGAGAGCAGAGCCTACACTCAACAAATTATCAAGTTCGGGTGGAGGGGGGTCCCTAGGTACAGGTCCCATCAAAGCAAATCCAAATATGGTCGGGATGGCAATCAAACCATTTGGCACCAAGACCCGTTTCCCACCAATCAAAATTCCACCGAGGACATCAGAGCCAATCAACAAGTCGATTTGTCCCGATGTGTCAAATTTGGGGTCTGCCAATTCCAAACCCGATGTCAAATTCACCACAGCAGCAGGTAGCTGCTTCTGAGGATGCATACCCAAAATATTCTTCAACACAATAGCCGAGGTTTTAATCCTCGGGTGTGAAGATTCAACAGGGCCAAACAAAACCTTAATTTGCCCTTCAACATTAGAGGCTACGTCCCCTATGCCCCGTATACAATTTGGAAAAGAGCCCATATTTAATTTAACCTGCCCTACCAAATAAGTGGAAACAATGCAACCTTGTGAACCTGTGTCCAATATAGCACGGACATCAACAGAGGTCCCCGTGGGTCCCCAGACCCTAACAGCAACCGTTGGTAGGATAACGGTCTCAATGGGGGTGGTTGGCGTTATAGGGCAGGAGTTAATTACCTATTGTCGCCTGGGTGGCGACCGTTGGCCAGGACCAGGCAAGTCAAAGTGAGGGTGAGGCTTGAAGTCCTCAAAAGCGCGGTGACTCGATCCGCGCGCCATCTGTGGGGGTCATAATGACGCACCCGCCCAAAACGAGGTGGGCGCGAGTCAAGGCGGGGACGCTCCGCCAAAGGAGGGGAATATCTTGGGCAGCAGTCATGGTGCTGGTGACGTTGAGTGGTCGCACACTCTGGTGCGCGTGAGAGAGAAGGCGTGCGCACGCTACGGTCCTCCAAGCGGGGTGAGCGGCGATCAATTAAGCGAGGCGACTCTCGGCTGCGTGCCGGTGAGCCTCGGCTGCCACCTTCAAAACACCCACCCGTGCGTGGCGCCGGCTGGTTGGACAAGCGGCCAACCTCTCTGGCATTTATACAGAGAATGTCCAAATGCTGTCCTCCACAGTGAGGACAGGGGCGAGAGTTTGGGCAGTCTCGCTGGTAGTGGGACCCCAAACAAGAGAAGCAAAGGTGGCGGACATTCGCGATGCGCCTACGAGAGGCGACATGCAGGTCCAAGAATGCCCTACAACTGGCCGTTCTGTGCCCCGTGACCTTGCAGTGAGAGCACTCCGCTGGGCTCTGCGTGACTGCAAAGCGAGAAGGGCGCCGGTCAACATTGGCTCGTGTGTGAACGTGAGCCTGCTCCTTGACCTTGGGCGGCTGCGTCTTAGCCGGCGTGTCACCACCGGAGTTGTCCAAGACTCGGCACTCTTCCTCCAGGAACCTGTCCAGGTTAGCAAAGGGGGGCAGATGGGTCGCGCTATCCCCACCAAAGCGCTGTTCAAAACGCGACCTCAGGTCGGCAGGCAGCTTTTTCAGCACAATGTGCACCAATAGATAGGACCATTGGTCCACGGGCAGGTCAAGGCACTTAAGTGCGTTGATGGCCACCAAAAGTGGGTTCAAAAGTTGGGTGCGCAACCCAGAGACCCGGGTGAGCGTCGGCAAACCCAAAATCTGCTCGATGTGCGTGTCGGCGAGGCCACGCTTATTATGGTACCTACGGGTAATTAAGTCCCGAGCCGTTTGGTACGCCTCGTCAGACACGGGCAGATGCTGGATGAGGCCCTTGGCCTCCCCATCCAGAACCGACATCAAATATGCCAACTTTTGTGCCGGCCGAAGGTCAGCCCTGTCATTGACCAGGCTGTCAAATTAACGAAGCCCAGGTAGCTTCCTAGGCAGCCATCAAAATGGGGGAGGTCCAAAGTAGGGAGCCTACTCACCAGCCCTGGTGCTGACCTAGGAAGCTCCTGCTTTAGGCCGGGTTGCCCTTCCCTATCGGCAACTTGCTGTCTCGCACTATTGGAGACAGCATCATACAGGTCTAAGACCTGGGCGTAGTCTTCGCTGACCTTATTTCGCTGATCAGCGGTGAAATCATTGACTGACACTTCGAGATAGAGAGCACTGAAAGTGCGGAACTGCTGTTCCACACTTTCCAGGCGATCATCGATCCGCTCGTACCTTTGTAGTAAGGCCTGCTGGCGATCAGGCCGGTTCACTAAGGCACTGGCCGAGGCAAACCAGCGTAAATCTGATGCAATAGCACCAGCAGCCGCACGCAAGTCCTTGATAGCTGACATAATCAAAATTCAAAAGAGCCCGGACAAGCGTTAAATAATATTAACAATCAAAACTTAATTTTTCTTAATTCTTTGAAACCAACATAGTATTAGCCTGTTTACTGCTAGTACAAGCAAGTGACAGGTATCTACTGTCCAACAAAATTAATAGTTTCAATATAT
The DNA here is from genome assembly GCA_944739405.2 of Euclidia mi. Lineage (NCBI taxonomy): Eukaryota > Metazoa > Arthropoda > Insecta > Lepidoptera > Erebidae > Euclidia > Euclidia mi. Next base: position 22,353,530 of record OX123184.2, read on the forward strand.
ATTGACACAAAACAAAGTCAAAGCTATCAAAAGTTGAAACCTCAAATAAGTTAATTAAAGTTAAATATTCAAATAAATTAACTTATTACTTACAACAGACAGACTGGCTGTGTTATTTGAGATATACAATAGTAAGTAAGCACAGAATATGTGTTACCTAACAATATTATCTATATATTATAACAAGGTTTAGCAATGTAAATGTTAATATATCAATATATGCAATAAACTAAATCAATTGATACATATAACTGATATGTATCCAATCAAAGTGACTTATTAATAGTAACAGGAACAACTCTATGGTAGATTTCAATAGTTTAAATCAAACAATTACTGATTGAGGTTATGTATGACAATGTGCTTCAATTTATGTAGGTCAACTTATACAAATAAATAATATGTATTTTAGGCAAAAACTGACCTGAAAAACACTACAATACTGTCTACAAGGTGATAAGATACAAGCTTATACCAATCTGAGGTTTCTACTCAGTAATGCAACAGCGGCTAAATTTCAACTACAGCTCTGCACCAAAAATTATGTCTAGAGTTACCGTAGCCAGGCAGGAAAATGTATCAGAAGTGCGCAGTGGAAGGTGTAATACATCCAGACCACGATAGACAATATATCCAGACACAATGCACTGCGTTGCACAGTGAGTAAAGTATTGAGTAGGTACATGAAAATTTTACCTCATATTTCCTGGTGTTGCTCTTGAGTGGACCTATAAGATTAACTCATAATTTTGGCCAAAATAACAAGAGAATCGAATAAATACCAGTGTCCAGTTCAGCGTAGTCCTTCTCCTCGGGCACCAATCAGGAATTCACACACGTGTTTTACAAAGTTCAATGTTCAATATATCACCAATTTATCACAAACTTTGCCGGAAGTCAAAAGCGGCAATTATAAGTATTTACAAGTTAATTCAATTCGCGTTAATTCAAAAGGCGAGCAATTTATTACAATATTACAAACGGAGCTAGCCCAAAACCCAAAGCGTCTTTTTCCGGAAGGGGAAGTGACAGTTCAGTGTGACCATTGTCAGAAATTTTCAATAGACTAAACAAAATGTTACTTAATCGATATAATCGATTTGACTTATAATAAAAACTAATTCTATTTCAAACAGTATCACTTTCGGGGTTTTCATGGATTCCGGTCACGAAAATGACATCTATTTGGGAATCCAAGAATGCGGACGGGACATTTTAATAAAATTAATATAAGTATAATTTTCGGGGTTATCATGCATTCTGATCAGAGGCGGCTCGTGAAAGATTATATTGGGTGTTCACTAAAAAAGAAGATGAAACTACTTACAATTTATTTTGTGAATGCTTTTACAATTAATAGTAAGATGTGCTAAATCATCAATAGGTACCTACCCGAACCGTCCACGTAGTATCAACTCCGGCGCCACTAAACAAAATACACGGAAAACAAAACCGCTTCTTACTTCCTTCGCATTTTCGCAACCACATAACCAAAGCGTTTTATCATATTGGTCAGTTTTTTATATAGTTTACGCTGTTATATTCCATATTAGTTACACAATTTAACTGTCTTTCTTAAACATATATTATATACACGATCACACATACAATTAACAATATTTAAAACACCAATCCTTTTCTTATTACCAACGTTTGCAGAGAAATGTTTTGCTTTTGTTTACATTCAAATGATACCGGCAAAACACTATTAAAAAAAAACGGCGCACACGTTTTAATTTTTCTTCGTGACAAATGGTCATATCATTTAGTCGGGTAATATATTCGCGCATGCGCACCTCGTCAAGCTAGCCAGGTGCGGCGCTTCGTATTTGCCTTATTTCTCATACAAATCTTTTGTCTCACGCGCCCAGCGCATAGAACGCTCTCTCTTTCGCACTCATTACGTTTCAGTATTAAGCGTTGTACTAAGCTTTCGTCAACTAAGAGCGCTGTTATGAGCGCTCCACTCAACAAAAATACCTATGTATGTTTCAAGAGTGTTGACAAATCACAAAATTATTGTAAATAGTTTAGTAGTCAAATCCTTATTTGTAGATATGTATTATAGAAAAGAGAATATATTAATATATGTATTAAAATATTGAGCATGTTTATAGAATAAGTTTATATGAGTTGTATAGATAATTTTATAATTTTGGGAGTTCACTGCTCCAGCGCTCCTTTGAACGAGCCGCCACTGATTCTGATAACAAAAATTACATTTATTTGGAGATCCAAGATTCATGACATTTTTAGTAAAGTTAATATCTATAACATCATAATATAATTGGTCCAATTATCATTTGACATCGTTTTACTTACTGTGTCAACTTTTTTGAAGTTATACTTGCGCGGTATGAAAAAAATATGAGAGTGAAAATGTACGATGCGTGTGCAATGCGCACGCATCGTACATTTTCACTCTCATATTTTTTCCATGTGTGACACAATTCTCACGGGAGAAGTTTTTAGTTTCTACATTCGCGAATTATAAATGTGCTGATAAATTATATGCCGTAGTGATTTAAGCTGAATATTTTGATTAATATTATTTACTATTCGTAAATATTAGTGAAAAAATTGTGCTTATATACTTTTTCAAATCTATACTAATATAATAAAGCGGAAGAGTTTGTTTGTTTGTTTGAACGCGCTTATCTCAGGAACTACCGGTTGGATCTGAAAAATTATTTTTGTATACAATAGCCCAGTTATTCCGAAAGGCTATAGGCTTAACATAACGCATTGACCCTTTGGAGCCGGGCAAAAGGCTAATAGATAATGTCGGCTAATCTCAGGAACAAGCAGTCGGATTTTAAAAATTGTTATTGCCTATGCTAGCCCAATTATTCCGAAAGGCTATTATACGCTATATAAAATTACGTCACAACTTTTAGGGGCCAGACAAAAATAATAAAATGGTCAAACGAGAAGGGGAAGGGTTGCGTCAAAGGCAAAAAAAGGCTAAACGAAAAAAATACAATCCAAATGGGTATCGTTTTCGAGATCTTCGGGACGCTGATTAATAATATGAAATTTATTTCCAAGATTATTATTAAAATTTATCGCCAAGATGGCGGACGGAAAATCAAAGATGGCGGATGAGATAATTTAAAAAATCGATATGGGTATCGCCTTCGATATTTTAAGGGGGGAGGGGCATCGAAATTCAACATCTATTTCGTGATCAAAGATGGCGGATGGGAAATCAAAGATGGCAGATGGGAAAATTTTAAAAGTCAATATTAGTATCGTCTGCAATGTTAAAAGGGATGGGGAATCCAAACGCAGCATCTGTTTCTTGATTCAAGATGGTGGATGGGAAATTAAAGATGGCGGATGGGAAAACTTTTAAAAATCAATATGGGTATCGTGTCTGATGATATAAGGGATAGAGAATCCAAATATAACATCTATTTCGTGATCAAAGATAGCGGATAGGAAATCAAAGATGGCGGACGGGATTTTTTTTAAAGTCAATATGGGTATCGTCTCCGTTATTTCAAGGAATGGGAAATCCAAATACAAGATCTATTTCGAGATTCAAGATGGCGGATGGGAAATCAAAGATGGCGGATGGGAAACATTTAAAAAATCAATATGGGTGTCGTCTCTGATGATTTAAGGGATGGTGAAGGAAAATGTGTCCGTGTGGTGACGGATTAAGAATACGGAATGTCACCACCCCATATCATCCCATGGGTGTCGTAAGAGCCGACAGAGGGAGCATATTATGCAGAGAACAGCACTGTAAGAGAAGGAAAACTTGATACAAACCCTATACCAACCCGTTTGGCCAGCGTGGTATAGTAGGCCAATTCTTCCTTTCAAAGGAGAGGCCTGCTCCAGCAGTGGACTGTTAAAGGCTGATGATGATGAATCCAAATACAACATCTGTTTCGTGATCAAAGATGGCGGATAGGAAATCAAAGATGGCGGACGGGATTTTTTTTAAAGTCTGTAGGTATGGGTATCGTCTCCGATATTTTAAGGAATGGGAAATTCAATATTATATAAAAATCAATGTTTGTTTGTTCATCATTTATAGACTCTGAAATCATAAGAGATTAAGCGCTAAGTCAATCGTAACTGTGGAAAAGGGGCTTGGAAAAAGGGAATTAAATAAAAACTCCTAAAAAGGCGATACAGAGTTCGCTAGGTCAGCTAGTTGCTCTACAAAAGATTTCTTTTAATCCTCCATCGATAGCTAACAATACAATTCCCATAGAATGCCTTTGATCACGTTGAAAATCTGTGAAGTGTGTTAAAACCAGGCAAAATCAAAAGAATGCCGTAATCAACAATCGATCATCATGATTCCAGTCATCGGTTTTATCTCAATTACCCGCTTGTATTTAGAATTTTATTTTATCTCCGAGTTGGTTTTAAAAAAAGGTTTTAACTGAAAGTTTCATACATTGACTTTGGAATAAAAACATTATTTTGAATGACAAATGTTTTTGTTAGACATTATTTTTGTTTCCGCTTTTCGCGACGTGAGTTGGGAACAGGATGTTATAAAAATTGTTTCTATTCCAAACTAGAGGATGTCCGCAGCTACGCTCGCACAATTTTTTTTATTTAACTGTTTGTGCCCGCTCTCGTGGGAATTTCAGAAAATCAATTCTTAGTGCACCCTTACAATTCTCAAGGAACATGCATGCAAAATTTCAGCCTCCTGCGCCTTATAGTTTTGGCTGTAGCTTGTCTCTCAGTCAGTCAGTAACGCAAGGATTTTATACATACAGATGTAATTAATTATTAATTATTCAGTCGCTCTGGTGTTATGGCATTGGTTAGCATGCAATTTGAGTGAAGGAGGGAATATTATTTGGCGTGACTGTAGTGAGATTTAATCTTGAAACTTCATAACCACAGGAATGGACGATCGCAATTTCGATTTTCTACTCCATAGCAAGGACACGGACATGCATTATGTCAGTGCATTGGTCAATCTCAGTCTATTTCGCTCAGTCGTATGAGAGAGGCTTAAGACTTTTCGTCCACTAAACTGCCGATGTTTGACGGGTTTTTATAGTTTTTTATCATATGATATTAGCAAGACCAATACCTACCACTTTTATAAAAGTTATACAATGTATTAAGAAAATAAATGTGTTCAGATTTCCTATATTCTTTCGAGCGTGTTTTAGTGCGACAATATCGACAATATAGACCAAGTCCAGTAGTATTTATTCTTCTGCCGTATTAATATCGTGTTCTAGATTTTCTGATTACAGTACAACAGTCGATTAAGGAGCAGGAAAGCTCGTATCTGTTGCACCTTCAAAACTGGAGCAATTGCACCTTACAAATATTTGTATGAAATAATTTTGTGTGAACTCATTCATTTGTTAGTAACATACTTCACGATTCAGGATTCTCTAAAATACATAGGCACTGCAATTATTTCGGTAAATAATAAAATGTATTAGACTGCCTCAGTATAATATAATTATATTTCTACCTGAAGAAATTAATAAATATGCTTGCTAACCCAAATCACTACACACTTGAGGACCCGCGCTGCTCCACAGCATATTTTAATATTATAAAAATGCTCTTACATATAGGTATGATGAGTACATTGTAGCCTTATCTAATAAGTAAAAAGATGATTAGATTAAAGATTAGATTAAAACTCTTTATTGTACACCAGAAAACAAAAAAGATACAAGAGTACAGTGATCATTTTTACACAATTAAAACTAGTGGTACAAGGGCGGTCTTATCGCAAATTGCGATTTCTTCCAGACAACCAAGAATGGAATACAAGAATTAGTGACTGAGAGAATGGGTAGGTTGGTGTACTTCAAAGAATAGTGTATTTTGATGAGCTCAACAAAACTAATAATAATACTATGTACTTACATACTAATATTACAACATACATAAATATATACTTTATAACATACATATATAAATAGATACCATAAATACATACAATATTAGTGCAAGTTTAAAAGAACTGTCATGGAATGTCTCCTAAGTAGTGATTGGTGACAAGTTTTTTAAATACTGTCAAGGATTGAGCCTGTCTAATTGTCTCAGGCAACGAATTCCACAGTCGTACAGCCTGGACAGTAAAAGATTTGTCGTAGAAAACTGTAGAGTGAGCTGGAACTTTCAGTCTAAGATTCTCCGATGATCTTAAGCACTTCGTATGTGTGTCGTGAAGATATTCAAAGCGAGCTTTGAGATACAAAGGAAAAGAAGCATTGTATAAAATATTATAGAGAAGACAGAGAATGTGAGTATTCCGGCGAAGGCGGATTGGCAGCCACTTGAGCTTCATGCGAAATTCAGAGATATGATCATATTTGCGTAAACCATATATGAATCTTATGCAGACATTTTGGAGTCGCTCAAGTTTATCAAGCTGATCATTATTGAGATCGAGATAGCTGGCATCGGCATAGTCAAGAATGGGAAGGAGAATAGATTGCACAAGTGCAATTTTAGTGGTAGTCGGAAGGAAATTACGCAGTCTTCTCAATGATGCTATGGCAGCAAAAAGACGTCGGCTGATGTATTGCAGCTGGACGGTCCACGAAAATGTTTTGTCTATGTATATCCCCAGATTCTTAACATCCTTACTAAAAGGAATAGAGACACCTGCAAAAGACACCTGGGGAAGCATTGACCAATTAATCCTAGAAATTAGTCTAGAGCTGCCGATAATTAAAGCCTGGGTTTTAACAGGATTAACCTTAACATCAAACGTTTTCGTCCACTTAGATATGGCAACTAGATCCTGATTAATGTTTGCGATGCCTAAAGATAAATTTTCAAGCTTCGCTTGAGAGTAGATTGGCAGATCATCTGCATAGAGGTGGTAGGAACTTGAAATAGAATAAGATATTGAATTGATAAAAATCGAGAAGAGAAGAGGAGAAAGAACGCCGCCCTGAGGTACACCCGCAGAATTGTCGCACCAGGATGAATAAGTTTCATCCAGATGGACACGCTGCCGGCGACCAAACAGGTAACTACGAAACCAGTCAATCACGGATGGAAATATGCTAAGAGAGCTAAGGATGGCAAGGAGCACGTCAAAGTCAACGGTGTTGAATGCATTGCTGAAATCCAACAAACAGAGAATTGTGAGCTTGCCGTCCTCCATACCTGACCTGATATCATCCGTAATATTGACAAGGGCAGTAGTGGTACTATGACCAGCACGGAAACCTGATTGAAAAGGATTGAGGATGTTATTTTTAATGAGGAATGAGTTAAGTTGGTTATGGATGAGACGTTCAAGGACTTTGGAAAGGAAGGGTAGTATGGATATGGGTCGGAATTCTGAAAAGGATATAGGATTGGATTTTTTAGGTAGTGGGACCACATGAGCATACTTCCAAGCTGCAGGAAACACGCCACTAGAAATTGAGGAGTTAAATATGTGCGTGATAATAGGTAGGATAACATCAAGGATGGGGAGGATCATATTACGGGTGATACCGTCACAACCAACAGCGTTGGAACTAATGGATAAAATGCTCTTCTTAACATCACATGCAGTAAACTGACTAAAGACAAAAGGAGTATAATCAAGAGTTGAAAGCGATGAAAGATAATTTATTGTATTCAATTTGGTTGTCCTGTCATAATTGGACGAAGCAGAGAAGTGCTGGTTAAGCATGTTAATATCAAAATTGTAAGGATTAATATTCTAACTTTGCTTTCCAACCCCTAATGATTTGAGGAATTTCCATACTTTTGCAGGATCTCCGTTTTCTACAGAATTGTGGATATGCTGGCGTTGTGCATCCCTACACACTCTATTGCAGTGATTTCTGAGTGTTATGTATTTTAATTTATTTACCTCAGTAGGTTTGGATTTTAGTTTTGATTTGGCTGCTGCTTTTTTCTGTATCAGTAGTTTTATATCCTCAGTGAGCCAGGGTGATTGCGCATGCTTTAGTTTTATAGCACGAACAGGCGCATGGACATCGTAGAGGTCAATAAGATTTCTCTCAAAAAACTCAATTTTGCTGTCTATAGTTTCAGCATCCAGTAGTAGTTTCCAGTCAATTGCCTTAGCATCATCAATAAGATCATCAGTATTCATACCACTAAAATTACGAAGCAAGAGAGTTCTAGACTTTGCCTTAGGGGGACGAATTTTATAAGACAGATAAATGAGGTCGTGATAAGAAAAAGCATCTGCACTACATTGGCCGTGTTTAGTGACATGACCAAGTGATGAGACAAGAATGAGCTCTAGAAGTGAAGGTATAGCATTAGGGAAGTGATGAGTGGCATTCAAAGGAAGTATATGCAGATTAGTGGAAACAGCAATAGAAGAGAGAGAAGAGGAACGTGAGTCGTTTTTAAGAAGACAGGTGTTAAAGTCACCCATAATTATAGTTTGACTGTAAGAAGGAGATAGATTAAGTAAAAGATTTTCAAAGGAAGAAAAGAAATCAACACGCAAAGATGGACAGTAGTCAACACCAAGGAGAATTTTTGTATGGTGCAGCTCGACTTCCAAGAAGAGATGCTCACCGGCATTGGGTGGTGGCGGCTGTGATGATATGTTTAATATTGAATAAGCAATATATGAACGGAGGTAAATGGCAACACCACCGCCACCACTCCAAGTTCGGTCATTCCTAATGAGCTGGAAGCCAGGCAGAGTATACGAAGCCGAGGGAATGCAAGGCTTAAGCCAAGATTCAGAGACAAGAATAGCATGGATGTTCTTACAGTCAAAACTAGCCAGCATATCTGGGAAATGGGCGGGAATACTCTGTGCATTAATATGGACAACATTAAAGTCTCTCGAAACACCAGAGAACAAAGACTGCAAGTTGTCTACCAGAGAAGGAACACTAATATAACTATATAATATCATTGTCACTACTCGCGGAGAAGAAGCCATCACTGTCACTATCCATGCACTAATAAATAAATAAGTAATAATAATATATAAATAATACTTTATCTTGATAAATCAATACTACTATTCAACACTATTCAAATAAAGCCCACCTGCCAGTTTTATAACAATATAAATACAATACAGCTTATGGAAGTGATGTTTAAACAGAAAAAAAATAAAATATGTTTAACACGTCATGATGAATACAGTTCTATATAACATGAAAAATTAAAAATTAAACATTAAATATTAAATCCCAGGTAAAAAAGGCAGTTCAGGTTGTAAAAAATGTTAAAGAAGAATTTTAAACTTATTAAATAAAGCTACAATACAACAAAGCTAGATAATATTATAAAAGAGTGTTGCTATGGCCCAACTTAAACGACAGTGTAATCGAAAACTGTTTCAGAACGATTATAGTAAAAAATATTTAATGTCAGAACTGTCATTGTCAAATTGTCAATTGTCATAATTCGAACCGTATTACCGTAAAGTTAAAGATAGAACCAATAAATTTTATAAAGTAAATAGTCGGTAACTAAGTAAAATGAATAGAAAAAATAAGTCAAGTAGATTACCGTACCTGCAAAACAATATGATGAATGAATATACAACGACCCACCTGGGATTCAACAAAGAAAAACATGCGAACAATTACAAGGCACTATTTCTTAGACGTAGCTGCTCTTCTCGTTTTCGTTGGCTCGTTCTTGGAAGCAGGGGCAGCCTGTCTCTGCTGGTCCTCGTTGACGAGGCAAAGGTTTTGAACGTCGACCAAACAATTCAAACGATGTCGCTCGCCTTTCGCCCCAAGGACATAAACAGCCCCCTCTTTCGTCCAACACTTATGTATGCCAAACTTCTCCTGTGCAGCCATAAAGACGTCATGACGGGCTTTGGTCAGAAATTCCGAGGCTGTTATACCTGAACCTTTGAATTTTTACCAAAAATATAATTTATCACAAAACTTCTTTTCTCACAACATTGGCTTTGCGTTGCACCTTAGGTATGGTTTGCCGCGCAATAGGGATATATGTATATAATATGTATAACTGAACATTGACGAAAGAAAGTTCTTCAATATGACTGTGCTGCCCTACCATTCTTTCCATTAGGACACTGTAATGTCCTTCGTCCAGGTGCCCACAAAATAGCAAGTTATGAACAACTTCGCCAGTAGCATAGTCAGTAATCGTATACTGTTTTCCAGGTGAAATTTGAATTGACACTCGGGTTATAGCTCACTTACACTCTGAAGTTCAGCATGCCCTGCGTACTGTCCATTGGCACCCATCACACGTTTGTAATCTGTTGCATTTGTAATGGTCTGGCCATATGCTTCGTCCCCAACAGTGAAGTTACTATATACATTCCACTTATTGACAATGTTATCAACAGTGGCCAAACGATATTCATAATGTTTATTTTCACTTCCATATAAACAATAAGAAATTGCGCGGAATAAGAAATTACCGTCACCAAGAATGGAAATCACTTGAAAATTGTTGATGGTAGACTTAATCAAATATGAACCCGTTTCCACCCGTATTTTTTTAGCAGTAGGAGGACCATCCGGTACCAAATCTCCAACAGAGCCGTCATTGACCAAGATTCTTTGTTCAAACTTTCTCTGAGCATTTTTCAATTTCCTTCCAAGAACCATAATTATAATTTAAAACACAACTACTCACGAAAAAACGTTATTAAATCAGAAACTTAAGTAACTTACTTACGCTAACTTCACTTTTTTCTTTATCTGTGAATATTTTTGTATCAAAATTAAAAATATAGATAAATAACTTTTATTTATAAGAAAGAAAATAGGTTTATTTCTGTTGTCCTGCTAAATATTTCTGTGAGAAGCACGATTTATTTTGTTTTGTGTATGGGTGTGATTAATCCATCATAATTTAGAAATGTAATAATGACGTTTATAGTTTTCGTCAAAATTGTACTTTTGGTAGGAATGGTAGCTTTGGTAGCAATCGTAAGTAACATTGCTAACAAAACTACAATATATGCCAAAATACCATTTCTACCAAAACTACTATTCCTAACGAAAATACTATACCTATAAAAACTACTATTTGTACCAAAACTACTATTCGTACTAACATTATCATATCTACAATTTTTTTTAAACTACCATTTCTATCAAAACCGCCGGTGCTGTCAAAAGTACCTACCTTTTCTCTCAAAACTACTATTCTTACCAAAGCTACAATTTCGACCATAACTACCACTTGTAATAATATAATTAAATGACATACATAAAAAAAAATAAGATGCCCAAAAAAAGTCCGTAATTTAAAAACACAAAAATGTTCCTAACATAAAACGTAAGGAAAATTCCTCAACATCAGAGATCAGATCACCCAACATTAAGGGTTAACTGGTAACATACATACATATACTCACGCCTTCTTCCCGTCGGGGTAGGCAGAGACAACAGAACGCCACTTGCTCCTATCCTTACAAACCTCACGCGCTTCCTCCACACTCATTACTCTTTTCATACATGCTCGCCGGTTTCGGGCACTTCGGACCTTTCCGTTTCTTAGGATGTCTCCAATTTGGTCGACGAATGTCCGCCGAGGTCTGCCGCGACCGACTTGCCGACACACATTTGCCTTATATATCTGATTCGTCATTCTTTCTTCACTCATTCGCTCCACGTGTCCAAACCACCTAAGCATTCCTTTCTCAATCCTTGTCACCACATCTTCTTTCAATCCACTGCTCTTTCGTATAGTTGCATTCGGAATTCTATCAATCAGTCTTACCCCACACATACTACGCAGTGATCGCATCTCAACTGCGTTAATTCTACTTTCATGCTTTTTCTGCCAAGCCCAGCTCTCACTTCCATACATCAACGTGGGGACAAGCACTCCATTGTGAACCGCCAATCGGGCCTCTTTTGGCACCGTCTGACCGTTCATAAACGCCCACAGTGCTCCATTTACACGATTTACCGCAGTCACTCTCCTTTCAATATCTTCCTCACATCTTCCGTCCCTTGTAAATACGCTACCCAAATATACAAATTCCTTTACTTGCTCTACAATTTCACCTCCAATCGTAATATTACACTCAGTCACACTTTCATCTTTTTCAAACACCATCACTTTTGTCTTTCGTGCATTAACTTTCATACCTTTCGCTTTAAAGCTCTTGTTCATGCAGTCCATCATTTCTTGCAACTCATTCGCCGATGATGCAAGAATGACTTGATCATCGGCATATAAGAGGCACTTAACACGCACTCCTACCATATCGATCCCGCATTCAGTTTCTCTCATATCATTCATGCAGCTATCCATGAATACGTTGTACAACCAGGGCGAGGCTGCACACCCTTGTCTGACACCTTGGGAGATGTCAAACCAGTCCGTATAGGCACCATTGGCTGGTAACATTCGGGGAATATTACCTGCCATCAGCGATAATTCACTACAGTGATAATTTGACCAACATCGGGTAAAATTTTACACACCACCACACTCACACCCGTATGAAAGTAAGGCAAGGTCACCATAAGGAGGCATAACGTTTTTTCCTGGCAGTTACAGCAAGGAACTTATTAGATGCCACAAAATATTTTTGAATTAAGAACCGTCCATGTAGAGAGAAAGCAATGGAATCTTAAGAAATTTATAGGAAAACTAGTTTTTGCCCGCGGCTTCGCTCGCGTAAATTCGGCGTTCTCTAGTTATAGTATATCATCTATGTTTGGCGTAACACAAATCTCCTTTATTGGGCGGATACTTCTATAATTGTCGTTTTAACTGTTTAAGAAATATAACTGCAAAAAGTATTTACACATACAAACTACTTAGTAATAAGACTTGGTAGTACTCAAAATGTTATCCGGTATCTGTGACGTTTCGCTAGAGAGGCCAATATGGCGACTGTGATTTGACTGTCAGAACCATTATGAATTTAACAAAATACTCGACAATCTGAATTTTGCGGATATTTTTTAAAATGGGACTAATCCCACCCTCATTCCCACTACTGTGTCACCTATGTAGCCAGGTTCAGCAGCAGTGACCATTGATGACAACAAGTTTTGACACTCGTGAAGTCCCGGGGAAAGTTAAACTGTCTTGGAACCCGCAACGAACTTAATCAGAAGTATATTGGAGGAGTTGGAAAATGAATAATCCACTTCCCTCCTTAACAAAGCGGGAGACAAGCAACGAAGAGATATAGTGATGAGAAAAGATAAGCACCACGGACATGAGCATTAAGGGGGCCTAAATTGTGAACTATGCCTGTTTCCAGTAATATGTATGGCAGAAACGCCTAAACGCACGGAAATTCGTCCTACTTGCCACAAGATCCGTATAGTACACTACTCCAGAAGTTACCTCTAATTCGTTAAGCATGATATTACGTTCAATTTGCCAAAGACTACACTCCCATAGAATGTGATGAGCAGATTGTTCATAATTGTTGCCAGATGTTGAACATTGACATAACGGTGAATCAACTAGCTTAAATGAATACAACTTGCTCTTAAAGTTGCCATGACCTGTAAGAAATTGGGCTACACAGTGATCCACCTCCAACCAGTTCCTCGCCAGTCGCTCTCGGACGCATGGGCAGAACTGGTAGAGGTGACGGCCCTTAGTTGATGTGTTCCAGCGACATTGCCATTCATCAAGAAGATCGTCATAGACTGTGGATTGATGGTTCAACAATCTAGCGATCTTATGTCTGTCGCGCGGAGCTAGAAAATTTAGATCCATGTTATCTCGTGTCACGTAATACATTGCTGCTCGTCTTTGTGCCTCAAGATCGACTGGAAATACACCTGCCAGTACTGGCAAAGCTTCAGTACTAACTGTCCTATAAGCCTTGCACAAAAATATCAACGCGAGACGTTGACTTTGTAGCATTTTACGTCGTACAGCACCGATAGTAGCTCTATCAGCCCATGCAGGCGCACCATAACACATACAACCCAGATATGTTGCACCATAAATTACTTTTAAAGTTTTGAACGAAAGCCCCCATGTCGCAGTTGATATCTTTGACAAGGCGTAAAAACTTCTTTTAGATTTTTCACCTACTGTTCTAATGTGCTCGACAAATGAAAAGTTTCTCTCTAAAACTAACCCCAAATAACAAACTGATTCTTTGTTTCTAATGGTTATGTTATTGAATTTGATTCGAGGCGGTGTTTTTAAGTTCCCTTTCAAAAGTAATTGAAATGTTTTCTGTGGAGAAAAATATAAACGATTGCGTTCACCCCAATTGTTGATTAAGTCTAAACATTGATTAGCTAACCTTTCAAGTCCTACCCTAGTATTAGATTGAATAAGTAAAAGACCGTCATCTGCATATCCGGTCAATGAGCAACCTGGTGGTAGTGGTATGCTTAGAAAGTCATCAAAACCTAGATTCCATAAATACGGGCCTAACACTGATCCCTGCGGACAACCCATGGTCAGCGCCTTCCACACAGCATGGTGGCCTAATTTTAACTTTGCTGTTCCATGTAGGAAATACGTATAAATGAGGGAATATATGTTACTAAAGCATCCACGAGACTTTAATTTAAGTAAAAGCATTGGCCACCATGCGTTGTCGAAAGCGCCAGATATATCTAAGAATATACCTAGCACATATTGTAGTGTTGATGACGAAACTATCTTCCTAACCGATATAACTGCGTCAACTGTCGATTTACCTACTGTGAAGCCAAATTGTCTATCGCTAAATCTAATACCGCCCGGCAGAAGCCGGGGAACTACGAGACGTTCTAAAAGCTTTCCTAGTGATGGTAACAATGTTATTGGCCTATATGACTAAGGGTCGTCGGACGGTTTGTCTCCTCTTTTTGGTATGATCCTAATGTAACCACTGCGCCATATACGAGGAAAAATACCTTCTGCTATGCAACGTTTAAACACAAACAAAATGGATTCACCAGATGTTTTACAAGCTTCCTTTATCATCTTGTTGGAGATTTTGTCTTCGCCTGAAGCTTTGTTAGGTGGCAAAGATCCGACAGCATTTATAAATTCGTCATAGGATGGTAAGTCTGACGTTGGTGAAACGGGTTGCAAATCAGCCCATTGTCGGATCTGACGGTGGTAGTCTGTGTCATTCTCCAGCCGATCGTTGGGTATCAGTTTTGCGGATATATGTTGTCGACTCGAAATCTTTATTTTTTAATGTTTTATTATTCAGGTAAGGTTTCGATTTACTCCTTGACGAAATTATTAATATAAGATTTGACACTGCGATAGCAGCGCAGTCCATCGGTTCCAATGTGAAAATCTAATTGTGAATCTAAACCATTCTCAAGTCCCCTTGAACACACACAAAAAATTTCATCAAGATCGGTCCAGTCGTTTAGGAGGAGTTCAGTGACATACACACGCACACAAGAAATATATATATTAACGTATTGAAAAATAAGTTCAATGTCCACACCTATCTTCCTTCAAACTTACCCAATTTAAATGAGCATACCATCAAATGAAAGAGCTCTTTTCAGCGCGTGTTTTAGGCCTATAAAGCCTACCGCCTACCTCAATGAGAACCAGATATATAGAAGCAGAAAGTCATTGACTACGGCTACGAAAACGTAAAAAATGTATAGGAGAAAACTGTTTTTGCATATAACTTGATGAATGTGCAAGTTAAGTAATTTCTAATACTTGATGACAAATCTATGCAGCGAGAGCTTTCATTTAAAAAAAAACCATGCGAATCGGTTGGGTAGAACGGGCTGGCCGACTCGTATTATAAAACACAAATTCTTTTAATATATAGATAATAATTTTATTGATTGCTGAAACAGTTTATATTTGTAATAAAACCAAAAATAACTCCTTTCCTTGTTGCCCTACCTTTCGCTTATACCAACATTGTCTTCGAGTACCAAAACTAATTCCACCTCCAATACACCGAAAATTTCATATCAATGGAAGAATATTTATTTTCCATTCTTGAGATTTCATAAAAAAAGGTAATCTGTCGTCGAGAGATATCTAAAGAATGGAACTTTAATCTGGCCGGTGGCAGCGAATTCACTTTCGTCTGTCAAATAAATAAAATTCCGCGCCGGTAATTTAACGTTGCCTAACGTCAAACGTGAACGATTACGTTTTTGTTGAGGGTCGGTGCGAGGGATAAAAAAGCTTCGGGCCTAATAAGTTCTATTGAAGTCGGTAGTTGCAAATTTTTCTTATTGAACGTTTCAAAGGCAAGGCTTTTATCTTCATGTCTTAGATCATTTTATAACTTTTCACTATTTACTCGAAGAAAAAAAGAACGTTGTGTGCTAAATTTTCAATATGTAATAAATAGGTATCAATGGCGTAATCAACGTATGATGAGTTTCAATCCTTATAATGAGGTCGGATATTAATGTAACGTTTTTTTCACCGTTCGAGATCGTATAAAATAATTATGTATTGTCATCATTCACTCCCATCAAATTTCTCATGCATGCTCTTCGGTTAAGAGTACTTGTAGTATTATAACAAAAATACAAATTTTTGTGTCGGTAAGTACATTGATTTTGTCCCTGTGGCATGTGGTTTTGCTTACCTGACCGGCAAAAGGGTTGTTTCCGGTGATTTTCGGTGGTTTTGCTTACTGTACGTAGTACAAAATCGACACTTTATGTGAGAAAATAGCTGTTGTGTACAGAATAGTACAACTGGTACCATACCATTTTTGTATTCAACTTCCTGACGATATCGGTCGGGCTGGGCTCTATTGATAACATAGCCTGGTCAGAGGACTACCACACCCCTTTATTCCAAGAGAGTACAATATTCAACGAAAAAAGAAATTATTTAAATAATTTTAAGTCTTGAGCAACATATCATCGCAGAGCAACAGAGAAACATAAAATTTTGACAGTGGATTCCTGATTTTAATATACCACCCCTACGGAGGAAAATAAAGTTTAAAAAGTGAGGCCACGGGTAACAGCTAGTTTTCTTATAAAAGGCCAAGTATTTATATATGAAATTGATAGTACCACTTAAATCCTACAACAAGCTTATCACTTGAACCCAATCTAAATAGTTGCGGAAATCACTATCGTTATTGTCAATCGGAATAGACCACGCACATCATCCTTGACAGGCCTTGACATAGCCTTTTAATGTTAGCTGACAATAAATAAATCAATAAAGACAGTAGTTATACACGTTTCGTGTGAATCGTGACCGGTTCATTGATAGAAAAAAGCAATAATAATGGTTTCGAGCTAGTATAGGGTTTTGATCTAGTTTTTCTAGGTGTATTTGGTTGGGCGACAGAATTGAGTCAAGATACAATTTATGATAATACGACATCCGTACGGATGTAGCGTGTATTTCAGTCAGTAACAAAAAACCCGAAGCGGAAGGGCCATGACGGTCATTGTGACGTCCAAATAGCCTCAGCTGACCCTAACTGAAAATAGCTGCGAAATTCAGGTGTAAAGAAGTTTTACGGAGAAAAGGATTGTAATGGGAACGTGTTGTGTATAGTTTTGCAAGATGGTATTAAGGTAACGAACGATTTTATCCTTATTCAAAAAGTAAAGTAGTTGTCGGTTCGATTGAAGTTTTTTCGCGTTATGTGTGTTCGGATTTCTTTTTACTACTTTTCTTGTTTTATTCGTCACTCACTGAATGAGAGACAGTAGAACTACTACTACCTACTATACTGTACTATGCCATTAGTACAGTGTGTATTAGGAGTTACACAATATAATTTTGAAATCAATGTTATCGACCTAATATTTTTTGTTTAATTACATTATACAACAAATTGTTGATTTGAGTTTGTGATCTCGGCACATCTGTTTATAAAACCCCGTATAAATTTATCCGTAGTTTAAATATTGATGAAGAGCCACATGACAAAATAAAGCATCCTTGCAGAGTCAAAAAAGACAGCTTAATTTATGTAGTTTTAATTTTGCATAATAGAAAAGCTACCAATTCAGCCGCAAAATTTACCTCATCAGAATTGCAACGTTAAATTCGGCTGTCAATAAAACCAATAAACGGAGCCTCAAAACCAATTACGGGGATCTAACAATCAAAGAAATATAGGTCACACAAAAAGAGTAGGGAACATAAAATAAGCAGATAATCGAACGTGTCAAACCAGAAATACTCGCCGTGACTTGGTAACTTGTTATCCAGTGCAATCAAATCGGCTAGGTATTCCGGTCACGTACGAAATTAATGTCCAAAAACGTATCGGTTCACGGTACAAGTTTAGTTACCTGTAGTATGTATTGGATTAGTAGTGATGTGTGTTGGTCTTGTTTAAGTTTAGTTTGTAGTTTATTTAGTGTATCTCGATTGGCGTTGGTATTTGTTTTTGTATCATTAGCTGCTGCTTCGTTTTTGTTTTTGGTTATGCAGTATCTTAATATATAAAATCCTTGCGTTACTGACTGACTGACAGACACGCTACAGCCGAAACTATTGGGCGCAGGAAGCTGCAATTTGGTGTGTATGTTCCTTGGGGACCGTAGGGGTGCACTAAGAAGGGATTTCCCGAAATTCCCACGGGATCGGCCAAAATGCGTTAATTAAAAAAAATGCAGGCGTAGCTGCTAGCGTCCTCTAGAACTGTGTAATGTTAACAATAGCAAGAAGTAAAATGTAAATATTTCAAAATATTAAATGTCTCACTTGAACAACATTTATGACGTGATTATTAGCCGGTCCCAATATTTGATATATCTATGGAATTGGCTACTATTATTATATTCATATAAGACATAGGCTTCATACGAAATATGAATGTCAAACATGTATCTCTAGTAGCCAAAACTTTGGATTTATCGAATATCCGAGCGGTTATAAATTGACGTTTGATATGTGGTTCTATTAAATGCATGAAACGATTCAATGATTTTGATAATATCAATAAATTTATAATATTTCCACTCATATTTTTAATCTTAAGTAACATTACTTCACGCCCGCCAGGCACAGGGTTTATTACAGATCCACATTTTGCCAGTTATGTTTCGGTCCTAATGTAATGGATATTCAAATCTTAATATATAAAATCCTTGCGTTACTGACTGACTGACAGACACGCTACAGCCGAAACTATTGGGCGCAGGAAGCTGAAATTTGGCATGTATGTTCCTTGGGGACCGTAGGGGTGCACTAAGAAGAGATTTCCCGAAATTCCCACGGGATCGGCCAAAACGGGTAAATTTAAAAAAATTGCAGGCTTTGCTGCTGGCGTCCTCTAGTTTTATATATATTCAAAACATATCTTGTAATTTTACAGTTCCTTTCTACTGCATCGCCATCTACCCGTACTACCACGGCATCTTCGATCACTTAGGGATCAACTTCAAGGGTCAATGGTGGCAGCCGTGGCAGCTGGACGCCGAGTTCCATGACCAACACCACGAGTTCTTCCACTGTCACTTCGGGTTCAACATGTCTTTGTGGGATAAAGTAAGTAGTTGACTTTTATAACGATCGATCGTTATCATTTAATTCTTTTTAATCTTGTAAGAATACAATAAATCTTATTTCAATAGTTTTCAATTTAAAATGCAACTAATACGTTTAAATAATTCAATTACGTGCTTATAAATTATCAAATAAGGAAGACAAATTTTATAATGGTATAAAAAAGATGTTTTGAGTTAGTTTTAATGAATATATTTTACAGTAATTATGTTGCACTAATTATTAAATTCACTAGATATAGAAATATGTTGGCGTAAATATTGGTGAAGGCTGCAAGATATTGTGACTAATAATAGTCGATGTTTGAAGCCATACAAGTGCAATAACAATAATAACTTATCTCAGTGAATAAATATACAGTAATCCTGTAATAAATTTAATGATGTTTTGTTTGTATGACTATACAACCATGAATAAGCAAGCAACAAAATACGTAAAACGTACTAAATGAATCATAATAATTTCAAGAGCATTCAAGTTATTTGGCATATTGAGTACATTGTCTGATATGTCTGATATTCTTGTGACTTTAATTATCTTCACATTCACACAAAATTGATAAAGAAGTGAAATTTTATCGAATGGGTTATGACGACAAAATTGTATTATTTATTTTTATATTATGCCGTGTCAAGTTTATATAAAAGTCATTTTTTGTGAACTTCCTATACTACCTAACTATATATAGCTAGGTAGTATAGGAAGTTCTAGTTATCTAATACTGAAAATATCTTTATTTCCGGACTGCCTCCGTGGTCCAGTAGATAGCATATGCGACTGCTGATCGGAGGTCCCGGGTTCGATTCCTGGGTCGGGCAAAAGTGTTACTGGGTTTTTCCGAATACTCAGTAGCAACCCGGAGTGTGGGGATGTGCCCGGTAACGGCAATAGGCTCGCCCCTTAATACGTGGGACCTAGAAATTCATAGCGAAATGTAGGTGTAATATTTACACCCCTGCCCACCCGGGGCGTAAGACTATAAACAAAATAAATAAATAAAACTTTATTTCTAGCTGCATGGTACAATGAGGAAGCAGAATCGTGTTTACACCGAAGATACCTATCACGGTGAAGCTCCCTCAATCGACGCGCCAGAAGGAAAGAAGATCCTTGAACAGGATCCAGACTTAGCTGAATCTTTAAAGAAAAGTATATAATACTGAGAATATGTCAATGCAATTTAACTAATAATTATTATTAACCAAAGTATGTAATAAGGGAAAATGTGAATATTTAAGGTGAATCCAAACGTAAGGTTGAAGAAGAAGTACATGACCAAAGGAACTGAAGTCCTGAAAACGCCGCAAAGAGTTTTGTGGAGAAAAAGAGGAACACGTGTTTTTTGACAATTATTACTACCTATAATTATTATGATCGCTAGTTGTAGATTTGTAAATAAATACTTTAGTCCTAAAGCAAACAGTTGTTATTTATGTTCCGTGGTCCCAATTATTCAAAACTGGATTGAAATTCAAACCCATTATTCTGTATAATGGGTTTGAATTTCTCGTTGGCCTAAATATCACAATGTTAGACTAATGAAAGACAAAAATGACAATTTTAAAGTGGAACTTATAAATACTATTCCATTTTGACTAAACTTTCACTAATAATAAAATACAAAAATCCTTCGAAAGCAAAAAACCAAACTATTTTTTACAGAATTAAGGGCTCTGTTCTATCAACCTCACACGCATATGTAGGTACATACTTTATGCCTCTTCGTTTTACTCAAACGTTGTATGGCGATACTCAACTTCTGATCCAAATACACCCAGCCTTCTGGTCACGCGAGGCGTCGACTAGTCTCTTTGCGAGATCTCTAAAGAGAGATCTCGCACTTGGACCTCATGGCCCCAAAGTTTCGACCCCAAACGGCTAAAATACTTAACCCACTACCAGTTTACGTATTTGAGCCGTTTGAGGGTCTCCGCTGTGGAAGCAGCAGCGCCCGCACAACCCGCTGTACTAGTATGCTAGATGTGATGGCGCACGGGTATCGACACACGTTGCGTCCCATACCAAAGGCCTCTCTAACTTCCATGGCAGTAAAGACATACCGTCTGGTCTTTTGCCGTCGTCGCGTACCAGGCTCTGAGGTTCAAGGTGGGCTGGAACGCCAACAGAGACAAGAGCCCGACGGAGAATGTCATTAAGGTTGCTGTGTCGTGAAATACCTGCGCTCCTGCTGCATGATAGGCCATGGTGACCAAGACTGTCGACAGCCTCTCCACAGTGACAGCGATATGGAGTAACATATGGCGCACTTAAACGGAGGCAAGACGCGATGCGAAAGGTCGTATCGTCCAGCATGGTACCGATGTTGGACGATGGCAGTGCTTAAAGCCAGAGGCCCGATTCCCTCTCTCACACAGCCAGTAGACAAGCACGCTCCACAGCATAAGACGATGTGTTAAGAAGCTTTTCTCATATTCTGCAGTGCCACAGCACTGCAGAATTGACCAGAAAAATCTTAACCGAGGACAGCAATGCTGGTAGGCTACAATCGGAAATTTGGCGAACGCCAGGGCCGCCAAAGCGTATAGGTAAGGACGCCTGTAGCTACAATCGGTCAGTCAATGCTAAATTTAAAATTTTACTTTGAGTATAATTTTGTCCATTTCAATGAGTAGGCACGATTTTTTCCAAAAAGGCGAAACTCGAATAGCGCTGGTAAATTTTGGCACGAAAAGACAATACTGAATTATAGTGAAAGCCGAATGAATGTTACTTTTAAGAAGCCTGTCGGAAATTTCACTAAAATTTTGAATATTTTCATGAATAAATGAATATAGAGAACTTTATACCTTTACACAGCATAATAAAGAGAACTTTTTTCAATGTAGGTTATATTGGGAGTCAGAAATTGCAATTTGGAAAGTGTAGAGGATTTATTTAAATTGTCATTTATGAAAACTTCACATTTATTTGTATTTAGGGTTAAGCCTATGGAAGAAAATTTTGATTTAAAAAAAGCCACTGTCTTCATCGCCTCCTAGGCTGCCGTCATCAAGGTACCAGATATTAAATTGTGATTTTCACTGGCTGATGATTGGGTGAATAGCTAACCTAAAAATAAGTGGTCCAAGAGGGTCACCTTGAGGACAGCCTACGACGGATTCCAGAGAAATTTTCCTTGAACGTCAATTTTGAAGGGTTTCTGTAACACTGCCAAAGAAAGTTGCAAATTTTGGGTGTTAACATTTTAACTTGTGTCAACAAGGTGTCCCGATTCATTGAGTTAAAGGCGTTCATTAAACATCAACACACACGACATCAACCTTCAATATAACCTCACCCCCATTACAGCCAAGGTACTTTGAAAGGGCATGTATGGCAGGCTCGCAATCCCCCTTGGATCTAAATCCAAGCTGCAGGGGTTGGAATTTATTACCTAAGTTGGTATTATAATAGCAGCAGCATATCTTGGCTGCCATACGCCTGTATGTACACCCCATGGCAATGGGAGAAATGCCATGGTCTCTTTTTCGCAAGGCACAGGGATTGGCGCCATAAATGAAAACGACGATGTCATCGTTCACATTGCCGGAGAGCATAAGGTTGATTAGAGCCGTTACCTCTCTCAAAAGCGCGTCCCCAGTTGCCCCGGCGCTCACACACACGAGATCTTTAAGGTGCTGTGGTGTTAAGCCGTCGAGACCGCCATTCACACTCAGACCCGCATTGGAAAGAGCAAACAGCAGCAACCACGTCCTTGGCTGTAACGCTGAGACAATCTTAGTTAGTGTCAGGTGGGTCAGGAAAGTAGAGGTTATCCCCTGGCGGTGGATGCTTGCTCTGCAGACTCGCGAGTGTGTCGGCAGAGCAAAGTGCCACCACATCGCTGCTAAACAAGAGCTTGGAGGCTCCACTGATATCACCTTCCCTTAGTTTTGATTCTACGTGATGGTTTAGGTGGATGGGGGTTTAAATGGGATGCCAAGCTATTACAATTGTCTTTTATTTTTGATTTGTTTTTTTTATACGGTCTTCCTGTGCATGCAAAATTCTATAAGGGAAGGTGAGTAACTGTTTCCAAGCTATTATAGAATTCTCCTGGGTGATAAGAGTTATGCAGTGTACTAAATTTTGGGCCACTGAAGGTCTTGCACCACGGGGAATTCGCTTTTAAACCGGTATTGAATTTTTTAACTGACTTAAGTTTTGCCAAAAGGAATTTTTGGGGAGACTATTGTGTTGTTGTGTGTATGTGTGGAAGTATTGTGGCCAGACAGTACATTCTGGTTTTTATGGATTTTACCAAAATGTACTTTTAGGCCCCGCTCGCCTTTAAAGTAACGAGCCTGGGAACAATTGGGGTAGCGTACCAGAGAAGACGAAGTGTTTTATTTGACCCAAATAATTACAAAAAATACAGTGATATTTTTGTACAGCATCAAAAACTTATAAACGTGTGTTAACCTACGCATTAACGCAAGATACTATAGTGACAAGACCTTTATGTATGAAAATGGACATGATACCAAACCATTCGTTACATTTGAGAAGACACGAACTTATGACAACAACATTATAGGTGCCTATAATGTTGTTGTCATAAGTTCGTGTCTTCTCCACCAGCTCATAAATCTATGAAAAATTCAATGTAGTCACTAAGTTTTTAAATTGTATAGAATCAAGACGAAGAAAAGAGTGGCCCGGAGCTTCTTGCCTGATTCTTCTCACGAGGCTCTACTTTATGAACAGGCATTTTTTTTTCAATGCTCAATTATGTTAATATGCATTTAAGACTTTCTGACGTGTCCAAAAATTTAAACATTTTGATGGAAATAAACATGTTTGAGTTTATGCTATCTCCTGTATCTATTGTATACAATTTAATTTGGCGGATGACTCAACGTCAAAATAATGTCACCTTTTCTGCGTTTTTTACCGTTTGCCGGTATAATTTACTACTAACGGTGAATGAATTCGAACTTCATTAATTTGAATGCACTGTGTAGTTATGTTCAATTGTGAATTAAATATTATATAAATTTTTTTTTTTTTTATGGAATAGGGGGCAAACGAGCAGACGGATCGCCTGATGTTAAGCGATTACCGCCGCCCATGGACACCCGCAACACCAGAGGAGTCACAAGTGCGTTGCCGGCCTTTTAAAAAGGAATACGCTCT
This sequence comes from Euclidia mi, assembly GCA_944739405.2. Lineage (NCBI taxonomy): Eukaryota > Metazoa > Arthropoda > Insecta > Lepidoptera > Erebidae > Euclidia > Euclidia mi. The sequence goes on from OX123184.2 coordinate 22,378,019, forward strand.
TTTTTTGAAGGTTTGAAGGTCGTATTGGTTCGGAAAAACCGCAGGTGACAGATCATTCCACAGTTTAGAGGTGCGAGGCAGAAAGTTTCTAGAGAAACGCACCGTTGTGGATTGCCAACCATCTAAATGATGGGGATGGAAATGCTGTCGCGTAGAACGATGGCGGAAAGAGGCGGCAGGGATTAATCCGAACAATTCCTCGGAGCACTCCCCATAGTAGAATCGATAAAAGATGCATAGCGAGGCTATATCTCTACGCAGCGCCAAGGGGTCTAACCGATTGCAAATATCTTGGCAGTCGACAATTCGAGCGGCTCTCCGTTGGATGTGGTCTAGAGGGAGAAGCTGGTACTGGGGTGCCCCTGCCCAAAGATGAGAACAGTATTCCATATGCGGCCGGACCTGCGCCTTATAAAGGGGCAAGCGGTGGGCCGGAGTGAAATACCGTCTCGATCTATTTAGCACGCCAAGCTTCTTCGAGGCTAACTTAGCCTTACCCTCTAAGTGACCGCGGAACTGGACTTCGCTCGATATGTCGACACCAAGTATTCCAATACTGGAGGAGGCAGTCAAGGGGGTGCTCTCAAAACGAGGACATACGACCATCGGCAGTTTTTTTGCGGTGAAAACGCAGACTTGTGTTTTTGTGGGGTTAAATTGGACCAAATTAAGTCTTCCCCAATCTGAGACCATCTCCAAGGAGGTCTCAATTTCAGACACAAGTTTATGTCGGCTCTCGATGACTTTTTCCCGAGAAATGTTGGCGTGGCCGGTATATAAAGCATCACCTGTGCTGTCATCTGCATAACAATGAATGCCGCTATCTAGCAACATATCATTGATATGCAGGAGGAACAGGGTAGGCGATAGCACGCAGCCTTGAGGAACACCAGCATTTACAGACAAGGCGTCAGAGCATTCACCGTCAACTACGACCTTTATGCTTCTGTCTGTAAGAAAGCTGGTGACCCATTCGCATAATTTCTCGGGCAGCCCATAGGAAGGGAGCTTCGAAAGAAGCGCTTTGTGCCAGACCCGATCGAAGGCCTTCGCTATGTCCAAACTGACCGCCAAAGCCTCCCCCTTTGTCTCGATTGCCTGTGCCCAACGATGTGTCAGGTATACTAGAAGATCACCAGCCGACCGACCCTTACGAAAGCCGTATTGCTGGCCACTAAGCAGCTGATTATCCTCTAGAAACCGAAGGAGCTGGCAGTTAATAATGAACTCCATTATCTTCGAGAAGAGGGAGGTTATGGCTATGGGTCTGTAGTTGGACGGGTTAGAGCGATCGCCTTTTTTAGGGATCGGGTGGACCAATGCTGTCTTCCACGATGTTGGGACTACGCCAAATGAGTAGGAGAGACGAAAAAGGCGTGTTAAAACTGGTGCCAACTCTGGAGCGCAGATCTTCAACACAATAGGGGGAATTCCATCAGGCCCACTCGACTTATGGATATCGAGGGACAGAAGTGCCATACGGACTGCGCGCTGGTGGAACCGAATATCCGGCATACAGCCCTTCAACAGCGGTATAGTAGGCGGTTCCTGTCCCCCGTCATCCAAGGTCGAGTTGGACGCAAAGAGTTTGCCCAGAAGATCGGCTTTCTGCTTTGCGTCGTGGGCCAAGGAGTCATTTCCCATGTGTAGCGGTGGAAAGGATGGGTTACAGAAGTTCCCTTCGATAGCTTTGGCAAGTGACCAGAATGCACGAGTTCCCGAAGGAAGGCGCTCAAGCCTCTCGCCAATTCTACCGATGTGCTTCGTCTTCGCACTAGCAATGTCTCTTTTGAAGGACCTGGAGGCAAAGTTATACTCCTTTTTTAATGCGCTGGTATTTTCATCCCCTGCCGCCACCGCATCAGCCCAGGCTTGGTAAGCTTCCTGCTTCCTGCGAGAAGCCTTTTTGGAAGATGAACCAAACCAAGGCCGAAATTTGCCACCAATGGGGACCACAGAGGATGGAATGAAAAGTTCCATGCCCTGTAGCACCACATCAGCAACAGAATCAGCAGCGGCGTTGGGATCATCCGGCAAGAAGCATATTTGTCCCCAAGGATAGGACGCAAAGAAGTTCCGCATCCCATCCCAATCTGCTGACTTGTAGTGCCACACACGGCGACTGCGTGTATCCCGCGATCGCAGCGAGCACGTGAGAGGCACCACACTCCGTACAAGGCAGTGGTCTGAGGAGCCAAGTGGGGCGCCTACGGATACCTTGTAGCCGTCCGGATGAGAAGTCAGCAGAAGGTCCAGCAGTGAAGGATTCTGGCTTTCAACGTCTGGGATTCGCGTGGGCGTGGTAACCAGTTGTGTCAGGCCATAAGCCAGTGCGAAGTCGTGAACAGATCTCCCCGCATGATCAGTTTTACTGGAACTGAGCCAGTCGGCGTGATGGGCGTTAAAATCGCCAAGCAAGATGATCTCTGCTGACGGGATCTGCTGCTGCACAAAGTCTGAAGCCATTTGGATGTGCTCAATGAGTCGGTCAGTTTCGGTATCACCGCTGTGGGACCTGTAAAGGCAAGCATAGACGCGGGGGTGGTCGTCGCTATCTATACGTAGCCATAAGGTGGAAAGGTCCCTACCTTCAAGATTCCTAAGTCGACGAGAACTGATATCGTCTCTAACATACACGCACACTCCGGCCTTGGACAGAAAGGAGTGTTCAAGTCCATACCCAGGGTAAGTAAGGTAGGAAGTGTCTGCTGGAGGCGATATCTGCGTCTCAGTCAAGAAGAGCAAGGCCGGCTTTGTTGTCTCGAGGTGGTGGTGGACAGCATTAAGGTTGGTGTGTAATCCCCTGATATTGCAGAAGTCCACGGACAGTGTGGCAGGGGGTGCCAGGATATTTTTGCTCCTTTTTAGGGACTTTTCGAGCGCAGTTTTGCCCCCCCCCCAGAGTACGAGGGGCGGCCTGGGCGTCCACGCTTAGATGCGTTGTGTCCTGAACGCGGACGTCCAGAGAGGGATTCTCCAACGCTAGCGCAGTTGGTACCCTCCTGGGGTAGCAAATAGTTTTTCAACTGCACCATCATAGGGGGGGGGTTGGGGGATTGGGCCTCCGGTATCCTCACTCACTCGGCGAAACACAACGCAAGCGTTGTTTCACGCCGGTATTCTGTGAGGCCGTGGTATCACTCCGGTCGAGCCTGACCCATTCGTGCCGAAGCATGGCTCTCCCACGGTGAGAATATACTACATTATTCTTATAATAATATATATACATTATTCTTCATTAAAAGTATGAGGAGCTGCAGTCGATAGCAGGTACTGCATCGTTACACAGAAAATTGGCTCATTATTCTATAGGAACTCAGTCAATACAAAAGCAACTCACTTCTTAATAAGCTCTGTATGGACGCCTTCATAATTCTCTTTCAAGCAAGACTGCATTGAAATAACATTTCATTTTATCTATTTGTTCAAACAACGATTCTTGCCACGATACGCACTATCTTATTAATTAATATATTAAAAAGGTTTCTACTAGGAACCCATTTAATAGCATGTTACTTAAAAGCTGAAGATTGATATTTTGTACTCGTTACTTAGAATTTATTTCAGAATTAGTGCAAACAAATTAAACTGGTAAAGTTATTTAAAAAATATACTAAGATAAGTTTTATGATTGAGATTATATAAAAGTAAGGAACTCTTATAGAAAATAACAATAGAAAATATTTCGTAGCAGGAGGTTTATTGAACCTTAGCGTTACCTAAATGAATAATGATTACCCGATTAATCGATGTTAAGCTTTATTTTATACTTACTACAACATGCTAAGAAACTTAATTGCAACTCTTTACACTTTTTATATTGTATGTAGATATGTATATTAAAAACACGAAAATAAATGTTCAGTAATTCATCAGTTGCCTATAGTGTCGAGTAACAGGCCTTTTTACCCAACTTCAAAAGGGAAAAACTCATTTTGCAAATTTGAACTTACGGCATCTCTCGGATTTTATCACTTAACGTTGAAAACCCTAGGCGTATCATATAAAAAATAAAAAACACGTATAATTTGTCGGCGCCTTAAGTCTAACATAAATTGACATCACATTCCAAAACAATTCCAAACTCATTACAAAGTATAGAATCATCAGCTTTACAATGTCCTATCAATATAATTTCTCGTAACGAAAACGTAATAGAATATTTCATTGTCTCCGATTCTGACCTCGGATTGGAACAATGCGGGTATATAATAAGATCGGTTCCTTTACAAGGACGCCTCAGTATTTTTCTTGAGGAGCTCGAAACTCCCCAACTTGTATTCTGTGAGCGTACGATAAGTTTGACACGAATTTTTATGATGAAAATAGGCTTAAAAGAATATTTTCTTTTTTCTGAGGATTATTGGACAGACCCGTGAATTCATTGGTGGGATTTTATATACACAGTGGCTGTAACGTTGGCGTCCATCTATATTTCAAATGTTTGCATGTAATGTACAAACGTATCTTTCTTGCCGACTGATCACATTATACGTTTGCGAAGAAATCACGAACATTCTAAGGAACATGCACCCTTATTGCGTCGATTTCGTAGTTTAAGGCTACTTACGCTGTGTTCAATTTTATAAAGCCTGAATCCTTCCTTCTGTAACTTGATATATTACTAGGTATACTTTCTTAGTTGCATCGGATTTTATGGATTTTTTTTCTACATTCTCCAGAAACACAAACGTAATTTTAAAGTTTACTTTTAAGACAAAGATAAAAATCTACTTAGATACATATTATCCGGGTAAATATATTCAAGGAACTTTACGGCACTTTTTTGGTTTTAGAAGCGAATAGGGACTCGTATTTTAGGACACAACAGTCTTACGCATTACGTGAGACCAGAGGGGACTAAACTGAGTTATAGCCAGGTCATGCCAGTCTAAGCTATATATTTCGTCCCCAGTACTTAAGTCCTCCCTTGTTTATTTAGTAAGTTTTGAGTACGAAAACAGCTATATGTTCTGACTTCTATCTAACTTCTATCCTCTTATGTGTAAGCCCGGTTTCCTAAACATGTTTTGATATACGTAACGATTAATATTCAATTTCTTGAGTGGGAAAATTTGAAATGAAAATATAATCTCTGGGTTTAAGTAATCATTCTGACGGTAGCGTTCGGAATTGTTACACGACAACTTTGTTTGAAAAGGTCATACAAACACAATTGTTATATAAAGTGGGATCACATACTCATTATGTCTGGTTTTATTTGGGGTAATGCTCAATACCTAATGTCAAAAGAATGAGGCAGTATTGTACTTACAACATCCGTGTTTGAGTCAAATTTGAAAAGTAATTATGTCTTAATGAGATGATGAACACTTCATATTGATTTCTTATAGACTTTATTTAATTTAAATAAAGAGTTAATATCAACTTGACACTCAAATCTCTCGACGTAAACATGGCTAAAAACCGTAAAACGTAAACATAAATAAATGTTGGTGTTGCTAAACAGAAGAGCATGCATGAGAAACTTGATTGGAGTGAATGAAGCAAGAGTGGTATGACAGAATTGTTGCAAATGGCGTTCCGTAGTCTCTGCCCATCCCTTCGGGAAACAGGTGTGAGTCTATGTATATATGTATATACAATATGAATTGAATAGCATTTCGTAGAATGGCATTTTATATAGCTTCTAATAAATAAATTATGTCCGCGATAGGCAAATCGTAACGTATTATAAGCTGTCTTTTCTTTGAATTACATGCTGCATTATAATAATAATAACTGGTCATAAACTATTTGCCTAGCAACACTTGTCGACCTAACATACAACATCGGCAGATAATATTTTAACCAATTTGTGCACTATTTTGCCAACAGCATTTTCTTAATATCGCAAATTCAAAATATTTTAACTTATAAGGAGCGCGTGCATGCTTATCGAGCGACCATCATAATAACTCACCGTTCAAAACAGAATTCCGCCTTTTCATGCCGACCATTTATCACTCTCCTGAGCATGAAAAAATTGCTGCGGCTTTAAGGGGCCAAGTGAAAATAATCCGAGAACAGGGCCAACTTTATTTGATTTATGCCGTCCATAAAATCTCCTTAATTAAGCTTCGATGTAGCAGACTATAGCTAGGTCAATAAAAGCCTTAGTAAGTGCTCCGAATATATATTTTTTGGTGCAAACCATTGTGAGTGTTGTGAAGACGCACATGAAAATCGACGATTTCACTCCCAACAACATCAAACGTTGCCACCGAATGGGTACACCTGCAACTTCGTCGCTACTCAACTTCACCGCCCCATACTCATCAAACTCCAGCATGTGTCAATTCGGGACAAACTATGGTTTTCTAAAACCAAACTCAAAGGCACTGGTATCACAGCCTCGGAATTCCTTACAAAAGCCCGCCATGACGTCTTTGTAGCAGCCCGGGAGAAAATGGGAGTCTCAAAATGCTGGACTAGAGAATGCATAGTCTATGTCCTCGGGATGAACGGTGAGCGTCATCGAATAAACTCTTTGGTCGATCTACAAAATGTATGCCAACTCAACGTTGCTGACCAGTCGAAACAAGTACCATATACTGCGAAGAATGAGCCGGTCAAAGCTAAAAGAGCTGCAGCGACACGGAAATAATCCTGGATTATTCATTTCACTCTTTGTTATAAGTGCATCCCAAGGTGGGTGGTTTGTTCTATACTTGTTTAGTCGGACGGTACTCGTATCATTTTGTTCACTTCAAAAATTCAAAGCAAATTCTAATATTATAATTTTGTAAAGTAATGTACGGTATTTAGCAGATAATTATGACTTTGTTTTTATTATTAAATACTGACTAGCTATCGTGTTATGACTGAGTTGTCACTTTTGACATTTCACGTCATGTTCTTATACTAACGTTTCGTTATTGCGCAGCAATATTTTTAAACTTAATGAACCATAATTATAGTTTTTAAAGTGACACTTTCGTCGTTGCTATTATAATATATTTAGTTTGTAACTAGTTCGTATCAAAATTTATATTATTTATATTATACTTGTGTTTTACTTATTTTTACTGTGACAACTAACTGGCAGGTGGACTCTGTATTGAATACAATACAAAGTTTGATTTTGTTAGATTTATATAGGTTCTATATTATTATATATAAATTTTTTTTTTGGTTATATATATTTATTTAGTTAATATTTAAAACTTTATATATTTTATTTTATATTTAATTTTATTATGGATTGTAACAGTGATAGTGACGACTTTTTTTCTGCAAATAGTGACGATGGCAGTTACGTTAGTGTTCCTTCATTAGCAGATAACCTCCAATCTGTATTTTCTGATGTTCCAAGAAACTTTAATGTGGTGCATATCAATGCACAGAGTATTCCCGCTCATTTCCCCGATATGCTGGCAAACTTAGACTGTAAGAACTTACACGCTATTCTAGTGTCTGAATCATGGCTTGAGCCATGCCTTCCTTCGACTTCCTACTCTCTGCCCGGCTTCCAACTAATCAGAAATGACCGCACTGGATGTGGTGGCGGCGGTGTAGCAATTTATCTTCGATCCAATTTTGCCTGTAATGTGGTAAACGTGTCTTCACAGCCGCCTTCACCCAATGCTGGTGAACATCTGTTTCTGGAAGTCGAGCTACATCATACTAAAATCCTTCTTGGTGTTTACTACTGTCCCTCCTTACGTATTGACCTTTTTTCCTCCTTTGAGAATCTCTTACTTAATCTTTCTCCTTCTTACAGTCAAACTATCATTATGGGTGACTTTAACACTTGTCTTCTTAAGAATGACTCACGTTTTTCATCTCTTAATTCTATTTCAGTCTCTTGCAATCTTAATATTCTACCTCTTAATGCCACCCATCACTTTCCTAATTCTACTCCCTCACTTCTAGACCTCATTTTTGTTTCCTCGCTTAACCACGTCGCTAAGCACGGCCAATTCTGTGCCGACGAATTCTCTTATCATGATCTAATATTTCTCTCTTACAAAATTCGTCCTTCTATGGCAAAGCCAAGAATTCTTCTGCAATGCAATTTTAGTGGTTTTGATACTGAACGACTTTGTGATGACGCTAAGGCAATCGACTGGAGGCGGCTATTAACAGCAGAAACCATTGACGATAAGGTTTACATATTTGAAAACCAGATTACTGATCTCTATAATTATCATGCTCCCTTACGGTCAATTAAATTAAAACATCGTCCAGCGCCCTGGCTTACCAATGAAATAAGGGTACTTATTCATAGGAAAGCAGTGGCAAAATCAAAGTACCAGTCTAAACCAACTGATTCAAATAAGGAAAAATATTTAAAAGCGCGAAATCACTGTAATAGGGTGTGTAGGGATGCACAACGCCAGCACATTCATAACTCCATACAAAACGGTGATCCAGCTAAAGTATGGAAATTCCTCAAATCACTTGGGGTTGGAAAGCAAAGACAAACAAATGCTCCTACTAAAATTGATATCAATATGCTTAACCAGCACTTCTCCGCTTCGTCTAATTATGATAGGACAATAAAAATTAACACTTTAAATTATCTTTCATCGCTTCCAACTCCTGATTATACTCCATTTGTCTTTAGTCAATTTACTGAATGTGATGTTAAGAAGAGCATCCTATAAATAGCTTCCAACGCAGTTGGAAGTGACGGTATCACTCGTAATATGATCCTTCCCATCCTTGGTGAAATCCTATCGATCATTTGTCACATCCTTAATTATTCCATTTCCAATGGTGTTTTTCCAACTGCTTGGAAAAATGCTCAGGTCATCCCTTTACCAAAAAAGCCTAATCCTGAAACCTTCTCTGAATTTCGTCCCATATCCATATTACCTTTCCTTTCCAAAGTCCTCGAACGCCTTATCCATAACCAACTGAATGCTTTCCTATCTAGAAATAATATCCTGAATCCCTTTCAATCTGGCTTCTGACCTGGACATAGTACCTGTACCACCCTTGTCAATATTACGGATGATATCAGGAGAGGCATGGAGGATGGCAATCTCACAGTGCTCTGTTTACTAGACTTTAGTAACGCTTTCAACACTGTAGACTTTGACGTTCTCCTTGCCAGGTTATGCTCACTTAACATATCTCCATCGGTGATTGACTGGTTTCGTAGTTACCTGTTTGGTCGCCGTCAAAGAGTCCGTTTGGATGACACCTATTCCACCTGGTGTGATATCTCTGCCGGCGTACCACAGGGCGGCGTTTTATCTCCTTTGCTTATCACAGTTTTTATTAATACTATCTCCAACCATATTTCTTCTTCCTACCACCTCTATGCTGATGATATGAAAATTAATTATCAGACTAAGCCTGAAAACTTATCACATGGTATTACAATTATTAATAACGATCTGGATCGAATAAGTGATTGGACAAATAGGTTTGGACTAAGGGTTAATCCTACCAAGACCCAGGTTATTGTGGTTGGTAGTTCTATATATATTTCCAAGATCGACTGGTCAACGCTTCCCCTCGTATCTTTTGATGGTGTTCCGATTCCTTTTAGTGAAAAGTGAAGAACTTGGGGATCTACATTGACAGAACACTTTCTTGGACATTCCAACTACAAAGCACTAGTCGACAACTTTTTGCTGCTGCCGCATCATTGAGAAGGTTACGCAACTTTCTCCCAATTGCCACTAAAATAGCGCTTGCGCAATCTATCCTTCTTCCCATTCTTGACTATGTCGATGCCAGCTATCTAGATCTCAATGAGGACCAGCTGGAAAAACTTGAGTGACTCCAAAACTTCTGTATACGGTTCATATTTGGTTTACGTAAATATGACCACGTCTCTGAATTTCGAAACAAGCTCAAATGGCTGCCAATCCGCTTTCGCCGGAATACTCACATTCTCTGTCTCCTATGTAATGTACTATTTAATCCGTTTTATCCACTATATCTCAAGGAAAGATTTGTATTCTTGCATGACACACATTCGAAGTGCTTGAGATCATCAGAAAATCTTAAGTTGAAAAATCCTGTGCACCCTACTGTGTTCATCGACAAATCCTTTGCAGTGCTAGCGGCAAGACTATGGAACTCACTACCAGAAGATATTAGACGATCAAAAACACTGCCAATGTTTAAAAATCTCGTAAAAGAACATTACTTGTCACTGTGACAACAACCAATCCTGTTACATGTATGTAAAATTTACATAATGTATGTATATATGTATAATATATATATATATATAAATATATATATATATATATATATATTTATATATATATATATATATATATATATATATTTATTTATGTACTTGTTATAATATATGTATTATGTATATATTATTTATGTATGTATGTAATTATATCTAAAAATTGTTTATATTAATTTAGTTTAGTTAGGTTAATTTTAGATTTAAGTAGCTAGTCTTAGGCCCACTTGCGTAACGTTTGATTTAAGTCACTTCTTAATTTAAATTCGTTGAACAGAATTAACAGCATAAAATAATTTAAGTTAAAAGTATTTAGCGTCCTCTTGCACAACGACAACAACGCTTAGATTTAGTTAAACATTTGATGAGGTCGGTAAAGTAGTTTGTACGTTTTGTTTCATGGCATGAAGCCTTTTTGTTACGATTTTAACGATGTTATGCGTATGGTTTCGCATAAAACCTTAGACTATATATACTTTGAGCATAAAACAAAACGCATTGTCATCGCCTAGCAACGAAATGACAATTGACAAATAATAACTAGAAACTTTTGAGCATTAACCCTAGAACCCTACATGGGGTGCAGGTGCACCCCACACCGATTTGTTTTCTAAATATCTCAATTTATTTAATGTCCACGAATTCACGCGTCAGAGTATTTTAGTTTGGTGTCAACCTCTTGCCAATACCGTGACGACAGCTGCGTCATGTAGTCGCCTATGTAAGTGCTGTGGGGTATGCCAGTACCCCATTGTAGTAAAATCGTAAGTTATTTTATTTATTACGATTGATGGATTTGTATGTAATATCTTATTTAATTTGATTATTTATTAAAACAATACTCTTATATGAATTAAATACTGATATTTTTTGATGTTATGTGGAGCATCAGGTACAAGTTTGTGCAAAGTGCTCATACTAAGTTTAACTTAATTGATTGTTTATAATTAAACTTATTATTATTGTTTTTTTTTTATTTTTAGAATTACAGTCATTATAGTATGGGGTGTTCCAGCACCCCAGTGTAGGAATAATATGTGCGCCAGATAGTGTAGGATTCTAGGGTTAACAAGTACACAAGTAGCTACATTGTTATCAGTTATATCATCATCGTCATCATTTCAGCCTCTTCACCAGATCGTCGGTCTACCTTGTGGGAACCCCTGATGCGTCGTCCGGTCCAGTTATACATATAATTATAGTTAATTTTCGTCGCTAATGACAAGTTGCCAACATCAGTGTGACAATTTTTAAATAAAATTAGCCACTAAACAGCCGATTTTCGGTAATTAATTTTGACAGTTCTTAAATCATATTAGTCGACAAATTTTTCGTTGTGCAAGACGCTAGTGGCGTTTAATAGTTTTTTTCTCGTTAAATACATCTTAATTCAATTTAAGAACCGTTGTGCAAGTGGGCCTTAGTCTTAGTATTGTACGCCCGCATACTACCTGTCCATTTAGACGATACTGTCCGTCCATGGTTGTCTGGTAGAAATCGCATTATGCGATAAGACCGCCATTGTACTACCATTAGTATATAAGTAATTAACTGTACTTGTTCTGTAATTACTGGTGTACAATAAAGAATTAAATAAATAAATTGATTGTATCCATTCAATGGTACAATTATGATATGATATTTAGTTTACTGGTACACCTGCAATGTAATCATTTATTGGATTATGTAGGTGTGACATTAATGACTGACTGTCAATAATGTCACACCTAGTTGGTGTAGTCCATTATCAATGCGAACCTCTGAGTAATTTAAAGCTACCTGCGCAAAATGTTGTTATATCAAGCTTTTATTTAACTAGACTCTTTAGAAATAATTTGTAAGTTCATGATTGCAAGATCCTCATTTGATAACAATCAATCAATAAGTTCAAAAATACCTCACACTATTTTTATTGAGTTATACCTAATACGAGTTAGAGCAAAAATCAATGCATACAAAACCGCATTGGCAGCTAGTTTCTTTCAACAGAAACACAGTTGAATGTTTTCAAGTATTTATTTGATCAAAGCCAATGATCAGTCAGATGCCTATTATATGTAATTTCATTTAATTGGATACTCTACCGTACTGAGAGATTGATTATGATTTGAAGAAAGATGTGAAATGTCTTTCAAAATATATTTCTCTTTATTTGCCCTCATACATTTCAGCGTAGACGGATTTAAATATGTGATCTTATTAGGAAGGGCAGAATTTTTATAACAAAGTTCAACTGATTTATTGAATTGTTAGCAGCTGCTCTACTTCAGAGAGTAATGAAATGAAACAGTACTGGATTTATAATTTAAAATATATGCTGGCTTCTCTGAAAAAGGGGTCAAAGATTTTTCTCCCAGTGACATACTCAATGAAAAGTATTGTCTGATAATATGATTTAAAATTGGTATTGGGGAAATAATGTCTTGAATACATGGCGGACAAAAACATCATACTACAGTTTTCCTGGTTGCTACATATGTAAGAACTGCTTAGAACAACATGGATACGGACTCGAAGCTCTATGAATGACAATGGGTTGGTCTGTCTACTGTACTATTATTTTAAACGAAGACGGACCAGATTGATCATGTAGTAACATGAGCTGCTAATGTAAAATTTTCATCGGGTCGATAACCTTTGAAAAGCATCTCACGAAATAACATAATTACTTAGTACAACAACTTGAACGTCTTTATAATATTATATTTCGTCTCATGTTCAAGTACTTATTAGTAAGTTACAATTGAGTTGAAAGAATTCTTGTTCAACATATGATAACAAGGTCATTGTCAAAGGATATCTATTTCTGCATGCAGCAATTAATTTCGTATAAGAAACATGTTTTCCATATCTAAATTTATGAAGTTTATGATATGTTTGTGCGTGTATTTTTTGTGTATTCGAGGAAAGAAAATATGTAATTTCCGGCTTTAGAGCGAAAATGCTCTCTTGTCGCTTGCAAAGGTTTTGTCAGTTAGGCAACTTTTTGGAATATTTTTATTTGTTAGCGTTTTAGCCTTAAGCGTAAAAAATACAAGTCCTTTGTAAAGGTTCTAATGTGAAAATAGGACATACGTGTCGTAAATATAGGAGTAGTATATTGTATATATATTTGACTAATATCATACTATGAGCTCACACACTCAACGGAGCTTCTCCAGGGTAGAGCCTATAGGTGCTCTTTTGAGTACGTTCTAGTGTTTATAATATTGAGTAACTGTATTAACGTACTTCATTGGTTTCAGTTTAATAAATCAAATTTCTCAAATCAAAAAAAGATCAGCTCTATTTAAATCGCTATCGACACGTATCTTACGATCCATTGCAAATATAACTGCACAATGTCTTAAGCGAGACTTACAAGGCAATAAGATTTCTTCACGATAAGCACATTTTGTCTTTGATCAAGAAACGTTTCTTTAAAATATTGAAATCCACACATTCTCTTTGCTTTAATATAAAAACTTTTACTTTATCTCTAAAGTATCTAATCTTCAGTTATTACGTATTAAAGCTGCGCATTTATCGCTCCTAAATCTAAAAATAAAATGAACTTTAAGTTTAAGCTGGAGGCACTTACGACAATAACAAGCTATGCGGAAGCTATAGCCATTTTACTTGGGAAGTGGCTTATGTAACAAGAGGAGAATCAAAACTTATGTTACGCGAAAAGAAAATGAAAACAAGATACCTCATATGTGCACTAGATGATTATGCAGCTGCAGTAAAAACGTTGCTTTTAACAACGAGCAAGGTGATTTAGAAACGGATTGCAGCGATGAAAATGCTTATAAATAGCGAAAATTATTTAACATTGGCTTCACGTTATCGCTTGTAGCTACCTCTTTTCCGGATGTAACGGGTTCTGGTAGTAAAAACGCAGTAGAGGTTTTAGATGCGTTTATTGCAGAGTATCGTCTCACTTCCCTTGCCACGAGTATGACCGACCAACAACACGACACTGGCCTGAACACTAAGGGCTGTAGTCTCCCACGCTGTTCCCTCCGGTAGTGTGTAGGCAGGCTGCTCGAAGGCTGTGCGTAGCGGTACAGGCCCTCGCTGACGTTGGCTCAGCTGGCAGACGCCGGCGGTGTGAGTACGATGAGCAGGGCAGGCCAGACTCTTCGCCAGAGGTGAAGCCGAAGGCGATGCAGGAAAGTGTAGCGGTCTAGGAGCGTAGCCGGAGTCTTAACGTGAACCTGGAACCCGTAGCTGGGACCAGGATACACGTAAATACGACGTAGGGTCAGTAGGTACGCTTAGTTATAGTAGAAGCGACGTTAGAGTAGCAGTGCCGGCCTCTCTGTCGGCCCCTTTATATACCGGGCCCTCCATCAGGCTGAGAGTCCGTTTATGACCATATTTGGTCAGGCTTTGCGAGTGCGGACGATGGCTTTCTCTGATTGGCCGAGCGTAAGGGCGGTACTGTGACGCAACGCGGTAAGTACCGGACATACGTTACAATACCGCCCGCCTTAGGAGAGGATTTTACGTGGCTAACAAGGAAAATCCGACTAGCTGCGTTAGGTCTATGAGTCCGCTACTGTCCAAGCTAAGACGGCATATAGAGAGAAGGAAGGGAAAGTCTTCTACGGTTTGTAACAAATAGTTAGGCACCATAGTGTATAAGTTTTAGGTCCTTAATGTGCCAAAACCCAATAGAATTTCCAGACGCGTCCGACAACTCGTAAACGAGAGGCGACTTTTTATTAATCACTGTGCACTTCACGAATTTAGGGGCTAGTTTCTTACAGAAGGACTTATCCTTGTCGCTCTGATAAAAAGTCCGTTTCCACACAGTGTCTCCCACATTAAACTCAGCTGGTTTACGGCGTAAATTATACGTTTGGGAATTCCTAGCATGAGCTTGAATGAGGAGTGCCTGAACTTTGTCAAATATGCCTGATAAGTGACCTATGTTTTCTGCGTAATCGTCCCTAGGTATGTATACTATATCATCAGCGTCTGTGTCGACATAGTGTGAGCCGCATGGAACTAGTTCACGTCCATAGACTAAAAAACTAGGTGTATAGCCCGTGACTTCATTAACTGCAGTATTTAATGCAAACTGCACCTTAGGTACGAGAGTGTCCCATAATCTCTGGTCATTTCCTACAAACGCCGCTAAGGTAGAACCAATGGTTTTATTATAGCGTTCGACCGTATTGACATGTGGGGAATATTTAGGAGTATAATGAAGATAAGGGATTTTGTACTTGCGCAACATAGCTTTTAAAGTAGCACTGACAAACTGTTTACCATTGTCCAATATAATTGTAGATGGTATACCATGAACTAAAAATATTTTTTCTTCCAAAATATTAGTTATTATTTCAGCAGTTGCGCGCCTGATAGGAAAAAGTAGACAGTATTTACTAAAACAACAAGTTACTACGAAGATGTAGGCGTTTTGTTTTCTTGTGACGGGTAGTGGCCCCACCAAATCTACACTAATGGTTTGGAAGGGTCGTGAACACACTTTGGGTCGTCCCATGGTTCCCAATGGTGCGTAGTTCTGATGTTTGTGCGCGATACAAGTGTCGCAAGAATTTATGAACTTAACTACGTCATCGCGCATTTTGGGCCAATAGTAACGCAGTGCTAAGCGCTTGTAAGTTTTAAATATACCGAAATGCCCCGAAGTGGGTTCGGCATGGTTCTCTAATATGGCATTATTTCGATCAGAAGAAGGTAGTACTTCTTTCCATTCGAACTCCTTACATAGCATACACCTAGATTTAATCAAACGATATAATTTATTATTTTTAATAGAATAATCTGGATAGTCATTAGGCGAAGATAAACAACCATTGTAGGTGGCTGAATACCATTGATCAGTGTTAACATTAGGGTCATTCACGTTATTATTATTCGCGTTAATTATATTTACAGGTAGGGATCGTGATAACGCATCGGCTATAATATTATCCGCACCGCGCCGATGCTTTATTTCGAAGTTGAAGGCTGACAGACGAACCGACCACCGAGCTAATCTACCAGTCGGGTTGCTCAAGTTTAGGAACCATTTCAGTGCGGAATGGTCAGTATACACAACAAACTTTAACCCGTTATCTAAATAACAGCGCCAATATTCGAGGGCTGTTAGAACTGCTAATGTCTCCCGTTCTGTTATACTGTAGTTTTGTTCCTGTGCATTTAGTGACCTACTCATGTAAGCGATAGGTAGTTCCACGCCATCTATTTCTTGTGTAAGCAACCCACCGATGCCGCTCGCACTCGCATCTGTGTGAACTTGAAAAGGTTTCTCGTAATCGGGACACGATAATATTGGTGCGGAGCTTAACAATTGTTTTAGTTTACAAAACGAGTCATCAGCTTCCACCGACCACTGAAATGGTGCGGCTTTCTTACCGGTAGAGGTAAGTTTGTTCAGAGGACCGGCAATAGTACTAAAATTAGGTATAAATCGCCGATACCATGATGCAATGCCTAAGAACCTTTTGACTTCTTTTTTATTCTTAGGCGTAGCATATTGAAGAATGGCTTCCACCTTACATGGGTCTACTTGTAATCCTTTAGAGTTTACTATGTATCCCAAGTACTTCAATTCATCACGGAAGAATTTAGATTTTTCTAAGTTTATTGTAAGGTTCGCCGATTTTAATTTTTCGTATACTTTATTTAATAGTGACACATGAGCATTAAAAGATGGCGATATAAGCACGATATCATCTAAGAAAACGAATACAGAGTTTTCGAATTCAGGGCTGTTCGTAAACAAGTGATCCACCAAACGCTGTTGTGTCGCAGGCGCATTCGTTAAACCAAACGGCATAGTCACAAATCTAAATGTTCCTCTAGTAGGCACATAGAACGCAGTCTTATCACGATCACATTCGCGAAGAGGCGTCTGCCAAAAGGACTTAGATAAGTCTATACTACTCAGATATCTAGCGTTCCTAAGGTTGTCTAAAATTTCGGATACGTAAGGTAGTTTGTACGCGTCTTTTTTAGTAATAGAATTAAGTTTCCGACTATCTAAACAAAACCTTAGTTTACCGTCTTTCTTAGGCATTAGTAAAATCGGTGACGACCACGGACTTTCGCATTTTTCTACCACTCCCAATGCAAGCATTTCGTCTAATTCGTCAATAATTATTTTTAATTTCGCCGGCGGTAACCTATAATATCTTTGGCGTATCGGCGCAGAATCGCCAGTGTCTATTGCATGTTCTATTAAGTGAGTTCGTTCTAAACCGGTTTTTTCAGTAGAAATCGACTCGTATTGCTTTATAATTAACTTAGCCGTTCTCTGTTGTGACTCACTCAACTCACTAAAAGATTGCAATACGTTCGTGTTACTTAGCTTATTTTCACCTAACACACTACACGGCAATGTTTTAGACATGCATACGGATGCGATATGGTTAGGCAGTAATTTAAATAGTTTCCAGAAATCGATGCCTAAAATTAAATTACTTGTAACTTCTGGAATAATATAAGCTTTCAATAAGTGGGTTTGATTATTAAAAGTAGTGGGTAAGTTGATAAAACCGCGCGGCAACAATATATTTCCACCTGCGGACCGAATGGAATTAGTGTTGTGACACTGCTGTATTTCTAACCCGGTTTTAGTAATTACCTCCAGATGGGAGTTGTTACCTAGAATTGTAATGGCTGAACCGGAATCGAGCAATCCACAAATAGGTAAACTGTTAATCGTTACGTTAACATAGGGCCGTAGGTCATTTTTAGGTTTATTATCCAGGATCGAGGCGACGGAATAACTAGAGAAATACACTTTTAGAGTGTTTAACCAATTTCTCCAATCATCTTTGTCAAAATTGGTTGAATAGGTTGTAGAACCTAATTTAGATTTTGACACGCCCCGACCCTGACCAACTAGTTTTTTGGTTTCGTCGATTTACAGTTCGGGCAGTTAGGGAATGTCACATCCCTACAGCCGCACTTGAAGCAAATTGCGAAGCGATCGCGTTTGCATTCATTCAAACTGTGATCATTGATTCGGCAGCGCGGGCAGTACTTGGACGTGACTAGAGCGACAGAGCTAGGTTTAGACTTAGGTTTGCTAGGTTCGTTGTTCACAGTGTATTCGGACGTACCCTCTATAGTAGCAACGGGATAATAAAGCTGCGCGTCCACAGCATCGGAATCGGAGCGTACGGAGCGGAAGGATTTGTTGCTTTGTATTAATTTATATGAAGCTGCGTGCACTGCATCGGCATTTCTGCGCCAGAGACCGGTATTTGTGCTGATGACGTCATCCGCAGTGAACGCATCATTCGGATTCCGAGCGTTTCAAGTTCTGACGTGTTTGCGGCATTAAACTGTAGGCAAAAATACTTACTCACGATGAACGACGATGTTTTAATTACTTTAGTAGAGTCATATGAATGTACCCAAAAATCTATGATATTCATTATTTATGATATTCATCAAATGTATAATATTCTCCGAAAATTAATCTACAACAATATCCTCGTCACTATCCTCCTGCTTTAAAAATACCTAAATTGCCGATGCTGAATCCGAATGCAGTGGACGCACCCCATCGGCATTTTGTAAATGACGACGCTCCGTCCGCTCCGTACGCTCCGATTCCGATCCGGTGGACGCGCAGCTTTATTGTAGGAATTATTACGCGCTCGGTTATTAGGTTTGTGACTGTAAGCTAGGTCTGGTGCCAACGTGTCGTTATTATAATACGGTTCGCGGAATTGAGAGTTCAAACATTTCATCCGTTCGTAGTTTAAACATAACGTCTGCAGTGTTGCTATACTGTCTATTGAAGATATTGACGGAGCTAGCACTAGTGAGTAGCATGGACGTATGTTATGCAATAGGATGTCTAACTTTTCGCGTTCGGACAATCGCTTTGACGGAGACAGCCTAGCGAACAGCTGATTCATTATCGAGAGATAAATAATTATAGTTTCGGTAGCACCTTGAGTACGTCGGCGGATTTCTTTTAATAACCGGTAGTCATAATCGTACGGTGTGAAATCGTCTATTAATTTAGTGGTGAGTTCTTCCCATGTAGTGAAATATTCTTTTAGGCCGCGGTACCAGTGAAGTGCGTTACCGGTGAAAATTTCGGAGGCATATGATAAAATTTTATTGGAAGGTAGATTACGCGCGGTTTGGAATTCGGTTACGCGTTCTAGGAACGCTCGGACGCATCCCGTACCGTCGTATTTTAGCTTAGACAGTTCGCTAACTCTCAAATGCTCGCAATGCAATACTGGGGCTAACCCTGCCTGCGTCGAGGTAGACGGCGCAGGTTGGGCCTCAGCCACAGCATCAGCTGAGCGAACACCTGATTGTTCAATGGCGAACAGCTCCGCCGAGAGCTTGTCGAACCGGCTGCACAATTCGGTAATCCGTTTTGAAAACGCCGTAGGACGTTCCATCCTACGGAGTCTGTGGTATAAGTGGTTGTGCAGTGCGGTAGACCTCTTAGCTAGGTTCGCGTCGTAAGAGGCAGATAACGAATTTAGTCGCTTGGCCAGCTCAGAGACGGCCTCGCTAGCGCCCTCGAAGTCCACCGCTATGGCTAGACCCGACTCCAAAATGTCATCATTTGGAATGGCTTCCAGTAATTTAGGGAGCTGCTTCCGCAGACCTAGGACAGAGGTAGCCGGCTCCTCACCTCTAATCGCGACCTCGTAAGCTAACTCGTTCTTGTTTAGCAGGAAGTATTTTATGGGGTGTGAGCCCATTGTGTATGAAGGAGTACTGCGTAAGTATAACACTACACACTACACTTAGTGCGCAAGCGTTCCGCCCTTACAATTGGCCTACTTTACGATTAGGCGTAAAAGTTCGACCGTTAGGACTAATTAGAAAGAAAAGATAGATTCAAATTTGCGAACTATTACGTAGTAGGTAGTTACACTAAAAGGTAGACAATTAGTACAACAATACGTACCGGTTCGCTGTAGCCGCACCACCTCGCTTACAATGATGGAGACCTGCTAGAAGAGAACTCGAGCACGGAAAGCGAGACAATAACCCACGTAGGAGCCACTGTAACGGGTTCTGGTAGTAAAAACGCAGTAGAGGTTTTAGATGCGTTTATTGCAGAGTATCGTCTCACTTCCCTTGCCACGAGTATGACCGACCAACAACACGACACTGGCCTGAACACTAAGGGCTGTAGTCTCCCACGCTGTTCCCTCCGGTAGTGTGTAGGCAGGCTGCTCGAAGGCTGTGCGTAGCGGTACAGGCCCTCGCTGACGTTGGCTCAGCTGGCAGACGCCGGCGGTGTGAGTACGATGAGCAGGGCAGGCCAGACTCTTCGCCAGAGGTGAAGCCGAAGGCGATGCAGGAAAGTGTAGCGGTCTAGGAGCGTAGCCGGAGTCTTAACGTGAACCTGGAACCCGTAGCTGGGACCAGGATACACGTAAATACGACGTAGGGTCAGTAGGTACGCTTAGTTATAGTAGAAGCGACGTTAGAGTAGCGGTGCCGGCCTCTCTGTCGGCCCCTTTATATACCGGGCCCTCCATCAGGCTGAGAGTCCGTTTATGACCATATTTGGTCAGGCTTTGCGAGTGCGGACGATGGCTTTCTCTGATTGGCCGAGCGTATGGGCGGTACTGTGACGCAACGCGGTAAGTACCGGACATACGTTACACGGATCAAGGGGTAACAAGAGCTGGCCCCGCTACTAAGATTATGATTGTAAACTAGTGAGAATATCACACCAACCATATAACATGAATGCAATTGGACAACCGTACACGTAGGTGTATTGATGCAATGATTTTCGACAATATTTCGCATTTTATCGCCATATTTAAGTCGTGAAAATTTGCAATTGTATCACCACTGCGTCACGTTTCGGCATTGTTGGATTTTGTACCGTCACTATTACTTGTGTCCAGTAGTCTATCTAATAGTTCGGAAATAGAGCCGATGCACTGATTCAGTAGTCAAGATTCTCAGTAGGTATAATGTGTTTTTCTTATATTATTATATATTATGTAAATATAAAAATGATGTTAAAGAAATAAAGACATAAAGACATATTTATTTCTGCATTTTGGTTGTTTACAACACTTATACATGTCAAAACCCTATTCTAGATGACGCCGGCTTTTCCTAGCGAAATGACTTCTTGAGAAGAAAGGCCGAAACAAACTCAGAGTCATTGTTTTTTTTGTCACTTCAATTTGTTTAGTCTTTTCTTCATCTTTTAAAGTCCAGACAAAAAAAGGGTTTATTATGCAAGTACAATGCAGGAAATTATCTGACGCTTTTGACTGACTCGGCCCACTGATAGCCCGCATTCAACAGCAAACGTACGGCTCAACCTTAATTGAGGGAGCCCGTACGATCTGTATCACTATGCCTCCACGCCATCAGAAGGTGTATCCATAAGCATGTCAGCCTAAGCCATCAGACAGGTTGCCACAACTATTTGTTTATATGTTTAATAATGCCCACATCGTACTCACAACTTTACATGCTAATACACAGTAAAATACATGTTGCAAACAATAAGTAAAAATAATAAAAATTTAAACAATAAAATATCATATATTTAAAATGTCAGAAAATATTACTAAATGTCAGAAAATATCATTGAATGTCAATTTATGAATAATAATATATTACTTAAGTAATTTTAAATGTCAAAAGAAAATAAATAAAATAACAATGTCAAATCAAACAATGTCAAAACAAAATAAATAAAATTACAAATGTCAAATTAAAAATGTCAAAATGTAAAAATATAAGTATTACAAATGTAAATAAAAATATCATGTCACTAATTTCAAAATGTCAAAATTCATAATTTTTAAACTCAATTCCAGGCATTCTTGTCTGCTAAATAATCTTTAACTGTGTAATAAGCTTTTGAACACAAGCTCTGTTTAATAAATACTTTGAATTTATTAATACTTAGTTCCTGAATATTGCCTGGAATTTTGTTGTAAAAACGTATGCTTTGACACTTGTATGAGTTACTTATTTTTTGTAGTCTAGTTGAAGGTAGAACAAGTTTGTTTTTATTTCGTGTGTTTAAATTATGAATGTCGCTGAATTTAGAAAACATATTTATATTTTTCCTGACATATAACAAGTTCTCATAAATGTTTTGAGATGCGACAGTCATTATCTTAATTTCTTTAAATTTTTCCCTCAGTGAATGCCTTGAACCAAGACTGTAGATTGCACGAATAGCCCGCTTCTGCAGTACAAACACAGTTTGAATGTCAGCTGCGTTGCCCCATAATAAAATGCCATATGACATTATGCTGTGGAAATAACTAAAATATACTAATCTGGCCGTATCTATATCAGTTAACTGACGAATTTTGTAAACCGCGTATGCTGCAGAGCTAAGTCTATTCGACAACTGACCTATATGTGGGCCCCACTGTAGCTTAGAATCTAAGGTTATACCTAAGAATACGGTGTTATCTATAAGATCCAACTCTTCTCCATTCAAACATATGTTAGGTTTAACTTGTTTTACATTCGGTCTTGAAAATCGTATACATTTTGTTTTTCTTTCATTTAACAGTAAATTGTTAGCTGTAAACCATTTAACTACTTTAGAGAGAGCATTATTTACATCGTCATTATTTGATTGTTGTCGTCTTAGTTTAAAAGTAAGTGATGTATCATCAGCAAATAACACTATCTCTTCATTATTTTGCATGGCAAATCATTAATATATACAAGGAAAAGGAATGGACCAAGAATTGAACCTTGCGGCACTCCCATTGTGACCACTGAACCCATAGAAACTTTTCCATTTACCTCAACTCTCTGTATCCTTTTACTCAAATATGATGTTAGGAGATCCAAAGCAGTGTTCTTAACTCCATAGTAATGTAATTTCCTGATCAACGTGTCATGAAACACGCAATCAAAAGCCTTAGATAAGTCACAAAAGACTCCCAGAGCATCATGCGACTCCTCCCAGGCATCAAAAATACTATCTAAAAGCTCAACTCCAGCATCGGTAGTTGAGCGACCCCTAGTAAAACCAAATTGTTTTTCATGTAACAGCTTATTGTTATTAAAATGAATTTGAACCTGACCTAGAATTAATTTTTCAAAAATTTTACTAAACGTGGGTAGCACAGATATTGGCCTATAATTTGTGGGGTCAGATGTGCTACCTGATTTAAATAACGGAATTACTTTACTACTTTTCATTTGATCAGGAAACACACCACAGTCAATGCATCTATTGAAAATTATTGCCAGTTCTGGTGCTACTGTGTTGATTATAGATTTCGTAATCACAACAGAATTGCTCCAAAGATCACTAGTCTTTTTCAAATTAAGGGTATTAAAAGTTTTTACAATATCTCTGTCAGTGACATAACTAAAACTAAATTCAATGTTACACCTATTGACATTTTGTTTCAATAGAGATTCGGCGTCATTAGGGGACGAGTTGAGGGATTTAGTGGTTGAGACTGGAATGTCTGTGAAGAAATTTTCAAATGCTGTGGCAACCTCAAAATCTGACTTTAATATCTTTTTATTTAATTCAAGAGTGTAATCGTTACTTTTAATCTTGACCCTTTCAGTCTCATTGTTTATAATACCCCACGTTGCTTTTATTTTATTGTCACTGTTTTTAATTTTTGATTTTAAATAAAGTTTCTTAGCTTCACGACAAATCTTTTTAAATAACTTGGAATAATTTCTTACATATTGACAAAATTGTTCATAATTTTTATTAATTACTTTCTGTTCATATAATTCGTAAAGCTTATTTCTACTTTTATAAATTCCAGTGGTTGCCCATTCACTGAAGGATATAGTACCAGCAACTGAGATCCTCTTAGGGACAAAGATAGAATTGAATATAGTACAGTACATGTCAAAGAAAGAATTGTACAACTTATTAGTATCGTTATTATAGCATAAGTATGGTAATGTACTTGTGAGTTTATCCTTAAGCCCCTCCAGACGACGCAAAGTTTTTGGCACCACACTCAATTCCTTTCTACCTACTTTTTTAGACTGCATAGCAAATGTTATAGATTGTCCACAATGATCTGATGTTAATTTGTTAATTATTTGCTTTCTAACTGGTACAATATCTGTAAATATATTGTCTATACAAGTAGATGTCGTGGAATTTATCCTGGTGGGTTCCAAAAATAAGCATGCAAGATTATATGACTTGAACAAATTCTTAATTTTGTGGCAATTCAGGGAATCTTCTAGTAAATTAATATTAAAATCGCCACCTACTATTATAGATTTATTTTGTTGGCATAGCTTCCGTAACACATCATCCATGACACTTTCAAAGTTGTCATAGCAGGATGATGGTGGCCTATACACACTCAAAACAAGAAGTTGGTCCAACTCCACACAGGCTATTTCAACTGTCCGTTCAACAGAGAAACTAACAATGTCACTACGATTCTTAAATTTAAGTAGCTTGTTAACTAAAATCAACGATCCACCATGTATTGCATTTTGTCTGCTGAACGAACTACCAACTAGATGGTTATTAAAATTGCACATGAACTGGTGATCTTTAAGCCAATGTTCTGTTATACACAAAATATCGACGCATTCACCGTTCATGAACAACTCCTATTCTAAATCTTTATTTGACATACCTTGTATATTTTGATGTACCAGTTTTAATACTTGTGAATTTCTAAATGAATTATTAGTTGGATTGGGCTTATTCGTACATACCAGCCCATTATTAATGAAAGTGTCATTGCAAGAGGTATTCTCTATTGTCGAATTATTTAAATTAATAGAAATGTCAGACTGTATAGCCAAAATACTGGCTGAATCATTATAAATGTCATTTTTTTGCTGTATAGGGGCAACACGTTTATTAGCCAAATTCTTGGCTGAAATGTCAATACAAAATGCTAGCGACTCAGCTAGTTGTCTTTTATAATAAGAATTCAGATAACAAGTATCTTGCGTCAAATGTAAAGCTTTACTAACATAATTGTTAGAGTCAAAAACATGAAATTGATCGTTATTGTATGACCAACTACACAAATTTATATTAAGACTTTGTCTAATATTATTTTCTTTCTGTGGCAACCTTTTACTGAAAGGTAAAGTGAGCATAATAATTTGATTTAAATTTAATTCACATAATTTACTGTAATAATAGAATAAAAGTCTTTTATTTAAAGATCCTCTTTTACCAAGTAGGATCAATAAAGTTGTATCCTGGTCAACATTAAAGTTTATAATTTTATCTAAAATAGCAATGGAACTTAACCCAGGCAAACAGTAATTCATTACTAACCCATCACTATATGTGTTCGCCAACAACTGACCCATACCTTTTCCAATCTCGTCACTAAATATTATCACTTTATTTTTATTTTGTAATATAGTTTTACTGTCTAGTTTGTTATTTTTTAATTTATTTAGAGTGTGTTTAATATTTGAATTTGTATTGTTTAAAGAACTATTTGGCAAAACCGGGTCACATGTTGGCAATGAGCAAGCTGGCGAGTGTTGGTGGTTGAACGGGATGTCATTGTTCAATTGTATTGAGCATTTGTTACTATTTGATGCCACCAACTCATTCATTGCCAATATGTACTCTTTCATTTGTAGTTCAGAGCTTTTATATTTATTTGTCATTGATACTAATTTGTCACTAAGATTATTTAATTCTACCTGCAAATTATTTATTTCTAATTTATGTTTTTAATTATTTTGGTGATATTTCTGTGTGTATATTTTTAATTTTTCAAGAGCAAGTAATATTTCCCTATTTAATTTAACATTTTTTATGAAAATTTTTTGTCTATGAACTAATTTTTGGGTCTTTTTTATGAATTTGTTTATTTTGACATATTTCTTAATTCTATTCCTACTACCCCTAATCAATTTTATTGAATTATTTGATTCTTTGCACACTGAGAGACTATTTGGAAATGATGCTTTAGAATGATTTATATCAATAATCATGCTTGGAGCATGAACCACCAGCTCATCGAACAGACATTGATTTGCCGTTGTAGTGATTTGATCTTGGGTGAATTCTAGATGATTTATTCTACTGTTTGCCTCATGTAACTGTTTGTCTAAGAACTGTATACGGTCAAGTGCTTGTTCATACTGCAAGCTACACTCGGCAAACCCGTCCACAATGAGCTGGAGTCCATCCCGAGCACTCATGGCATCAGAGAATTGAGCATGTAGCTGAGCCATTTCACATTTTAATATATTATTTTTTTCCACTAAGTTCAACATTTCTTTCTCGTTATCTTCTCTTTCCTCTATCAGTTTGTTACTCAACTCCTTAGTGGTCTTTAATTCAATTAAAGCCAGTTGGAGTTTAGACTCTTCCTGGCGAGCCAAAGCTTTACGAGTCATAATCATAGTGAAAAGAGAGAAATACAAGTACAAAGAAAGTTTTGTTCAAAAGTAAAGGAGAAGATTGAAATACGTAGTATAGACTCACGCCTGTATCCCCAAAAGTGTAGGCAGAGGTGTAATATTACACCCACATTTCGCCATGAATTTTTAGGTCCCACGTAATAGGGGGCGAGCCTATTGCCGTACCCGGGACATTACCAGACTCCGTGCTGCTACTGAGAATTTCCTAACGGAAAAACCCAATAACTCTTTGCCCGACCCAGGAATCGAACCCAAGACCTCCCAATCCCACGCGCACATTTATGCCGCGAGACCAACGAGGCAGTCTGAAATACGTAGTAATAGTAGAATTTAAAGCTAAATATTATTATGAGAAAGAACAGCTGATCTCGTTGAAAGTTGTGTAACCAACTAACAAGGTTTAGGTTATGTATATGTATTTTTACTATTTATAGGTGGTTATTTAAGAACTTGATAGCACTTTATATTCGGAAATATACTAATTAAAACTATTTTATACGTATAAGTCGATTTTAGATAGTAGTTACAATGTTATACCTGTTTGTAAAATGACAATGCAAATTTGGCCGGTAGATTGGTTGTCAAAAAAGAAATCACAATACACTCACCTTATTTTCACAGAAAACACTAATACTTTTATAGATTATTACAAATAACACATTTATTAAGTAATTAACTTGTAATAAGCTTTAATTATTTGATTATTTTATATTTTTATTTGTAAAAAATACGGGACAAGGTCGGATCAGCTGTTAACCTCAGTGTTGCCACAGAGCGCCATCAAGTTTGCAGGCAAAAACTCAAATGATGACAGTTCGGATGTGGATATGACAAGAAAAAAAGTTTTTACAGAGTTAATATCCTTCAACTAAAAGCAAATCTCTAAAAGCAATATACTGCGGTTTTCATCAATAACAAAAATTTTCCAGAGGGTAACTTCGGATGATCTTGTTGGGTCCAGGCAGTGGATGGATGTGAATGGCTTAAAATCGGTCTGCATGGAAGTTTTAGGGCCACCCTCAACGCTCCAATGTCCAACAATGGACGACTATCTACTGATATAATGATGAATTTCCAACTGCCTGTAATAATCGTTAAAAATATTAATGACAGTTGTGATTGATTTTTTATTCTATTCACCAATTATAAGCTGGATGGTGACAAAAAAGTCTAACTGAAGACAACCCAGAACTGTCAAATGCATGCTCAATAAACTGTAAAACAAAATACTTGTCAAAACTGACCGGCCCGCGACTTATGAACCCATCTATTCATCATAGAATTGCGTAATACGTTTGTCTTTCTCAAACAATATCAACGTTTTTAAAAAGTTATAAAGCATCGATGTATCATAGAGACATATCACATCGAGCGAAAATAAAAATAAAACTTCATGGTAAAAAAAATGCTCAGTCTTTTTTGTTTTGTACCACACACGCAAAAAGAGGAACAACACAGGGTGGAGTCAAACGCGTCGAAAAGCCTCCTGCATAATGCATTGTGACTGCACTGACCTTTTGACTCTTGTATTATACGGTGAGTTTATTCCAAAATTCCAACTTCCACAGTCCAAGCTTTATTTCAACTTTTGCTCTTTATTTTATAGTTTGACATACTATGTGTGAAATCGGCTAAGAAAAATGTTTAAAGCCGTGATGGAAGTTTGGCAACGTAAGCTATGACTTTTCTTGAAGGTTTTGTTTGTTTATTTAAACAAGACTATATAAGTACTCTAATAAAGTATGGATGGGAAGACTTATAGTTAAGTGCGATATTTGTGTTATAATAAGCTAAAGAGATTATAAAGTTGGACCATAAAAAGTTTGGTTTTGAGAAATACGCAAGCGAGACAAGATGTTAGTCTGTAATATATCGTGATCTCGTATTTTATTTTCGACGTATGAGCACTAGAGCACTTTGCTCCAAACCAATTTGAAAAGATATTCCTAACAGACTTTCCTTTATTCTCTCTATGTTTTTGAAGTAGTTATTTACTTCTAATAGATTTAATAGTTTACTCACTTTTAGCAGAGTAAGTTAGTACTTACTTATGTACTAGTAATGGTCACAAATCGTAAATGCTGATTATGCCGATTTTGCGTTTGAAAAGTCAAACTAGGTTTAGTATTAATAAGTATATCTATGAATAGAGTCTTCTTAGGCTCGCTTCAATCGTACCGCAAATGTTAGTTTCTCAGCTCATATAACATGTTTCTTCTTCATTCATTTAATCCGCACCGCAGTATTATAAAAGGTGACTACGGCTTCATATTAAGGCAGTGTGGTAATCCTTCCACCAGGTATTACAGAAACGTATTGCGGTTCGTAATCCGCTCGCCAAACTTCATGATTAAAGCAGCCCGCGGCGGACTTCAGAGCCAAGGGGTAGGGGAAGGTTGATATTGTATTAGTTGAGCTGGAGGAAAAAGTTGAATGAGTTCAACAATAATGGCTACCACGAGGTAATGAACACTTCGTAAGGACAAAGATTGTTTCAACGATTTGATTGCTTTGTTACTTTTACGTAATGCTGCAGGTGAATAATTTATTTCTTACAGTAAATTTTGCTATCTCATAGATTGCCTACTGTAGTTTTTCTTTCTGTAAAAGTTTTTATCGAAGAAGATTCTACGGTTCTAACACACACACCGGTCATAGATTGTGCTGCATCGTAAACAATACTTAATGATTTGTAAAATCAAACATTAAACTTGATATTTGAATAGATCCATATTACAATCTGCATGCTTGCTACATCATGCTTCTAATTTGCGCTAAGCATCCGATAAAAATTGAATTGATATGCTGGCAGTGCAAATCACATGTCTCCCTGAGGTGTACTAGAAATCATATTGACCATTAGAGAACAATGAATCTTCATGGTTGTAGATAGTACTACGCTATGACATGACCTCATTTCATATCGCCTTTTTGGCAAGGCAGATCAATTCACAATTCTAAACATTTCATATTATGTTATGGATTTTAAATTGACTTATGTTTGCCAAGGCCTAAAACACGTAAAACGATTTCAATACCTACACCATTTATTTGCTAGGCCAGCGTACATGCTCACTTGCTCAGCTCTAAGCGGCACGTCGATCGCGTCAGCACGTATCAACTATAAACTACAAAAAATATTTAACTAAGTTTGCTCCAAGAATATGACACAAAAACTCGGGGAAGAGTTTTCTAGTTGTCGTAAAAAAGACAATAAAACATCGACGGCCGTTCACCGGCGACGTGCGGCGGCGTGCGGGCGAAAACTTTGGTGTGGGTGGAGGAAAACTCACGTGTACAAGTGTAATAGATACTGATTCATATTTATATATATCGTTTTACAGCTGTAGACCATATTTTCTTATAGCCATGGATAAGGAGCGTGTTCACATGGTCAGGGTTATACGAATTGATTTCCTGACATGTTCTTGCATTATACAAAAATCGTTAGGTGTACATAGTCTCATCTCGTGTAATTACTGGTACGGTCCTGCCGCGAGACACCGCACATCTAGCGCAACATATTCATATCCGTGGCACACGTGATAGTGCTTGTGACGTGTAAGCTCAGGCCACGTGTCCTACTGCTCTAATTATAACAGGCCTTTTCAAGTGATTAGTTTATAGACCTGAATCATCAGCTTAACCGGTATTTTGGAGTCACAGAAGATATCACTCTCCCCATGACATTTTGCCTATGCTACCGAAATATGTAACTTGATATCGAAACCAGACGTGTTAACTGCAGCTCCCAGGTTAATCCTGGTCCTTTCATTGATCTGGATATCAATTATTCACTCAAAGAGCTGTAAAATGTGGGAGTGGACCAATACCTTAATACCGTAATAAGGGACATTATCTCTGACTAAATATGAATGACGCATTAACCTGAAAGTGATTACAGTCATCAAACATTTTCACAAATCAAAATTTTTTACGTACATCACGAGCAGATATCACTCAAAGTCATTTCTGGTATTAATTACTAAGTTTGGATAACAAACACCTGCGAGATAGTATAATACCGATATCACCAAAGAATGAGCTGATTATAGTCACTGTCAAAGATAATTTGGAAAATACCCTATTTGAGCCACTAATGAATATAGGTACCTATAAATTAATGATAATAATGGCATGCATGACTTCCTTCCAAATAACCACATGCGATTGCAACAAAGTCAGTCCAAATGCATCGGACCATTTGAAAAGCGTTATGTTACACAAGAATTTGTCCTTAATTCCGTGGATGTTGGCTATCACGACATAAGGTAGGTGTTGCTCTGCTGTATAACCTATTTATTTTTCGTACAGATTATTTAAATAACAGAACATTTTAAAACATTGCTACATAATAGTTTTAGTAGTTACTGAAGTTAGCATGAATGGGCCGGCTTGACCGGGGAAGTAATATCTCCTCACAGAATAACGAATTTAAGTTATAGTATCAATATTATATCCATACTGTTGTGTTTTGTTCCGTGAGTGAGAGTGCCGGAGTAACCAACCCCTTTTCCTTCTCCCCCATCCCACTCCTCTTTCTACACTGGCGAGCAAAAAAATCGAGTCACTTCATACTTTCGCACTCAAAGTGTTCTAATTTTAAAATTAAGACCTAAATCTTAATTTAAGTCTTAAATTCTTTAAGTTCTAGATGTTAGCTAAAAAAAATAACAATTACTACAGTGTTAACTTTTAGACATTGTCACAACAGTCGAGGAACAGTAACTGTATGATTTCGTACTCGTTAACTCAGCCAGCATTGCACAACCTTAGGGCGTATAAAAGGTGACGTAACCCTTTACCCTTATCAGTTGACCATGAAACGTCAACAGGTACACATCTCGTCAATCTCCAAGCAAGAAAATTTCCCGGAAATGGATACAACAGCGGAAGCAGCGGCTCAAGCAGTTATCCTATTGCAACAGGGCCCGAGTCAACGTCAAGTGGCTCGTACTTTGCAGATGAGCCAGTCAGCGGTATCAAAAATATACCGAAGGCACCGGGAGACAAGTGGCTTTCACCAACGAAGAGGTTCCGGTAGAAATCGGTCCACTTCGGAGGCAGACGATCGCTTTATCGTCCGTACTTACTTGAGGAATCGTTCTCTCACTGGGGTCCAAGTTCAACGGGAGCTTCAAGTTCAGCCGAAAAACATGTGGGGTAGCTGTAAGTTCTTGGACTGTGAGAAAAAGACTCAAGGTAGCAACCCTCACTCCAAGAAGACCAGCAACGGATCCCAAATTGACTGCAGGTCATCGAGCAGCACGGCTACGTTTTGCAAGAGAACACGTCGATTGGACTGAGGATCAATGGCGCTCTGTTCTCTTCTCGGATGAAAGCAGAGTATGCCTACATGGTAGCAACAGAAGAAGAAGGGTGTACAGAAGGCCGGGGGAGCGATACGCACAATGCTGCATAGCAGAAACTGTTGCGTAAGGAGGAGATTCCTGCATGGTGTGGGCTGGCATATCAATGGAAGCAAAAACTGAATTGGTTTTCATTGAAACTGGCCGCCATGTGGGGGTGTTGATCGCACATCGGTATATTGAAGATATCTTGGAAGACCACGTCCCATACGCTGGTTTTATTGGAGAAAACTTCATCCTGATGCAGGATAATGCCCGTCCACACAGCGCAAATGTCGTGCGGCAGTACCTACGAGAAGTGGGTATTGCTGTTATGGACTGGCTAGCTTGTAGTCCGGACTTGAATCCTATTGAACATTTATGGGATGATCTAAGGAGAAGAATCCGGGCTAGAGATCCTGCACCAGGTACAAGAGCTGACCTGCAAGTGGCTCTGACCGAGGAATGGGAGGGTATACCACAAGACAGAGTGAAGCACCTCATTGGGTCAATGAGGAACCGTTTAGAAGCTGTCATCAGAGCAAGAGGGGGTAACATTCGTTATAAAAGTGGTAATCATTGTGTAATAAAGTTTATTTAAAATGTTATGATGTCTTTTATTTAAAATTGTTTACCTCAAACTCGCTAAGTTCAAAAACATTTATTGTTCAAGAAAATGAGTACAAGTAAAGAGTATTTGTACTCATTTTAAAGCCAACATCTAGAACTTAAGTAATTTAAGACCTAAGTTAAGATTTAGGTCTTAATTTTGAAACTAGAGCACTTTGATTGCGAAAGTATGAAGTGAGTCGATTTTTTTTGCTCGCCATATATATTTTTCCATCCCAAAGGACGGCAACGTACTTGTGACTATTTTTCCATCCCAAAGGACGGCAACTTACTTGTGACTCGTCTAGTGTTGCGCGTGTCCAAAGGCGGCGATAATCACTAATTATCAGGCAATCCGTCTGCTCGTTTATTACATAAGAAAAATAAATATTTGTAGGATTCCTGCATAAGAAAAATATTTTTTTCTTATGCAGGTGCAAAATGTGTTGCATAATGCGTGTTCATTTGTTGTTTTGTTCTTTTAGCACGCAAAAAGGACTGAATATTAATGTAACTTACACATCATTAAAACCCGTTAAGCTGAAATGTAAAAAATAAAAATTAAACTGATCTTTCTCATGATAGGCAACCGAGCCGCAGATAAAAACTAGTACCCTTTAAGAATTATTGTCGTCAACGCTAATTTTACATTGACACCGAGTGGTCCACGTGAGTTCTCTCCAGCAACTGACAAAACTTAAATAAAAACTGTTAGTCGGAGCGAGTTGTATCGACGGACTCGTGTAGCCCTGCTCAATTTATTAGTTGTTGCAAACGTGTAACTTTTTGTTCTCCTACAACTTTCGACTTGAAAGGGTTATCATCTTGTGTACTTGTATCTAAGATGCCTTTTCTTGTTGGTTGTAGTAAATAATATTGGTTTTATGTGGATTTAAGGCATCCCGGAAGGGTATCAGCTGGCACGTATTCCTTTTAGATTAGATTTGATTGGAAAAGTAGATATTCTTACAATATTTTTTTTTATAGAAATGTTTCTTGTAGTTATACCTTGTGACTTCATTATACAACGCTTACCGAAGAATAATGTAGACCGACTGAAGAATAATGTAATTTTTACAAATAAGTATAGTAAATTGTATTACTTTGGTGTACAATAAAGATGATTTGTATTGTATTGTATTGTATGTAGCTACCAGAAAAATTGTATCAAATTGAAAACAGAAATATACATATATGTACCTACCTATTAGCTTTGATATATTGAAGCGTAATGGGCCTCGTTAGCCTTGGTTGGCAACCTGTCTAGGAGAAGAAAAACTCCGAAATTAAACCAAACGATCGGGGAGATGGGCCTCGTTAGCCTTGGTTGGCAACCTGTCTAGGAGAAGGAAAACTCCGAAATTAAACCAAACGTTCGGGGATATGGGCCTCGTTAGCCTTGGTTGGCAACCTGTCTAGCAGAAGGAAAACGCCGAAATTAAACCAACTTTCAGGGAGCATACCCGACACAAAACCCGATCTAAGGTGTAAACCGACCCGTGCCGAGAGATTCGTGGCCAGAGGGTAAGCTGGTCGCAAACGGAGGGTGCCTGTGTTGGTGGTCACAGGGCACATGTGATATTCCGCCGTGCCCCTGTAAAGGGTTCTATGGGGATGGACATTTGAAAACCCTTAATCTCGTGGGAACGCAATGAGAACAATAAATAATATTTCCTCATACGGCGGCGACGCGGTTCGCAACCCATCACGTCTCGTTTCCCGCGAGGGCGAAAAGCGGCCTACGGAAAGCAGAAAGATAATAGATGATAGATAAAAGATTGATATTCTTTGTGTGAATTAAACAAAAAGAAAAGGGTGTAACACCACCAAACATGGCGCATATACGGCGTATTGGTCTGGGGTAGATAGTACAACCAGAGCCTGTAAGGGAGTTGGTGTAATACTGTCTGCGCAAATGAACGAGTGCGTAAAAGAGTTTGAATGTGTAAATGCTAGGATACTGTGGATGAGAATAAAAGTAGGACTTACTCGTCTTTTTATTGTAGGGGTGTACGCCCCGGTCAATATAGTTACGGGTATGTCACAACATGAGCAAGATGAAAGGCAGGAGTTTTGGGAGAGTTTAAGAGATATTTTGAGGAACTGCAATGATAATGAAAGATTGATCTTGTTAGGGGAATTCAATGGATGGGTGGGAGTAAGGCGAGATGGATTTGAAAGGGTGTTAGGTGCACTTGGTGATGAGAGTGTGAACGAAAATGGAAAACCACTGCTTGAGATTTGTTTGGAGTGGAGCCTTTGTGTGACAAATACCATGTTTGATCATAAAAGGATACATATGTATACGCGAGAGGCGAAAAATGTTAGAAGAAGTATGATTAATTTTGTGATAGTACATGAGCGATCGAGAAAGAATGTGTTGGATACAAGAATATATCGAGAGATCGGCATCCACACAGACCACTTCTTGGTGTTGAGCCGGATAAGTGGGCTCTTTAA
Source organism: Euclidia mi (assembly GCA_944739405.2). Taxonomy (NCBI): domain Eukaryota; kingdom Metazoa; phylum Arthropoda; class Insecta; order Lepidoptera; family Erebidae; genus Euclidia; species Euclidia mi. The sequence goes on from OX123184.2 coordinate 22,412,948, forward strand.
AGGATAGCGACACCGAGAGCGTAGTGAAAATAGGGTCGTGGAAAGAATAAAAGTAGGAAATCTACAAGAAAAAGATGTTAAAGATGAGTATAAACGAAGATTGATGCAAGATTTGAAAGGTTCGATGGCATAAATGATAACTAAGAATTATGGCAGTCCTTTAAAGAAGAGGTAGTATGTGTAATGTCTGAAGTATGTGGTGTCATCAAGAGAAGGAAAGTACGAGAGGTTAAGAATACATGGTGGGACAAGTATGTACTATCAGCAGTGTCAGTGAAGAAGGAAGCTTGGTTAGGCTGGTTGGCTGCCAGAGCAAATGAAAGAATGGGAAAAGCAACGAGTGTAGACATAGATGAAGCAAGAAAGGAGTTTGTTAGGTCAAAAAGAATAGTGAAAGAAATGGTTAAGAGGAAAAAAAGAGGAAAAGAAAGATGAGTTTGATAGCAGATTATGTGACGATTTCCAGAAGAACATTAAGTTTTTCCGGAAATCCGGTCGTGCAGTTCGAGAAAGAACTCAATCTTCAGAATACACATCCATCAGAGACGAGAATGGAAAAAGAGTAAATGGTGAATCGTGCGTGCTGAAGAGATGGAAAGAGTATTTTGAAGGTTTATTTGAAAGAACGGCGATAGAGACACCGATAGCTGAAATGAATGGTAATGATAGCAATGATGAAAGCGTTATTGGCGTCGATGAGATCGTGAAGGCACTAGGAAGTATGAAAGTAGGTAAGGCGGCAGGATATGATAGGATTACAGTCGAAATTCTGAAGGCTGGACGGGGCATCATAGTTGGTCAGTTGCAGAGGTTATATAACTTGTGCTGGAGCACCGGCCGAGTACCTAATGACTGGGCCACAACTGAAGTTGTGACTCTTTATAAAGGAAAAGGCTCGCAGTAAGACTGCAAAAACTATAGAGGCCTTATCAGCATTGTTGGCAAATTGTATGCAAAGGTATTTATTGAATGAGTTATGGAAGTAACCTACAAGAAAATATGGGATGTACAAGCAGGATCCCGAAAGGGTATGGGATGTAAGGATCAGGTTTTTCCCTTGCGAAGCATAGCCGAAAAGTTTTTAGCCAAAGGTCAAAAGGTCTATTGCGCATTCGTGGATTTGGAAAAGGCTTACTATAAAGTAGTGAGAAATGAAATGTGGTCGGTGCTGTCACTGAATGGGGTGGACAACAGCCTCATTCGAGTTCTGAAGTCCCTTTATGAGGATTCTAGAGCTTGTGTGAGGATAAACGGGGCATACACTGAATGGTTTACCATCGAGACAGGTGTTTGACAGGGATGTGTAGCGTCGCCGTGGCTGTTTGACCTCTTCATGGACAGTTGTTTGCAAGATCTAAAACATAGTGACTGCGGATTAAGGATGAATTGGTTATTTGTCAAATGCCTCCTTTATGCTGATGATCAGGTTATACTTGCGTCTTCAGTGGAGGAGTTGCAGGAGATGGTAACAATCATGCATGGTGCGTTAGAGAGGAAAGGTATGAAAGTGAATGTAAGTAAAACGAAAGTTATGGTTTTTGAAAAGGAGGAATGCGTTACGGCTTATAATGTTTTGATCGATGGACGACGAGTGGAGCAAGTGAATGAGTTTGTTTACTTAGGTACGTTGTTTACAAAAGATGGTAAGAATGAAGAAGATATTGAAAGAAGAGTTAATGCAGGTAATAGAGTGAATGGAACTCTGAAGGCGTTTATGAATAGCCAAAACGTGTACAAAAAGGCACGTTTGGCTGTGCATAGAGGGGGTAATAGTGCCTTCCCTTATGTACGGTAGTGAAAGTTGGTTATGGCAGAAGAGATTTGAAAGAAGATTAAATTCTGTAGAAATGAGAGCACTGAGAAGTATGTGTGGTGTATCTTTGACCGACAGAGTAAAGAATTGTGTGATAAGAGAGTGTTGTGGGGTGAAAGAAGATGTAGTGACAAGCATTGAGAAAGGCATGTTAAGATGGTTTGGGCACATGGAGAGGATGGATGACGACAGACTGACAAAGAAAATATATAAGGCAAGTGTGAGTGGGACAGGACAAAGGGGAAGACCTAGGTGGACGTTCTCTGACCAGATTGGAGTCATACTGAAAAAAGGACAAGTCAGAAGTACCCTTAACAGAAGAGCATGCATGAGAAACTTGATGGGAGTGTGTGAAGCAAAAGAGGTATGTCAGGATCGTTGCAAATGGCGTTCCGTAGTCTCTGCCTTTTTTTAATTTTTTGGATTGGAAAATCCTCATTGAGTCCCTCCGCCCTGGGGTAAGGGCGAAGGGGACGGTCAGACTCTTACTGACTAAAAACCAACCCATATTCCTCATGTACCCGTGTGTCGGAGGGTAGAGTAACGCTGAAGCATTCGTCGCTACCCCCATACGGGTATTGGCCCGCCAGATGGTCAGGCGGGCCCCGACCAAAACCCCCTTGGCGGCGGATGAAGGTGTTGGGCTCCGCCACCAAAACTCCTAGCGGCCGCAGAGGATAGGAAGAACGGCAACGCAACACCGCATCTCTTCTTCCTCTGCGGCCCCACCACGACTCAACCAATGGTGCGCCCCCATTTGGTCGCGGGAGATAGGGCGCGCGGCAGCGCAACACCGACACGCCTCTCCTCCCGCGACCGCACCCGACTGCGAGGGACAGACAGAACTGTCCCCCGCACCCGCACCTTGGGCCGCATCCTACGCAGACCTCACCCAAGCCCACGTGGAGTGTCCCCTCCCGGGATCCCGCTTAGCTTCACCGTGGGTGTACCTGAAACCCACGGTTACTGAGCCCCCCCAACACGACAATGTGGAGATCCCACGGGAGGGGTCCGTAGTCTCTGCCTACCCCTCCGGGTAACAGGCGTGAGTCTTTGTATGGAAGTATGTATGTATTGCAGCGTCGTTACTAATTGTTAAATTATTATTATTAGGTGACTTCCAATTGGTACTGAAGGGTTTTTTGAAATGAATTTGAATGTTAATTAGATATAATTTAATTAGATAAGAAATAAAATTGTTAATATCGCTTGCCCAGTAACTCAAAGTGCAAATTGCCGTCGCTCTGTCCCGGCTGGGTGACTAACCCGGTAAAAAAAGGGCCCGTAACTACTTTCAGAGATCTTTCAGATCTGTAAAAGTAGTGTTAGTTGATTAAAGGGCTAAGTACAGCAGCTTTGTCAGAGACCCCAAGTAATTTGTTAACAGGGCAGGCAGAAGTACTTGTTTGAGCATTGCATTTGGCTCATGGCATATGCTTAAAAGTATATATAGCGCGCTTTTTCTATTTAATTTATATGTGACCAACAATAGTTGGTCACATATAAATTAAATAAGGGTCAATAAATGTGTAATAACACATTTATTGACCCTGCAAAATAAATTTTAATTCCTTTATCTCTTTGCTCCACCATGACCACTGATTCCTCACGACACATCTTGATTAATTATGTCTTACTCGAAAAATCCTTATATAACTGTAAGAAAAACTAAGTTTATAAAATATTTATTAGACACTTAATCGTGGCTATTGATACCATGAAAGTAGGTATCAATAAAGCATGAATGGAAGTATAAATATGACTGAAATTTTAAAAAAATTGTTTCATATATTTTACTCTCGTTCTACTTAAGGTCGAATTCAAAAAGACCAATTGAATGAGATCGAACAAATTCCTGTTTCTACCGTTTGTTTTAAAATAATTAAGTTTAATAACAATCTTTCCACTGTCTTTCTACGTTGACATAGTGCTCGAAAACTAGTCGAAAACGCGTAAATTCAGTATTACGACAATTATAGCGACAGAGTTATATTCGCAAAATTAGGTACCAAAAACCGTCGCAATTTAGTACCAAAAACATAATCTAACACAAACATGTATATAATGTTTATTTCTAGAAACAAAAGTCTCTTAATGAACTTCAAACAAGTCATACAGTTTTAGTGTAGGTTTTAAGCCTCTCAGGTCGCAAGTTTTTAAGAAGGAACGAGTAAAACTTAGAGAGGTCTGTTGATATTAAATGTGATAGCGTGTGTTTTGTTAGGTTGAGTATTACCTCAACCTAACAAAACACACGCTATCCAAATATGGAATGATACTATGTCATCATAGGTACATTTAGTATACATCACAAAAGACATTTCAGTAGTTACAAGACTGGCGTCTAGGTACTGTGGTGGGTCTTTTGTGAAAATTTCAATCTACAATTTTAATATGGTAAGTTGAATGTATGATCCCGATTTTTGTATAGTAAATATTTAATAAGTAATTGAACAATATTTGTCATTTTTAGGGTTTATTCGAGACTTTTTGTGTCTAATAAAATGTTGGTCGTATACATGGTCATGAAAAACGCATCATCATCAGCCTGCCGTAGTCCACTGCTATATAGGCCTCTCCAATAGCACGCCACTGAGCCCGATTTTCGGCTCTTCGTGTCCAGCCACTGTCAGCCACTTTGCGTATATCGTCACTCCACCTAGCTGGAGTGCGTCCTACACTACGTTTGCCAAAGCGCGGTCTCCACTCTAGTGTGGTATACATGACAATGATGTTAACAGCTCTGCTAAAGTTTTTTTTATTTGTTCAAAGCAACCGTTAAAGCAATCTACCACCTAATTGTCTCGCGTAGAATTCATTATTATAGCCATATTTCTTAGAAGTGTACTAACGTTTTGCTTTCTACTTCGCTTGCCGCCTGATAGCCCCTCAGCTTGCTACTTTGCTTGCCGCTACGCACACCTCTCACATATCCGCTTAGTTCGACGCTTCGCTTGTCCTTCCGCTACTCGTAATAAGCTACACCGCCGTCTTTCTAAAGCCACAGTCTTAAGATATTCGTGGAAAAGTTCCACTAACTACATCTCTGTGACTTATGTTCGTTCTTGATTCATTTAATTTTCATTTACAGGTCCGTAGGTGTTTCAGAGGCTGCGGTGATATAACAAAAGGAAAATGATATTAAAAACGCTGTCTTTGTTCGTTCTGTTATTTTGTGAGAAAAACGTCGACACGATAGATGCTAATTATGTCATGTCCTCAAGCCTGGTACAATAATAAATTGATAACAAGGTATTGCAAAAACAGCAGCAGCAATCGTTTTAGAGGATATTCGCTCCACGGTCTACGAGCCATTAACACTAAAATGAGTTATTTGGCTGAAACGCATGTTAGAGTGGACTTTGCGGCTCTCGTACGCTGAAACTATTGACTTTACAAAATAAGGTTATTACTACATAAACGTAGGAAATTTTCTCTAGTTTAATTTATTACTTACTATTTTTCATCGTAAAATGAGTTGGAACGGACTTTTCTCAGAAAACTGTATTAGAGCACCATTTTTCCAATATGGCGGCGAGAGCGGCAAGGATACGAGGTAGCAAAGTAAAAATTCAAAAAGAGCACGTTGAAATCTATAAAATTACCAATCATTTATAAAATCCAACTCAAAACTCCCGGCAAACTTTCCATGTAAAACTACCAAATGACTGGATTATTACTAGTCCAACCAATTTGACTGCATATTATTTAGCAGGTTATATCAGGTTATACTTGCGTCTTCAGCGGAGGAGTTGCAGGAGATGGTAACAATCATGCATGGTGCGTTAGAGAGGAAAGGAATGAAAGTGAATGTAAGTAAAACGAAAGTTATGGTTTTTGAAAAGGAAGAATGCGTTACGGCTTGTATTGTTGTGATCGATGGACAGCGAGTGGAGCAAGTGAATGAGTTTGTATATTTAGGTACGCTGTTTACAAGAGATGGTAAGAATGTAGAAGATATTGAAAGGAGAGTTAATGCAGGTAATAGAGTGAATGGAGCTCTGAAGGCGTTTATGAATAGCCAAAACGTGTCCAAAAAGGTACGTTTGGCTGTGCATAGAGGGGTGTTAGTACCTACTCTTATGTATAGTTGTGATAGTTGGGTATGGCAGAAGAGTCATGAAAGTAGAATAAATGCTGTAGAAATGAGAGCATTGAGAAGTATGTATGGTGTTTCTTTGACTGACAGAGTAAAGAATTGTGTGATAAGAGATTGTTGTGGGGTAAAAGAAGATGTAGTGACAAGCATCGAGAAAGGTATGTTACGATGGTTTGGGCACGTAGGGAGGATGGATGACGAAAGACTGACCAAGCAGATATATAAGGCAAGTGTGGAAGGGACAGGACGAAGGGGAAGACCTAGGCGGACGTTCTCTGACCAGATTGGAGACATTCTAAAAACAGGACAGGTTAGAAGCACCCTGAACAGAAGAGCATGCATGAGGAATCTGATGGAAGTGAATGAAGCAAGAGTGATATATCAGGATCGCTGCAAAAGGCGATGGATTAACGGCCTTAAAGTCCTCTGTCCTTTTATCAATACGCACAGAACTCGGGAAAGTCAGTGATGTGGGCTGTGGATTCAAACTCGATACACTCTGCATGGCAGTCTGATCGCCACTAGCCTATCTCTTCATTAAACAAGTAAATTATTATTATGCAAAAAGAAACAGAATAAATAGCTACATGCTTAAGAAAATTCAAATTAAAAAAAATGTTTGGCAAGGACCGATACCCAATTTCGATCTGTATCCATGTTTCGCATTACACAGTAACTACAATAACAATCCAGAATGAATTTACTTCTGAAAATTAGCTGCTCGCTCAAACATTTCGTATACAAGTACCACGAATCAGTCACGTGAATTGAAACCGAGACGAGATCAAGTAAACTTCCACTCAAGCGTAAATAATAAATGAGTTATATTTATGTCGACCAATGTTACCATTAACTCCTTAAGAGCGTTCTGTAAAGCGCTTGTTAATGTTCTAATAACTGGCACGTATCCAAATCTAAAGCAAAAACCCTAGCCACAGGCCTATAAAATACGTCTACAATTCCACTGTATAATTATAGTACATTAATGAAGTCCGAGACAATGGCATCCCACTAACGAGCTATAAACATTAGACATTACGCGACAAACGGGCCGAGCCAAACGACTGTAAATTTTACAATAATTTGTATTAATTTCCTATAATTTTGTCTTCTTGAGTGCTAAATGCGGCCCCGTGGGTACATTTTCGGCTTTCAGATTCCTAAATTAAGAAATTATCTTTGAAAAGTAGGTTAACATCAAACGTTTGGTAATGCAACGTGCTATACAAAGTTTTTGTCCGATGTCTGATTAAATTCAAAAATAAAGTTATTCAATGATTTGAAATTTGTAAGACGATTTTTGACTCAGTTTAAAGCCACTGGTTTTCATTCGAATAACAATGGTATATTAATTGAACTATTTCTAAGATAATTGACAACATTGCAAAAATGTTTCATTAATTCGCCATTCGTATTGACAAGGTTCTTTACATTACTAATTTAAGATTTTTGGTCTTTTGAGAGAGATTCGTAATTTCATAGTTAATTAGCTGGCCAGAAGACGGTTTGGTATAGCGTTATACTAGCTGTAAAAAAAGGCGAAATGGAAGAAGATTTTGGCTGATCAAATTCCTACAACTTTCGATACCGACATTTATATCTGCCCACGTTGCTCAAAATCGATCGTAACAATGGAATGTACCACAGCAGGATATAACATTCTAAATAGAAGACGCTTTCAGCGGAAATGAGGAAACGACAATGAATGCAGTGTTTGCCTACATATTAGCCTTTTTTACGTGTGGTGGAAACCTCACTTTGTTGGGCCCCAAGACCGGAATTATGGGGCTCGGCAAAGGGGGTCTGTGTGACTACCCGACGAGAAGCATCGAGAGTACTCACTAAAACCAACACGATATTCCTCTATCCGATTGCATTGAAAGGCGGGGCCACGGGCAATGCATTGACATTACTTTCGCGGCCCCGCTTGATCCTACATAAATGCCTAACAAACTGAGAATTCCACACTACAACCACAAGTCACACTCTAAATGTGTCAACGAACATAAGTATCTACTTTTATTTTTATACTGACATTTTCTTCAAGTCAAACCCTAAATGTGCCAACCAACAAGTCTCTACTTTGTTTTTAACACTGACATTTTCTTACTTAATATAATTTATTAAAACGAAAAGTAATAGCGCTCTCCTTTGTCTTTGACCTGATCCTCTTACTATAACGGTAACATATACACCACTGCTTTACCAAAAATCTTACAATCGTTTTTTTGTGAAAATGTCGTATTACGTCTCGCTTGATTTGTTGGTATTAGAATTCTTCCTACAGCCTATTTTTGGTTTTATTCGACTATTTTGCGCAGTTACGGAGCTAAGAGGGCAATATATTTGCTTTTATTTCTCGACTATTGATGTTTTCTATATTAAAAGTAGATTGAATTTTGTATAAAGTAGCCGTGCAATATTTAAGGTTTACCCTTTATTGTTATAGCTTCACATGTTTTATGATTATTGTTGGAAATTTCATGATTTAAAATTAGTATTGAAACGTTTAAAATGTTTTAAATGCGTCTTTAATGTAAGTTTAAAATTTAGAACTACGATAAAGCTTAATTTATGTATTTACCGGTACTATCCGACAATCATTAACTATAAAGTTTCAAAATCGTGACCCACGGGTCTATATGGATTTTTGGAGTTTCTTGATCTATAATCACTCTGAATTTTGACAAAATATTCATTTATTTGTAATTTGAAAAATGAAAACGTTATTTAAAATGACGTAATTGAATTATGTAAGTATTCATACTTAAGGCTAATATCAGCAAGTGTATGTATGTATAATGTGTGATAAATAACGTCGTTAATTCACGAGTGATTAATTATGTAATAGTGTATTTAAGCCTATATCTATTTGGGCATAAAACATTGTATACCACCAACTGGTTGGTTATTTCCCTTTATTATAATTATTTGAATGCGCCAATAATTGGATAAGTGCCAATCGCTGGCTTGGTTACCCAACAATGAAACCATAGAGATTATTTATTTCTTATTGAAGTTTTGTTGATATTTTCCGTATCAAATATTGTACAAGAAATTAAAATGTGTGTAGTGTGTGAATATGATATGCGATAATAATTTCGTACATTTGTTAAAATATCTGCATCTATTTCAATAAAATATCTTCCATACTATTACTTTACAGAACTATACCACGTCTGGTGCCATATTCTATGGATGGTCGTACAAATATACAGTAAATTTCTTATACTATACTATAGACAGAAATTGGGAGACTTTGTTGAGAACGTCACAGTTTTGAAGATATTAAATAGTCATTTTTAACATCTATGCTGAATTACTTGAATCTTTAATTGCTATTTAGGCGTTACTTATGAACACAATACCATGTTCGTGAAGGACACTTAAACGGCAAAGAAGCCTTAATTTAACCATCTAGTAGCCAATTTGTAAATCAAAAATATTATTAACATTTCAGTAAATTCATCACAATGACACCATAACACTTTAGTGGTAATTTAGACAGTGTAATAAGTTTAAAATTCTGCATCAGTTAAAGAGCCTTGTTAACTTTATATTCCAAACCTAATAAGAATATTGTGTGTGCTGATTTTATTATTTATGAATTTTTACGTGGATGGATAATACGTTTGCAAAACGAATTTATTCTAATCATGACGAGATTTCCTAACCAACGTCAAAACGGTGTCACAACTATACAAACAACTACCCGATGTCCTGTACCGACAAGACACTAAGTTTTATGCCTTGAGACGGAAATATTTAAGATTTTGTGAACCCTTTTTCAGACCTTACGTCTCTTATCCTATGAGGGACACAGGGAATATTATGTACATAGTGCTTTTTTTCGACCTTTGTATACATAAAACATTTTATTACAAATACGTGAAGGATAGGTTGTGATTGCTGTGTCACTTAGGATTGGGGATCAGCTTAGGTCTAATCCTACAGTGAGCCCGTGGACAATATGAAATAGGTTTTGCTGGTCGGAGCAAAACTTAATACAAAGTGATTGATTACAAAAATGTTTGGATTTTTCCATAAAACTAATGAAAGTCCTCGCTTCTCTTGGTCTTGCCGCTCGCGCCCTCCAAATCGAGTGAGGCTGCCTCATGCACTATCGCAGCTCACGCTTATGTACGAAAATCCACGTGACAGTAGGTCTCACATCTTGTGTGCTATTTTGCTTGCGTTTTATTGTTCCTTCAACTAGAGTCAGGAATATTTTATTTTATTCTTATAAGAAAACTAACAGCTAACAGAATATTACATAATACAATATTAGCAGAAGGCCAATTACAAGTTTTCACACATGACCAGTATAATATTGCAACATGCACGTACACAGTGATATTATAATATACAAATATTAAGTTCATAAGATGCACTAAACTATTATTTATCACCTAAAAAACATACAAAAAGAGAACAAAATAAAAAGAGATAGCAACTAAGTTTCAAAGAAATTTATGTTTGTAGATTTTTTAAATGGGCAATGCTAGATGCAAACAGGTCAAGGTCAATTCTCTGACACTCCACGTACTCGCACTCAACGTACGGCATATAGTCGTATTTACTGTACGAATCCTCAGGTCTCACTGAGAACTAAATATATACAGTATAAGTAGCCGCGCGACCAACTTTTATTACATCGATAGTATTTAATTATTGCGTTGCGTTGTCTTTGTAATTTTCTCGGTATCTTTTAGGTCTCATCATGTTTGTGTCTTCCCCGTTGTTGGATAAATGACGTCATCTGTATGAAACTAACGGTATATCCTTCCATTCAATGTAGTGTGTAAAGACAGTTTTCAACACAGGAACATCGCTTTGAAATTGCTAATAAGCAATGCTAATTACTTTCGAAACGTTAAAGAAATTCTCATCGCGCGATCGCTTGTCGCCGTAGCTACTGTATTACGGTCACTTCCAATAGCCATCATTTATAATTAATCCAATTCAAAATGTCTCCATTCAAGTTATTATAAATGATAGGCATTCAAAATATAAATCAAATCTTGACATTTTGCCCAAATAAATTATTTTCAATGTACAGCTTTTAGGTCAGATGGATTATAATTTACAGCCGTGAGATAACTGCTGCTTAATTCTGTTCCAGCTCTAAATATGTTATAAACTATTTGGAATAACAAGCAGGTAAGCATTATTAGGTTATTAGTTTTATCATTAGGTAATTGAAGTTTGACAAATCTTCAATATACATACAATTCTTCCATTATTGAATGACTAACAGACAACGCATAGCCAAAATCATTATACATACAATTTGACATGTATGTTCTTTGGGTTCCGTACGTGGGTGCACTAAGAAGGGATTTCCCGAAATTCCTACGCGATTGAAAATGTATGGATTCGTTGTCTTGGAAAACATGAAGTGTTGGACGCCCTTCGCTTCTAGATTTACCGATGAATTAATAAGGGTAGCTGATAGTGACTGGGTAGCGAAAATGGGAGGGCAGGTCTTGTGGCGGGCCCCGCAGGTGTATGGGTGCCCATGACCTCATGGCCACCTAAAACCGTCGGAGTACCTTCAATCCGACGATTTTTAAGTATGTTTTCTGTGAAGAAAAGTATTCTGAATCTTCTTTTTCATTTTTATACTCACAATGAAAAATGATGACGTAAATATTTATTGACTGCAAGAAGTTATTTATTTAATTTTGATCAGGAGTAAAACTTGCGAAAATCAAAACATATTTATTAGCTAAGACTAAGAAGTAAGCAGTGCGAACTCTTCATAAAACTTGAAGACTGCAAGGCGACACTGTCTCGTATTGAGATCTTATCACTTCGAATTGAATTTCCGCGCAATATAAGCATTTGCATGACCAACAAATAAGTATTTGCTCTTGTTCCGAGTTCTAGTACTAACAACTGTATATATTTGTAACTGGATCTAGCTGTGTAACTTCATTTTCTGAAAAGGATTATTACTTAAGGAATAAAAGTGATTTATTTTTGATTTTGAGATACGTTTATTTCGCAAATTATTTTTTATATATAAACGAACAGACCAATCTGATTTTAACTTTGAAATAATGTTAAGATATAATTGCTGTTCGTTATTCTTGCTAAGACTCAAGAACGTCTGGACCACAGATGCTTGGAACAGTTGTTATAATATCTAAGACTTATTGTGTCCTCCTCATCAAAACGTTTGTACGATCAAAGAAATATGTAAAATCAAACGGCTCACAAAGTTAAGTCGCTGTAGGCATTCCGTTAGAATGTACGAACAATCTTAGAAATCTACAAATTCTCAAGTCGAGCAAAATTCACTGCTCGGTTAGTCAATGGCCTTATCGAGTAGTGAAGATTGCTTTCCCAATCCCTCCCATTCACCTCTTAGTATTTCTTAAGACAAAATAAATGTAATCAACAGCTCAACACCATTTCATAGATACATAATATTTTAAACGCGCATTAAATTTTAAATGACCACTTGCCAAAACGTGAACAGAAATATCGTGAGGAAATCTGCATGACTGAGAGCTTCTCATAATATATTAGTAGTCCACACGAAACCAGCCACCTTATTGGCTGTGAAAGGATCCTTCATGAGAAGGATAAGTCTTCACACTATGAAGTGAGGAGAAGCCGTGCTCAGCAGAAGAGTAGATTATATAAATGTATTTATGAGGGATCGTTTGTTCCCACAGCTGCCTAAGTCATATATGACATCATATTTGAGTTTTAATATTATAATTTTTTGTAAGTATAACATTATGTCAAAAAGAAGTACCTAAATATCACGTAAGGATTCAGCTGAAAACCACCAGAGCCTAGTGGCCTGGCAGGTACTTATTATCTTTTGTATTGTGTTTAATTCTAATTTATTTAAAGCTTCATTTTATACGGTGTCTTGCTTGTGGCAGTAAAAGACCTTTTATATGTAATCAGAAATGAAGAGTAATTTTCCAAAGATAAAGCTAGAAAATGGTTACTCGAAAAATATTTAATGTTTGTTAACTTAAACAGATTGACCTAGATACAGGAACATTGTGTTCGGGCATTTTGCGTTTCAGTTGAAACTGCGACTATTAAAGTAAGATCCTACTTAGATTTCGTATTAAGGACATAAGTTTGAATGCTAACTGTAGTAAAATTATTATCTTGTGGAATTCGTTGTATCCTTTTTTTAAAAGCACTTGGGGCTTATAAAAAAACTAGCTGACCCGGCGAACTCCGTATCGCCCTTTTAAGGTCCTTTTTCTCATTCCTTTTTTTCCATCCATCCATCCATCCATCAGGGTTTAAGAAATAGACCAAAAATAAAAAGTAAGTATATATTTAGGTTGGACCACCCTTACGACTTAGGGGTTTGAAAAATAGATTACGACCAACACTCAGATCTAAAAAAATAAAATATATACATATAAAATTTCATTCCAATCGCTCCAGCCGTTTCAAAGGACTATTGTGACTAACACTGTGAAACGATTTTTTTTATCCAGGTTGCACCTGTCGTGGACAACTGATCTAGTGATGTGATTCAACTACTAATACGGCTATTAAAAATAGGGGTTAGTGTTAAAAGGGGGAAATTAAGGGTTGTTTGTATTATTGATACCACATCATAAAGAAATGGAAATAAAAATTATGCCGAAAAAACAATAAACAATGTTTGGGTTTGACCACCCTTATGACTAACGACAATTTTCAATATTCAATTCCTACATGGATTTCGAGATTCGAGATTCGTGTTTGACATATTTTGTATGGAGCTTATGTCAAAAACGAATCAAAATCCTACAGATCTATCTTTAGATCGAATATTGAATTCGGTGGTTAAATTAAACAGATTACGACCGATTTTCAGATCTACCAAATATAATATAAAATTTCATTACTAATCGGTACAACGGTTCCGGAGGAGTATGTATCACTAACACTGAAATTGCTGAATTGTTTCAGTAACGCCGTGAAATGATTTTTTGACTCCAGTATGCGTCTGGTGCGTATGACTGATCTACTAATATGATTGACTTACTCAGATGGCTATTAAAATTGGCGTTGGTGTTAAGACGGTGAAAATTAAGAGTTGTTTGAATTTTCAATGCTATATCATAAAGAAAGAGAAACAAATAAAGTGTCGAAAAAATAAATTAATTAAAATGCGTGTACTCATGTACGCGCGTGAGATGTTATACTTCTTTGGCATCATTAAAAATATTCACGTTTTATTTTTATCAAAAACAATTCATTCCATTTGTTCATTTATTTTATAAATATTTATTATTTAATCAATTTCATACTTAATAATAAATATTAAAATTTATATTTCAATTTGATGTTGGTTTTTAATTTTTATCACATTTTTTTATTAAATTTATCTCTTTATTTTGTAGATATTAAATAACCAATAATAAATATTTGACATTAATAGTTTAATAATACTAAGTGGTTCGGCGCGACACGGATGATTCTAGACTGTCTCGCGCGTCGATGAACTCGGCGACGAATCAGCGATAGGCGTGCCTTTTGGGAGAAAGGGAGGGAATAAAAAGGATCGCTCGTATTGGACAAGCAAGCAAGGAACGATTGACGTTGATGTAATTAATTATCAAAAGAAAGGTAGATGGCGCTACCACTAAGTATTAATAATACAACACTATTTTTTAATTAGTACAAAAACTTTAACGACAGATCAGCGAAGATATTATTATCATATATGTGACGTAAGAATTTGATAATATCTATAAAGAGCAAAGTTATTATCATTTGTTTATTGTAGAAAATCTCACCAAAATTATAGTCATAATTTACAATCCAATCACTAATTCATTGATAATATTCCATCCTGCTCATTCACATTCTCTCTGTCGCACTTATGTTGTAGGTAGCCTTAGACAATTAAATGAAGCAAAATAATAAGTGTAGGTAGCTACTTTTTCATTTTCTTAATTCTATCCTCTCCTTCATACTTCATCCGTGCTTAGGACCGGCAAAATTTACCGTTTTACAAGTTATTTAATACGGAGGTATGTAATTAGAAAGCAAACAAATATCAAAATAAAATAAGGTATTCTGGACTAAAAGAAAATAGTAATTTTGGCGTATTTATGAAATTAGAATCAGCTGCTATTTACAAATTTCATCATCATAATGTCAGCCTAGAGACGTCCACTGCTGGACATAGGGCTCCCCCAAGGTTCTCCACACAGACCGATTTTGAGCCGCCCGCTTCAAATTATTATTTACGTAGGTAGGTAATTTTTACTTACAAGTATTTCAATTATCCTTCGAAATTTCCACCACTATTGTCAATACAGAATGGCACGTTTTATTAAATTGTTTTTTAACGAGAGAAGTACGCTTCTGTCTTTAAACTTCGTCAAAAGCGTCGAATTTGCGCTGTTTTAATTGTTCGACACTAACCAGCTCACTTTTGTACACTCACAAAAAGAAGTCCATGGCCGTGAGGTCAGGTGAGCATGAAAGCCAAGCTACAGGGCCGCCTCGACCGATCCACTGGCTTACAAACTCTTCCGTGTATAAACGCACAACTGCACTCGCGTTTTATCCACTCAAAAAGTACGCACGAAGCATAGCTACATACTCCCGTGATGTGAACTGATAATCCATCGATAAAACGATGCGCTCACTACCGGTTACTGCACTGTTTGTCGCATCTGGGCGCGGCGCGGGCGCAGAGGGACGGGAAGAATTTATCAATGGAATAGTTCACTACTACTACTAATTTACTACTCATAGTTTTAGTTATGCATTTACCAATTATTACGTATTTTTGTGAACAGTTTTGAGACAGTTTTGGGACTTAGTGTTTTTATTTTTTACCTACACAAATATGATCAGTTAAAGATACTTAGAGCCCTGTAATTTTTTTTTGTACTAATTAAAAAATAGTGGTGTATTAAATAACCTCAATTATATTGGAGCACTTAGCAAATTTATAATTCGCGAATGTAGAATCTAAAGACTTCTCCCGTGAGAATTTTGTGTCACACATGCGCACGCATCGTAAATTTTCACACTCATATTTTTTTCATAACGCGCAAGTATAACTTCAAAAAAGTTGACACAGTAAGTAAAACGATGTCAAATGATAATTGGACCAATTATATTATTATGTGATAGATATTAACTTTACTAAAAATGTCCGGCCCGCCATCTTGGATCCCCAAATAAATGTAATTTTTGTTATCAGAATGCATGATAACCCCGAAAATTATACCCATATTAATTTAATTAAAAATATCCCGTCCGCCCTCTTGGATTCCCAAATAGATGTCATTTTCGTGACCAGAATCCATGAAAACCCCGAAAATGATACCCATATTAATTTTATTGAAAATATCCCGTCCGTCATCTTGGATTCCCAAATAGATGTCATTTTCGTGATCAGAATGCATGAAAGCCCCGAAAATGATACCCATATTAATTTTATTAAAAATGTCCCGTTTGCCATCTTGTGAATGTAGATACTAAAACTTCTCCCGTGCGAATTTTGTGTTGTATCACACATGCGCGCGCATCATAAAATGTGACTCTCATAATTTTTTCTTCTTCAAACATATATGTTTGAGTTGGCCCGTCCTTATTACTTAGGGTTTTAAAAAACTAAATTGTGGCCGATTCTCAGACGTTCAGCCGTTTCGGAGGAGAATTGTAACTACCATTGAGAAACGATTTTTTTGACTCCGGTATGCGCGTGGCGTGGACAACAGAATTGATCTAATGATATGAATAAATTACTAATATGGCTATTAAAAATAGGGGTTGATGCTAAAATGCTCAAAATTAATAGTTGTATGTGTTTTTAATGCCACATAATAATAAAAAAAAAAACAAAAAATAAAAAATATTTTTTTAAGTTGGCTACCCTTATAACTTGGGCGTTTGAAAAATAGATTACGACCGATTCTCAGGCCTACCAAGTGTACGTACAAAATTTCATACAAATCGTTCCAGCCGTTTCGGAGGAGTATTTTAACTAACACTGTGACACGAGAATTTCATATATATAGATAAGGACTTACTATAGTTCAAATTTTAGACTTAGCCTTATCGGTATGTACTTATTAAAATACATAATTGAATGCTTAAGTTGAGTGAAATCGGATATTTCCTTATCGGATATTATAAAATCCCAAGTCCATTTTGTATTTAGAAAATTGTAATTAGTACCAAACTTTGATATTTAGTTAGTCTATTCTTGTTTCAAGGCAATTTTGAGAGTTTTACGTTCATTTTCTACGTCTCTTGCGACAGGAGGTTGTTTTGACTGTTCCCAACTGATGTTCGGGACCTTTCCGCTGAAAACGCCACGGCGTCCGTCGACGTAGCAGCAGAGCAACGCAAATCGCGGTACTTTAGCGGCATATGCCATCCTACTTGCAAACTAGGAAAGTGTATGCTAACATGATACAGAGCAACAGAGGAATCAATGTTTTTCTTTTATCGTTATAGACAACAGACATCTTTTCTTTTTTTTTTGCCGCAGCAGACAGTGCTTTTATTTTATTTTATTTTTAAACTTCCTGCAATACAATTTGCACAAGGCGGACTTAATGCCAGAGATGATAGTGGCAGGTGTGTTTTAGAGAATAAAAGCAAGAGAACTAAATATAATAATAGATTATACAAGGTAATACATATTTGCGAATGCCTATACATACATGTGTCCATGTGGTGACGGATTAAGAATACGGAATGTCACCTCCCCATGTCATCCCATGGGTGTCGTAAGAGCCGACGGAGGGAGCATATTATGCAGAGAACAGCACTGTAAGAGAAGGAAAACTTGATACAAACCCTATACCAACCCGTTTGGCCAGCGTGGTATAGAAGGCCAATTCCTCCTTTCAAATGAGGGGCCTAGTCATCGCTGCTAATACGACGAGAAGTTTCCAATTGTCCACAATATAACTGACGAACCTTGAACTTGAACGTGTCACGTGTATTGGCCATCTTAATTTCAGGAGGGAGAATATTCCAAAGTAGGATAGATTGGATGTAAAAAGAAGAATGAAGTAGATTAGAAGTGTGGGATGGACAAAGAAGTAGAATGTTATCAGATGATCGTAAGTTCTTAACATGGTTGAAGCAAAGGTATGAAAACAAGGCATTAGATAAGACGGGGCATTAGAGGAGTGGAGAAGCGAGTATAATGTAGTCAACGTATGCAAATTTCGTCGCTGACGAATTGGTAACCATTTCAATTCACTACGGAATTTCGAGACATGATCGAACTTACGAAGATTGAAAACGAACCGAATGCAATAATTGAGAAGTCGGTCAAGTTTATTGAGCAGGTCGGCATTCAGGTCGAGATAACACACATCACCATAGTCAATTACGGGGAAGATTAAAATTTGCTTTAGTTTTTGAAGGAAGAAAGTTTTTCAGGCGATAAAGAGAGCAAAGAGTCCCGAAAACTTTCTGGCTAACTGCTGCAATTTGAGTCCACCAGTCAAGGGTAGCATCTATGTGCAAACCAAGATTTTTTACAGTAGTGGTAAATGGTATTACACATCCATTGAAGATGACAGGTGACAGACTCGTGTAGTCAACTCTAGCAATCATTCGCGAGCTTCCTACAATGATAGCTTGGCATTTGGATGTATTCACGCTAAGACCGAATCGATCAGACCACATCTTTATTGCATGTAAGTCCTGGTTAACTTTCTCGATTGCATCTGACAGCTTGTCTACCCGTGCGTGAGAGTAAAGCTGCAAGTCATCTGCATACAGGTGACACGCACACTGAAGTTCACTAGTAATGAGATTTTTTTTATTTTTATTTATTTATTTATAGACTCACGCCTGTATCCCCGAAGGGCAGAGGCAGAGGTGTTATATTACACCTCTGCCTCGGATTCTAACGTTTACTATTTGATACAAAGGGACATTGTTGAACACTGAAACTTAACGAATGAGTCCCAAAGAGACTTTCAAGAATAGCTTTTAATTTGATTTAATCAATATTAAAGAGATATTCGAACGCACATACCTTTGTTGTAGTTTTCATATTGTACTTTAGTACAGATAATAATATAATAAATAAATAACAGCGCAGTCCGTCGGTTCCAATGTGAAACATTCCAAAGTCCACAAGTACTTACAAATAAAAAATTAAGTAAAAAAACATTTTCCAGTGGACTAAATTGTAAATCAAAACCATTATCAAGTCACCTTGAACACACACAAAAAATTTCATCAAGATCGGTCCAATCGTTTAGGAGGAGTTCAGTGACATACACACGCACACAAGAAATATATTATATTATATATTATTATTATTAGTTACAAGATAGTTGAGGCGTCACAGTCACGCGTATAATCTGTTTGTCTGTCATGGTTATCCTGTAACGTAAGTTACTAAAATAGAGTATAAGTGTATCAAACCTATTATTTGTGCAACCGAATATTTCTTTTTTGTGCTCTTTAATATCATCTATAGTTGAAGTATTGGGTATAGATACGAGTTGATACATGGTTTGATATCGATTTTTTACTCTCTATGTAAAAGTACTATTAGCTTCACGTAAACCTTCAAAGGAAAATTCCTTAGTCACCTGTCTTACGATAACCACATAATGAATTGGGTAGTTATCTATAATCATCATTTAAAGTGAAACTATCTTAGACCAAAATTATAACGTGGCTAAAATACCTATATGTTAGCAAAGCGAATTTACGTGACGAAGCCAAATTATCAATACATTTATATGAATTTTATGTGCTAGAATTACGTAGAAAACCGGATTTACGAAATAAACCCCATAAAATATTGTAATGCTCCGGATTCAGTAGTATCAAAGGTCAACATACATACATACATACATAGACTCACGCCTGTTTCCCGGAGGGGTAGGCAGAGACTACGGAACGCCATTTGCAACGATCCTTACATACTTCACTTGCTTCACTCACTCCCATCAAGTTTCTCATGCATGCTCTTCTGTTAAGGGTACTTCTGACTTGTCCTTTTTTCAGGATGTCTCCAATCTGGTCAGAGAACGTCCGCCTAGGTCTTCCCCTTTGTCCTGTTCCATTCACACTTGCCTTATATATCTTCTTTGTCAGTCCATCGTCATCCATCCTCTCCATGTGCCCAAACCATCTTAACATGCCTTTCTCAATGCTTGTCACTACATCTTCTTTTACCCCACACCACTCTCGTATCACACAATTCTTTACTCTGTCGGTCAAAGACACACCACACATACTTCTCAGTGCTCTCATTTCTATAGCATTTATTTTACTTTCAAATCTCTTCTGCCATACCCAACTTTCACTACCATACATAAGGGTAGGCACTAACACGCCTCTATGTACAGCCAAACGTGCCTTTTTGGACACGTTTTGACTGTTCATAAACGCTTTCAGAGCTCCATTCACACTATTACCTGCATTAACTCTCCTTTCAATATCTTCTTCATTCTTACCATCTCTTGTAAACAACGTACCTAAGTAAACAAACTCATTCACTTGTTCCACTCGCTGTCCATCGATCAAAACATTACAAGCCGTAACGCATTCCTCCTTTTCAAAAACCATAACTTTCGTTTTACTAACATTCACTTTCATTCCTTTCCTCTCAAACGCACCATGCATGATTGCTACCATCTCCTGCAACTCCTCCGCTGAAGATGCAAGTATTACCTGATCATCAGCATGAAGGAGGCATTTGACGAGTAACCCATTCATCCTTAATCCGCAGTCACACTGTTTTAAATCTTGCAAACAACTGTCCATGAAGAGGTTAAACAGCCACGGCGACGCTACACATCCCTGTCTAACACCTTTCTCGATGGTAAACCAGTCAGTGTATGCCCCGTTTATCAAAGGTCAACTCCTTAATATTTTCTTTAACATTACATACATAATTATGTAAATAAATTGGCCCAGATAAAAGAAAATTTAGATTGAATTTAGAAAGTATACATATATTCGTTTTTACTTAATATCATGACCTTTTATGTACTACTATATTTATAGTAATAGCATTTGCGCCGAGATTGACTGAAAAATAGCTTTTATTACAATGTTTTAGTCAAAGAACTACAATAGCTAAAGAGCTACCAAAGGGTAAGCATATTGCCTGTGTAGTGTGTCTATAACGAATAGACAATTACTGTAGAAAAGATATTGTCATACAATCAGTATATTGGTTTTGTAATTTAAATTCTAATATCTCATCATATAATTCTCCCAGGAGCTTAATAAAACCATTCAGCTTATTGGGCGCACTTAACAATGTTGTGTAAAACATATTTTAAAGGTGATTGTAAAGATATTCGTTTCTAAAGTGTTCGTCATCAAACCTTTTCAGATACTTCACCCATGGCATCGCCCGCGTGTACTATAGGTATGTGAATACCGTACAAGAATCCGTTAGTTGGTTTTAGACTTTATCGCGATCATACATACAGATAAGGCCTAAAGACATATTTATTTCTGCGTTTTGCTTGTTTAAAACACTTATACTAGTCAAAACCCTATTCCAGATGATGCCGGCTTTTCTTAGCTAAACTACTTCTTAAGAAGAAAAACCGAAACAAACTCAGAGTCCTGGTTTTTTTTTGTCACTTCAAGGAAAAGAGACTGGGTCAAAATAGGCAATAAAAAGAGAAAGGCGTGTCTAGAATGTTGTGAAACTTATGATTACAAACTTTTAGTACACCTGCATCTGGTGGTAGGTATGTGTAGGTCAAGTTTTGCAAGCTAAATTAGAACCACTTCCTTTCATCCGAAGGAGTTGAAATTCCGTCTGCAAATTCACTTTCGATGACAATGCTCTTTTATTATAATCAAGTTAGATTCAACATTCTGGATTGGAGACAGATCTGGGTTAACGGTTTAAACTTTAAGCACTCATATAATTATTAAATGTGTTGAGTAATTATCGTATTATAAAAACAGGAATCAACGTAATCGGGCCTTTAGGTACTTACATCAAGTGAGAAGTTTGAAGTTTACAGGTTGCAAAAGCATAAAATAATTTTTATGCTTTTGATAATATTTATATCTTACTAATATAAAGATACAATAAACGTCGTACGTGCCTGAACCAAAACTAGTCATCTGTGCCATACCGATATAATCCAGACGCATCGAAACCCAAAAAAGTGGCACTAATGGCCGTCATTTCATCAAGGCCTGGGAGACCAAATACAATAGGTTCCTATTACAGCCAATGGAGCCTAAACCTTTTGTCTACCGAACCGAATTTTATTCTCAAAACATCAAAGTCCAGACTCTTTGTTGTGTATATTGAAGAGTACTTCTCTCGGAAATATTTTACATATAAAAGGCTTAAGCTGTAGGAATATTAGGTTGTATTCGTTCAGTGTACATGTTTTCCTTATAGGTTTGAGGCATTGTTTGTTCGACCTCAGTCTATTGGGTCGGAGTTTATAGGTACTCGTACGATTGATTGATTTGGTTCCGTGGTTTCTGACTGGGAATCCTTTTGGGCATCATTTACGGAGATCAGTTCGAAAAGCAACTGACGTGTCTTTAGTAGCAAAGTCTGTACTTAGTGGATAGGAATATCTGCATTGCAGTGAAGTTGCAGTATGTAGTGTGCATATAATTTTGAGACCAATTGATATAAAATGGCGACCGCATGATTTGACTGCACGGTTGGCGTAGTGGTTTAAGCGGCCGCCTCGCCGCTTGACACTGCGCGCAGTGTTGTGGGTTCGATCCCCACACGAGACAACACTTTGTGTGATTCATAAATTGTTGTTTCGAGTCTGGGTGTACATTGTGTCCGTTACTTGTATGTTTGTAAAGTCCCCCGCGGCACAGGATTTAGTCCTAATGTGGGAGTTGTCTTAAAAAAATAAATAAAAAAAAAAAAAAAAAAAAAAAAACTTTTTGGAAGTTAAACACGTCTACCATCATATTCTTTATAGATAAGCTCTATAAAGAATATGATGGTAGAATTTCGCGCCTAGGGCAGCACACAAAACTGTTGGTTCCGGCTGTCATGAATATCTATTGTAGTTATTATAGAGAGTCACCAACCTCAAATACATCCTACAACTATTAGAATATGGTATCGAACTTCTAATGGGTGTATTTTCAAGTATTATGTGTAGTGTTATACTGAGTTCCTATTTTGTACCAAGTGTCATATAGTCGAAACTCTAAGAATTTCCCCTCAATACGAAAGCAGTTGAAATAAAAAAAAAACGCGGCAACAGAAGGTGCATTGTCCCGTATATTTTATATGAAGACATAACGTCCCACTCGTTGGATGTCAAAAGCCTCGACCGCCTTTGTAAGGCAGCACTAAGACTCGCGCCGAGAACACTTTACAATGTAAAAAGAATTGTATAGATCGCGCTATTGTTAATACTGCTGTGTATTTTGTAAGTACACTAAGCAATAATCCGGTGGTAAATTGGATTAAAGATGAACTGGCACCTTTGAATTGTTTGGAGCGAAATACGCATATTTTAATATAACGTAAACATTTGCAAGAAAACAAACAATTGTGTATAATAGTATTCGCGTTGATTTTGCGTTTCATCAAAACATTGGATCTCAAAAGAAAACTTACGTGATTTGTAGACTGTATACAAGTAATACTAGTCATTAGCTAAAGAAAAACTTGTCTGTTTTTACGTCTCAGTCTTGTCTGTTTTTACTATCAACATTTTCAAGAAATTTGTTTACACAGGTTCCAAGAAACTCACAGGCAATAAAACTTATTCACATTCAAACTTTACCAAGTCACTTTACTGCTATTTTTCCTTCATCTATAACAACTTAAGCATTATAACGAACGTTGAAAATATTTATACTATCGTAACTTGCGAGTTATGCCTTTGATGACAAGAAAAAGTATAACGAACAAGTTGGTATTTTCAGAAGTTTAAGTAAGTGACTACATACTGCTTTACTTACAAAATGCTTACTTAAACTTTTATCGATAGGTTCAGCAATATTTATTGTTTTTTTACACCTGTAAAAGAACTAACCTGTATCCTTGCAAACTTTTCTTTGAGGAGAAAATTACTCGTAATATTTCTTCATGCTTATTGGCTTCGCGTTGTAAGTTTGAGCTTATTATCTTCCTGTTACAGTTTGATTGCGGCATTTCGCATTTTCATATTAGGCATTTTTAAGTTGGTATTTGTTTTGGATGTGAAAACATACTTAAGCTTTCAAGACCTTCAATACACAGCGACAATTTATCGAACATGACCACATTTTATTTATGAAATTCAAATTATCTTCTTGATGGCATTAAAGTATGGGTAAAATGGCTAATCGAAATCCCGTTTTTATTATATAAATATTAGTATTATTTAATGACTTCAAATCAGTCTATCGTAGGACTATACCATAAATATGTTTGAGATTTCTACATTATTTCCTTTTATTTGCTATGCCACAGGAGACAGCTATAAATATATATAAATATACTTTTATAAATTTATTTGTTTACGTTATATATAAATATTTGGGCTGCAAAAATAACTACTATAACTTACCCATTATAATTGTTACTCAATCATTTGCTGCCACACTAATTTTAAGTTTTATTTGCTAACTGCGTTCTTGTATTTTCTTCTGGTGTTCAATAAATAAATTTCTATCTATTTACCTTTGTCTCTGGGTGTACCATATTTCACCATTTGGCCCTAGTGTTTCGGCGCAAACTGACTGTAATGGTAGAACAGAAAGACTCACGAGTGATCCTTTATTCCAATATTATATTCCATTTTATTATTTTGAGAACAGAGTGAATCGAAGGTACTTTACTTCTTGAGGAGTGATTTTTATACAAAACCCGGTTCTTGGAACTATTTGCTTCCGATTGGACAGCGTAATAGCGGCTGAGCTGCATTACTCGTACTGTTAAATTGTCGAAATTTAACTAAACGCAGGCTATTGGCTGTCGAGTTTCTGACACAATACCGTTCTAGTTTCGAGTATATGCTTCGTGTTTGGACAGCTCTTTTACCGTGTTTGACCCTTACATAAACATTGTGCAGAATTTATATTAGAACGTGCTAAAGTACATATCTCTGTGGTGACGGATTAAAAATACAAAGTATCACTACCCATTTTATTCTGTGAGTATCGTAAGAGACGACTAAGGAAAATAGACGAAACACATCATATCATATTGTGACGAGCTGGGGTTCGGTGATAAATTAAAAGCACTATGGCACAAAACTGTTCTTTATTTACTAACACAATTTTATACACATTTAATTTCGAATCCACGGCGCGCATGAATGGAGCTATCATCATCATCATATCAGCCAAACGACGTCCACTGTTGGACATAGGCCTCCCCCAAGGTTCTCCTCCACACAGACCGGTCTTGAGCCGCCCGCATCCAACCGCCTCCCGCGATCTTGACGAGATCGTCGGCCCACCTAGCGGGGGGCCTACCTCTGCTGCATCGTCCGGTATGTGGCCGCCACTCCAGAACCTTTCTGCCCCAACGGCCCGATGGCCGTTGAAAAGCCGATGTTCTTCGAGCTATGTGCCCTGCCCCCTGCCACTTCAGCTTGGCTATCCAGAGAGCTATGTCAGCGACTTTAGTTCTACTGCTGATCTCTTCATTTCTGACTCGATCTCGCAGGGAAATTCCAAGCATAGCTCTCTACATCGCCCTCTGAGTGACCTTGAGCCTTCTGATAAGGCCCATAGTGAGCGACCACGTCTCTGATCCGTAAGTCATCACTGGCAACACACACTGGTCAAAGACTTTCGTCTTAAGACACTGCGGGATATCGGACGAGAAGATATGTCGTAGCTTCCCGAACGCTGCCCAACCGAGTTGGATTCGACGATTGACCTCCTACTCGAAGTTGGACCTACCTAATTGGACTACTTGTCCCAGTTAGATACACTAATTGTCGAGAACTTCGAGCGAAGAGTTCCCAACCTGAATAGGAGCAGGTACAACATGGACATTCGACATGATTTTCGTCTTGTCCATGTTCATCTTAAGACCTACTTGTTGGGAGACTCTACAGAGGCCATCGAGCATTGTGCCTAGGTCTTCCATGGTCTCAGCCATGACAACGATATCGTCTGCGAATCGAAGATGAGTGATGTACTCGCCGTTGATGTTGATGCCGAGTTCATTCCAGTCCAAAAGCTTGAAAACATCCTCCAGCGCAGTGATAAACAGTTTCGAGGATATGACATCCCCCCTCGCTGGAGTTGAATAGGTTTCGAACTCTGGTCCTTTAGGCGGACTGACATAGTGGCGTTTTCATACAAACACTTCACTTCGGAGTTATGTGCGTATTGAATTGTTAATTATCACTCGTCCTGTGCCTCGCAGAGCACGTTAAGCTGTCGGTCCCGGTTGTCATGAAGATCTTTGACAGTCGTTATAGGGCGTCCGTACCTTCTCAGTAAACAGATACTAGTCTTAGCCATGGAATATCACTATCCCTTCAGATTGCGGAGGTCAGATAGGCAGTTGCTCTGTGGAAAAGCTAATCTTCAGCCAAATCCGGTTACACTAGAAAGCGGACCCCAGATTTAAACTGGGCTTACGCTAGGAGAATGATGAATAAAACACCAATTAAAACACTAGAAAACACTTCCGACTCACTTAATCTTCACACTCCTTCGCTTATTGATCGCTCCGATTATTCAAATGAACTGTCTCAAACTCAAACTTAAACTCAAATATGTTTTTTTTCATAAAAATGTTTAAATTTATTGGACACGTCAGAAGTTCATACAAATTAAAAAATAAAAAAGTTACTTAAATGCATATTAACATAGTTGAGCATTGAAAAAATGCCTGTTCAGAAAGTAAAGCCTCGTGAGAAGAATCAGGCAAGAAACTCCGGGCCACTCTTTTCTACGTCTTGATTCTATACAATTTAAAAACTTAGTAACTACATTGAATTTTTCATAGGTATATGAGCTGGTGTGTCTATAATGTTGTTGTCAATTAATCAGGTTTTTTTAATAATAATATAAAAGTACTAAACTAGTATAATATAGACACAATACCTCACACTCACATGAAACTTACACTAATCAAACATAAGTAGCCTGTGGGACCGAGCAAATTAATCCCAAGCATTTTTGTCTTCAATATAATCTAGCACTGAATAGTACCCTTTTTGACAAAGTTTACGTTTTATAACCTTTTTAAATTTATTAAAACTTAAATTTTGAATATTGCTTGGCACTTTATTGTGAAAGCGCACACATTGCCCTTGAAAAGATTTTTTATTTTCTCTAGCCGGGTAGCCGGCACTACTAGCTTACTCTTATTTCTAGTATTCAAATTGTGGATATCACTTTTCTTTGAGTATGAGGCCTTGTTTTGCAATAAATATATTAGGTTGGAATAAATGTACTGGCTTGCATCTATTAAAATGTTTATTTCCTTGAATTTATTCCTTAACGAAGCCCCATAATCCAAATTATAAATTGCTCGAATAGCGCTTTTCTGCAGAACAAAGATGGTCTGAATGTCGGCAGCATTTCCCCACAGGAGAATACCGTATGACATTATACTATGAAAATAGCTATGATATACAAGCCTGGCAGTGTCAATGTCAGTTAACTGGCGAATTTTCCTGCCTGCGTATGCTGCAGAGCTGAGTCTATTCGACAATTTACTAATATGTGGTCCCCATTGCAGCTTAGAATCTAGTGTTATGCCTAAAAATTTGGTGTTATCCACAAGATCCAACACATCATCCTTAACCATTACTGAGGTGTTCACTTGTTTGACGTTAGGCATCAAAAATCGAATACATTTAGTTTTAAGTCTATTTAAAAGCAGGTTGTTAACCTCAAACCAGCGAACCACCTTTGAGATAGCAATGTTTACATCATCCATATCAATTTGTTGTCGTTTTAAATAAAAGTGAGGTATCATCAGCAAACAGTACTATCCCGTGCTTGTCATTAACGAGGTGTGGTAAGTCATTAATATAAACTAAAAATAAAAAAGGATCGAGGATTGAACCCTGTGGGACGCCTATTTTGACTACAGACCCATGCGAACGCGTCCCGTTGACATCAACTCTCTGAATCCTATTACTCAAATAAGTAAGAAGATGCAGAGCAGAACTACTTAAACCATAGTGATGTAATTTCCTGATCAATGTATCATGTTCTACACAATCAAAGGCCTTGGACAAATCACAGAAGACACTTTAAGCATCATGTGAATTCTCCCAGGCATCAAAGATATGTTTTACAAGCTCAACACCGGCATCGGTCGTGGAGCGCCCCTTGTAAAACCAAATTGTTCAATTCAATTCAATTCAATTCACTTTATTTGCATAATATGGGTTTGACAATAGGTATTACAGATTTTAATGGTATCACCATATTCAGCCTTTCAGCATGCAAAATTTTACAAAGTATTGAGACTACCTAATGAAAATTTAATAATAAAATTATTTCATTACTATAGATTATACATTAACAACAAAACATTACATACTCAGTCAATCTAAATTATCAATAAATAGGCAGTAATTAAAAAATGTCAACATTTAAATTAAATAGAATTCAATATTGGTATTATATAATATTGGTAAAACATAATATTAAATATTCTTATCATGGAAAAATTCTGTTAGTGAATAATAAGCTTTTGTTAGAAGTAAGTCTTTTAAATTCCTTTTAAATACAATCATATTACTTTCATTTCTTATAGCTGATGGTATTTTGTTGTATAACTTGGGTCCCATGCATAAAACACTCTTATGTACAAGAGCAGTTTTTGAGGACCGAACAACGCAAAAGATCACGGAATGCTGATAAATTATGTTATCGGCATTCCGTGATCTTTTGCGTTGCTCTAATGAAGAAAGGTTTGATTTAATAAATAAAACCGTCTCCAAAATATAAATACAAGTGAGTGTTAAAATTTTTAATGCTTTAAAATGAGGAACGCAAGTATCGGTTTGGTCTAAGCCACAAATCGCTCGCACACATCGCTTCTGCGCTCTGAATACAGACTCTACACTAGTGGAGTTGCCCCAAAACATTACTCCGTATCGAAGGATGGATGATACGTATCCATGGTATGCCGTTAACACTGTTGAAGTATCAACGACTTTACTAAGATTACGCAATGCATATGAGTAACTGTTCAACTTATTACTTACAAATTCTATGTGTTGTTTCCATGTTATTTTACCATCAATACATAAACCTAAAAACTTTGTCGATTCTACTTCTTCAATTATGTTACTTTTATATGGTAAATTGAGATTAATGTCATGTGGTGTTTGTCTTTGTTTGAAATTCATAATTTTTGTTTTTGTCAAATTAATTTTAAGATTATTATTAGTCAGCCAATCAATTGTATTATCTAATGTCAAATTTATATTACTAATTAATTTATTATTGCAGTATTTGTGAAATAAAATAGTACTATCATCAGCAAACAAAATCATGGGATTATCTTAATATATAAAATCCTTGCGTTACTGACTGACTGACAGACACGCTACAGCCGAAACTATTGGGCGCAGGAAGCTGAAATTTGGCATGTATGTTCCTTGGGGACCGTAGGAGTGCACTAAGAAGGGATTTCCCGAAATTCCTACGGGATCGGCCAAAACGGGTAAATTAAGAAAAAAATGCAGGCGTAGCTGCTGGCGTCCTCTAGTCTGTTATAGTTGGGATGTCATTTATATATGTCAAAAATAATGATGGGCCTAGTACGCTGCCCTGTGGCACGCCGCATTGCACATGTTTTAAACTTGAAGTATACGCATTGAGAGTTTTCGACCTTTGACAGAATTTAGAGATTTCTGTTTTCTGCTGTCTGTTAGTAAGGTATGTCTTGATTAAATTATAGACATTGCCTCTGATGCCATAAGCATACAACTTCTCTAAAAGTAAATCGTGCCTAACATGGTCGAAGGCTTTTGTTAAATCCATGAATAATGCAGCTGTAGGAGATCGCTTATCCATATTAGATAACACGTGTTCACAAAACTGATAAATGGCAAAATTAATTGACCTATTTTTTCTAAATCCCATTTGCTCTTGTGTAAAAAGATTATTATTTTCAAGGTAATTATATAACCTGCTGTAGATAACTTTTTCGAAAATCTAAGCGAACATAGGTAGTAATGCAATAGGTCTGTAGTTATTTATGTCATCTTTGCTGCCTTTTTTATGGAGCGGTTTTATAATCGATATCTGTAGCCTATCTGGGAATATCCCGGTTTCTATCGATTTATTTATTATATGCGATAGTACAGGAGCTATTATATGACCAGACCTTTTTATGATATTAGTACTGATTCCATCGTATCCTACACTTTTGGTAGTTTTTAGTGAAGTGATAACTTTATATATTTCTTCAGTACACGTCGGTAGCATGAATGGCGATTTGCATATATATGAAGGACACTTATTATTGATATTACAATTTTTTGATGTCGTAGAATGGTGGTCAATAAAAAAATTGTTAAATATAGTTGCTATTTCTTTTAGGTCGGCAATCAGTCTATTTTCAAATATAATATTATTTAATTGTTCTGAAGGTTGGTTATATTTGGTCTTTTTTATAATTTGCCATGCTGTCCTAGATTTGTTGCTTGACGTTTTTATAGCATAAGAGTTTTGAGCTTTTTGCGTTAATTTTATAATAGCTTTGACTCTTTTAGCATATTGTTGATATATAAATTTATTTTCTATTGTTCGTTTTTTCCTATAGGTCCATAATAGATGTCTCTTACGTCTACTACATACTTTAATTCCTTTAGATATCCAGCTAGGTCGTTTTCTTTTTGAAAATTTCATTTTTATTATTGGAAAGCATAAATTATATAATAATAAATAAATGTCATGAAAATTATTGAAACTATTATTGGTATTATTACAGTCATAGATATCACTAAATGTCAATTGACTAAGATGATTATTAAATTTTACAATATTTTCCTCCGAGTAGTCGCGTTTTTATTCATACCAGTAATCTATACCATACACCCTTTTGACAGGAAATTGTAGTATTTGAGCAGTGTGATCTGATATGCCTAGTTCCACTACCAACCCTTTACAACCTTGAATATTATGCAGAATGTTGTCGATACATGTGTTACTAACTAATCGAGTAGGTTGGTGTATTGCTATGTTAATATTATTACTTATACATATTTCTCTTAATTCAGCTGATTGCTTAGTGTTTTTTAATAGATCTATGTTAAAATCGGCACATATTATTAACTTCTTTTTATTCGAAAATGATAAAATTTTATTTAAACAATCAAAAAATATATTAAATGTGTTAGTTTTAGGCACTCTGTATAAACAAACAATGATTGTTTTATATTGAGGGAGCTCGACTGCACAGCACTCCACAACATGACTTAATGACAATTTTTTAATGCAAGTCAACTTCTTCCATTGATGTGTATTTTTAATTAAAATACATGAGCCACCTCTTTTACTATCATTTCAACAAAAACTTGCAGCTAATGTGTAATTTGGAATTGATAGGTAGTGCTCGTAACCAGATAGCATGAAATGTTCCGTTATACACAGGATATCTATTTCGAAATTATTTGTCAATAGTTCATCTAAGCATATCATAATTTCGTCAGATTTATTAAGTAACCTTGCAATATTCTGATGTAAGACATTTAGGTATTTATTTGAGAAAAAACTCATTAACATGTTCGTCACATTGAGTATTTACATTTTTCTTCTCAGTTAATTGTATTAAAATATTCTTCACAAATACTTTTATGTCAGAAAAAATGTAATACATAGCATTGTTATTAGCCTTCCCCGAAAGCACATTAAACATCTTATAATCATACGGAAGGTTCCTATTAGAATCAAGATAGTACGCGTGTTCGTGTGCCAATATATCTAAATAAAGTAAATTATTAAAATTTTGTACTCTCCAATTAGATACATTATAGAAATTGCCAATTTTAAATGTCGGTGTACATATGATAATATTCGTATTTGTAATAGTCTTCAAAATGTCTCTTAAATAAAATATTATATTAAAATAGTCATTCGTTGTTTTAAAGTCTTCTTCTCCTATGAGTATAACGCAAAAGTCATTCAATGTGAAATGTTTTAATTTAATGTCTATGCCCCGTAGCATTTGCTTCGTACTAGTGTTCGGCATTATGTAGTGACATATATTATGCCCGTCTCCAAATGTATGTTCAGCTATATTCAGTATATTATTGGATTTGTTGCTGCTGAGTATGCATGTTTAGTGTGTAGAAGCTCGTTGTTATTAAAATAACTTTGCAGTTGGTCTAGTATCAATTTCTTGAATTTTTTTCTAAATGTGGGCAGCAAAGAAATTGGTCTATAGTTGGTGGGGTGCTACAGGGTGCTAGGTGGGGTGGGGGGGATATCAGTAAAAAACCTTTTAAACGCCGATGCAACTTTTGAGTCTGATGTAATAGTGTCGTTATCAATTTCAAACTAAATTTTGAACTTTTACTTTTAACTTTCCCAGTCTCGCTGTTTATAATATTCCATGTCATTTTCATTTTATCGTCACTACTCCTAATCTTTGAACTCAGGTAAAGAGACTTAGCTTTCTTGCAAAGTTTTCGAGATATCCTAGCATAGTTTCTAACATAATCCTGAAATTGTTCACTTAATATAAGTTTCTCTCGTCATAAAGTTCATACAATCTCTTTCTACTTTAGTGAAGACCAGTTGTTGCCCATTCTATGTATAATATGTATGTATTTACAAAAAAAAAAGTATATATGTATGTTTATCCATTATCTAGTACCCATAACACAAGCTCTGCTTAGCTTGGGACTAGATGGTGATGTGTGTATGTGGTAGAATATTATTATTATTATTATTATTATTATTATTATTATTATTATTATTATTCACAGAAGGTTGCATTACCTCCAACTGTAATCGTTCTAGGTGTGAAAATCGAATTAAATTCTGTACAAAACGCTTTGAAAAATCTATTATATAACAAACTAGAGGACGCCAGCAGCTACGCCTGCATTTTTTTTAAATTTACCCGTTTTGGCCGATCCCGTGGGAATTAAGGGATATCCCTTCTTAGTGCACCCCTACGGTCCCCAAAGAACATACATGCCAAATTTCAGCTTCCTGCGCCCAATAGTTTCGGCTGTAGCGTGTCTGTCAGTCAGTCAGTAACGCAAGGATTTTATATATTAAGATTAGGGTCACCTATATCATCTAACAGTGACCAGCTAGTCATTAGTTTACTTTGAAACCTAGCAAAACGAGTTGTAGTTTTAGGTATTAAAAATATGATGATGATATGATTCTGTAAAAATATGATCTAGGCAAGTAGATGTAGAGGAAGGTACTCTTGTGGGCTCTAAGAATAAGTTCTTCAGATTATATGATATATGAAATAGCGCTTTCAATTTTGTACGAGTACTAAGACTACTATTCTCCAATAACTTTACATTAAAGTCACCGCACACAACAACATTTTTATTTATTTTTGCAACTTTGTTTAATATCTCATCCATAATACGCTCGAAGCTATCACACAATATCATACAATGAACTCGCTCGTCCACGCGGTATTTATACCGGCCGGAAAACATGACTAGTTTATTCTAGTCTTCCCGAGAATGTTCTCGTAACAGTCGGAAACAGTCGATACTTCTGGAGGAACAAAACAGCAATGCCATCTAGTAGAGAATAGATGAAACACTTTAAAACTACCGATATATTCATTCTCTTCTAGTTCTCTCATTTACCGATAGACGGCGTTATTTTCAAATATCGCCATTCGTAACAATATCTTTGGAAAGAGACAATAAACTTGACACCCTAAGCCCTTTACCAACCCGTCTGGCCAGCGTGGTAGAGTAAGCCAAGGTCTTTTGCTGACTATTTTCAGCAGTCAGTGGCCTGCGAAAGTATTTTATGAAAATATTTGTCTTTTCTTAGCCGAGTTCGATAAGTCGTGGTCAGCATATTATGGATGGTAGCACTATTAATAATTCTGCACTAGTCTTCTTTTACTATTACTCTACTTTTACTCAGTTCAGCAGTAGTTGGCCATTAATTGCAGACTAGTTCTGATGACATTCGCCTAAGCCGTCCAGTGCAGCACAATTTGAATCCTTTGGTATAATTTTGACATTAATAGTAACTGAACACAATTTATATGGAAAATTGAAATAAAATATATATATTTTTAATAATGTTTGTTTGTTCCAAATATCCGTTTTATATACCTAGGTTCTTACATCATGTTGAGAACGAATAGTAGCTTAGACTAGAAAAACTATATCAAATCTCCAAACATCGTTCCAGTAGTACAGAAAACAAAATAAACCAACTTGCATTGAACAGGCATTGAATGCCTTTTACAAATTGTCTCTCAAAGTTGACAGCAACGAGAGAAAAAAAGGATTTTTCCAAAACAAAAACATGTAGGTAGTGGCGGATGAGTCGGCGTGATCTCAAGTTTGTCATTCGTGGCTGATGAGTTAGCTACGCAATGATCCATGTGATTACCGGGCTTGTGACGGACTTGATGTCGGGCATAAGAAACTAGACCTTAGCACAGAATTCAGGCCAGTTTTTTTAAAAGAATTTAAGTATTTATAAATCATGGTTGCTTGTCTTAAAAGACACCCCTAAGCATTTCAGAATGGATTCCCATCCATCTAAGGAATGGATAAAAAATAAGTTCGCGCTTGTAACTAGGTCGTGTATGCGAGATTCCGTAAATACTTTAAGCAGCAGAAGGTAGACCGCAAGTAAAAAACAATGTTAATGCAGTGGCATGCTGTGTTACTATCAACATTGAATACAAAGCATGCTCATTCTGTATTAGTGACCAGCGCTTAAGCGCTTTTCAAAAGCTCAACTTCGCATTCCCAAGTTTCGCCACGCACAGAAATCCTAACAACCTACTCTTACTAATTACAGTTTTACCACAACTGAGGCTGTTTGAGGATTGTAGACATCTTTCGTCTTAAAGAGAGATTACTACCCTTTTTAAACTACTCATGCACATAAATGTAATGTTATGCGTATAAAGTGGTCCAGTTTTTGTTTATATTCAGTGAATATCTAGACTGTTATAATATGATATTATATAGGTGCGTATAACGTGGCACAACACAGCAAGTCCTGATGCATCTATTGGATTCAAAATGATATTGTCTCTTCTATTACGTTACAGTCCAGCAAATAAATAACTTTTGGCATGCGATTGAAGTTATCAATTGTTGATAAATTGTTCATCAATGCATGCTAATGTTGATATTTTTATAAAGTGTAGTACTTTTGTTTGTTTTGTGGCAGAAATGCACGCTTGACCAGTGCTAGGCGGCAATTTAGCCTTTAATTAATTTGTGTTACCGTACCTCTTTGCTACAATGACGCTACAAAATAAAGAACATATTTCTCCTGCAACGCAATTTCATGATTGTGACGTGCCGTAGTATAATAGTGCTGTGCTATTTCAACTCCTACAATATATTTCTGATTGAATTTGTTGCGGATTTCCAAAAGTTCATGTTTCAATGAGAATTCACGAAAGCTGATGCTACATTCATGGCCTCTGGTACTGAACGGTTAAACACATATAATACAAGTGGTTTCTGTATACCAACTTATAAAACATTGATAATTATAATTATTTCTTAGCAGTGATGTAGGTGTAAAGTTAGAGTGGCAATGATCACATTCCTCAACATGCCCTTAGAAATAATTTATATCGGCGATCTAGAAGGAATTACCTACATACTATACCTTCCAAAAGACGCTTATGGTAGGTTGCTTGCTTTCTTTTCGTGTGAGTGTGTGGCCAACTCTGTTGTTGGAGTTTTCATACCGCCTGAAGGCCTCCGACATGGCCTAACGATTCTAATCCTTAAACAAGAACCGGGACCGACAGCTTTACGTGCCCTCCGAAGCACGGTAGCGCTCAGATGTAAATGCCACACACCATCACCCATCCAAGTGGCGAGCTGTGCAAGCGTTGCTTTACTTTGCCGGCCGATCTGTTACGAATGGCAAGCAAAGTCTCGCTATAAGCGCTACAACTTATGGTAGGTATAGTGGCAACAACATTAACACACGTTCCCGCCCATTACACCATCGGTTCTTTAACGACCTGTTGCAGCTATTATTTTACTTTTAAGTATTTATAGTGTAAGTTTACTTCTAAAAATAGAACTTAAGTTTATTTTGCATCATCATGCCTGTATCCCCGAAGGGTTGGGCAGAGAAGTAATATTACATGTCGCCTTGGGAATTTTAGGTCGCACATAATAGGAGGCGAGCCTATTGCCAGACGCCGTGCTGCTACTGAGAATTCGGAAAAACTCAGTAAAACTTTTTGCCCAACCCGGGAATCGAACCCGGGGCTTCCCGATCATAAGACGCATACGCTATCCACTGCGCCACGGAGGTGGTTTAGATATTATACATGTATTATGCCAATATATTATATACATATATTTTAGAAAATAATAACAATAACAAAAATCAAAAAACATAAAATACGATCAAAATAAAAAGCAAAACAAATCCCATAATGGATTCTGCATAAGGTGAGAATGGTTTGAATAAGATTTAGGTGGATTATGATGAATGGATATGGTAAAGTGAATAAAGGATTGAGGAAAATAATATTAGCTGAATGTAAAAGGAAGAGTATAACATACGATGAGTATAGAAAACATGACAATTGAATAAGCCTCTACCGTTGAAAGTTTTAGTTCGACCCAATTGAAATACGTGTACGCGTGACTAAATGGTATTAGTATTATTTATTTAATGTTATCATTTGAGGATCAAGAGTATTATTCTTACACATTGTATCGAGTATTTCAGCTAAACTTGTATTGATTTCAATGGGACTGTTTAGCGTTGGAGCTGTTCTTTTGGTTGTGGTCCTATTGGCCTCATGGTCGGTAACTGTTACTGTTATCACTGATTTTTTTAACTCTGCTTTCAGACAAATCGTAAATTTCTTCGACATTGCAACAGAGAGCAGTAGAGCGCAATTTGTACTTAGACAGTGAAAATGATGATATATTATTATTATGCTCTCATTAATCATTTGTATATGTTTAAGTATGTAACATCATATAGTGTTAACCCTGCTCCATCAAGACTAACACGCGTTGGCACTCGGACATGACAGAACATCATCTTTTCCACAGAGCAACAGCTGCTGTCTGACCTCTTAATGGGATGGGATAACGGATTTTCAATATTATTAATGAAAAAATATGAAAATTTATTCAGCGTAAAATTACTTAGTTTAATCAAATCTGTATATATAAAATCCCTGCATTACTGACTGACTGACAGACAAGCTACAGCTTAAACTACTCGGCGTAAGAAGCTGAAATTTAGCATGTATGTTCCTTGGGGGCCGTAGGGGTGCACTAAGACGGGATTTCCCGAAATTCCCACGGGATCAGGAAAACAGGAAATTCGAAAATAAGTGCGTGTGAAGCCGCTGGCGTCGACTAGTATACTATAGATTCCAATTTACTTGTATTTATTTTGATTTATTTATTTAGGCTATGCTACAAGCAAAATTACTTTCTCAGTAATATAACGATATAAAAGTTAATATTACGGTACGCACTAATGTCGCATACAACATTACAGCTACTACATTGGCAGTACTGTAATTTTTGTAATTTAAAGTTCACTGACAAGGAAATATGCACTTAAATGTCCAAGAAATAAAAATATACTAGACTAGATGAAATTAACGCAGCTGGCAACAATGGAATACCTCCTGTTTTCATTAAGCGCTAAAGCTCTAGTAAAGTTTCCAGTCGTTTTTTAATAAATCTGTTTATGGAAGGATCTCTTCTAAGTAAATCCAAAAATAATCTAGCGGAAAAGTTAATATTCAATAATATTTATACATACATACACATACATATGGTCACGCCTTTTATCCCCGAAGGGGTAGGCAGAGGTGTATTTCTACACCCACTTTTCGCCAGATATACTTTAGTCCCACGTAATAAGGGGCGAGCCTATTGCCGCACCGGGCACATTTCCAGACTCCGTGCTGCTACTGTGCTACTGAGAATTTCGTGACAGAAAAAACCCAATAACACTGCCCGATCCAGGAATCGAACCCGGGACCTCCCAATCCCACGCGCACATTTATGCCGCGAGACCAACGAGGCAGTCGTATAGGGTTTGATGTCGAGTTTTCCGTCTCTACGCAAAGATGGTATTTGCATCGTGTTATCCCTTAGTCGCCTCTTACGACACCCACGGGAAAATAGGGGGTGGTGACACTTGTATTCTATGCCGTCAACTACACGGTCGAATAAAAATAAAATAAAAAAAGCAACTTGTGAATTGAAATATTAATACGTTTAGTAAAGTAATTGAAATTGTTATTTAAGAGGTCTCCCTCACTAGAAATTAAAGTTTTTTATGACAACTACCATAACGATTCTTGCGTCGCGTGGACTTTATAATTATTCAAACAACTGTCAGAAAGAACACCCAGACTCGTTAAATGGTGTAACAATCCCTTAAACCACTTTGCTTTTCTTACAGTCTAGTCAGTTATTAGTAAACAACGAATATGAAAAAATTATAAAAGAACATATTACTCCACTATAACATTATGGGTAAAGTACCCACTTTACAAAATTTACAAAATACGTTTCACAAAATTAACCTTGATCAAAAACCTAAATCTACATAGGTACATTATAATCAAACAAGAACAAGATTTGAAAACAATTTGATCCACAAGCATTTTTTTCCCAGCTGCTTTATGGCATACACTCGAATTCAATGTTCTGATATTACGTAATGTAATTTGTTTGATTGTGTCTCAATGCAGGTAGGGTTTTCTGAAAAATATTGCAAGAATCTCAAATCAGCATCGACTAAAGTAAAAATTTACAAGTGCACACGTATGCCAGAAAGTTGTGCATGACCATAAGGCATCCTCGTTATAAAGTATACCCTACATATTATAGAGAACATTTAGGAAAACAAATTGCGAATCA
Organism: Euclidia mi; assembly: GCA_944739405.2. Taxonomy (NCBI): domain Eukaryota; kingdom Metazoa; phylum Arthropoda; class Insecta; order Lepidoptera; family Erebidae; genus Euclidia; species Euclidia mi. The sequence continues at coordinate 22,451,832 of OX123184.2, forward strand.
CAGAGGACGGGCGACGCATAATAAATTAAAAACTTTAACAAGCCGCTAAGTGAAACTTGATTCCATATTTCTGCATAAAACACTAAGCGGTGCCACGAAATAAAAATACTAGTACACTGTTAAATCCCCCCGTGGGATCTCCACCTTGTCGTGGTGGGGGGTTCAGTAACCGTGGGTTTGAGGTACACCCACGGTGAAGCTAAGCGGGATCCCGGGAGGGGACGCTCCACGTGGGCTTGAGTGAGGCCTGCGTAGGATGCGTCCAAAGTGCGGGTGCGGGGGACAGTTCTGTCTGTCCCTCGCAGCTGGGTGCTGTCGCGGGAGGAGAGGCGTGTGGGTGTTGCGTTGCTGTGCGCCCTCTGCGGCCGCTGGGTGTTTCGTTCGCCGCCAAGAGGGTTTCGTTCGGGGCCCGCCTGACCATCTGGCGGGCAAATCCCCGTCGGGGGGTAGCGAGGAATGATTCGGTGAAACCCTCACCTCCGACACATGGGTACATGAGGGATAAAAAAAAAGTACACTGTTAAACCCCTCAAGCATAAAAATATTCAATTAAATAACATTACTTTTGCAGAAATCAATTCCGATCATGTAAATTTTAAAATAATTTATAGACAGTACAACAACATTTTAGCAAAGACAGCAACAGTTTCTGTGATTGACAGTATCAAATCAATATTAAATCTGAAAATGATGACAAAATATGAAATATAAAATCTGCTGTAATAGTGCATGCACTTGTCCCCTACAATTATTTTTTTGTATTTTATTCAATAAGGATCTCCAGGATTCTTATATCTCCCCCCGAGTCAAATATAACCCAATAAATAATTCACGCTTAGTGATAATTTGCACAAGCCTCTAAAGACGTTTATTGGTTCTATCTAAGTGATACATCGTCTGGGCCCGTATCTGTGTACCTCGTGGATTCTCAACGTAAAAACTTGGCTTATCTGATCACTTAATCTGATGTATGGTGTCCCACGACCCCTCTACCCTCTTTAATTTTTATGAACCAACTATTTTTAGAATCGACTCGTGCTCAGACGAGAGTAGACTTGTATTCGACCTTTTAAAATACTTATTAGCAAGTGTCACTTAAAATTTATCCTAAACACTCACGTAATATAGAGTATATTAGTTTAGTAATAAAGATTGCAGTTACTCTTTTTTTGCCTGCGTACTGGAATAGTTTGTGCGGCTCCGCCTCTGTGAGGGGATAGGACAGTTGCGATTTTTTGGCTCACACGCACGATTTTATAGCCAGTTGCGACCAACCCGGTCCGCAATGAATCCAACTTGCAGAAAATGTAACGACAAAGTAAACGACGGTGCCCTTTGCTCGAAGTGTCAGATCGTGTACCATTATTATTGTGTTGCACTATCTGAAGTGGGCTGGAGAAGACTGGGCTTAGAGAGATAAGCAACCTGGCTATGCCCCGAGTATAAGTCCAACGTACAGTTGAATTCGCCCAGAAACCCTGCTAATACCAAATCAACCGAGGATTCTGAACACCGTGCCAATACAGCTTCAAAAAATCGAGCTTATGCTGGCGTCGCTGGCGAACCTGCCTGATTTAGTCGAGAAACTACGCAATGAAGTTAGTGACCTAAACTCCAAATTCAGTACTCAAGTAATAGAAGAGCTAAACTCACGATTGCAGGTTATAGAATCCAAATTAACCACTGTAGACTTGTTAAAAAAGGAACAGGACAAGTTGAACAATAAGCTAAAGTTACAAGAAGACCGTTATGCAAAACTAGAACAAAAGATGATGCAGCAGAACGAGCTTATTGTGGACATTCAACGGAAATCTAAGATGCTGGAAATAGAATACAACAAGTCTCAACAACAAAACCGATTCCTGAATATAGAATTAATTGGAGTTCCTGAAAAACCGGACGAAAATTTACTGAAACTATTATTTCAAACTGCAACAATGGTCGACGCAAACATAACAGCTGACGACATCGACTTTATCACACGTGTATAATCCCAGCAATCTCATCCTGTTCGCCCGAGAAAAATAGTGGCCAAACTTTAGAACCGGAGAACAAAAGATATTCTTATCGCAAATTTTAAGAAATTAAACAAGTCCAAGGGCATCACATCTAAGGATTTAGGCTTCGAAGGTAACTCGAACAAGATATTTATAAACGAACATCTAACAATTGCCAACAAAATTCTTTTAAATAATTGTCGTAAGCGAGCTCAAGATTTAAACAATAAATTTGTTTAGGTAAAAAACTGCTAAATTTTATGAGGCGCGAGACGAAACATCTCCACCTATAATAATCAACACGGAGGAAGATATAAAGAAAATATGCTCTTGAAATTGCTCTGTATAAATATATTTTTTAGTTTAAGTTACATCTTCGAGTATATCATATTAAACATATCAAATGAACACAATCATCACACACAACCAACACTCCACAAAACTATCCAAACTTTCAGTCACTCACACATATCACAATATCTCGTTGCAAATTGCGACCCCATAATTATTCTTTATTAAAGTACGGTCGACCAGCCCTGACTCGTTCTTATACTCAATAACAACCAGAGAGTTACCGTGCGTATTGCAAGTAACTTTAGTATATTTTTATACTTACCCACCTTAGTAGTTTATTTATGTATATTACTCACAACTTATTTTTATTAAAAACTAAGTTGTACTACTTTTAATATGTTTACTCGTAAATTAAGCATTTTTTATGAAAATACGCGCGGGCTAAGGAATAAATTGACGCATCTCTATCGAAATATCGAGACTAATGAGTATGACATAAGGTAAAGGCTCCTAATACCGAGGTAGTCAAAATCGGCTCCTAATTCCGAGGTAGTTTTGTTTTCGCTCTTATCTTTTGAATGTTATTATGTAACTACTTTAAAAACAGGATTCACTCATTCCATGTTTCAAACTTGCTCACATACGTGAAATTCGTAAGTGTAACCCCGGAGCAACTAGCTAAAATCAATCAGTCTCTGCCACGGCGTCGACGCGAGTGGTTTTTTCATATAAACACGGATCCAGTTAGGTACCTAAGTGAGCTCATTTTTATAACGTATGTTTTTGTTGTGATTTTAACATAAGGTGTTGAAGGTAAGCAATTTATTAGTATTTTGTGTTACTTTACTTGCCATTATTATCAAGATAATTTATGTTTTAAATTGATTTAGTATCTAAAAATATAAAACAAAATACCACGGAGTTAGGGTACGTTTTTTAAGCGTAGCTCCTAATTCGCAGGTACCATCGGTAATAGGAGAAACACTACATCGTATTCACTTGCTTATTACTTTTAATACAATATTTTTTTTAATGAGGCGTTTGTTCATTTAAAATTATTAATATTCTTTCGAAGTAAATACCTAATTCCGTGGTATGTTTTATTGGATAGAAATCTTATTAAATGTTGTCAAACATGATCCAAAAAAAAACATTTTCTTAGAAAGGCCTAAATAAGAAGTAGCTCTTTAGTCTAATAAAATGTAATTATTTTGTACAGATTTTGACTGATAATATCACTTTTCAATCACAGAAATGTTGGTATCAGTAAGAATTGAATAAATTATTTATTCGGCCGAATTTTTATGGGTCGGAATTAGGATTACAAATTACAGGAATTTCTCCTAATTCTGAGGTAGGATTTTTGTATACCTCGGTATTAGGCTCTATGAGCTCCTAATACCAAGGGTATGCCTCCGTATAAGGATCTCCATAGAGCCTTATACCGAGGTATGGCAACCAAAAATAGTATTTTAGGGTTCCTAAAACCAAAACTTTCGCGTCATATCGGAATCCTTTATACACGCACCGGCCGCCCCGCTACAATTTAGCGTTTGCGCTTAGCCGCATTTTGGATTTCTTGATACCTACCTACTGAGATATATTCAAATTTTATATGAACGAATATGTGTGTTATTAATAATTTAGAATAAGTAAGCTATCTACTTGAAATTTAATAAAACTTTTTAAAACATTTATTATTTTATTTATAAACTCCTTTGTGACTAGATTAGGAGCATATTTTCAAGAAATAGCACTACTATTTTACTATTATTATTTAACTTATAAAATTGCTGTACGGAGCCAATTAACTCCTTTTTATTCTACCTCGAAATTAGGAACCGACTACCGTGGTATTAGGTTTCAAGCCTAAAAATACCTCGGAATTAGGGAAAATCGACTTTCATCATCCTCAGCCTTTATCAGTCCACTGCTGGACTAAGCCTCTCCTTTGAAGGGAGGAATTAGCCTACTATACCACGCTGGCCAAACGGGTTGGTATAGCGTTTGTATCAAGTTTTCCTTCTCTTACAGTGCTGTTTTCTGCATAATATGCTCCCTCTGTCGGCTCTTACGACACCCATGGGATGATATGGGGTGGTGACAATCCGTATTCTTAATCCGTCACCACACGGAAATCGACTTTACTATAAAACTATTTTTTTTCATGAATAAATCTTTTGAAAAGTCACATAATAATAGAAGTTATACAAAATTTAACGTCCATTTTAGCTGAAATAATATTTTTACATAAGCTTAAATATTTACAAATGCTTATTTTTCCTGCTTGCTTCCAAATGTCACGAAATACCTCGGTATTAGGAGCCTTTACCTTAATTGTTGTTACCGAAAGCTGGTTATGTGAGGGCATACTTGACACCGAATTGTGTGATAATCGTTATGATGTCTTCCGATACGATTATCCCACGACTCAGAAGATAGGAGGAGTATTAGTTTGTATCAAACGCGAGCTTTCGGTCCCTGGCAAGGACTGATATTGACACAGGTTGTTCGGAATCCGTTTGGATAACATTTAAATGCCTCACAAACAACGATAGGCCATGCAATTGGACTAATCGTTCTAGAAGTATCCATCTAGCTGCGTTATATATACCTCCGAATAAGAAAACGCACTCCATGGGAATTCGTTCATGACGATTCACACGGCGCATCCCGATGATACGTTCTTAATTATCTATTTTAAACTATCACTAATTATATGGACGCAGGACGGTAATGGCATAAAAATATGTCTAATTCCGATTTAAGCATAGCCGCTAACGAATTTATAAATAACTTGAACTATACAGGTATGACACAATATAATTTAACTCCAAACTGTAGTGGCAACATATTGGATCTCGTTATCTCGAATTCGAATTCTGATTTGCAATGCAAGTAAAACAATTCTTTTTAGTAGACATTGACCAATATCATATTCCCCTGGAAATTAACATGAATAATTACGAACTTAAACCGATTGTAACCCAACCACGAATAATAAAAAGATTTTATAAGGCCGACTATGCAAAAACCAATTCTGTACTTTGTAGTGTAAACTGGAATGATTATTTGAAAACAAGTAGCATTGATGAAATGGTAGATAGATTATACGTTAAAATAAATTCATTAATCGATTTATATGTCCCGACCGTAAAGGTATCTGGCAAGTTTAGCTATCCTAAATGGTATCCATCCACCATAATAAATGTCATAAAAGAAAAATTTAAAGTTCACAAAAGATGGAAAAAGTTTAAAAACCCTAGAGATTATGCTGAGTTCTCACTATTACGACAAAGAGTAAAGGATCTTCAAAACCATTTCTTTAATAAATACACCGAAAAATGTGAACAAAATATTAAAAGAACTCCTCAGGACTTCTGGAGCTATATTAAAGTTAGACGCAAATCATGCGGTCTTCCATTTCGAATGCATTATGACGGAAATACATTTGCTGGGGGTGAAGATATTTGTAATGCTTTTAACAATTTATTTTACAGCGTTTTTGATCCTTCGGACTTGCCTAATCAAACTACAAACTGCTCTAGGGAAATATGAAGAAGGTTTAAGTGTACCCCTCCAAATAATATTTCAGTAGTCTTTGAATAAAGGTATCTTTCCCAAACAATGGAAAGACGCCCAGATCATCCCTATACATAAAAAGGGTAACCGGACGTAACGAACTTCAGACCAATTTCTTAATTAAATAACTTTGGCAAAATGCTAGAAAATATTGTATACCAGGATATTTAATTCGCTGCACAGCACTGTATACCGTGAACGCAACATGGGTTTGTCAAATCACGTAATGTTAACACTTAGCTTCTAGTTCCAAGTAACTATATATTATCTAACATAAATAGCGCTCAAATTGAGGTCATTTATACTGATTTTGAGAAAGAGTTTGATCTAAATTTTTCTACCCTAATTTCTAAATTAAATGCTGTAGGTATAAAGGACAATCTATTTCGTTGGTTAGAGTCGTACTTAAGAAATAGACGCCAAGCTGTAATGTAAGGTGGATACAGGTCAGACTTTGTAGACGTGACTTCCGGAGTTCCCCAGGGTTCCTCGCTCTCACCACTTTTATACAACATCTACCTCTATGACATAGCAGATTGGTTTCAGCACTCTAAATATCTCTTATTCGCAGATGACAAGAAAATATTTCGCTGAATAGATACTATAGCGGACTGTCTACTGCTGCAATCTGATCTAAATCAACTAACAACTTATTACCAACTTTATAAAATAAACGTAAATACACAGAAATGTCAGTCAATAACTTTCACGAGGAAAAAACAGCCCATATATTTCGACTATCATATGAATACTGTTACTGTTACTGTTCCAGTTGTACAACTAAGTATGAGACTACACCTGCTGAATCAAAAGAATTGAATGCACATGGATGTCAGTATAATACACAAAACAAACTGCATCAAGTAAAGACTGACAGTAAGAATGTAATATTTTTTTCAGACCAACTGGGAGTGGGCTTAGGGAGCTTAATTGATCATTACACTGAGCGACCAGTACAGAACTTTTATCCACCTGGAGCTCAGTCTTGTACCCTAGTTGATAAGATTAAGAATGCCGACTTGAATGAACAAACTACTGTCATCATATTGTATGGTGACAGCTCATTAGTCTCCAAAAACCGTCGTAGAATCAACAGACTTAATGATAGATGTTAGCACAAAATTAGGATGTAGCTTTATTATTTGTGCATTGCCTTATTCATGTGCTCTCACAGATGACCAAAACAGGCAGATAGGCAAATTAAATTTATTATTGTGCAAAAGGACATGTCATAGTGACAGTATTTTATTTTTTGACACTAATATTTTTATTAGTAACTAGAGGACGCCAGCAGCTACGCCTGCAATTTTTTTTAAATTTACCCGTTTTGGCCGATCCCGTGGACATTTCCGGAAATCCCTTCTTAGTGCACCCCTGCGGTCCCCAAGGAACATACATGCCAAATTTCAGCTTCCTGCGCCCAATAGTTTCGGCTGTAGCGTGTCTGTCAGTCAGTCAGTAACGCAAGGATTTTATATATTAAGATTTCTTTTTAACAAAAGATACTATGTATCTTTCTTATGTACATAGGCGACAACTTGCTAAATTATTAGTATTTAATTTATATACTGACAGGAGTACTACTAGAGTACTTAAGAATTTGGTAGATAATAGTTATATCAATAGAAGTATTGACACATCTATTAGTTTAAACTATTAGATGAGACAACAGATAGGCATTCATGTGTTTTAAACTTAGTTCATCAAAACATACAAGGCCTATCTGGAAAACAATTAGAAATAGATTTATTTTTAAATAAACATAAGATTGATATCTTATGTATTACGGAACATTGGTTGCGAGGTGACCAATTAATATTTAACAATCAACATTACTCAGTTATAAGTGCATTCGTAAGAAAGAAGGCTATTCGTGGTGGCTCTCTAATATATGTACGTAATAGTTTGAAATGTAAAGAACGTAAGGATATAGCTAAACTTTCTATCGAGCGCACTGCTGAGATTTCTTGTGTTGAGCTTGAACAACATATTATAGTGTGTGTGTATCGACCACCACAAAGCAACTTTACTCAGTTTGAAAGCATTATAGAGGATGTCTTAAAACACATAATTTCTAGTAGGAAGTCTATAATCGTATGTGGCGATTTTAATGTCAATTTGTTAGAAAAATCACCAATTTGTACTAGGTTAGTTAGCTTATTTAGGTCATTTAATTTAAATGTTTTGTTCTCGAATCAACCAGAATAACCTCACATTCGTCTACATGCTTAGATAGTGTTTTTTGCAATTGTCTTTATTTAAGTAAGGCTGTTTTAACTGACTTGACATTGGAACACTGCGGGCAAAAGATTGTAATTCCAACTAATACAACCCCTAAAGTACAAGAAATTACATGTAGGCCAATGACCTCTGCTCGCCTCAAACACTTAGGAATGGTGTTGCTGCCAAGATCGCCAGTATTGACTTAACCGTTGATGATCCTGATGAATTATATAAATGCTTATTTAAAATTGTTAATGATGAGTACAATAAAAATTTTAAACTGAAGACGTTTGCAAGGAGCATTAAAGTAAATTTTTGTGATTGGGAACCGTAGGTATATACAAAAGTAGAGCTAGGTTGTATGATCTATATGGTATGAAGAAATACAATTTTAATCCTGAATTTATTCAATATATTAGAAATTATTCAAAGGTTTTTAAGAGGACATATGCTTTAGCCAAATCCTTATATTTAAGCAATAAAATCAAAGAATCCAAGAACAAAATTAAAACTACTTGGAGCATTATTAACAATGAGACTGGTCGAGCTAAATTGGTAGATAATAATTATGAATTAAAATTTAATGGTGAAATTATTACTAGGAAAACTGATGTTGCTCAGACATTTAACAAATTCTTCATAAACATACCAGTGAACACAACCAGCTGTCTAGATGCATGTCCAAGCAAAGCAAAAATGTTGGTTAGGGTCAATGTGAATGAGTGTGATGTGCTTTTAAATTTTAAATATATTAACACCAATGACATACTGAAGGTATTCAAGACGCTCAATAATAAAAACTCTGTTGACTTATGGGGCATTTCTGTTAAACTTGTGCAACAAATGATTTCTAGTTTAGCTCCATATTTAGCTGCAATATTCAACAGATGCGTAGATACAGGAGTATTTCCTGATCTAGTGAAACACAGTTAAGTAATACCATTATTCAAAAAGGGATCAAAGAGCGACCCTAGTAATTTTCGGCCAATTTCTATCATGCCTGCTTTTAGTAAAAATTTTGAAAAGATTATTTAGCATCAACTAGAGAGCCACTTTCACACAAATAATTTATTTCACAGTGAACAGTATGGCTTTACTAAGGGTCGCTCCACCGTTGATGCTGGTGTAACTTTGTTAAAGCATATTTTTAATGCTTGGGAAAACTCGAAGGATGCCATTGGTGTTTTTGTAACCTATCAAAGGCCTTTGACTGTGTGGAACATAATACACTTTATGGTATCTCTAATACCCATAAAGTTTCAATTTAAGTAAAATACTTAAATTGAAACTTTATGGTATTAGAGATACCGCACTCAATCTTGTTGCCAGCTACCTTAGTGATAGAATTCAGTATGTAGATGTTAATGGAAGTAGATTTCTAGGTTTGCCAGTAGGAATGGGCGTTCCACAGGGCTCTATTCTCGGTCCATTTCTTATTTTAATATATATTAATGATTTGCCTTTCTTTGTACAAAATTTGTGTGAAATATCACACAAATTTTGTACAAAGAAAGGCAAACGTCATGGTCAGTATACCAATAGATTGTTTCTTACTGCTGGTTTGTATACCGTTGTCGTCATGCTCACTAAAATGTAATTTCTTGTGGTGGCGTCGTGTGTCGGGTCATCCCTGTCCCTCTAATATGGTGAGATAGATTATGGCTGGCACATGCGTCATACTCGTGAACGGGTGCTACTTGCGATGACAAAACAATAGTTTTGTTTGCCGACGATACGTCACTAATTTTTAAAGTTTATCGTAATTTAACCCTTAACGTCGCAGGAGAAAAAAAATAAAAAATCTGTAAATTTTATTTAATCATAGTTTTATTTAACTTTTAAGCATCACAAAAAAAAAATAAAAAAAAATCTATCTTAATTAGTTTTTTAATTATAATATGTATATTATACTATACACTGCTACGTATCCAAGAAACAAACGTATGGTCACTGCGTATAGTATAGTATACATTAGCACTTTTAGGTATAAATTATTCTTTCACGTGATAAGCAAGAAAACAATTTCTTTTTGCAACATAACATAAATGAACATTACATTTAGTACAAATAGTACTCGCCTGCCCCTTTTTGCAGTATTTGCATCTATTTATTTTATCATGTTTAGGCCAGTGATCTATTCTATCATACCGCACAACATCAAGAGGCCTCTCAGTTACAGGTTTTTTAATTTTTTTCGCATTAGGCACAGAATCTTGAACATCCTCTGTTGTAATTCTATTTCCTTTTGTCAAACCCACAAATACTTCATAGCGGAATTTTTTTAAATGGTCTCCATTTTTCTTTATATTCGCTTGTTTGTAATGTCGACGACGAAGTAACCACGCATTATTTACACAAATATCAATTATTTGCGAGAAAATATTCATATACCATCTATGACTTTTAATACCAGTGCGATACAATGATATAAGCATATCGGAGAGGTCCACTCCTCCCATATGACGGTTGTAGTGTTTCACCACATTTGGGCAGGAAATATCCACACGTCCTTTCGACTCCTTATTGTATCGTTTAATTTTGCTAACAGGGTGGGCATCGACAAAAGAACTTGCAAGGATTACTGGTTTATTATCATACCATTTTACGATACTGATTTTTTGCTTGTTGCATACTACTTGACAAAATGAACCTCTTCCCTTTTTTTTTAATTGTTTATCAGACAATAAAAACTTATTAGCATCTCGTAGTCGATTTTTCCTCATAGTACCTAAGCTGAATATACCGTAATTTTCTCTGAGTATGTATATGAGTTCAAGACTGCTAAACCAGTTATCAAAAAATACCACAGATGCTGGTTGTTTTATAGTTTTGCACAGTGCCAATACCGTTTTGGATGAAACACCTAAAGTTTCTTCTTCTTTTTCAAATTGTATACCTCTAAACGTGTCGTCTCCTCCATATAGCATATAATCATATATTATTCCGGATACACCAGCACGAACTAGATTTTTGAAACCCCACTTACATGGTTTGTTGGGGTTGTATTGTTTGCGAGACCCTGCTTTTTTCCCTTTATAAGGAATGATCATTTCGTCAATGCTATACACATTCTCCTCTTCAACTGATAGGCATTGGGCTCGCACACAGTCTATAAGAGGTCGCAATTTATAATACCGGTCATCAGTGTCAGCTTGACAGTTATCTGTAAAATGTATGTATCTTCTAATTTTCTGAAATCTATTAAGAGTCATGAGTTTTGCAATTTTGTCATATCTATATGAGGTACTCCAATAATCTCTGTACGATGGCATAGAAACTACACCCATCAAAATGTTTATCGCTAAAAAATCACAAATTTCTTCACTTGTGACATTAATAGATCTGCCACTTTGTTGTACTGAATATAAATTAGTGTTGACAGCTATAAGGTCTATAAGATTTTTAGGGAAAAACCGATAAAAATAATCAACAGCTGACCAGTTATCAGGAACGGGATCTTTAAAAATAGTATGGTTTATCTCAGCAGAATGTTGAAAATTTGTTTTCTGCCATTCAAAATTAATCTTCATCTTCAGTGGCTTTTTCTGCCTTTTTGCCTTACTAACTACAATTGAAAGTGCCGGACGTTTATTCCGTGTTTGTCTTGTTGGTAATGTAATCGGTGAAGCTTGATTAGATGGCAAAGAAGGTAAAGAAGAAATAGAAGGAATTGCATCGTAGTTACACTGAAGGTCATTTGTAAAAACTTCGTTAATTGTTGGAGTTAATGGTGGAATCAAATCATTGTCATTAGGAGACTTATTATTTAATGTTATATCAGATTCAGACTGTAGAGGAGCTTGCTGAAGACTAGGAGTACAAACAGGTTCAGTTAATGTATTCACTTGGGAAGCAAAAGGCGTGCGCGTGGAGTGTATCAAAGCAGATGTATTAAAGGTGTGATGACTTGGAGAATCATTATCGCTGTTCGAAACATAGTTATCGCTAGAAGAGCTGTCCAGAATAAAGTCTTCTAAAGATGAGGCAAGAGAAGGAGCTGGTGAAGATGATCGAGTGCTTGCAATTTCATCATCACTACTTTTTCCATCACTTTTATCAGAGTCTGCATTTTTACGTGGAACAAGTGTTAGTATTCGCTTCGCGCGCGAAAACTGACCACTCTAAAACAAAGCAAGCAAAGCATTTGTACCGCAACCAAAACAGGCAAAATAAAAACAGTATCAAAATTGTTAGTGTTAGCATTGAAATTAATTAGTAAACACCCTCAATATGAAAATAAATCAAAACAAGCAGCAAGATTCTAAAAAAAAAACGTTTTCGTGCAACTGTCGCAGTGTATAAAAAAGCATACTAATCACAAACAACCTTACATCACTGTAAGCGTCGCAGTGTATAGTATGTTATACGTCCATAAAAACCTCTTGAAAATGCAACCTAAATAACCATTTTTATCTCAAATTCAGTTATAATTATAAAGTACACTTCCTAATCAATAATTTTTTGCAATCGTACATTTGAAAAAAGAACAATTTGTTATAAAAAAAACAATTATTTACCTTCAAAGGCGCGCGCGTGTTCGGCATGGCTGCTCAAAAATGACAACTGTCAAAAAGTTTTGACAGATGACACATACTTTTTATTTTTTATAGTGACTGACAAGTATTACCGATGCGTTCATGTTTAAATTAATTTTTAAAACTACTATTCAAGGACTCCAGATTTTTGGAAAGATCAATGTATAGCGGGCTATACACTGCGACGTTAAGGGTTAAGTAACTTTGATACCGTCAATAACACTCTTGCTCAAGTATTAGATTGGTTTTCGACAAATAATTTGGTACTCAACTCAAGCAAAACCAAATGTGTTAAATTCTCTTTGCCTAATGTCAAAAGTGTTCCTACTAATATAATTTTAAATAAGGAAACAATTCAACTAGTCGAATCAACCGTATTCTTAGGTGTAAATTTAGATTGTAAGCTTCAGTGGGGCGCCCAAATATCCTGTCTCGCAGTAAAACTTAGTACTGCAGCGTTTGCAGTTAGAAAAGTTAGAGAATTCACAGATATAGATACTGCTAGACTAGTTTACTTTAGTTATTTTCACAGCGTTATGTCTTACGGAATAATGTTATGGGGTACAGCTGCTGATATACAGACTATTTTTGTCATTCAAAAGAGGGCCATACGTGCAACGTTTAAGTTAGGTACTAGAGATTCTTCACGTGATAAATTTAAGGAAGTAGATATATTGGCAGTTGCATCGCAATATGTATATGCTAACTTAATGTACATTAAGAAAAACTTAATTCTATACCGCAAAAATAGTGATTTGCACAAAGTGAACACAAGGAATAAGCATAAACTGGTGGGAACTAACTACCGTCTACAAAGTTCAGAACTCATTTGATTTGAATTTACCCATGCACAAATACTGCACAAATACAAACGGACAATTAGGAACTTTCTTTTACAAAGGGGTTATTACACTATTAAGGAATTTTTAAATGATAAGACACCGTGGGGATAGGCTTAGGCTTGTTTAACTCACGATTATTTTATTAACATGTTAAGTGGAAGTGCCTCGTGAACACATGATTTTTGCAGGATTTGGATATTTTTATGATTTGTTGAATGTACATTATTTATCCCTGATCATATCATTGTTCACTTGTCACCTTCACAAAATTCTTTCTACATTTGCATTCCTTCACGCGTTCCACTAATTTATGTTAATAATAACGATCTGGAAAATGGAGGTAATTGGTGGTCATGGTCAGTATACCAATAGATTGTTTCTTACTGCTGGTTTGTATACCGTTGTCGTCATGCTCACTAAAATGTAATTTCTTGTGGTGGCGTCGTGTGTCGGGTCATCCCTGTCCCTCTAATATGGTGAGATAGATGATGGCTGGCACATGCGTCATACTCGTGAACGGGTGCTACTTGCGATGACTGGTCGATGACGGTCTTGCGGGCTGGTATTAGATTTTAATATTTAACTGCATCATTTCCATCATGGTTCTGATCACTTTCGCGGCTTGCCTGCATTATAAGGTATATATAATGTAAGTGGATGCTCCTGTTTCACCATGTCTATTCTGAGGAGGCTAACCAAAAGTATTATGCTTGAGTATAATTATGTTCAGTAAATATATACAAGTGATATAGAAGGTGTAACAGTTGCAGCAGCTTACAAAATGTAAATTGTGTATTATGCAAAACCTGGCGATGAAAAAGAGTGACCGTGAGTTTTATTGCCCGTTCTTTCTCATGGTTCTACCTATTGGTTTGTGAACGTGGCAGTAAATGTATAGGTAGAGTCTATAAGTAATTATTTTATAAATTTATTATTTTGACGTTTATAAGCGTCACATTGTGACCCAAATGAATAAAGGATTTTGAATTTGAATTGAATTTGAAAAATAATGTAAAAATTCCCAAAGTCACGCAAGTTCGAGACTTAGGTGTAATATTAGACAACAAATTTACGTTTAATGCACATATTTAGCAAATTATTAGCAAAGCATATAAATCTTAGGGCTTTATTATCCGCAACAGCAAACCCTTTAAGGATTTGCAATGCCTCAAAGTTCTTTATTTCAGCTATGTCCGGAGCGTGTTAGAGCTTGGGAACTTAATTTGGAGGCCATACTTTAACATACACAAACAAAATATTGAAAATATATAACATAAATTTGTCAAACATTTAAATTATAGAGCTCAAATAATAAATAAATCGTATGAAGAATCATGCTACTATCATAAAATTGCTACCTTAGAAGACAGACGTCAAATAACCGATATGTTATTTTTGTATGACTTACTTCATAGTAAATTTGATTGTGATCAACTTTTAGAAAGCATCAACTTTAATGTACCCCAGAAACGCACTAGGCAAACGTCTTAGCTGTCGGTCCCTTTCAGTACAACAAAATATAACCAAATGTCGCCATTTAGTCGCATTCCATATATTTATAATCACTTGTTCTCTTCATTGGATCCCTTTAATGCCTCACGTAATGCTTATAAGAAACAGTTATAACAGATTATGTCACAAAATAACTAAAATTCTGCCTAATACAAACCAGTGACTGTCAAACGCCTCATACAGTAATACAACACACCTACACTACACTTACACACACACACACACACACACACACTCACACACACACACACACACACACATACGCACACACGCGCACACGCACACGCACACACACACCGAACATATTTGATTAACATTAGAACATAATATGTACGTGTTATTTGTAAATTAAATACTATTAAGGAACATTGTCTACCCTGCCTTTAATTAACTAATTTAAAAGTGTACTTCGTAATTAGGCGGGTCCACACAGACCGAGCAGCCTCGCGAGGCATTTGCCGCGCGAGGAAACGGTCCCCGAACGAGCGCGGCCATAGAATAAAGCTGCATTCACATTTATCTGACGAGATCTCTCGTGACGGTCTCTGTCGTAATTACTTACCGTTCACATTTGTCTGTCGCCGTCTGTCGCGATCTGACGCAGTTTTGAATCAGTTCTGTCTTGACTCTCGTGGAGTTCACGCTTTCGCAATGTTTTTGATGAATTATCCGATTCAGATTAAGTAGATACCCCTAAAAGGGGGGTATTCCTGAAAGCGCAACTATTTTTGAGCGCAACTAAAAAAGCGCAACTACTTTATCCCACAAAGCGCAACTAAATATCAAGATGCAATAGTGCTGGTTAATAACAAACGAAACATATCGATAGTTGATAAGACAGGACATTTTACTATACTTTAGCTGTTGCTGTGCGCCTGAGTTTTACCTATACCATCCAGTGCTTTATTTCTGATTCATGACCTTAAAACCAGGTTTTTATTAGGCTACTAACTTCTGTTCATTTATGTTACCCTGGTACTTTTCAAAACATTTTACTGATTGATATTTGTTACCAGATTCTATAAACACTTCTAACGTCTGTTCATTTCTGTTATCCTGGTACTTTTAAAACGATCACCATAATATAATAAATAAAAAATGGGCAGATGATTTACAAATCCTATCGATAGTAAATAGTCCTTTAAGAATCTGTTATGCCCCTTCACTATTTTTTGACGCGGTTGCGCTTTGTGGAATAAAGTAGTTGCGCTTTTTTAGTTGCGCTCAAAAGTAGTTGCGCTTTCAGGAATACCCCATCCAATTATATCCATGAATTATTTACATAGGATTATATTATTTTGTATTCAATTAGCTCGTCTATAGGTACTGTATAAGAATAATATTATAAAAAGAAGTCAATTAGTTCGTCGTCCATAGCGCAATTGTATACGCGCGTCTGACGCTTTACGACAGACAGTACACATTTGTTTGACGTGTCGTGTCGCGCGCTGTACCGGCCCCACACCCCACCCTCCCTGTCACAGACCGGGATATTGTCTGTCGCGACACGACAGACGCCGCCACGACAGATTACATCAGATAAATGTGATCGCGGCCTAGAGCGCGGCAGCCTCGGCACCGTAGGAAAAAACAAAATTGTAGTTGTCATAAAGTTTGAATTCAGAACGCATGTATCAAATTGTCGACTTGTGAATTACAGTGAAATAGTACATTTCATGGTTTTAAAACTTAGAACAAAGTTGAATAGAACCTCATTTATTTAGAAAAAATGAGCGCTAGATGGCAGTAGAACTCACTTTTTTACATAATCACTTATTCTCACGTTTAATTATTCTTATAATATTTATTTCAAAATTTTCTCCATAAAAATATCTGTAAAAAGCAATTTTTATTTTGAAAACAACATTTAAATGTTACATACATACATACATACATACATATCGTCACGCCTTTTATCCCCGAAGGGGTAGGCAGAGGTGTATTTCTACACCCACTTTTCGCCAGATATACTTTAGTCCCACGTAATAAGGGGCGAGCCTATTGCCGTACCGGGCACATTTCCAGACTCCGTGCTGCTACTGAGAATTTCGTGACAGAAAAACCCCATAACACTGCCCGACCCAGGAATCGAACCCGGGACCTCCCAATCCCACGCGCACATTTATGCCGCGTGACCAAGGAGGCATTTAAATGTTAATGTTTCTTAATTTCCTGGACTCTGATTCCCGCACTCTTCGCCTAGGTACCCATCTTACTTGAGAAATTTTGCATTCCACTGGAATTTAGCAACATTCACAGCAATGTCCACAAGAAGATGTTGTGTTTGAAACTGTAATACAATTTGTAAGTAACTAAAGCCACTTTTATAAGACATCTAACTGATCTCAAGGTTATAGTTTTGTGTGTAAAGTTTCCTTAAAGTAATGGGCAGTCATTTTAAGGAATCAGTACCTTCAAAATAAACTGTCACTATTCTAAACCATGGAATAGTGCTATCCCTTTGGGTTGCGGAGGTCAGACAGGCAGTCGCTCTGTGGAAAAACTCATATTCAGCCAAATCCGGTTAGAGGAGTAAGCGGACCCCAGGTTGAAAACTAGGAGGATGATGATGATGATTAAAGCTATGAGAAAACCCATTTCTTTTAAAGACACTGAATGTATATATCCCCTGCAATGATTTTCACTATGCATATGTATCAGGAAGATTGGTAATTGAAAAATGGGCAGACTGTTTAAAAAGGCGAGAAAGTGGTGACCTATTAGAAATAGGGTCCGAGAGCGTGCTCAGAAAGGTTTTTATATTACCATCACTAATAACACTTAGCCGAATGATTCGATCAGCTTCCCTTACACCCGACTTCAATGACAATATATTTGATCAATTTGAGAAAATAATAAAAATAATTTTTAAAGTAATTAATGATGGGCAAGAAAATTTAGCAAAATGAAACATACTATGCTTCTGCAAAGTGAAAATCCTGCGTATCAAGGACTTTGCTTAATGCCAAAAGTAATATATCATGTGAATTCAAAGAAAATATCAAACATGAAAATAAAATGTGCAACACAGGTTTTTATCCGAACTATAGCTGCCAGCGATTGTATCGCACAGCCTGCGTGTCAATGAGATGAATATGCTGCGCCGGATGAGTGGAGTCACGCAGAAGGGCTGCATTAGGAACTTACGCATCTTGAATAAAAAAGTCTCAAAAGTTTTGAAGAAATATGCACCAACTTATTTATTTTTACTTGGTGTAAAGTCATCAATAAAGTTTTAACTGGGTCCAGAATTGACTATGATGAAAAATCTCAGATACAACAAATATGTTATGAATATTGTAAAAAACGTTTGAAAAATAAAGGGTGCTTTTAAACCAATGTTTTATTTTATATAATTTTACAGTACCTACGCAGTTACACACTTCAGTTCAGTAGCATGTACATCCATAAGCGAAAACCATGGTTTTCACTTAGGGATGTATATGTAATTGAACCACATAATAAAATAAATTTGTCTAATAATATCTAATAAAATATTATCTAATAACACCTACTATAGTTAAAAAAATACTTGAAACGACCGCCAGGTAGCGCTAATAGCTTGAGTGACGTCTCTATCCTCCTATATACAAAGGTACTCTGTGGTACATTTGCCATCTATCGGTCTACGTATCAATGTGAGATCGTTGGTCTCTCCTCTCTCTTATTTTTAAATTTTGTTCATAAATATAGTACTTGGAAATGGTCATACTGCAATAGAGTTATGGCATGTGTTTTGACTAGCCGGCTGCCTGTCTGACGCCAATTGCTGTACCTACTTTGGGTACTAGACAATGGTAATAATGGGCCATAAGCCATAACATACATATTTACTTATACTTACTTTTTTTGTAAATATACAAATAGAATCACCCAGACCAAGACAAACATTCATGTTCATGCACACAAGTGTTTGACATGAGCGGGAATCGAACCCGCGACCTTCGGCGTTGCAGTCGCTTACACTCCCGCTTTGCCAACCAGTCGTCGATTATTGTTATACCTAAAGGATGGAATAGGTAGACATGGAAAAAAACATAGAATGAATTATAGGAAATGAATGTCTGTAGGCAAAGATACTGTAACCGAAGCACAGACTGAAGGATTATTATTGGTACAATAAATAGCGTCAAAGATGAGAATGTTATGATGAATGTATCCTCCGTCATTCAGTGACCAGTGGATAGGGTATGCGACTGCTGAGCGGAGGTTCCGGGTTCGATTCCCGGGTCGGGCAAAAGTGTTACTGGGTTTTCCCGAATTCTCAGAAGCAGCACGGAGTCTGCTGATGTGCCCGTTAACGACAATAGGCTCGTCCCCTATTACGTGGGACCTAAACATTTCATGGTGAAATGTGGATGTAATAATATTACAACTCTGCCTATCCTTACGCGGATACAGACGTGAGTCTATAAAAAAAATGTCCAACATACAAACACACTTGCGAATTTATATTACTAGCTTTCGCCCGCGGCTTCGCCCGCATGAAAGTTAAATAAAGAGTAGCCTTTGTACTTCCCCAGGTTTCAGACTATCCATATCAAATTTCATCACAAACGGATCTGCACATTAGCCGCGTAGCATACATATAAACAGATAGTACTTAAAATTACTTTTGTTTTCATTGTGTAGGTATATTATTGTAGTTATGAAGAGCTTATATACCTACTGAATAGAAAAGCAGCAAAATTAAAAACTGAAAGCATTACCACAAAGTACATAATCAGACTCCGTCCCGCTGCGCTTAAGCACGCCAACTAATAATAAGCGCTTTTCATAACGCTGCGCTTAGGTCAAAGGTCGCTTTTCAAGTTTTTACTTTTGTTGTTAGTTGATACTTCTCATTCTCTTTTCATGGTGATCCCTTTTCTATCAATCAGGCCCTGTCGTTTGATACCCATATTGAGGTATTTGTGGAATAAAGGTAATCCGCCATTTCGTGGCGGCGCCCACCTTGGATTTTTCATAGTGAGCTCTATTCTACCAATCAAACCTTTTCATTTGATACCCCCATTGAGGTATTTGTGGTAAATATGTAATCCGCCATTTTGTGGCGGCAGCCATCTTGGATTTTTCATAGTGAGCTCTATTCTACCAATCAAACCTTTTCATTTGATACCCATAATGAGGTATTTGTGGAAAATATGTAATCCGCCATTTTGTGGCGGCAGCCATCTTGGATTTTTAATAGTGAGCCGTATTCTACCAATCAAACCCTTTCATTCGATACCCATATTGAGGTATTTGTGGAAAATATGTACTTAATCCGCCATTTTGCGGCGACAGCCATCTTCGATTTTTCATAGCGAATCAAGCCCTTTCATTTGATACGCATATTGAAGTATTTGTGGAAAATAAGTAATCCGCCATTTTGTGGCGGCGGCTATCTTGGATTTTTCATAGTGAGCTCTATTCTACGAATCAAGTCCTTTCATTTGATACCCATATTGAAGTATTTGTGGAAAATAAGTAATCCGCCATTTTGTGGCGGCGGCCATCTTGGATTATTCATAGTGAGCTCTATTCTAACAATCAAGCCCTTTTATTTGATACCCATATTGAGGCTGTTGTGAAGTAATATGTGATCCGCCATTTTGTATCGGCGGCCATCTCGAATTTACAATCATTTAATTATCTTTTAAATCTTGATGACAATATGAATGTCTACCAAAAATCAGATCAATCTGTCATCAGGAAGGGGGTAAAATTCCAATTAATAACTTTCAGAGCTCAAGATTTTTGCCGACTTAGTTGATACTTTTCCTTATATTATGGCAACATTATACAAAATCTTTATAAATTATAGCCTATGTGTTATTCTGATGTATAAACTATATTACTGTAAAGTTTCATCCAAATCCGTTCAGTAGTTTTTGCGTGAAAGAGTAACAAACATCCATCCATCCATCCATCCATACATCTTCACAAACTTTCACATTTATAATATTAGTAGGATTAGTAGGGATTATTAGCACACGCATTAGCCGTTGCGACCAGTGTAGACCAGGAACGAGACGACATTAGCTGAGATCTTTTTATGAAATTAAGCTCGACATTGTACGGAATTTAGTGGCAATATCACATTTGTTTCAACCCGGCAAACGAACCCGAGACCTCATGATCCGCTTACACTACCGCAATGTCACAGCGGCAGACTTGATATTGTGTACCTAACCACGGTATTGAAAACTATAGGTACTGTATTTTATCTTCATACAAACGGTCGGAAATACCTACGAGCGTCAGGCTCGGTACCCACCCCCACCTAACCTACTGCATACATACCAAACTCAAGGCGCTTTGGTATACATTCTGTAGGTACTGAATGCGTACTGAGCCGACGCTTGTAGGTATTGTAACTCGAGTTTTGAGTTAAAATACGGAAAAGCTTATGTAGGTAAGTGTGATCTAACTAACTAGGTATAATATATGCACTTCTAAAAACTTACTTAGGTATTTTGAAATCACAGACAGACACTTCGAGCGAATTGTCCGTGGCCAGGCCGTAATATGGTAACCCGAGTTCGTCGTAGTGTAAGGTCAAATTACATTTTTTTATACATGGTTATTAGCAATGCGGTAATGAAATACTGACCACATTATCACCAAAATAAATTAGCGCTTGGTTGCCTATAATCTTTTCTTTTTCTTTTTAAAGAGACAATTCCCG
Organism: Euclidia mi; assembly: GCA_944739405.2. Classification (NCBI taxonomy): domain Eukaryota; kingdom Metazoa; phylum Arthropoda; class Insecta; order Lepidoptera; family Erebidae; genus Euclidia; species Euclidia mi. The sequence continues at coordinate 22,473,487 of OX123184.2, forward strand.
CACTAGGGATAAATCCTGTGTCGCGGGAACTTTACAATCATACAACCATCGGACACAATGAACACCCAGACTCGTAACAACAATTTATGAAGTACACAAAGTGCTGTCTCACAACACTCGGCGCAGTGTCAAGCGGCGAAGCGGCCGCTTAAACCACTACGCCAACCGTGCAGTCAATCTATAATAAATCAATATATAATAATCAATCTATACTATAATCAAATCATGAATCAGTACATATTTGCACAACTAATCCGTTAATTAAAATAAATAAATTTGTTTATAAATTATGTCAAATGTGGTTGGACTAGAATAACTAAACCCGTGCTCTTAGGCCAAAAACTTGAATGCAACTAGGATGACGCTTGAGCGAAGGCTTTTGTAGCATTCCTATTATTATTTTGGTAACTTGATCGGCCTATCTGACACCATAAGCAAATCATATAATTTAAATTACATGAAATGTCGCCTTAAAATGTTACCTGTCACTAAAACTGATAAAAGCATCATTGAAATTACTGAAATTCGCAGTAGAACAGAAAGTATGGTGGTATATCTAGTCAACAAAATGTACGCTCTTTATAACGTAGGAAACAAATTAATACTTAGTGTGTAATAGTAGACAAAGTTTTGTAATGAAAACCTCAGATTCCGTTGATAACAGCTTTAATTTTGGTTATTTGACATTAAGATTACAATGATTCGCAGTTTTATACGTCTTGATGCTAGCGTAACAAATTTAGAAATCGAATAACAAAAATATGTGCGGGTGTAAGTAAAATAAATTTAGGAGTCAGGTACAGTATTACTTAAACGAGTAACTTGATGCCATTTAAAATGATCAGGCGTTTATGCAGCGCAGACATCTTCCCCCCCGTTGAAAGACTCCTTTCAACTGCGTTAGTCGTCATCCGGTAAAGATGTAGGCAAGGGGCAGATCCGTGTGAGAGGCCTCCTGAAGCAGCCTCTGGTAGTCTCCACGTCTGCGACTCGTGTGACGCCGTCGGTTCCAGGGAACAGGCGGCTGACTCGTCCCATTCGCCAGCTCAGTGGTGGGACGTTATCCTCCTGGAGAAGAACTAAATCTCCAACTTGCAGGGATGCTGAATTAGTACGCCATTTGGAGCGCTGTTGTAGTTCAGCTATATATTCCTTTTCCCAGCGCTGCCAAAAATGCCGATGAATCTGTTCAAGCTTCAAGTAACGTTGAAGGTTGTTCTGGTTCTCGTGCTCGAGCGATGGACCAGGCAATGCATTTAGGGCACGCCCTATCAGAAAGTGACCGGGAGATAGGAAATGGTAATCGTTAGGGGAAGGGGAAAGTGGGCACAAAGGTCGACTATTAAGCACAGCTTCCACTTGTGTGAAGAGAGTACATATCTCCTCAAACGTTAAATGATGGTTCCCCATAACGCGTTTTAAATGGTATTTCGCGGATTTAACGCCGGCTTCCCAGATGCCGCCGAAATGTGGAGCATACGTGGGAGAAAACACAAACTTTATGCCTTCATTGGTAGCAAAATTAACTACAGGTTCATGATTAGTTTTAAGAAAATTGCCAATCTCTTTAGCTGCCGCAACAAAGTTGCGACCGTTATCGCAAAATATCTCCGCTGGCTTACCTCGACGCGATATAAATCTGCGTAACGTCATGATAAACGCGTCCTTGGACAAATCACTGACGGCTTCCAGGTGCACACACTTATAGCGAAAACATACAAACAAACATAAATAGGTTTTAATTAGTCGTGCACCTCGACCCTTTCTATTTAGTGTTAGGAACGGACCAGCGAAGTCAACTCCCACAGTACGGAATGGAAAATCAGGTATGATGCGCTGTGCAGGTAAATTTCCCATCATGGGAGTTGATGTTTTACCTTGTATACGTCTACATCGAACACAAACATGTACTGTGCGGCGGGCCAAATGCCTACCATTTATAGGCCACACAGTCTCTCTTACACAGGCCAGCAACAGCTGAGGCCCAGCATGCATATTGTGTAAGTGTTCATATTTAAAATACAATTTAGTGAGTGGATGAGAAGCGTGTAAAAGTATAGGATGTTTTTTAGTATAATTGTAATTAGATAATTCTATCCTACCACCGACCCTCATCACCTTGTCATCATCCAAAAAGGGTGAAAGTGACAAAAGTGTTGACTTGCTACTTAAAGTTTTATTTTTTAACAAAAGATTGTACTCTAGAGTAAATGAAGTTTGCTGAGCAATTTTACATAAGCTAATAAAAGATAATTCTAATTCACTAACTGTTAATTTACCAAATAATTTACCTTGAGGACATTTATGTCTTATGTTATGTATGAATCTATTGACATACGCAAATACACGTCTCAGTTTTAAAAACGATGAAAACTTATCTATTTTTAGAATTTCTGTTGCTGGTTCCAGGACAACAGCGGAAGTGGACTTCATCTCAGGTAAGTCTGATTCATTTATTAATTTCTTTAAATAGGGCCAATCGGATTCAGGCTGTATTAGAAAGCTTGGACCTGACCACCAGAAATTAGAATTGATGATTTGATCTGGGCTCACGCCCCTTGAGATCAGGTCAGCTGGATTCTGATCAGTCGGCACATAGCGCCACGACGAACTATCGGTAAGTTCATTAATTTCGGCTACCCTATTAGCTACAAACGTTTTTAACTTTGCAGAATTACCATTTAACCAGCTGAGGACAACGCTGGAATCGCACCAGTAAATGATGCGATTGACATCACATCGCAGAGAGCTGGTAACTGTCTTACACAATTTTGCAGCTAATAGCGCAGCGCAAAGCTCCAGACGCGGTATTGTTATCGGTTTCAACGGCGCCACCTTAGACTTAGCACACAGTAAATTTACCTTTACCTCGCCAGCTAAGTTGTGTGACCGTAGGTACACACAGGCACCGTAAGCGACTTGAGAAGCATCACTAAAGGTATGTATTTCTATATAATTAGGAGCTTCGCATAGTGTTAAGCGCGGGATCTGTAAATCTGATAAAAAATGTAAATTGCCAATGAACTTGTTCCAGGATTCCAGGATATCGGAACTAACTGGTTCATCCCAACCCTTCTTGTTCAGCCATAAGGACTGAAGTAACATTTTAGGTATAATTACACATGGACTGAGAATTCCAAGAGGATCAAAAATCTTGAATGATGCAGACAGTATCGATCGCTTGGTAACCACATCATTTTTATTGGGAATCTCAATCGATATTTGAAGGGTATCGGTTTTAGGATTCCAATTTAATCCTAAAGTATTATTAGATTCACTTAAACTAACCTTATCATTCTGATCAATGACTGATGATGATAAAATGCTTGGTAAATTCGATCTGAATTTACGTAGTTTAAACCCACCTGACTTTAAAGTGTCCGACACCTTGCGTTGAATGTATAATAGCTTGGACTCGTCGTTTGATCCGGTGACTAGATCGTCGACGTAATGGTCGTGTTTAATAATGTTACCTATAAGCTGGTCATCGCAATCCTCTGCCAATACTGACAAACACTTGGTGCTCAAATATGTAGCACTTGCAAGACCATAAGTTACGGTTTTCAGACGTAAAATTTTGATAGGATTGGACTCATCACTTCTCCAAAGTATTAATTGTAAATTACGATCCTTTTCATTTAATTCAACCATTCTAAAGAATTTTTCAATATCAGCTGTCAAAATATATTTGTACTGACGAGCTCGAATCAAAATAGAAAAGATTGAGTCTTGAACATTGGGACCGACCATCTGCAGATCGTTCAGAGAGAAACCTGAGGAAGTTCGTGCCGATCCATCAAAGACAACACGAGTCTTTGTCGTTTCACTGTTTTGCTTATATACTGCATGATGGCAAAGATAATAGGATGGAACGGGATTAGTAGTCGGACATTCCTCTAAATGACCTAACTCTAAATATTCTTGAATGAAATTGCAATATTTCAACTTTAATTCTGGATTCTTACGGAAACGTCTTTCTAAATACAACAATCGTTTTTTAGCCATAGCGTAAGAATCTCCTAAACAATCTGGATTATCAATTAGGGGCAGCCTCACACAAAATCTACCCGATTCTAAACGATAAGTATTACGATAAAAATGGTCTTCACATGCCTGCTCAATTTTGCTAAAATATTGCTTATCTGGAACCTGCTCAAGTTCCCAAAACCTTTTCAAATGAGAATCAATATTGGAATTATTGCATTCGTCACTATCACTAATTGAAACATGACACGGAATATTTTTAGGTGACGAACAATTCCTTACATTTGGAGAAATTGGGCCGGCAACGAGCCAACCTAGCTTTGAGCTACGAAGCTGGGGCATATTAGTACCTAATGCAAGCTGATCACATCCGAGTAGGTCCCAAAACAGGTCTGCACCTATCAAGACGTCTATGGCTGAAGGCCGATTAAAGCTAGGATCAGCTAGCTGTAGGTTGGTTGGAATATTTAATTGACTAATGTCTATAGATTGTTTTGGAATAACACTTGTTAATTGGTTTAATACATAAAATGACTGTACAACACTATAGTCATCATTAAGAGAATTTAATCGGGCAATACAACTTTTGTTTACGTATTCCGCTAAGTTGTTGCCTATACCGATAACGTTTATAGTATTAATAGCACATACCTGTAATGATAACTTGTTCATAAGTGACTGGCTAATAAATGAAGACTGACTGCCACAGTCTAACAAAGCACGCACTCGAAATTGTTTGTTTGTTTGTGGATTGATAACATTAACCATAGCTGTTGATAAAAGAATGTGATTTTCTATAAAATTATCACTAATAGAATTATTTACTGATATTTCAGTTGAACCACGATCTGTGTTGGTATTATTGCTGCTGACTGTACTAGCATTACTTGCACTAGTATTGTTTAAATTAGGGGAATGCAAGAGTGAATTGTGCCTACGCTTGCACTCACGACAGGGACCCAACTTGCAGTCACGTGCACGATGCCCAGTTCGTAAACAATTGGAGCATAAGTGCAACTTAAATGCTTCATCTCGTCGTTCCTGAACGCTCTTCGCAAGGAATGTAGGGCAGTCGTATATCCAGTGGTCACCCTTACAGACAACGCACTGCTTAGCGACAGAGCCGGTGTTCTGAACTGTAGATGAAAAGGATTTAGTACTACGAGAATTGTTATTATTGTTTTGACGTGATTGTGTGACCTTGGGTATATCAGACTTGTTTTGATTCATAGTTTCTAACACATCAGCGCGATCAGTTAGGAATTTTTTGAAATCCTTTAAAGCAGGGAGATTGGACAAATTATTACGATGTTCTTCCCACTTCATGGCAGTACGATTATCTAATTTTGGTATAAGAATTTTAATAATTATCATTTCAAGCAGTTCATCTTTCGTTGCTAAACTTGACAATGCTCGCAAGTTTTTAGTTACGTGGTCAACTAGAAACCTCAGTGATTTGTCCGATTCACGTTTGTGTTGTTGTTGTGTTGATTCGAAATATATCAATGAATTAAGGTGTTGATTTATAAGTTGGCGCTTGTTATCGTAACGATCGCACAAAAGCTGCCATGCAGTTTTATAATTATTTTCAGAAATCTCTAAATTGGAAATAATTCGCGCGGCTTCCTTTTCAAGATACGATACCAAATAATGGAACTTGTGAATAGGTTTAATGCGTTCATTGTTATGAATAAGCGATAAATAGGTATCTCGGAACTCAAGCCAGCGGAAATAAGCGCCATCAAACTTTGCGATTTGTATTTGTGGTAATTTAAAATCAACATGATGACATTGAAATGACAGATCGTTATGACATTGTGATGTATTGTGCAAATCAGATTCGTTTGAAGTATTTTTGTACTTATCAAGTTGCTCTTCAGCAATTGCAAGATGTGAAGTGAAGATCTGCTCAATTTCATCACGTTCGTCGATCTCGGCGTCCATATTATCGCAATTAATGACCTCAATCTGAGCCTGTAGTTCATCAAATTTGCTAGACATAGCTCGTATTTTACCAATACTAATTTCTAACTCTTTAATTTGGGTTTTATTCAATTTTGAAGAGCATACTCCATCTAAATATTTTTTAAACTTTGTTAAACGACCTTTGACCGAGCTACGCTTAGCAAACAGTTCCTTCAATTGTTTTGCATTACAGTCTTTATCTTCGCTTAGAGACATTTTGTTTATTAAATACTAATAGCAACAACAAACGGTAAACTAGCACTGAGAACTTTACGAAATTTACTTATTGTTAATTGAGTTCTAAACAGTAACGCAAAATGAAGGAATAAAGTTATATGTTTAGAATCTTATCTGATACTCCTTCGGCGGCACCTGAGGCCCGAACGCAGCCACGCGGCTGCAGCTCGGCAGCACGACGATGCACCGACGTCACCCGAACGCGGCTAGCGGTAGCTGGCAGCGTCAGGCAGCGATGGAGTTTCTGGAATAGTCGGCCCAAAATATTTGAAATAATGTTAACTACAATAATGGCACGAACTATTGGGAGGGTGTCTATGAGAAAAATTGGCAATATTACTAATTGGTGTTTAGATACTCAAGTATTGTTGATTTATGAACTTATTTTAAGGAATGTACTGGTATTTTAAGAATTTATAATTTTACAAATGATGACGTAGGTAGTTGTCACACCGAACAATGGATTTTAATTACACTATTTTACTATATTTACTGGTTGTTTACTTGAAATAAGCTTTAAATTAGCTAGATACTTTGTTGAACTAATGAAATACACAAGTGGAATGTACCAAACAGCGACCCTTTTGATAGGAAAAATAGGTTTAGGTGTTAGGGTAAACTATGGGAATGGCACTTAACTGATAGGCGAGACGGCTGCTTCCGGCTGCATTGGTCCTCGCTGATGGCTGTTGGCACTGATAGAAACACGAGCTGTTCTACAAATGTTGACGGAATCCTCGAACTGGCGTGGCAGGCTGACGGTGAACCCCGACGTGGCGTCGTCGTAGAAGCTAAGGCTGGGCGCGGCGCTTTCTGCTGACCGACCTGGCTGGCTTAGTTGTCTTCTTTGATAGTGTTCCTGCGTCTGTAGTCCTCCACAATCAATCTTTGGTAGATTTCCTTTTGACGAGAATTCTTTGTTTTCGTACTTCGATCCGAATTTTGCAAATCCGTGATGTCGCGGTCGCCAATTTTATTGTGTAATAGTAGACAAAGTTTTGTAATGAAAACCTCAGATTCCGTTGATAACAGCTTTAATTTTGGTTATTTGACATTAAGATTACAATGATTCGCAGTTTTATACGTCTTGATGCTAGCGTAACAAATTTAGAAATCGAATAACAAAAATATGTGCGGGTGTAAGTAAAATAAATTTAGGAGTCAGGTACAGTATTACTTAAACGAGTAACTTGATGCCATTTAAAATGATCAGGCGTTTATGCAGCGCAGACACTTAGTATGATGATTGCTTAAAGTTACAAGCCAATTCACTATTCCAGCTAGCAACAAATAAAGGTAAAGCATAAACCATTTCATTTCATTACATCATATCTCACCTGACAATATTACTGTAACTTTTTCACCTCAAAGTTAAACTTTCCTCAGCGTATGAGTTCATTTCTACTCTCAGCACTGCTGCATTCGAAAGTGCTGGGTACAAAGAAAGTAATATACTTGTTTAGTTTCACTCCAATTTTATATATCTCGGGCAGTTTGTGTTGCGGTTGAAATCATCTGCAAGGGCTTTACAACTTTAATTAAATTGTATTAATTTTTTCTCTGTTGTGGACTCCTGAGGCATGAGTGTACCCTTATATTTTTAAGCAATTATACTGTGACAATCCAAATGCCACTATATTGCAGTTAACTAATTACTTTATGATTCACTTGTAGATTAAAATTTGCGTGCCAACGAGTATCATAGGAAGTGCGGTATATTGCACCAGCAGCAAAACATGCCATTGCTTGATGGAAGTCTTCAAAAATATTTGCAGAACCTTTTGTAACATCGCAATCCGAATTAATTTACTTTGCATAAAATTACTTCTTCATAATTTCTTGCAAATAGATTAACAAATTAATAATTCTATTACTAACCTTCGTGCCACTCAAAGCAAAATTAACAACCGTCAACTGGAGTTTTAAATGTTAAGCAGCGGAATTACTTATTAGAGATATTTTACAGTATATTTAAAGTTAATCACTAACTGGGTAGCCGCAGTTTTAAATCCGTGCTCGTTACACATTACGTCGACAAAATCTGCATTGCATTTGTATTCACAAAGTCGAAATTATTTCTCATCAGTATTGGAATATGGCTGGAAATATACGATTGTTTTGCTACAGTTTCATTATTAATTCCGAACAGAACACGGAATAATTCGGAGTTTAAACAAACGATTGGAAAATAACAATAGTTTGTGTCTAAGTTTCCAATGTTGGTATCAAAGCTGCAGTTGCGGGCAAACAAGAATATTCGATGTTTGCCGGTTCGAATAGAATTCTCTTTTCGTTTACATTATTCTTTTGACTGTTAGTTACGTGACTATGCATTATTAATTACAAAATACGTTCGACAAAATGGCTCAAGGACTGAATACGGAGTGCCTTTTGTAAAGGTTCTGTGTCGATTGGTTCTCCCTGATGTTTTGTGGAGCTTTTTGTGTAAAAATCTTTTTTCATCCCAAAAGTAAATTAATGGAGCTAATTTAATACATGTTAAGATTGATTTCATATTCATTGATTCAGAAATTTCTACGATTCTTAATGAAAATGCAAAACATACGGCAATAATATGATATTATTATGTATTGTAGATTAAAGTAACTTTAGAAATGTACTTTATTTTGGTATACTTACAATAAAAAATATTATCTATCTATCTATAATTTACCTTTTCAACTAAATGTATAGTTTAGATTGCAGATATAGTTAAGACTCTAGTGTTGGGCTTGATGCCTTTTGTGTAATCTGTAGGAAGCTATTTCGTGCTTTCGGCTAATGGCTAAAAAACGAAATCTATTCAACTGTAGACAAACCGGCATACACACATCAAACTTTGATATCAATAATTTTAATATTTTAAATACATATCTGTCAAATAATATGTTAAGCGCCCAAAATATATTCATATGAGAAGGAAAATTAAATTTAAAGCAGACCTACTTCTAATACAAAGTTAGGTAGAAAAGCCATATTTATGATGCATCACTTTCAAATTTCGAACATTTAAAAAGCAGTTTGAAAATCCTCTTTTTTATTTCCAGCCAGCTTTGTGTCTGTATAGAAGACAGTATTTAATTTGTGTGGCTGACTTTATTCTTCAATAAGTTGTTGCATGAGGCATGAGGAGACAATACCCAAGGAATGGTGCAGCAGTTACCTAGTGCCAATTTTTTGAAATCAGGGATACGTCCAAGAATGCAACAATTATCGGGGAATAAAGTTAATGCCGCATAGTGTGAAAGTATGGGAGAGATTAATTGAGCGACGTTTGCGAGCAGAGTGAGATTTCACGTAACCGATTCGGTTTTATGCCTGGTCAAGGTACGGCGTATGCCATTTTTGCACTTCGCTAAATTTGTGAAAAATACAGGGAGGTGCATAAAAAATTGCATTTGGTATTCATCGACCTCGAAAAGGCATATGGCCGGGTACCGCGTAAAGTCTTTTGGTTGGCCCTCAAGAAGAAAGGAGTGACTGAAAGATACCTGAAGTTGATTGCCACAATGTATGCTGAATGCCCCACACGCAAGTCCGGTTCACAGCTAGTATCGCAGCAAGATTTGTTGTGACTGTAGGCTTGCACCAAAGGTCGGTTCTTAGTCCTTACCTTTTCCTGTTGATTATGGATCCCATACCATCGGACATACAGGAAGAGGCACACTGGTGCATGCTATTTGCCGACGACATCGGAGGACGATGTCGTCCTTGTAGCAGAGAGTGGACAGGAGGTGCAGAGCAAGCTGGAGGAGTGGCAGCAGAGACTGGAGAACGTAGACCTTAGGATAAGCAGAACCAAAACGGAATACATGTTCTTTGACTTTGGCGGCTTCTCTAGTCCAATACCGGTTACACTCGGCGGTATACCTCTACCAGTATGCTTCAACTTTCACTACCTCGATTCACTCATGCAACACGACGATGAAATTGATCTGGATATTCGGCAAAGGATCAACTCAGGATGGATGAAATGGCGACAGGTCTCGGGTACAATATGCGATACCAAAATGCCTTTGAAATTCAAGGGACGCATATATATGGCGGTTATAAGGCCTGTCGTATTGTATGGAGCTGAGTGTTAGGCTGCTAAGAAGATGGATGGAAAACGATTACATGTGCCGGAGATAAGAATGTTGCGTTGGATGTGTGGAGTTACGAGAATGGATAAGATTAGGAATGAAAACGTGAGAGGTAGTCTGAAAGTGGCGCCTATAGAGGAGAAAGTGAAAGGAAGTCGTTTGGCTTGGTATGGACATATTATTAGGCGCAGAGATAATATGTATGTAGGTAAGCAAATCAATATCAAAATCAAAGAAAAGATTTCTTTTTGATGATGGATGGACTGTGTGAGGATGGATATGAAAGAGAAAGGGGTAAATGTTCAGATGACGTGCAACAAAGAAGCATGGAAGCGAAGGACGTACTGCGCCGACCCCAAATAAATTGGTACCAGGGCAAGAACATGATGATACTTTTGATCAACATACCACAGGCGAAGCTGCGTGTGTAGAGTAGTAGTTCGCTAGTAAGGAATAATCCTCATAATTATTTTTCATCTTCGCCAATATTGGCAAATCCACCATTAATTAATATTAACGATATACTCCAAATGCAATCAAGTATTTTATTTGGTATGTTATTTACATTTTTAAATTGGAAACTCAACCTAAAAATTAAACTACTCATCTACCTGGGTCATTATATACATTCTTATAACATGTATTACAATAAAATTAAACTACTTAAAAAGCTTAACTATCTTAAACTAACGAAAAACAAAAGAGGCAATAAAACTATGAAGCGTCAAAAAATTCCTCCGCCACGCTGTCGACTGGTAGCGTGCCCAGAAGGCTGGCAGCATTGCCTCGTTGTGCTTATTGTCTCTGCGAAATATAATAATAACCAGCCTGGTCACGGGAAGCATCAATCAGCTTTCTGGCGATTTCTTTATATAGAGCGTGTGCACTAGGGCCCCATGGCCCCAGCGTTTCGACCCCAAGCGGCTCAGAAACGTAATTACCCGCTAGGTTTCCATATTTGCACCCTTTGAGGGCCTCCGCCGATGCAGCAGCAGCGACGGCTGATCCAGCTGTACTTGAAAGATGTGATGGCGCAAGAGTATCGACGCATGACGCGTCCCAAAAAGGCCTATCCATCTTCCAAGGTAATAACGTCATACGATCTGGTCTCTTCCCATCGTCGCGTACCAAGCCATTAGGTTCAAGATGAGCTGGTACTCCGGCGGTGACAAGAGCTCGACGGAGTATGTCATTAATATGGGCATGTCGGGAAATACGCCCAGCACTCTTGCTGCACGATAGGCTATGGCGGCCAAGACTGTCAATGGCTTCACCGCAGTGACAGCTATGCGGAGAAACACAAAAAGCTCCCAAGCGCAAGCAAGAAGCGTTGCGGAAAGTTGTATCGTCCAACATAGTTCCTATGTTGGACGATGGAAGTGCTTGAAGCCATAAGCCCGATTCCCACTCTCCCACGGCCAACAAACGGGCGCGTTCTGTCACACTATATGCAGTATTTAGAAGGTGATCTCTCATCTTGCTACAGAGCGGCCCGTCCCATTGTCTCTGAGAGAATAGATATCGGGGCAAATTCAAGGCAATCAGAATTAACCAGTGTGGGTTCTAGAATTTTCACTCGGTCGTTCATGTCATGATTAAGAATTTTGCTCAGTGTGCCGAATAACATTGTCTATGTTTTCCAAAAGGCATAAATGTTTCCAAAAAGGAGAGGACCGCAAGTAATATGTAAATTTTGGAACGAAAAGGCAGTGCCGAATAATCGTGAAAGCCGAATGAATATTAATTTTGTATAGCCGATCTGAAGTTTCACAGAAATTATGTACTTTTTCATTTATAAAAGATTCAAAAGCGTCGTCGAAAATCGGGGACCCAAGGAGACGGAAGTAACATTTATTGATGATTTTGATATTTGGCGCCAAAGAATTAAATTTTGATAAAATCGAAAGGTTATCTAAATTGTCATTAATAAAAATTTCACATTTGTCTGAATTTAGTTCTAAACCAATTGCTTTCAATTTATTTTTAATTAGTTCTAAGTCTTATTAAACTGTGTTAAGGTCTCCGCCTAGGGTTCCGTCGTCCAAATACCAAACGTTAAATTTTGAATTTATTTGTTTTATTATTGGGTGAATAGCTAAACTAAAAATGACTGGCCCGAGAGGGTCAACTTGTAGACAACCAATGGCAGATTCCAAAACATTGTCTTTGTATATCAAATTAGATGGATGTCTATAGCACTGCCAAAGGAATTTAAAAATTTTGGGCGTTTCTAATTTCGCTTGTGTCAGCAAGGTGTACCTGTTCACTGAGTTGAAGGCATTCTTCAAATCAATCTTTAAAATGACCTCACCTTTACCGCAGCCTAGGTACGTGGACAGCGCATGTTAGGCAGCCTCACAACCTCCCTTTGAACCAAAGCCAAGCTGGATTGGCTGAAATTTATCTGCCAAAATGGCACTGTAGTATTTACAGCACAGTTTGGCTGCCATACGTCTGTAGGTACACCCCACGGCAATGGGCCGAATGCCACCATCTTTTTTGCGTAGGGCGCACAAGTTGGCCCCGTACAATAAGTCGGTGACATCTGTGGCAACATTGCCGGCGAGCATAAGGTTAATTAAAGCCGTCAGCACCTTCAAAAGTGCATCACCAGCCTCTCCAGAACTTGCAATTGTGAGATCTTTCAGATGCTGAGGTGTTAAGCCGTCGAGGCACTTATATAGGAACAGACAGCTTCAAATACGTCCTTGGCTGAAACAATCAGACAGTCAAAATCTTCGTCAGGCATGTCGGGAAAGGTGAGGTCATTAGCTGGCGCTGGGTGCTTACTCTTCAGACCTGCTAGGTTGTCTGCAGAGTAAGGTGCCACCACATCGCTACTAAACAATAACCTAGACGCCCCTTGAATGTCACCTTCCCTCAATTTGGACTCTACACATTGGTAAATTGTTTTCTTAAATCTATTTATAGTAAATTTAGGGTCAAAATTGTTATTAGAATGGTTACAAAGAACTTTAATTTGGGCTATCAAAGATTTTGATGATGTACGGTTGCTTTGAATGTGTAGAATCCTATAAGGGAAAGTGAGGAACTGTTCCCAAGCTGTTTTGGAGTTCTCACGCACAACGAGACCAATACAGTAAGCTAAATTTTGAGCTACTAATGGCCTCGCTCCGCGTGGAACTCGTTTCAGAACCGGAATTGAATTTTTAAAAGCACCTAAGTACTGCCAAAACGGAATTTGGGAAGAAATAGAATGTGAAATGGAACTGGGGCCCGGAAGCACATTTTGGTTTTTATGTACTTTGCCAAAATGTACTTTCAAGCCCCGTTCACCTTTAAAAAAACGAGCTTGAGAACATGCAGGGCAGCGCACTAGGTTAATCAGCGACGATGTGGTAGATTGATAAGCACTCAATTCCGCATCACTTATATCCTTGCCTGTTGCTGGCATAAATATTACGTATTTGTAACTTAAATCTTAAAATTATACAAAATGTTATTATTTACAATTTTTCACATGACGTTGGTGACAGGACGTCGCTTAGGTGCCGGCATCGCGTCCCGTCCCCGCTGTCTTTTAAACGAAACTTACTTACTAAATAGAATTGTCTATTATAAAAAGATAAAAAAGGTACAAAATCACCAAACAAAAACACCAGCACAAGCTTTCACATATATCGCAATGAACTGTCACTTCATCCACTTCGTATTTTATAACTGGTTAATCCAATATTATATATTGGCAGTTCCTGCTATTTTTCACAGATTTCTGCAGCCATGAACATAATTAAAAACTGCTTGCCATTTTGGTTTACGTTGAAGACTTCTTTGATGATTGTTTTATTTTTCTATGGAGATTATTGCAAGAATTGGAATATATAAAGCTGTGTATTTATTTTATAATACAGTAATACACATATTTAGGCCAATATTTGGCTGTTTTGTACAATTTTATGTTATTTTAAAACTAAATTTTTCCTACACAGGAAAAAATTCGCTGCCATTTCTCAGCTGGTTTTTTTGTTTTTTTTTTCAAGTATTACAAATGCAGTCTAATTCAATAAAAATAACGTACCATTTATTTGATAATTGAACTCAAAATCGAATATAAAGCAATTTGCTTAATTCGTAGAGGACATATGATTAAACAGATCACGGGACTTCAAATAATACCGATAGAATACTAATGAGTCTCTATTGAAGTTGTAGAGAATTTTGTATGTATTGATTTCCATTGTTTTTGGCCAGATTTAAAGCCAAGGATTTTGTCAAATGCGAAGGTTTGAGCTTGACTAAGATTAAAGGCATTGATATACTGGCGGAGAGACTGACAGACTATGACGTAGGTCTCAGGTTCGAATCCACGGTTCAGTGACTTTTCAAAGTTTTGTACGAATTATGTTGATCGCTTGCTAAACGGTGAAGGAAAAAATTGAGAGGAAACCTGTATCTATGATAGTTCTATACAGCTTTCAATATAAACAATAATCATTCTTTATAAATTACTAGATGATGCCCGCGGTTACACCCGCATTATTTAAGGCTACTGCTCCGCTCCCGTGGCTCACAGCGTGATGTTATATAACCTATAGCCTAACACGATAAATGTACTATCTAACACTGAAAGAATTTTTCAAATCGGATCGGTAGTTCCTGAGATTAGCGCGTTCAACCAAACAAACAAACAAACTCTTCAGCTTTATATATTAGTATAAGATAAGATTAGATTAAAATATCCAAGTATTGTGCCAAGACATTAGCAACCAGCCCTTGAAAAATCAATTGAAACATTTTGTTAGCCGTGATGCGAAGACGTCTTTTTATCGATGAGATAATGTTGTGAAAAGCTAATATTCAGTCAAATCCGATTAGACTAGAAAGCGGACCGCGGGTTCTAACCGGGATAAACGCTAGAAAGATGATGATGATGTTGTGAAATTAATACTTTCTTATGCGTAATATTGACATGCATTATGACATTATTGCAATATTCTCCAACGGGATTTAATTTCCAAATTTTAATCATGTTACCAATCTTCGATAAAATAAAGAGTGCGTTCACAATTTCATTTTGCGCCCTATAAAATGAATTACTAAACACTCACTATATTGCCCATCACTCTGGCTTAAAAATTTTAAAGTAGTTTTCATTGGGCCCATATTCAGTCGCACTTCTCAAGACTACTTGGCATTGTGTTACGATACTATTCACGGAATATAAGCAGTTTACCCGAAGGCAGTACCCAGAAATAATCGGAATAAACATAGCATTAACGAGTACGGGCGTCAATGACAATACGGCGACAAAAGAGCGAGTAACAAAGGCGCTTTTGTTCCGTGCTATTGTCGCTAGGAACATGTTCCGAGCATGTTTTCACCTTTACGAGTAACTTTTTTAAAAGGTAGAAAATTGAAACATAGTCATCTGGGGCCCATTGTTACTGGAGTTATTAGTAAAGTACTTTGTTGCTCGTCTGTGAGCCAGGAAAACGGCATAACTGTAACCTTTTTGTAGTGGATATATAGATTCTATTGAAACACGTGGAACTACAGTTAAAAGTAATCAATGTGCTATTATTTTAACGTTTTAGGCTGTCTAGCTTATTGGAAATGTACGCTGGAATGATACCGTCACTGAAAACGTCTTTTATCTAACATAGTTGTTAGAGTCAAATGCCACAGCACATTCTCCTTATAGGGAACAACAAGAAAAAAGTAAATAATCACAATTCGGTTTTATCCGAGCAGCACATACGATGATAGCCTATTTTTAATTCATTTTCACATTTGTCCTAGTGTTAACCTTGTTGCGATAGAAAATCAGGAGTATAAACAAACATAAAGAGGGATTTATTATCGTTGGATGGGTTCAACTTTTGAGCCACATTCTTATACAACATTGAGAAAACTTGAGAACAATTGATCATCTACTGTTGAACAATATTCAGCCATAGGAATTTAATCTATGAGTTACTTGTAATTTGAAACTTGAAACTCTTGATGGAAACAGCCTCATTATTTCATCATTTGAAGAAAAGCTTTCCATCTTAACGACTTTTCAAAGAAGAAAGTACTTAGATCTTTTGGGATTAATACGAAATACTCGAACAAAGTTAAGCTCCACAAAACTATTCGGATATCTACATAAAACCAAGGACATAGAAGACATTACAAACGACTTACAGTTTTTGCCAAACCCGAGAGAAGCACTGCTATATAAAGATTAATGAACTAACTTTCATTAATCTTTCCTTACATATTAATGAGGATATTTTAATTTTAATTCCGTTAATGGAATTTGTGTTGAAATTTTTGGAGTGGTAAGGTTTTTCACGATGTATCCTGTAGTGGATGCGATGATCAAATTTCAATCTTACTTTGGCAACATAAGGTATATTTTGCAAGGAACGGTTAGTCTTATAGAAAAATTTGCATGGCTTAAATCCGAAAAATTGGTGCTTGAGAATCTGATTTTGGAAGTCTAGAAAATGTTTTTACTTCATCAATTTGCACATAGATGTGTCTTTAAGGTCAATAAATGTTATTTCCAGTGAAAAGTCTTATCCGTTAGCACTTTGACAATATTGAACAAAAACTTCTTCTTTTTGCTACTTAAAAGTTATTAGATTGAATTATTAACTCAAACTACTTATTATATTGTTACAGCGATAGCCTAGTGGAGAGACCGATCGACTGCTGGGTAGAAAGTCTCGGGTTGGAATCGACAGCACGCACCAATGACTTTTCAGAGTTATGTGTGTATTAATTTGTTCATTATCGCTTGCCAAACGGTGAAAGATAACATCGTCAGGAAACCTGCATGTCTTAGAGTTCCCCATAATGTTCTCGAAAGACGTGTGAAGTCTGCCAACCCGTACTTGTCCAGTGTGGTGGATTATGGGCTTATTCTTCTCGTAGTGGGAAGAGGTCCGTGCCCAGCAGCGGGACAGTTTATATACAAGGCTAATCATTGACGATGCGCTTAGTATATGGTCTAATTTAACATGTTTAACGAAGCAAACAAACAAACTATTCAGCTTGACAACATTAGTATAGATTGAAGTACACTTAACAGGAAGGCCTGCATGAGAAACTTGATGGGAGTGAATGAAGCAAGAGAGATATGTCAGGATCGTTGATCATTGCAAATGGCGTTCCGTAGTCTCTGCCTACCTCTTCGTGAAACAGGCGTGAGACTATGTATGTACTCTTTTGAAAAGGAGAGCTTAACTGGTCAAATAATACATAGGACAAAATATAACACAGCTCAATGAAATAAAGCGCCGTCTGAAATAAGCTCGCTCAGTGTCGGTAAATATTGTTACTCTTTATGGTGAGGCACACAACTGTGACGATGGACTGTTAAATTGAATCTAGTACTACAAGTGTTACGAGTATATCACAAACCTTCAACATTCACTTTTATAAAATATTATTCCAATGGTAATGAAATCAAACCATTTAAACTGCTACAACAAAGCCATGAAAGCTCTATTTTTTACGAAGGTTCGATTCCCATTCGAAACAGTCTGTAGGTATAATTATTTTCTGGAGTCTGGACTCTTTGCGTTCGTTGGTTGAATGTGAGTAAAGTCCATCGCGATATAGGTATATGTATGGGACACATTCCCGACACGTGTATGGGAATTATTAAGAAAAATAATGTATAAGATCGACATCTCAACGTACTCTCCGAGAGACAGGACAAGCGATATTAAACAATTTGATACGCACATAACTTCAAAAAATCAGTGCATCGTCACTATTTTATCGCTGCGCTAAGGTACGATTTCGTTGGCCGCAGACTGCAACAACTCTGGTTTCCATGTATTTCTTTAAAGGATACTTGTAGCGTGTGATAAGTAGTCTATGGCGAGCCGTAACGAGTTGTCGTCCAACCATACATCATTATTACCCAACCACACATTACTATTGCCTATGATGATCTCAAAGTTGTCAGACAGTTTATCGACGACATGTCGCCACATAACGCGACGACATGTCTTCTGCTGCAGTTGCGGTCTGCAGTCGGCTACAAACGCGTACCTTTAAGGTTCACAAAGTAAAGTATTTCGAATTATTTTCTAAAAAAATACGTTATTTAACCCATTACATAAATAGGTATATTCTAACACACATATCTGTACAGATTGCAAATGTTTAAATCAATGCCGCCCGCGACTTATGCCCGGTCTGCGTAAACGGCTATTGCGACAAATGGCATGTGTTATGCCGATGTTTCAGCGTGGGTTTGGCAATGTTTCTCTAAAATTTCATCAAATTCCGTTTAAAATTAAAGAGGGTCAAGTTGCACACAAAAAAACACACTTTGGCATTTATAAAATAGGTATAGATTGTTGTTTGAGACATTCAATTCCATGAAAAGTCACTCTAAATATAACGAATAATTAGCCAAATAATCTGTTATGCGTAGACAAAAAATCTAAGCAGCTTTGAATTTCTTGTCTACCTTTCGACTACAAAGGGGGATACAAAATAAACGGCTGAAATATTGTATCAAAGATAAATATCTTATATTATTTATTCTAATATTACAGTACCGATTTCGCAGTATTTAAAACCTTACCAAGGTGGCACAATCATGCTCAAAGAAGCTATTTAAAATTACCTCAAAGGCCATAAAACTATTTGGAACAAATCTTGATAAGCCTTTACAAATAATTTTAATCAATCATAGGGTAATACTGCCAAACAACCCCAACGTATCTGATCTTTTAACTAAAATTACTATTTATTCGCGGCCGGGGGACAAGTTTGTGTGAATGTGTAATTAAGTTACTATTGTTACGAATGGCGATTTAATTGAAAACAACGCCATCTATCCGAGAAGGATAGAACTAGAAGAGACTTGACGTATCGGTGGTTTAAGGGTAATTCATCTACTCTGTAATAGATGGCGTTGCCGTTGATTACTAATGCCAGAACTGTAGAATGTTTCGATTGTTGCCAGAACATTCTTGGGAAGTCTGGAACCGACTCGTTATGTGTTCCGGCTGGTATAAATACCGCGTAAGCGCGCGAGACAGACAGTCTTAATTGAATATCGGAGCGATAATCATCAAGCGAACGGAAGTCTGAAGTGTTTAGTGGTGTTTCTAGTAGTGTGAAATAAGTGTGCTTTTATTAGTGTTGAGAAATAAGTGTGTATAGTGTTTGTGTCAGTTTAGTGGCATAGTGTATATAATTTATCGTCGAACCCCAGCTCGTAACACTATTAATTACTTGAGTGCAGCTAGAAGTTCTAGCTGCACAGCTATCTGCCCAATCTGGATGTTCTAGCCTAGAACATCCAGATTGGGCAGATAGCTCGTGATTAAACTGTTCGGTTAATACTTCTAACCCTGGGAGAATTTAGTGCTGAGACTATTATATTATCGTTGTAATATACTCTTGTTTTTGTATTAGTCTTGGCACAAGTAAATGAATGTGAAAGAGTTGTGAAGGAGAATGTGAATGTTGATATAAAAATTAAATCTAAGCCATATAAGATTTCGTTTTTTTAACTAGCTTTATAGCTAGTATATGAGGAAACTACATCAATTGTATGACTAAGATGACACATTTTCGGCATTTTCATAACTTATCACAAACAACTTTATAATAAAGTTACTGAAACAGTTGGCTATTCCTAGTGGACTTTATAACCAACAAAACAGACGCACTTTCAACCAACCCGTCATTTTACTCGAATATTGTTATGATTCATTTAATTGTCCACTCATCACCACATCTACAGTCATATTCCTTGACAATTTGTAATAACTATGAAACTGAATCACAGTTAAAAATGACCGCTTAAACGAGAAAGAAATGAAGACAAATCATATCTCGTATTTTTTTTAGTTCATAGAACACCTGTCAGCATAGCGAAGTAAAGATACGTGAGGGAGGAACAGAAGGATTCATTATGCCACTGCAGAATACCACTCAGGTAGTTAAACAAAGCATGTAGCTTAAGAACACTGAAACATTTTTCTCAAAGAAGAAATAATATTATTATAGTAATATAAAAGGAGATACAGTTTATGTTAGGATAATGTTGCTTGTGTGAGATTATGTTGGCTAGCAACCACTAAGTAATAGATGACGGAATATTGGATGGTTGGATTTGATACGAGATACGATTTATTCATTAGGGGATTTGTGAAAAGTAGATTTCAAATTGTTATTGTTGGTGAGAGGTATTGGGGGTTTTTTATCGTGTTTGTGTGTACTTATGACTAGATGTTTGACGACAATTAGTTGTTTCTATGAGTACAAGTTTGCGATTAACAATCTGACCAATCAACGTATGATTGTGTCCAGATGGTGAAGTATCATTCACAGAAGTACTTCTCTAAGGATGATCAGATGCTGGAAATATGATTCGTGTGTTATGGTGATAAAAGCCAAATAAATAGATATTATTAGCATAAATTTTCACCTGCACTAAGGGTAGACCAAAATTATATTTGAAATATATACAAACAAACTATAGTAAAATTTACGCATGCCTGAATTCTTTTGTCCCTATTATTTGCAAGTTGATTGCGTTTCTAGATACGATTCAACAAAGTGCTCTTGACGAGCGATGACGTAGTAAAGTTTGCTTTTGGTGAGTTACTGACGATAGGCCATGTGACCGGAAAGCACAAACGATGCTCTAAGCAAATTTTTTGTAATAATCGATTTTAAACTTTCGCGATTTGTATACATCATACAAGATAATTTAGCGGGTCTTAATCGCGTTAACGTTCGTAGGTGCCGAAATCCGCACTTCCACAAGACGGCGCTGAGCTCTCATTAGTCTCTCCGCGACCATGCTCGGTGCAAGACGAGCGAAACGTCGGAAACAAATAGGTATTTATACCTTAAATAAGTAAGTTAACGCGATTAAGACCCGCTAAATTATTTTGTATGAAAGAAATTTCATGTGTTGTGTTGTAATGTTACTAAGACGTTTGTTTCCCAAATCATACAAATATTTGTCAGGCAACTCTTATTTTAAATACTACTAGTTATAACAAAATACGTTCCTGTGACTCAAGTTTCTATAGCAACGAGAATGATTTCTTTATAATATAGTAAAAATGTTTTTTTTAACATTTGTAGTTTTTACTCAGATAAATATTTATTTATTAGCCACGACGTTGACACTTGGCACGCCAGCGTGATGTATATACATATAAGGTATTAATATTTATATCGCTGTTACATAAATATAAGTATGAGGGTAAAGAGCTTCTTACTTAATGAAAATCTTTGGCCCGGACGTCTATCCTTGTTTGTATTCCATTGCTTTCTTCCTTATTTTACACTAAATCTTATCGATTCTCACTAAGTCAGGAATAGGAGTTGATCCGATTACTCGAATTTGTTAGAGCGACCGCCGACTAGCTTCTTTTAGCATCGGCGACCGGCGATTTTGCAACTGTCACGATACTGCGTCGCGTTTTAGCGACTCTCTGCGTTCGGTCGGCGTGCGGCGACCGTAGTGTTGTAGTGTGTTTTTGGTGATCGGCCGAGTCGACTATCGATAATTTGATTTATTTATTCATTATTTTAAAACCATGTAACCCATACGGATTAATAGCAATGTAAATATAATATACTAGTATAACTAAATATTGTTCGTCACAAAAACATTTAATATTATTATTGACTTATACTATCGACTGTCAAGTTATAGTCTACATTTTATGATCTAAAACAATCGATGGCATGGACAATATTGGACTCATTTCTTCGTAGTAATATTAATGTATGAAGTAATAGATGATGCTCTCCGAAAGTAATACGTGAAGTGGTTGTGGGATGTAGGCAACAAATACCGACTTCAGATCGGTTGATATTGCCATCGGTATAAAGAAAGCGGTAGTTAGTGTAGCTTCATCATAATTTATGATAACCGTCACGTCGTCAAAATCTAGTAGGTGCAACACGTTCATAGTAGGTACGTCGTAATTCTAAAAGACTAATTGGTATTTTTTTGTATATACGAATACCTAGCCCTACAAAAGAATTATTAACTTTATGTAAACGATGATAAGGGGCATATAACTTATGCCTGTTTCGAGTATTTATGTTATGTACATCACTTTTTGCAGTAAATAAACCTATATTTTGCCTAATATACAATATATTAGCAAATAAAAACTGCGAGGCTACTGTAAGAATCCCTATAGACTTAAAGTGTTCCCTAAGAGTATCTTTTACACCTAACATGTATATTGCTCGTACCGCTCGTTTCTGTTAAACGAAGATATTCTGAATATCTGCAGCTTTGCCCCATAACAAAATGCCGTAGGACATGACACTATGAAAATAGCTAAAATAAACTAGACGAGCTGTGTCAACATCAGTAAGTTGTCTAACTTTTTTGACAGCATACGCAGCAGATCTGATCGCAAGACATGCTATATGTGCACCCCATTGTAACTTATTATCTAGTGTAATGCCTAGAAACACTGTCGAGTCAACTGTGTCAAGTTCCTCCCTATCTAGCCTTATATTAGGTCCCAGTTGTCTAACGTTAGGTAAAGCAAATTTAACGCATTTAGTCTTTTTAGAATTAAGCACTAGGTTCTTTACTGTAAACCATTGTGTAACCTGTATAAGTGCATTATTTACATCATCAAATTGATTCCTATTTCTATTTACTTTAAAAATAAGTGACGTATCATCTGCGAAAAGAACGACATCACAGATGTTTATTTAATAAAAAGTTAATTCATTAATATATACAAGGAATAGAAAAGGACCTAAAATAGAACCTAGTGGAACGCCCAACTGTATAGGTAATTTAGAGGATGTAGTCCCATTTACATCGACGCACTGAAATCTTTTGCGCAGGTACGACTCAACGACACAAAGTGCGGTTTCCTCTACGCCGTAGTGGCGGAGCTTACGCAGTAGTGTGTCGTGATGAACGCAATCAAATGCTTTTTAGAGGTCACAGAATATTCCGATAGCATTTTTAGATGACTCCCAAGCATAATAGACGTGTTTTTTGAGAGCAACACCCGCATCAGTAGTGGATCTACCTTAAGTAAATCCGTATTGATCTTTATGAAGCAGACTATTTAAATTAAAGTGTCTGAAGCTGCTTTAATAAAATCTTATCAAATATTTTACTAAATGCCGGCAAGATAGAGATGGGCCTAAAATTATTTACGTCATTTTTACTGCCAGATTTGAATAAAGGTATGATTTTTCTTAATTTCATTAAATCCAGAAATACGCCTAAGTCAATAGACATATAGACATGTAAGAAAAGGGGGAAGTGATCGGATGACTGGTGACAGAGAAGTATGGAAGAGTAGGACATACAGCGTCGATCCAAACAAATTAGAGCCAGGGTAAGAGATGAAAAGGATAATGAGTGTAATATTTATTTATTTTGGCTTCAATTTTGACACCAGTAGCTCGTGAAGTCTTTTTTGATTAAAATATTTTTTTTATTTACTTTGTATGAGAAAGAAAATTATAAAAAATGAGGAGATGTGGTATAGCCTCAAACCTGACCAGGTATTATCATCGCAAAATGTGTTTAAAATTGGAAAGACATAATATCACGTTATTAATGGACGACCCCTACATTATTATTTTAAGTGACAAGTCGCTGCGATTGACATCTTCCAGTATGCGGTGTAACAATTTGGACGCTGCATCTGGATGCTAATTTTTTCATAGACCAGACTGATAATTCAATTATTTGTGGCAACTTAAAAAGCAATAATATCCCATATGAACTAAAGTCAATATTTATGCCACCGTGTATTCCAGCAGACATATTAAAAATTATATTAAACCTTAAAAACACTAACAGCGCAGGATATGATGACATAATAACAAAAGTCTTAAAGCATGTGTCAATTAAATTATCGCACATACTATGCCACATAATAAACCTATGCATTACACAGAGTGTTCTTCCAAATAAACTTAAATTAACAATAATTAAGCCACGTTTTAAGAAAAATTATCACTGTGCTATCAAAAATATTTGAAAAAGTAATTCACGACACTATTGACACCTACTTCGAAACAAATAATTTATTTTGTGAAGAACAAGTTGGCTTTAGGAAGTACAAATCCATTGATATGGCTATATACAGAATTCTATATTCAGTATTTCTACACCCTCTTTTCGCCAGATATACTTTAGTCCCACGTAATAAGGGGCGAGCCTATTGCCGTACCGGGCACATTTCCAGACTCCGTGCGGCTACTGAGAATTTCGTGACAGAAAAACTCAATAACACTGCCCGACCCAGGAATCGAACCCGGGACCTCCCGATCCTACGCGCACATTTATGCCGCGAGACCAACGAGGCAGTCGTATAGGGTTTGATGTCGAGTTTTCCGTCTCTACGCAAAGATGGTATTTGCATCGTGTTATCCCTTAGTCGCCTCTTACGACACCCACGGGAAGATAGGGGGTGGTGACCCTTGTATTCTATGCCGTCAACCACACGGCAAAAATACACCTCTGCCTACCCCTTCGGGGATAAAAGGCGTGACGTTATGTATGTATGTATGTATATTCAGTACTGGCTAATATGGATATGGGCAATCAAACGTGTGCGATGTTTATGGACCTATCGAAAGCTTTCAATTTTTTAATTGAAATGTTTTTACAAAATCGTACTTACAATTCTTATAAGACATACTAGTAAGCTGTTTTAAGTATCAGTCATATACATTAAAAAGGAAAAGATAATTGCGACCCTAAGAATCCGTATCGCAAGGGATTTCACAAGCAAATGGAAACAAAATGCTTACTGGAAATAAACTCAGACGTTACACAAAGGGTTTTTTCATGTAGGAATCGAATCTGTAACACTCGCAGTGTGAAGGAGTGATTCGAGTACTATAATTATATGCAGTCGAGGTTGTAGTACTACAAAGGTTATTTTAACGTATTGCCGATTAGTTACATTGAAACAATAAAATTCTGTTCTGCAAAATAATAGCTAATAATTTTAACACAAAATTGTTTCTATTGTTTGACAGAAGCAATTATTGACTGGCATTTGGCATTATTTTTTAATAAAATCAAAATATTTGGCATTTAATCGCTATTAGCTTCCGAGAAAGGACTACAATTTCAGCAGCTAGATTTGAAAATGTTGTTACTGGTGCCATAAATTGATAGCACTTACTGGACAATTAAATGAGATAAGGAGGAAGATTATAAAACAGCGAAAAGCATAATATAGAAAACTAGACGATCCCCGCTCGAAAATTTAATTTTAACACAACTGTTTCTATTCGATCTTTTGGGAATTGCGGGAAATCTTAGTGCACCCTTGCGGTTCTCAAAAAAAATACATGCTAAATTTCTGTTCCTTACGCCAACGTTAGGCAGTAACGCAAGAATATTATTTTGTGTAAACGTAGGTATACTTTTGGAAAGTTGAACAGGTAAACTAAAGCTGATTTTACGTTTAGTTTTGGTGATAGCACTAAATAAATCTGTCATATTTTTTCACGATAACTGACACAATCTCTATCTAATACAGCAGCTAGTTTCAAATGAATAAAAGCCGTGTTTTAAGCAAATCTTAGGTAAGTATCTAAATATTGCCCAAGCAACATCACTCATACTTAAAAGATGGTAATGTTATTTCAGAATGACAATACGAAGTTTAGCTAGAATAATAAGAATAAATGGGTTTGGCACGCGTCCAGATGGCATCCGTTACGTATTTAACTCCCTATGCCTACACAAACAAAGCTCAATTTATGGACACTTTAATTGTGTCTCATTTGTAACCACTTCTCTGATAATATAATTTAATTTTATTTCGTAATGCTATTTTGATAAGGAATTGTCTGAGAAATAAGATGTTTATTTTTAAGTCAAGGCCTGTTGTAAAAATATTTCCTATATTTCAATCAGTCAACACAAAACGCAGCCACACTCTAAACTACAATTTACGAACCATAATAATAAACCACAAATTGTTGTTTCGAGTCGGTGTTCCTTTTAGGAGGAGGAGCTCCTTGCAGGCACTCCTTCCAGGAGTTATTCATATTGCAAACTTTGTCTTTAAAATATCCCTACAACCTCAGGCTACTCGTAGATCTTGGAATTTACTACGGGAGTAAAGATAAGGTAAAAGGTAATACAATCTTGTATCCGACATCAAATATACCATAGGCCAACAGCTGAAGGTATGCCAAAACCTTACCTTAACAATATTTCCTCCTCTAAACCAACGCCTTAGACTAAAGTAAACATACCAACCTAACGTCAGCTTATCTACTCCCTTCGTGTTTGTTATGCTTTTTACTTTCAGCGAGGATATAACGCTGTATAAACTCGGACAGGTAGCACTGTATAAAGAAACATCAAGACTTCCCAAGACTTTATTTCGCTATTAATTCTTGTTCCGCTCATGAATGTCCGGCTTCATATTTTTGCTGCAAACCTTTGTATAAAGTTGAATTTGGTTTAGTTCCTTAAATAAATTGCGGCGGAAAGTAACTTGGAAACAAATGAGCTTTTCATCGCATTAAATTAAATTTGGGCTGTCATTTTTCGGTTTGGTTTACGCCGGTGGTTTCGGGGTTATAATCTGCGTTTATGTGGACTATTCATGAGGTTTTGGGTTTGATGCTCAGATGGAACAAAATGTAAAAATCAAAATTTTGAGATTTTGTTTTATCACTCTGACCTTTGTAACAGTTATATACACATCTGCCTAGTTCTATGGCAGTTTACGTAAGCCTAATTCTAAATAATTAGTTACTACTTCTTATTTTTTTATAGACTCACGCCTGTATCCCCGAAGGGGTAGGCAGAGGCGTAATTTTACATCCACATTTCGCCATTCATATTTTGGTCCCACTACTTCTTTAAGTAAGATAAAACTTATTGCAACGAAAATAAAGCGGGTGAAACCTTGGTCAATAGCTAGTTAAAAATAAAATAAAGGACAATGGCAGAATTTGTTCTGGGTTTGTTGTGGCGACCTTAAACTTCATATGAACAAAACAAATTGTTTTTTTTTCTACGATTTTTAATATTTTCACTTTATCTCGTTAAAGCTGGAGTATTTTATGATGATAAAAAGCATTCCAATTGATTACGAATACTTTTTTATTTGATTGTTGCCATAGACAATGGTGTGACAGGAATAGACGTGAGTGCTATATCCGTATCGATTATTAAATAAGTAATCGATACGATCGACTTTTATAGAGTTGGTTTGGTTTAAAATGCAGTTATTAAATATTTAATCAAGATTATATCAATAAGCTAATATTTTTGAAGCAAAACAACGTTTAAATGAAATAAAAACGTCACAGCATCGTTTTAAAGTTGTATCGATTTCACATAAAACCGATTTAAAATGTGCAGCTGTGCTTTTGTCTTTGGCTGTGACAGTTAGATGCTACAAAATAGTTCCGCGTTTTGATGTCAATCTGACATATGTCATTTGATAATTCAAACGTACCTACCTACATTGTTTAACTTTCATACTATAACTTTCCTTGTACCTACATTGTTCATTCTTAACTAAAACTTCAAACACCGATATCTTCTTTTTCCACCTTTCCTGAGTGAAAATAGAATCATTTGTAGACTCTGTTACTTACGCCAAATTTTTTGATATATTTTTCACTACTGTTTGCTGCAATTTAATTTAGACATTTTGATGTATGGAGATCTGCCATTGTCCTTTTCTCATTTTAATATAACACACAGTAATAAGATAAAAATATTTAGCCACAATAAATCATCTTAATCGTATCGAGCTCACGTTTTTATTTTGCAAATAGAATATATTTATTTCTTTTTCAAACGTAAGTACATTACAGGGTCCTGAAATCAATTGGTATCCAATACATCTTGTTTAGAAAATCTTACAATAATTGGTTTCGCTTTATCACAATATGAATTTGTACGATCAGCATAGCATATATTATTTAAAAGACTAACAGCCAACCTCATGATTTTTTTTAAGAACTTTTAACGTCCAACTGCAAGGCAAAGGCCTCTCCACTCTTCTTTCATAAGTTCTTATCTTTACCTTCCTGGAACCAATCCTTTTTTAAGGAGTCTAGCTCATCCCGCCACCTGTGACTAGGCCTCCCGCGATGTCTCCTGCCGTTTACGGGGGTCCATAGGGTTGTTAATTTGGCCCAATTGTCATCTGACATGGGACAGATATGTCCGACCCAGCTCCATATAAGCGCGGCAGCTTTTTGAGTGACGAAGGTTAGTTCATGAATATTACCTAATACTTGGTAAGTACTGTTCGTGAGGACGTAACATATTAAGAATACAAAGTAGCGGGTGTCGCAAGAAATGGCTAAGGAGAACACGAAGCAAACAGAATCTATGCGAAGAGACGGAAAACTCAACATGAAACGCTATACCTACTAACTCATTTGTCCAGCGTGGTATAGAAGACCAAATCATCATAGTGGTACTGTGAAATAAATAAGAATACGCTTAAGTCCAGCAGAGGACTGCAAAAGGTTGTAAACAAAAGTTAAAGATACTAGGTAAGAGCCTCAAGAAGAAGATACAACTCTACGATCTCTTTCGGTCAGCTGATTTGTTTAACTGAGCTTTCAACCCATACTATACATGAAACATGCTTAAGTTTAATGGGTTCTAATCTTCAAGAATGCGTTGATCTTGGTTTCAACAGGTTGAAAACTTCACTGTATACCTAAGTGGAAGGCAGCGATAGCCTAGTGAAGAGTCCGATAGACTGCTACGCAGAGGGTCCGGGTTCGAATCCACGGCACGCACCGATGACTTTTCGGAGTTATGTGCGTATTGAATTGTTAATTATCGCATGCTAAACGGTGAAGTAAAACATCGTGAGGAAACCTACATGTCTGAGAGTTCTTCATAATTTTCTTGAAAGACATGTGAAGTCTGCCAAACCGCACTTGGCCAGCGTGGTGGACTATGACCTTACCATTCTCATAATGGGAAGAGGCCCGTGCCTAGTACTGGGACAGTATAAAGGGCTGATGATGGTGATGAATCTTCAAGAATGCGTTGATCGTGGTTTCAACAGGTTGAATACTTCACTGTATATCTAAGTGACACATTTTGTTAGGTACAATAATAATTAAAAGTAAGTCTGACTACTGCAGACTGCGTTGAGTGTTCAAGGTTCGACTCCCACACGTTTTCAGTTATTAGTAGAATCTGCTTAGGCACTCACTAAAACCCGTTTATCTCATTATCAACATTTAAATAAAACAGTATAAAGCTAAAAGCGCATAAACAAAGCTTCCGTGACAAAGCTTATAAAGTCTAATTGTTAAAAGTTGTACATTTTTGTTTATATACCATTAAATAAAAACTCTCTGTTCCACGTTGTTTTAAGAGAGATAAATTCATTAAGTAAGGGACAACACTGCCTGGAATACTCTTTCATCTTACTGCAATTATGAAATTTAGTTGTTTCTTCATGTTTAACTTAATGGAAATTATGCCATTACTCTTTTTTAATCAAAGGCTCTTAGATGTCGCAAAAGATGCTGAGTTTAACCCACTTTAAGTAATGTGTGGTAAAATTTGAGTCGTTATGTAATAACCTATTCTTTGTTGCACTTCGCCAGAAATAATTATAAATGTTAGTAATGGGTGCATAGGGTTCCCACCAAGAACTTAGGGTCCCAAGCCAAGTGGTGCACCTGCCGATCAACGGACGAGGCTCTGGCAAACAAAATATCCCGATAAGCGGCAATAGGCTCGCAACGTCGCCACCTATTACGTGGGATCAAAACACTGGCGAAAAGTGGGCGTTTAATATGCCTCTGCCTACCCCTTCGGGGAAACAGGCGTGAGTCTATGTATGTATGTATGTGTTAGTAATGAACGACACATCGAATAAAGTATCCATAATAGCCTGCCAAGCGTGGTACGTATTTGTATACAAAAAAAAACTTGAGATAAATATCTCAGTTATCACGTCCTGCAATGATTTAATTAACGCAAAATAAGACCCAGAGTCTACATAGATGATTAAACTGAATTGTTATTTAAACTATACCAGCATTATTACAAAAAAGATAAAATACTTATTATAAACATGGTTGTCAGTAACTCGCGTTACAGCGCTCAAGTAAAACTTATATTAAAAACTTCCGTAACTTCCTTACGGTGCTTAAAAGCAGCGATAGCTGAGTAGTGAGATCGGCAAACTGCTACGCAGAGGGTCTCGGGTTCGAATCCCCGGCACGCACCAATAACCTTTCGAAGTTAAGTGCGTATTGAGTTGTTAATTATCGCTTGCTTATCGGTGAAGGAAAAAATCGTGTGGAAACCTGCATGTCTGTGAGTTCTCCATGATGTTCTAGAAAGACATGTGAAGTCTGCCAACCCGCACATGGCCAGACAGCAGACAGGGCAGACTTACCTTTTTTATAGTGAGAAAAGGCCCGTGCCAAGCAGTGGGACAGTATAATGGGCTGATGATTATGATTACGGTGCTTAGGTTCTTACGTCGTAAAAGTGGCGCACTGGTCGATTTTCATGTTTTTAGCTTCAGAAGCTGTTTAGGGTTTGTGATATGCCATACAAAAACTTTGAAAAAGTAGTATAAACATAGTATAAAAATTACGAAGGCTAGCGTACACAGACAAACCAAACTTGTTCTCGCTCTTAACATTATAAAACCGTAGCAAGAAGTGATTTAATATAAGAAGATATAAAGCCTAGGAAAATTTGATTTCACATTAGCAAGACAAACGTGCATAGAAAAACCAACGTAAATTCTTATCTCACGCTTGACATTATGCCACCGTAATAACAAGTAATTTTATATAAGGCAATGACAGAAAACCTACAAAAAAGATATTATAAATATTACGAAGATCAGTGTACACAGACTAACAAATAAAATCTCTTCTCGCTCTTGACATTACACCACCGTAACAACGACAATTTATAAATTGAGTTCGAGAATATAATTTAAACTTTTAATATCATGTGATAACATTGAGATATGAATAGCTCTAAGTCCTGGCGTCTGTTTTACTTAAACGAGTTTACACGTTGGACCAGTTAGAGAATGTGGAGACCACAGCATGAAAATAACAGAGAGATAGTTTGAAATATTTTTGCCGTTTTCGAGATCCTTGACCAATGTATATCAAATCATATCGAAAACCAATAATCAAAGTGGACATTATGAAAACTTACTGACACTCGTACTGACGCGAATGATGCAACCACATGATGGACGCTCCTATCATTGATCAAGGAAGGCTATAGGCCATATAATTATAACAGCACACTATGAACCTTGGGTGTAGAGAGGCAGCTCTAGAGAGGCAGATCAGCTCCGTTTGTATAAAATTTGTTTTAAATTTTAGTTGTTTGGCCTCGTTGGTCTCGCGGCATAAATGTGCGCGTGAGATTGGGAGGTCTCGGGTTCGATTCCCGGGTCGGGCAAAGTGTTATTGGGTTTTTCCTTTAGGAAATTCTCAGTAGCAGCACGGAGTCTGGTCATGTGCCCGGTACGGCAATAGGCTCGCCCACTATTACGTGGGACCTAAAAATTCATGGCGAAATGTGGGTGTATTACATCTCTGCCTACCCCTTCGGGGATACAAGCGAGAGTCTATAAAAAGAAATTGTTGTTCGGACCGTTTCGGCCCTCTTCGGCTGCCCGCACCTGCGGGGCGCGAGGCGGTGCGGGGCCGACAACTCACCGGCCGCATCCGCGCTCCCCACTTGACTCTTGAGCTCCTTGCACGACGCGCGCGCACTAATTTGTTCACATAGTACTATAACGACCAATTACAATATTGTTAATTACTTTACTTCAAGATTATGCCAGTTTCATACAATCCACTGGATTTTATTTACAGACCTTGGTAAGGTCCGCAACTATTGTTTTAAATTAATAATGGTTAAATAATTAAAAGTAAAGTATAAATTCATCTTCTACCTACCCTTTTCCATATTATTTGGGATTGGCATAGAAAGTATTTATTTCTCTTCTATTTTTCCTTCCAGACGTTATGCAAACATTCACTCCATTTTCATTCATACCATCCTTCACAAAATCCATCCATCGTTTCTAAGAACTGCTTTTATAGTAATGAACAAACTGAAATTTATACTCTCTGGTCGCTTTGTCTAATGTTGGACCAACGTGTATAAACGAATAATACTTCGGTTAGATAAAATGTTTCTCCATGTCAACTATGAGAATTTATCGCACTTTTGTATGATGATTTATACGAAGCAGTTCCAAAAAGCAATTTAGAAACGTATTGTTGATTTTATGGCTGTTATCACGATTTTAATTTATTGTTGTTATTAACTCCTTTTGAAGCTCTGGAATTATATATTTTCGTTAAGATAGTAAACACGATGGATTAGTATGATCAAGGTACGATATTAATTTCACAAGATACGTCTTATTACTGGATATTATAGACGTTGATAATAAACAGACATGTTTAAGCGAAATATTGGCAAAAGCTTCTTCATTAAAAGAAACATTTGTATGTAATATATCGACAATAATTACTGTACGCCCAAGGTTGTAATTTGACATGAGGTACTACTTGCGTAAGAACGAAGCAAAAGGAAGTATTTAAAATGATTCAGTATTTTCTCGGGACTTCAGCTTATTCCAAATCTAATTTCATCAAATTGAGTCTAAAATTGTAGTCGACATATCTATTGAATTTCGCGGTGATCAAAGCAGATCGGATATCTTAATTCTATTATCTGAATACTTAACTGCGTTGTTCTAATTAGTTATGTGACTGGCTAATGTTTCAATCAATACTGGCCCAGATTGTACCTATTCCATTCAATGTTATTATTTTCATTTAAGTAACTGTTTGGAGATTTGGACTGCTTGAAGGTAAGGATACATTTTGCTACAGCTTCATTTCAAAATTCATAGATAAATGTATGTTTTCAAAATTATAAAAAAAGTATTATTAATTTTCGCCCACTATTTAGATCTTTGAGCCATTTGAGTAGCCCAAGCGATAAATTTAAATTATCTTATCAGTTAGCACAAATGTCATAATACGTAGGATATTGACTGTTCTCTCGTATGTCCAAACGTTACATAACATTAAATGATTCTCTAAAAGCTTATTCAATATAAGAGTTTCCACAGATTTTTATTAGTCTCGTCCATTAGAAGTATATTGGTACTAGATATGAACGCGTTAAGAAGATTAACAGGCCGACCTCACTCTATCGCCACCGATTAATTATTTTATGGATAGGACCACCCATGTTTGGAGGCTTAATGAAGCCGAAGCTCTAAAGAAAATTGCTATTTTGTACGTCTTACGTAAACAGTTTGGCTTTTTAGAATGTATGACAGAAATAAATTATTCTAGCCAATAAAATATCTAAGATTTTCTGAATTAGCAGTTCTATAATACTATCCACATTGTGTCTTGCTCGGCCAAGCCAAGAGATCCATTACTTTCGCGCCAAATGTATTTCTCGATGTCTCTTAGGGGGCGCTGATCCCACCGCTGCTTTCGGCGCCGTGGCACCATTGTCAGGACACCCCCAGAGGATCCACAAATGAAACCACATAAATTTACTGAAAACTGCATTATATTCTCGAAATTAACTCCGTGATACAAAGGTCCGATCGCCGTCGCATCAACTTAACTTACTCAGTATCAAAACATTATATTTAATAATACATAATATTTAAATTATCGTATGTATGAGCTTTCAATTAATAATCTTTATAAACAATATAGAATTACAGTTACTTTAGCTAAAGCGTTGAAATACGTCTTGATAAATTTAATTAGTTATAAAATTACCAAAATGTGTTGGCGGGCGACAAAGCTAGCCAAACTTTTAAAGACGATATCAACCAATACTGCGTTAAGAAATATATGTAAATACAGAAATGTAACAAAATTTATATAATATTAATTACAAGCAAATGCAATTAATATTTTACTGGATATTTAGTTAACATTACATTAAAATAATATTAACTTCCGGTTTAGTTATCATTTAGTCATCTAGATGGCTCTGCTCTACGTTTATGCTTAGATCTATAATATGACAAACCATCTCCAGTGCGCCCATATATACCTATATCAATCATGAACCATCTGGGCCACATCATTGTGCGTATTTTTGTGTTCTTTGAATGCACAAGCATTCCAAATTATACATTTGAGTCTCAATATTAATTAACATCAATGCGGTAACTGTACATACATATTAATAAACTTTTGTGTATGTTATAAAAATAATTGCATACTCATTCATTCATCAAGTGAGCCTCAAATCTCAAATATATAATTTTGTATACAGCACGTACCTACCGCAAGAAAGTAAGAAGATCACATAAAAAAGTCATCAAACCGTGCGCCGATTAGTTGGTTACAAGTAGTTCCAAAATAATGACTAGTAATGAGAGGTAAAATATTTGAGTGGGCAAGAAATGAAGAAATATAGATGAATGTGAATGGGTCACATTCATCTATATTTCTAAATCTATATTCTTGATATAGTATTTTGTTTTCAGTTTTCTTATCCCAGCTTGATTGTCGAAATTTTTTCAAAGGCAGGCCATTTAAAGCTGTGCACGAGCCGCAGTGGACAGAAACTGTGTCATAGCTATAAAAACACTAACTTCTAACCACAAAAGGGGCACAAAGTCCGTCTCGGCAGGACATATCGTAAATTTAAACCTACACATTTCCACCCATCTATTTAATTAAATACATAGCAACATAAAGCTTCAATACATAAAGGCCTATTCACAGGCGTCCAAATTTTAATTCCCAAAGCAAAACCAACCAAATGAACCAATATAAACTCAGATTAATTAACTAATGTACCACAGAACCTTAATCATGTATCTTTTTGCATCCAACATCCATCCATGTCTTTGCTACCGGCCAAACTTTTTTTTTGTTATTTCATACAGATCCTGTAACTGAACAGGTAAATAAAAGTTGTAGAAGTTGGCAAAGTAGTTGGTGTAACATTGGGACCAACGTCAACAGTAAGATTACAACTGTAAGTCTGTTAAATGAAAAATGTGACCTTTCTGGACCTAGTTTGGAAGGACAGGAATGAGTCTTAATTTTGTTAGTGAAACTAAATAGATACTAGTTAACTAGGAAGCATTAATTAGTTAGTGTGTAGGAGTAGTAGAATATTAAGAGTATTTGTTAGCGTTTACTTGAAGTTGACAAAGGTATATTATTATACATTTGTCAACTTTGTACTATGAATTTATTGCTTCGTACAAGAGATTTTAATGAAGAACACAGTTTTTATATTTATGTCCAAGTCGAGGTGCTTAAAATAAGTATGCTGATCATACCTGTAAATATGTTCCATTGTTTTTTTTTAACTTAAACGACTAATAGTTTTGTTCAGTTGTTTTTATGTGTAATACAAATGCCATACATACTTTTGTATTTACTTGATCGTACTGAAATATTGTATTTTAGTTGAATCGAAGAAAAATTAAAACTGCTTTCTACTTTAGAAGTTTTATAAACAAGCAAATATATCTATTAGCGTATTTACCTTAAAGATGACTATTTCATTAAATAAATTTAAAAATAAATAACAATAAAACGTTGAAATAAATTTAAGATCAACATAATTTACTTTGACAAACTCGCCGATTTCAAGTGCATCTACTCTAAAACAACATAACTAAGAAAGGCGAGTTAGGCCCAGAATACAATTTTGTGTCTCAAAAACACATAAATTACAGAAAAACCTGGTGTCTGGAATGTAATTATCTAGTCTAGACTTCTGATTGTTTACTTGATTGATACAAATTTAGATAAAAAGAGATCCATTTATCAAACAAGAACTTTTAAGACTATGGTATGTAAATATTTTTATTGGAAGAATGCCATAACTCATATTTATCAAGTTGAAGAAAATAACTTATTAATCGGTGCCAAGCTTTTTTGTAACTACAAAACTAAGGAAGTAAATGGACTAGGATGATATATTATATCACATGTTATTATATAAATGAAAAAAAAATATATATATTTGGTATAATACAGGGACTTTTAATGCTGGTAAGAATTATGGTGCTGGCACAGATTTTGAGGCCCATTACCGATTTTAAGAGCCTAAAGACACAAGTAGCGTGCCGCATGCGGCTGGCCGCAGTATTTACGATGGCCGCAAGTCAATGCATTGCGCCCAGCCGCTCGCGCTAGTGCGTTTACGCTCGTAGATTAAAACCAATTCAACTGTCGATTTTTATCATCTTGCATATAACAAAAAAAACAAAATCTGACTTACAAAACACTCTGAACTCGAACGGCGTTTGAGGTTAGGAACTACTATAATTTATTGATACCTACAGTAATTAGTCGAGTAAGCGAGTATTTGATACTAATTATATTAATGTAACGGGCCTCTTTGCAAAACAAATAATAGTAAAATACCTTTAAGATTAAAATGGTGTAAGCCATGCTGAAACTTCGGGTCAACTAGGTACTTATAGGTATTGCACGAATATTAGACCCTATTTCATAAAATGTTCGTTTGTAAAAAAATTGCGAACGTTTGTTCGACAAAGATATTCAATGTCCCAAGATGTCTTACGGCCATTTTCAATATTCGAACTATAGATAGATCTGTAGATTTTAGATACGTGTTTGACATATTTTGTATGGAGCTATGTCAAAAAAATGCCGTAGTTAGTTAGAAACAAACGAACATGCCAGTGGATTAGGACCGTTATAAGGATAAAATGTAGATTAGTTTTGTAATAAATTATTTAGTACCAAAAACCCTGTTCATGAATATTTTCTTGAGTTGGACAATTATAATTAATGTTTAATTTAAAGTACCATTTAATGATCTTCATTTGGTAAAATTACTTATTTGATATTGTAGCGCTTACTACATTAAATTACTAAGAATTACATGAAAGAGCAGACATGTGGGTTCAATTATATTATTATAGGTACTATTTATATTTTAAATATCTTTATTTTATCAGTGTAGGAGTTATACTTGTATAATATTATTTTAGTAATATAATTTGCTATAATAGTAACCAAGGTAAACTCACACAAAGACTCCAAATAAGGCATAGCCTCGTTTGGAATAAAACTAAAAAAACACGAACACTATCATAATCATGTCTGGTAACCATATCTTACAATTTCGCTCAAACAAATTCAATGTACGATTTATTGTACATTTAGTAATAATGATTTAATGTTACTCAAAACTTATCTTAGCCATAAGTCGAACAATTACTCGTATAACAATCTTCTCGGCAGATCAGTTAAATAACACCGTGACTCAAAGTTCACCAATTCACATTAACTAATTGATTTAACCTCGAAGTTTCCTCGTCGTTTTATTATTACATCTCGAAAAGTTTTCTTATTCTCCTCCACAGCCTTAAACATAGCTAACACCATTTAATTTGGGAAGTCTAATACATATTCAGTGCGGAAGCTGTGGAAACGTCTAATTTATTACTATCGAATACAACATAGTGAGAGTAAGGAGATTTCCAGACAGATTTGTTTTCGGCGGAGAAGCGCTTTCGTCATAGGGTAGATGTTCGATCGGATTCGGGGCCTTTGAATTTCTTTGCGCTGGAAATAAGATTTACATAAAGGTTAGTTTTTAGTGGTTTAAGTAGGTAATATCTTATTTTTATATTGGTAGTTTGTTTTTTTGCCGTGGGGTGTCCGGCGAAGTAGAATAGCCCTCCCTCACTCCTACCAAGGTGTCGTAAAAGGCGACTTAGGTAATCCGACGCCCGTAATATCAGCAAAATATAACTTAGATTGGCGTCCTTAGTCTTAGAGAAGGAAAACTCGATATAAACCCGGAGGACTGTCCCGCCGTAAGGGACTGACTGTCAAATCCAAAAATAATAAATAGTACAGTACAACTACCGACCTGATCATGGCTGTGGGAAATTTTACAGTAAATTTACTCCAGGGAGGTACTGGCGGTGCCGGAGAATCCCCTCCTTATCCTGTATCTACAGGACGAGGCTGCTCCTCGTATTCTTGGGGGAACAATCTTACAGCTGTAGGCGGCGACGATATTCGCCATACGTCACGCCGAAACAACCAAAACCTTAAGCGAAACTGTTCATGTCGGGGCGGAAAGTGGGGATCGGAATGTCGATTTGTGACGTTGAATGTAAGAGAAGGGATGAATGAGAAACTGCATGAAGTATACGAGTTAATGAGTGACAGAAATTTGGATGTATTGTGTGTAAATGAGACTAAACGTAAAGGGAAAGAAATGCAGACGCGCGGCCTTTTCACAGAAATATGGTCAGGGGTTACCAATGAAAAACATGGTAGTAAAGGCGTCGGTATTATTCTTTCAGAGCGAATGGCAGAATGCATGCGAGGGTATGAGTGCGTAATTCCTCGCCTTATGTGGGTCCGGATGAAAGTAGGTCTGACACCTCTATTTCTGATAGGTGTATACGCTCTAGACTCTTCTTACAGTAAGGCGGAAAGAGAGGAATTTTGGGAACAAATGAGAGAGGTTGTGTTATTGCGTAAATGCAATGAACGTATTGTCATGCTCGGAGATTTTAATGCAAAGGTCGGAGTGAAGCGTGATGGGTATTAAAATGTACTTGGAACATTTGGTGATAAGAGTGTGAATGACAACGGCATGTACTTGTTAGATGTATGTGTGGAGATGGGTCTGTCTGTGATGAATACGTGGTTTCAGCACAAGATGATACATATGTACACGTGGCGTAAGAAGGAAGGACATGTTACGTTAAGAAGCATGATAGATTTTGTGATAGTCGATGAAAGAATGAGAATGAAAATAGTAGACACTAAGGCTTATCGTGGACCGGATATTGGCACACACCACTATTTGGTGATATCAAGATTTGGTGGTATGTTTTAACACTGGCGGCATAGAGCCAAAGACTCTTATACAGAATTAGAACGTATAAAAGAGGAAAGATTGAAAGACGCATACGAAAAAGATGTATAAAAAGCAATTAAGCGAACGGCTGGATAAAAACTGGAGTGATGCAAATAAGGAAAGTGTGAATGATGTATGGTTGGTATTTAAAACCAACGTAGTGAAATGTGCTGAAGATGTATGCGGTATGAGTAAAAAAAGAAGTAAGAAATGTGAGAAAACAGATTGTATATTGAAGTATGGTTGAGGAAAAGAAGAAAGCGTGGTTGGATATAATAGCAGTAGAAGCAACGAATTGAGCGACGGTGGTTTGAATGAAGATAATGTTAAAGAAATGAAGGACAAGTATAGATGTGTGAAAGCTAAAGTTAAAGAATGTGTAGAGAGGAAGAATGAGAAAAAGAAGAAATATGAGGATCAATTCGGCTCAAGTTTCCGAGACAATATAAAACTGTTTTCAAAAGTAGTCAAAGAAGCGCGGGGCAAAAATATGAATGGATCGATGAAAGTTATTGGTAACGAAAAAGGTGAAGTCATGAATGAAGAAAAAATGATACCACAGTGCTGGAAGGACTGCTTTGAGAGTTTATTTGAGAAAGATGTGAGTGAAATAGAGCAAGGAGAGATGATAGATATGTATGATGGCCCTAGTGATGAAATTGGAATGGATGAAATTATGAAAGCGCTAAAAGGTATGAGGTCCGGCAAGTTTGCTGGGTGTGATAAGGTGACGATTGAAATGTTGAAGGCTGGCGAGGGACTAATAGTAAACCTGCTGCATCGCCTTTTTAACCTGTGTTGGAAACAGGGTCAGGTCTAAGATGACTGGACGAAGGCAGTGCTTATCCCAATTTATAAGGGAAAAGGTTCACAGCAGGAATGTCAAAATTATCGCGGGATCAGCCTTCTTAGTGTTGTAGAAAAATGTATGCAAGAATATTGATTGACAGGGTAGTAAATGTGACTAATAAGAAGATGTAAGATGTGCAAGCGGGATTTCGGAAGGGAATGGGATGTGACGGATCATATCTTTTCCTTACGCTGCGTAACCGAAAAGAGTGTGGCAAGAAACCAGAAGGCATATTGCGCGTTCGACCTGGAAAAAGCTTATGATAGAGTGAATAGAAAGGAATTATGGAAGGTGCTATCTATGTATGGGGTGCACAATTTTATAATTAGGGCTCTGAAATCTCTATATAGGGGTTCTAGAGCTTGAGTCCGGATTAACGGTGCCTATACAGACTGGTTTGAAATCTCTATAGGTATCAGATAGGGGTGTGCACCCTTGCCCTGGTTGTTAAACTTATTCATGGATAGCTGCATGAACGATATGAGGGAAACGGACTGCGGGATTCATATAGCTGGATTGCGTATTAAGTGCCTCTTGTACGCCGATGATCAAGTCATTCTTGCGTCTTCGGCGACTGAGTTACAACAAATGATGAACTGCATGAATGAGAGCTTAAAAGCGAAAGGTATGAAATTGAATGCAAGAAAGACGAAAGTGATGGTGTTTGAGAAGGCTGAAAATGTGACTGAGTGTAATATTGCGATTGAAGATGAAAACATTGAACAAGTTGAAGGATTTGTATATTTGGGTAGCATGTTTACAAGAGATGGAAGATGTGAAGGAGATATTGAAAGGAGAGTGACTACGGAAAACTGTGTAAATGGAGCGCTGCATGCCTTTATGAACGGCCAAAATGTACCAAAACAGGCGCGACTGGCGGTCATACGTTGATGTACGGTAGTGAGTGTTGAGTATGGCAGAAAAAGAAAGCAGGATTAACTCAGTTGAGATGCGTTCACTGCGTAGTATGTGTGGGGTAAGACTGATTGATAGGATTCTGAGTGCAGTAATACGAGAGCGATGTGGCCTGAAAGATGATGTCGTGACAAGAATTGAAAAAGGAATGCTGAAATGGTTTAGGCACGTGGAACAAATGAGTGAAGAAAGAACGACGAATATGAGGCTTACGTGTATGGGCAAGCCGGTCGCGGCCGACCTCAAGGACATTCGTCGACCAAATTGGTGACGTTCTTAAAAACGGAAAGGTCCGAAGCACCCGGAACAGGCGAGCATGTATGCACAGAGTAATGAATGTAGAGGAAGCGCGTGAGGTTTGCAAGGATAGATGAAAGTGGCTTTCCGTTGTCTCTGTCTATCCCGACGGGAAAAAGGCGTGAGTATATGTATGCATGTATGTATGTAGTTTGTTTATACAATAAAATAATTCATCATACTAAAATCACTTGTCCTGATTGACATATTTATCATCACAGAGTCCTATTTGAAAAGAAAGCTGGATTCATGAAATTTGATTAGTGCACTTATTTTATGACGAGCATTCTTGGAAAGGGTCTTTCTTTTTAGTTAATACTCTACTCCTTATTATAACCACATACAATTATGTACCTTCGCGGAGAGATAAGTAAGCAGAGGTAGATTAAATATCAATGTTTTATTTTATTTTAAATCAAAATTCATCGAAGATTTTCTTGATTTTTTTATTGCTGACGATTACGGACGAAGTAGTGGCGCATCTAAATGGTAACTCCGGCTTATAGAATGGCTGTGAGGATGAAACATAACCAAGCTGCAGGCTATCTCGAGGATGGGTTTAAATGAGCAGCAATGGAATTGAAGGAAGTAAAACGAGGCGCAGGATGAGATAGAAAGAAAGGGAATACTTTAGTAATGATACCTATGTCAATTTTACGTGAAACCCTAATACGAACCTTTGCAAACACAGACATAAACTTATGCTCATATTTGAAACGCAATTTCTCAAACAAGTTGATGTAATATTTACACGTGTATCATAATTTGTAACTCCTATTTAACTTTAAACTCTTTTAATAACTAAACCAAGAAACTGAACATAAAACCACATAGAACTTCATAAATCCATTCTTCTATATGAGGTCTTTATTCGTAAAAGACTATCTTTCTTAGCCATGAACTATTCAGGAGCATGTATAAGCTGGCTCAAAGAAACTGAATTAAACTTTGAGAAGTATAGCTAATAGGTATCGTTGATTACAATGCGCAGTCATGTGCACTGACGAGTGAACTCATATAAATCTAGAAAGCACATTTTACGAAAGCGGGTAATTGATTACTTAAGTTATATAGTTTCTACATTCGATATTTACAATCTTAATTTATTTATTTATTTATAGTCTCACGCCTGTATCCCCGAAGGGGTAGGCAGAGGTTTAATATTACACCCACATTTCGCCATGAATTTTTTAGGTCCCACGTAATAGGGGGCGAGCCTATTGCCGTACCGGGCACATTACCAGACTCCGTGCTGCTACTGAGAATGTCCTAACCGAAAATCCCAATAACACTTTGCCCGACCCGGGAATCGAACCCGAAACCTCCCAATCCCACGCACACGTTTATGCCGTGAGACCAACGAGGCAGCAGTAGTCCTTAGATATCAATAACGGGGATACTAAGTATGTACCTACTCCATTATGAAGTTTGTTAGTTATGTTCATAAACCAGTATCGTAGCAAGAATATTCATTCTAGTAATGATAAACATCAGCCGCGATAGCCTAGTGAAGAGACCGACGGATTGTTACGCAGAGGGTCCGCATTCGAATCCACGGCGCGCACCGATGACTTTTCGGAGTTATGTGCGTATTCAATTGTTTATTATCGAAAACATCGTGAGGAAACCTGCATGTCAGAGAGATCTCCATAATGTTCTCGAAATACAT
This sequence comes from Euclidia mi, assembly GCA_944739405.2. NCBI lineage: Eukaryota > Metazoa > Arthropoda > Insecta > Lepidoptera > Erebidae > Euclidia > Euclidia mi. The sequence goes on from OX123184.2 coordinate 22,516,356, forward strand.
GTGAAGTCTGCCAACCCGCACTTGGCCAGCGTGGTGGACTATAGCCTTATCCTTCTCCCGTTCCCAGTTGTGGGACAGTATAAAAGGCTGATGATGATGATGATGATTTATAAAAAGAGAACGTATCTCTAACCGTTTACTGGCCCAATCTAGCTCAGGACAGAGATGCTTGGAGGAGCGTAAGGAAGACCTTTAATCAGCAGGGGGGCAGTATAGGTTAATAAAGGATCTCTAACCGCTTTATCAGCCACATCAATTAAACAATTCATTTTAAAGGGTAAACACATTTTTGTTAGAGACGAATAAAATTTCAATTAATTTTTTTTATGTTTACCAAAACACCTAAGTTGAATAAAAATTATGTACTGCTTTTAAACAAATAGCAAAAATATTTTTATTGATTTCCTAGTCCTCATTAGATCCAATAAGATGACCTCGTGTTTGTTGACCGATATTTAATACTGAGAGTTCTAAATATGCTGGTAGCTTAGAGCACCGACTTATTTAAGAAAAAAAGCTAGTGATTCTGCATAAGCACCAATCAAAAGCGAGTACGGAACATTTTATTATTAAGTGAACATTAATGAAATTTTCATAAGTTAAAAATTAATTGGATGGGATTAATAATGAAATTGGGGCTGCGGATAATTATGCTTGACTTAAATTTTATTCTTAATTATTTATTCAAATAAAATTTGGCATATTTTAAGATTTACAAAGGGTATAAAATATTACATAAATATATTAAATATATTAACGGAATATTTTATAATTTATATAATATAGTATACATCAATAAATTTATAACAATAATCATATACCAATATTTTTTATAATTATTATTGTGAAGTATGTAGGTAACATATTTGATACATGTAGGTAAACGTTAAGTTATTTTACAGCTGCAATAGAAAAAAGGACTAATCGTAAAGAACAATTTGATTACTTAGTACATGAAATTTCGAAACATCCAATAAAAAGAAAGTAAGCTTGTGACGTAATTTTACTTCTCATTCGGTCACATTTCCTTCAAACATCGCGAAAACGGGTCAGAGCCCATTCGTCCCCTAAAATTCGTCCCCCAGCATAAAAGTTGTGGATTCGGCCCCTATATAGGTGCCCATTGGTCTCCTGGTAGGGGACCAATTAATATTTTAATAAAAAATATTATTTTTAAGGTGCCCATTCGTCCCCTCTAATATATATACAATATAAGTTAAAGATTCGGCACCTCTTCAGGTGCCTATTGGTCCCCTGAGATAAAATTAGCTATATTTTACATAAGAAACGGTTAACATAGTACACTTGTGAACAGTTTATTAACGGAATTGATTTAATAAATCATAACAGATCATTGAAAAAAAAAGCTATGATGAATGATAATCCGTCATGATAATAATATAACCTGTCGATAGGCTTACGATGTAATATTGTCTCTATACGAATGACTTGTTAAAAAAACGGGTTACAAAATAGATAAGGTGTTTTGTTTGTATGTTATGGCTGGCTCGGTGACATATTGGTTCTTGAAAGTGACTGCGAATACGAGACTGTTCAATGTGTCTTTGGTCTTTTATTAAATGAAGTTCGCCTAACGAAATAAACAATACTGTTAATATTATAATAATAATATTTTAAACATAATTGAATCGAATTATCTCATTTGAATCCTGGAATATGATTAGTATTATTATTGATGGTAATTCACTTTTTGGTGGAATACTACAGTCATAATTTGACTAAAAAGTCAAAACTAAATTATTTACTCCTAAATATGTATAGCAATTTTTTATCCGCAATTATAATTTTATAATTATATTAGTGGATGTTATTATGTTCTTGTATTCTAAGTGTTTCGTTTTAGCTCAATGTGGAGTACTTCTAGTTATAATTTATTAGATTTAAGTTATTACGATTTTGCATGTAGTTGGTTAATATACAAAAAAAAATATGTTGATTTATCTAGTCTTCAATAATTACTGTGATTTTAGTATTTTTTTTGTATTGTTATATTTTTTTAGATTTCAGTTATTATGAGTTTGCATGTATGTATTTCGTAAATATACAAAAAAAATAAGAAGTGATTATTTACTGTTCATATGTGTTCTATTTTTTTGCATATTTTATATTTAATGTTGATTTATATGATTTTTTTTTATGTAATAATAGGCGGCAAACGAGCAGACGAATCGCCTGATAGTAAGCAATTACCGCCGCCCATGAACACCATAGGAGTCACAAGTGCGTTGCCGCCCCTTGGGGTAGGGAAAAGGGATAGGATAAGGAGTGGGATGAGGGAGAAGGAATAAGGTATAGGGCCTACGGCACTCTCACTCACCGAACGAAACGCAACAGTTTAGGTACTGTTACTTTACGTCAATTTTCAGTGAGAGGGTAGTACTTCTCCGGTCGAACCGGCCCATTCATGCTGAAATCAGCAAGGCTCTACTACCCCAAATATGATGGTCAATCAAGGCTGATTTTTGTAAAAGAGTTATATTTTGTTAGTTTCCAGGACATTGTGATTTTGCATGTGTATTTGCAGTTAGTAAAAATGTTGGTTTTACATAGTTGATAAAGACTGATTTTACTTTTTATATTTCTTTTATACAAAGTTATTGTGATATTGCATTATTTTGAAGATCTCTTTGACTGTACAAGTACTAACAATTAATTGTTATTTTTGTTATATTGGTATTGATATTTGGTTATTTGTTTATACACTGGATGTAAATTAATCTAAAATTTAGTTATTACTGGGATTTAATTTAAATAATAATAATAATAATAAAATCTGTTTATTGCTGTTTTGGTACATAGTTACATAAACTTAACCTAAATCTTCAATAAGATTTTTTTAGTTAAGAAGTTGCGGCTTACAATGTTAATACAATATGAATAACACTTATATACATTAATTGTTTATGTAATGCTGCATAAGAATATTCTTCACCTGTGACTTCTTTTTGTTTTCAATTTTACAAATTAATGACTTTGGCAGTTTATTTAGTGTTCTGGGCAAAATGGATTTCCATACTCTCTTGCCATAATCATTATTACATTTAGGTGTCTCAAAAAGCGGGAGATACGAGAGCATGCGTAATGACTTCGGTCTTAGGTTCCGGTTCAATTTAATTATATTATCACAATATTGTATAACAATTGCTGTATCTATATTATCAAATATGTTTAACACCTTACAATACTGAAATAGGTTATGATAGTTATCTTTATATTTATATTTAACTTTTAGTGGAACAATGTTTTTTAGTATTCTTATTTGTAATTGGTATATATTATTGAGATATGTTTTGTATGTTCTTCCATAGCTCTGTATACCATAGTTTATTACTGAATCCACTAAAGACAAGTATAGAAGTCTTAATATTTTGTACGGAACTTTATTTTTAATTAAATATAATTTTGACAAAAAGGCCCTAAGTTTACTACATACTTTGTCAACATGGGGACCCCAATTGAATTTATTATCTACTGTTAGCCCAAGGTAAGTATATTCTTTCACAATGTCAAGGCTTGAACAGGTACATGAGGTGTTATTTAAGTGCATACACCTGTTGTCATGAGCTACTATGTTAGGTAGGTAAGTAGTTTTTTTATAAGGTGAATGTATATACATTACTTTAGTTTTATTGTAATTTATAGATAGACCTACATCGTGAGCCCATTTACACAGGAGATTGAAATTTTCCTGCAGCATACTTTGAGCATCATTAAAGTCCTTATCGGCAGCAATTAAACATGTATCATCAGCAAATTGATATACTGACCCATGCTGGAATATGTTACACATATCATTTACATATAATAAATACTCTGTCGGGCCAATAATTGAGCCCTGAGCCGTGCCATATTCTATTAAAATCTGCTCACTTTGTTCACCAGCTATGCTCACTACATTAAATCTATTAGTGTGGTAACTTTGTAACACTTCCAACATAGGTCCCTGTATACCATTCTGTTGTAATTTTTCAAATAGTGTCAAATAATTGAGCGTATCAAAAGCTTTGTTAAAATCCACCATTACAGCTATAACATGCTTTCTATTATCTAAATGATCGTTTACTTCGTCAGTAAACAGAGACAATAACTGCGTTGTGCTTTTATTCCTTTGAAATCCAAATTGCCTATCATGTATAATACTGTTATTTATCAAAAAATTGTTTATTATGGTTCCAAAATATTTTTCTATAATTTTATCAATACATGACAATATTGTTATAGGTCTATAGTTGTTTGTATCATTATGTCTGCCCTTTTTGTAAATTGGTCTGATGAGACCTACCTTAAGACGATCTGGATATATTTTTTGCTCAATACATAAATTAATCAAACGTGTGAGTACTGGAGTCATTTGCTTAGAGATGTATTTTACATCTTGGGCTCTTATTTGATCATGCCCCGGGCTTTTCTTGTCGCTTAATATCGAAATAATTTTATGCAAAACTTCATCAGTAATTTTACTTAGTCTACATGAAGAATTTGGTGACTGTATATACATATTTTTATCTAGAAGAGGCTTGTTACAATTATTAATTACACTTTTAACATTTTTATCAAAATCATGCACAAACACGTTAGACAATATGTTTGCTGGTAATTTGAAAGACTTAATGAGTAAATCATCAATCGCGTTGACAATCCTACCGGTTAATCTATTGAGTATTTCCCACATTTTTTTTGGGTTCTTAAAATTATCACAAATTTCTTTTTTGATATAACTATTTCTAGCCGTATTGATCATCCTATTTGTCCTATTTCTATATTTTTTGTATATTAACTCATTTTGCTTATTGTTTACATCATTCAAATAAAGTTTTAACAATTCTTTCTTTCTATTGCACATTTCAATCAATTTATCTGTAATCCAACGGCATTGCTGTTTTTTACATTTATTTATTTTTGATTGATAAGAGCATTTTTTATAAATTGACTGAAATGTACTAATAATAAAATCAATAAGTTCATTCGGATCGCGGCAGTCGAGGGCAGAATCCCAATTAATTTTACATAATTCCTGTTTTACTTTGTCGTTATCTATTTTATTCACAATATCAAACTTGTTTACGCATTGTAAACTGGTTCGCGCTAAGCCTATTATGTAATGGTCGGCCAATGAGTCGTATACGACAGCTGATTGTATTGAATCACTGAGCGCACCTCGTTCGCCCGATTCACGAATGAATAAATGATCTATACATGATTTGGATATGCCATTAATGTTAGATTCAACTAATAGCTACACAGTTTTATTTAACTGCATAAAGATATTATAATAATCATATATTTTGCTAAATATTTACAAATGTACAAGAAACCAAAAGTTGAATAGTTATTTTGAAGACTGACTTAATGCCTAGACATGCCTTCGTAAGAACTATCTATTCTGTGGCCTAGAGCCTAGAGGCATTTTATTAAACTTAATCTTATTTGGGATTAGGGTGCATAGGGTTCCCACCAAGAACTTAGGGTCCCAAGCCAACCTCACCGGCAAGTGGTGCACCTGCCGATCAACGGACGAGGCTCTGGCAAACAAAATGTCCCGATAAGCGTCAATAGGCTCGCTACCTATTACGTGGGATCAAAACATTGGCGAAAAGTGGGCGTTTAATATGCCTCTGCCTACCCCTTCAGGGAAACAGGCGTGAGTCTATGTATGTATGTAATCTTATTTGAAATAGACATGATATCTATCGAATTACAATATTTTTTATTTTACCCTTTTCTGCGCGACTGTACCAGGACTACCAAGCTGCAGTATACACATGTACTTATATTAGAACAATAAATAAAAATAAATATTCTTCAGGGGACGAATGGGCCCCTCAAAAGTTCCAGGGGACGAATGGGCACAGGGTGCGAATCTTAGGGGACGAATGGGCTCTGACCCGCGAAAACCAACCACCTACATGTAAAACAACCAAGAATGTACGCCTAATTAAGAAATATATCTGTACAAAATTAATTACGTATTCCTTCATCAATGTGATTTTTTCGTACACGCTTACCTAAAATTATGTTTAGGCAGTGTCCTCCCTTAATTAAGATATTTCTTAAAATAGAACTTGTCGTCGTAAATTTGCAAGCACTTTTAAAGTAACCAGATAGAAAAATCGAGATATTATCTTTATATCTGTTTAGCCATTTTAGCTTAGATTATTATCCGATGTTTATAGTAATGGCGGAGGTCTAGGTTATACAGTAAAAAACGTATGTATTACAAAACGTTATTTGTTTTTTACTTGTGTAATAAATACAAATTGTCAACTGAGTTGTGAGTTCAATCATCGCTCTGGGCAAACAATTATTATTGATACAGGACAAAGCCAGATTAAGTATAGGAAGGGTGGTTTTTCTATCATGGGTTGCATTGTTTGTTTACACGTACAATGCCACTATGTTGTTGCAATTTCTTACAAAACTTGCGCGCAAAAGCCATTATATTTTATAAATCTAATATTTAAAATCAACAAACTTCTAAAGCTCATAACCCTTAGCCACCTGACGTGTTTTTCAGTTACACTACCACCTGACGTCGGTCATAGAGACCGCTTGCGTATTAACTATGTTTAATTATTTTTTATTTATATATTATTTTAAATGAAAGTCAAATATATATTTTTATTATATTTTTTATTAGTTTTAAGTTTTTAAACAATGAGAAGTCTTTATTTACTTATATTAAATCAACACATAAAATAAACATAAGAAATTTTAGAAAAAAGAAGGAACTTTGGATATATGAGATCCGAATAGGAATTTTAATTACTACATATTATAATAAACCTATTTACTATCAGTCGAACATATTATCTTAAGTTTAAAATTATTTTTGGCTTAATCACGGCACAATTATTATAAAATCACAAAATGTAAAGTTTTACAAGTTGCGGCGACAATCAAGGCACAATTTTTGGCTACATTCAATGCAAATTGGATTTTTACATACGAAACACATATAAGCTGTTTTACGCCTCTTCTTAGGGTCGCATGTTGAACAAGCCTTCCTTTTTTCAAATTTTTCAGGATTGTCAGATGATGATGTGCTGGGCGTAAATACTAAAATACTATGTAGTAAAAATAACATAACAACCTGACGTCGGTCACTCAGACCGCACACAAAATATAATTACCTATAATTCACAACTGCACGCACGTCTGGAGCTGCCGAGCGCGTGGCGCGTACTGACGGGGGAGGGGAAAAAGTACAAGAACGCACGGTTGCACCGCCCGCATAGCAACAGATTTATTTTGAAAATAAAATCGCACGAGTCTCTGAGACCGACGTCAGGTGGTTAAGGGATAACTTAGTTCAGACTGTGTTGAGAGTTATACACGTCATAATAATTTTGGTTTATTACCATATTGTATATCGTATTAAAAAAATAAGGTTTCCCGACGGCCGCCCGAAAAAGAAAGATGCCATTTTCCATAACTCCATCGTTTCAAAATAAATAAATTACCTGCCTTGGCAAAAGTATATTTTACTTACGGTGCGTGTTTATCCCCGCCGCTGGATCTCCACCTTGTCATGGTGGAGGGGCTCAGTAACCGTGGTTAGGTCACCCACGGTGAAGCTAAGCGAGATCGCAGGAGTGGACGCTCTGCGTTGGGTTGACGGAGGCCTGCGCAGGATGCCTGAGTTCTTCTGTCCCTCGCAGTCGGGCGTGGTCGCGGGAGGAGAGGCGTGTCGGTGTTGCGTTGCCGCGCGCCCTATCTCCCGCGACCACCATGGGTGTACCTGAAACCCACGGTTACTGAGCACCACGACAAGGTGGAGATCCCAAGGGGGGACTAAAAAGTGCCTACTAAATGTATATATTTGTATCATAAAAGTATATTTTCATAAAATTTTGCACCAATTTTGATCAGATGTTTAGTGTTAGTGTTTTTTTTTCAATTGAGTGCGTGGTCAAATTTATGGGTTGACGTTAATATTTTCATTCAATTCAAACTTAAGATTCTATGATATACTAATAACTCTATGTCAACGTGAGGCTCTGACTTTTGTATAACATTATAACTATACCTTATAATGTAAAGTTTTAGATGTTATAATTTGATATAAAAAATGTGACAGGTATTGGAATCCAAGTCCATAGTAAAATTTTCTTACAACATTGAGTGTGTCAAAGAATTAACAATATCGTAGATCTTTACGAATGTTTTCTCTGAATCATAAAATTACACTCTTAATGCTAGCAAACAATATTATAATTAGTTTGAAACAGGCTACTATTAATTTTGTCTAGAAGATACTATTTACCAACTACAATGTTATTTAAATTTTGGTACATTATTTATAATTAAAGCACTATTTTGTTGACTTGAAATTTATGTAGGTTGTTATGAAAAGGCAGTAAGTACAATAATTATCTTGTGACTCAAAATTTTATAGTTGAGAGTACTACATTTTATAAGACAAAAAAATTATATTATTTCTTTTTGTAAAAATAATTCTATCAGCTAAATAAAAACATTTAAATAATTTTTAGCTATATGAGCTATATACATACATTCTTGCGTTACGGACTAACTCACAGACCACGTACATACAGGTGAAACTATTGGACGAAAGAAGCTAAAGTAGTAGTATATGTATGTTCATAAGTCTCTTGGGGAGTGTAGGGATGCACTAAGAAACGATTTCTCAAAATTCCCACGGGATCGGGACAAAATGTGCAGGCGTATCTGCGAGCATCCTCTAGTGATATAATATAAATTGCGTTATCGATTCAAAAAGAGGAACTCCAAGGACCTTTAAGTACTTTGTGTCCCAACCCCAGATAAGATTTGAGAGCCTGGATAATCGGTTAGTAATAGCTTTTCAAAATTTATCGGTTATAATCTTTTATAATTTGCCAACTATTTACTTTAAAGTTTCAACATTTTGTATTTGTTTGACCCATCATTTAGTGACAAAGGAATCTTTGACAACAAATTACACAAATACTATTACATAGTAATACTCTTATAAAGAAAATGTCTGTTTTATGATAAATCTATACTAATATAATAAAGCGGAAGAGTTTGTTTGTTTGTTTGTTTGTTTGTTTGTTTGAACGCGCTAATCTCAGGAACTACCGGTCGGATCTGAAAAATTCTTTTTGCATACGATAGCCCAGTTATTCCGAATAATGGGGAATTAAAAACTACCATCTATTTCGTGATCAAAGATGGCGGATGGGATTTTTTTAAAAATCAATATGGGTGTCATCTCCAATATTTAAAGGGATGGGGAATCAAAATCCGACATCTATTTCGTGATCATAGATGGCGGATGAGAAATCAAAGATGGCGGATGGGAAAGTTTAAAAAAATCGATATGGTTATCGTCTCCGATGTTTTAAGGGATGAGGAATCCAAAACCACCGTCTATTTCGTGATCAAAGATGGCGGATGGGATTTTTTTAAAATCAATATGGGTGTCATCTCCAATATTTAAAGGGATGGGGAATCCAAATCCGACATCTATTTCTTGATCAAAGATGGCGGATGAGAAATCAAAGATGGCGGATGGGAAAGTTTAAAAAAATTAATATGGTTATCGTCTCCGATGTTTTAAGGGATGGCGAATCTAAATACAACATCTATTTCGTGATCAAAGATGGCGGATAGGAAATCAAAGATGGCGGACGGGATTTTTTTTAAAGTTGATATGTGTATCGTCTCGATGTTTTAAGGAATGGGAAATTCAAAAACACCATCTATTTTTTGATCAAAGATGGCGGATGGGATTTTTTTTTAAATCAATATGGGTATCGTCTCCGATGTTTAAAGGGATGGAGAATCCAAATACAAAATCTATTTCGTGATTCAAGATGGCGGAAATCAAAGATGGCGGATGGGAAAAATTAAAAAAATCAATATGGGTATCGTCTCTGATGATTTAAAGGATGGTGAATCCAAATACAACATCTATTTCGTGATCAAAGATGGCGGACGCGATGTTTTTTAAAGTCGATATGGGTATCGACTCCGATATTTTAAGGAATGTGGAATTCAATATTATATAAAAATCTATGTTTGTTAGTTCATCATTTATAGACTCTGAAATGATAAGAGATTAAGCGCTAAGTCAATGGTAACTTTGGAAAAGGGGCTTGGAAAAAAGGGAATTAAATAAAAACTCTTAAAAAGCGATACGGAGTTCGCTGGGTCAGCTAGTACTCTTATAAAGAAAATGTCTGTTTTATGATAAAAACAATGTTAGTGTTGTGCTAGTTTTTTTTTGTTATCGGGAATTTTATGGCGTTAATGGCGTAATAGTTTAAGTGGTCGCCTTGACTTTTAAAACTGTGTGAGTGTTGTGGGTTCCATCGACACGGAACAACACTTTGTGTGATTCATACATTCAGGTACTCAAATTCAAATTCAAACTCATTTATCCATATAGGTTACAAAAGCAACACATATGAACATCATTTCTTTTCTTTACTGAGTTTAGGTGTCTTGGTTCCCTTGTATAGTGATAATGGATTGAGAGAGGAGGATAGAGAAGGAAATAAATTAAATAGTTGACTAAATTCTACGTAGAATAAAATATTTTATCTCTGTCTATCCCGACGGAAAAAAGGCGTGAGTGTACGTAGGTATGTGTATATCTAATACTAATATATAAAGCTGAAGAGTTTGTTTATTTGCTTGGACGCGTTAATCTCAGGAACTACTGGTCCGATTTGAAAAATTCTTTCAGTGTTAGATAATCCATTAATCGAGGAGGGCTATAGGCTATATAAGTAATATCACGTTATGAGCCACGGGAGCGGGGCAGTAGCCTTAAACAACGCGGGTGTAACCGCGGGCTCATCTAGCGTAGTAATACATTGTCCGATTTACGGTTCGTAATATCCAAGTTGTTTCTACTATTGACTAAAATTGTAAGTAAGTCATCGAGGCATTTTTAACGTTCAGTAGACATTTTCCGTCTTACTTATAAAAATCTCGTTGAGTGTGACTTAGCCACCTCTCAGCTGAACAGCACTCGAGTATTTAAACAATGTTAAAATTTTCTTTACTTATAAACGTTGTTTAGCTGTTGTTCAGCTGAGTAACTGATAAAGAACGATACACATACGAGGGCCACAGATTATAGCCATAATAGTCGACTAAATAACGCAATTGAACGAACACGCTTGGCTATTTTGTACCTATGAGTCATAGATACATAGCAACGATATGATATCTCCATGGCAACAATATTCTGTCATAGACTATGACAGAATATGGTGATGATCACAGCTGGTGAATAATTTTGGATGTTTTTTGAAACTACGAGAAATATTGATAAATTTTGAAATTTACGTTTTTTCTATTATCACACTTTCTTTGAGATTCATTCTATTTCTTTATATATTACACTCATTACGGGTGTATTTTCATAAAAAGACCTAATAAATGTTCTTTTTCGGTTATTCTTATTATTTAGGATGGAATTATTTATTTACTCCGAAAATATTATTGAGAGACCGCATGAGTGCTGTCGGTCCTGATTTTGCGAGAGCCAACCACATCGCTATTCGCAGTAACCTCGAGCAAGAGATACAGCCAATATAAGGCCTCCTTATAAAAAAATAAACTTTACAATGCCACAAAAACATTTTTTTGCCTGTACAAAGATTCAAGTGTTTGCAGGGGGCCACTACATTTCAACTAGACCTCGACTATCTTATTTAGGTTCATTTAAGGACAATCACAAAATTTCTTGCAATACCTCAATTGGGTATGTTACCAAAAGTTGTTAACCAGCTCTCCTACTATTATGTTGTTCTAAAAATATCGGAAGGAAATAATTTATAACTATACTAGTTCAATCTTTTATATAATTTTAGAAATCTGCTGGATCTTCGAAATCTCTGTTTAATTATAAGTGAACAGCATTAAAATTGAAAAAATGCAAATAAAAAAATTTGACAATGTATAAATTGTCGTTGATCGAACAGCTGATTCAAGTAAAACCCGCAATTGTGCCTCTCAGCAACGTTTAAACAAGGTCCAGGTGTTGTTTAAATTTGACAGCTATTTGAACATCACTTAGTGGCTACTAAACGCTAAACAGGGTTTATATGTAAGGTTTCTGCTACTCAGCCTCTCAGCAGTTGTTTAAAATTTTGAATAACGTTTATAAGGAAGAGGGATAAAGTATTAGATTTCATGTAATACACAAGCAAATGATTAACTTAACATCCGACATAATAATGCTCGCAGCAAATATATTATTTACTTTTCTATTTAACTTGTTTGCAATATCAGGTCATGTGTGCTGTATTTTGTTCCATGAAACGTTACACTAACTGGCTTGCAAAATCAAGTTGTTTGAAAATGTTCAGTTTGGTGCTTGAATTTGGTTCCTAAACAATTGAAACAAGGGTAGATTGTTGTTTGAAATTAAATGAAATGTATCATTATTCCATGTATTGTAATCTTATTTTTTAACCTTCCAATATTTTAGGTCGAAGCTAATGCTGAAAAAAACTGGCTAGGACCTCAACAGGAATCCTTTTCTGAAACGAAATGTATGGATTTATGTAATTGTTCAAACGCGTAGTGTTAGCAGTGATTTTGGTATTTATTCGTGAATTTCATATACATATATTATATTTATATATATTATGTATCACAATAAAATATTTTTGGGGCTGTGTATAATAGATTATAAGTACACATACGTACACTTACCACTGCTTCAACTAAAGCTCATAACAATTACTAGGATAATACAATAAAATTAGCCCTGAACTGAAGTAGGGCCTACACTGTAATAGGTAATTATTACAAGAAAATAATATAATAGCTGGCAAGCCTGCGTCAAACAAAACAAGAGTAATTTTGGAAAGACTGTACACCTAATTTGTGTTTCAATTACGTTGTTACAATTACTCGGAGTAATTTTAAGAGGATGCTTTTTAATTTTAATAAGTACCTACGTTTTATTGTTTAGAAAATGTTGTAAATTGTTTTCTGACCTAGCTTTGGTGAGTCTTTGAAGATTTAAGTTTTCCTACAAGAATGTTTTTCTTTGATTATTTTTTTTTACTGCCGTTTTTCCCGAGGCTTGTGAACAATTTCATTTGATGCGCTAATTATGTTTGAAAAGTATACATACGTAAACACGTAACGGCAGTTTACTTGAAAAGATGTTATGGTATTAACACCAATATTTTTGTCTATATTCACGCTTATAGTATGTATTGACCTACTATTCGTAACATAGTTAAAAAACGTTATCATAGGAAGCGTCCGCTAGCGTCCGAAGCTATCCGTGTGGTGACGGATTAAGAATACGGATTGTCACCACCCCATATCATCCCATGGGTGTCATAAGAGCCGACAGAGGGAGCATATTATGCACACTGCACACAGCACTGTAAGAGAAGGAAAACTTGATACAAACCCTATACCAACCCGTTTGGCCAGCGTGGTATAGTAGACCAATTCCTCCTTTCAAAGGAGAGGCTTAGTCCAGCAGTGGACTGACAAAGGCTGATGATGATGATTATAGGAAGCTACTTGGTTTTGTGACTACTTGTTGCCTTTGTAGTGCACCCTTACCTGCCCAAGGTACATACACGCAAAATTTCAACTTCCTTCTTACGGTCAATAATGACAAATCGACAATAATGTATTTACGGTACGGTTCCATTGGCATCCTAAAAATAATTATGAGACCAAGAAACTATAAAGAAAGTGCAAACAATAAATTTCACTGCTAAAATTAATTACGGTGTATATTGTTGCCTTAAAATATTCTAAAATATTCTCCAAACAACACCAAGCCATTTTGTATTAAAATTTTAGTTATACTCAATTAAATTCCACTGTTTATAGAGGTTACTTGGTAAATGTCTATCTTAGTCTTGCAAAGTAAACAGACCCTGGTACAAAAAATACACTTAAATAATCTAAGCTTCTCATCATAATATTTGGGTACGAAATAGTTTTCAAGATTTCTTGGAGTGTTTTGTTTGTTGTTCTAGTGTTCTTGAAATAACTAACCTGAATATAGGTCGGAGTAAAAGGTAACTTTGTTATAAAATAAAAAAAACAACAAAATATACATAACGTTGCTGCCTTGCATTTCATACCAAAAACATGCTTGAATAAAAACATCCAATTGGTTCAAAATTATGATAGGTATGGAGACGTATCAAGTGGAGGAGTAGGCCAGAAATATCAAACTAATTTTGGAATGTGAAAAACAAAGCATAGTTGAATTATTGTTACCATTTTTGCTTTCGTTTTGGATGTTTTAGAACTGACGTGACGGTTTGTTTGTATACAAACATCAACATCTTAAAGTTTATATATATAGATAATAATAAAATTTTCATTAAATACTCTCGTTATTCTTTATCGTTACTTTTCATCAATGGTCCGAAGGGTAACTTTGTAATATATCCTTATGATTTCAATGACTTTTTCGTGATTAAAAAACTTGTTTCTTTATGGCAAAGGAACTAGTCAAGTTTGTTATTGACATAAAGCAATCACCATCGCCCTAGCAAAAAGCTCACCCTCTACAAAATCAATGAAAACAAATTATACCTAACATCAATTATCGTAACGTAACGAGTCTTTCTAAACCACTAATTAAAATCACATTCATACAAATTCATATCATATGAATTCCCTTCTATTCGGATCGCTGGCATACAATTCAGATAAACTGGAAAATTGATTGGTATAACTGATTGTGTTTTGCAAATTGGAATTTGAAATTGAATTGGGAAATATATCCTGTCAGACAAATGCTGTCAAAAACATTGTCATGTTAATATTGCAAGACTCTATCAATTAGGGATGTGTTTGTTAGCGTTCTAGTTTGAAACGGTGGAATAACTTTTACAGTTTTAGTTTGTTTGTTAATTGTAAGTCTGTTTAGTTGTTTTTGTTAAAAATACTAAGAGTGATTGATGACGATATAATTATAATTACTGAAACGATGTTAAACTGAACTAGGATGAATAAATGATTTTAGTGCACTTGAAGACATTAAAAAACATATGAACAATCACATATCCTTATGCACATAATACGTTAAAAACGTATATAAATTTACTAATTTTAAGGGCGGAAGCCCGTGCAGGTCAACTCATATTTAACACCACTGATCTGCAGTGACTTCTACTCCCTTCACCTGAGTCCGGTGTAGGGAGTGGCGAATGGTCTCAGGGGTAGCGCAGGTTGCGATGATCCCTTAGGCAAGGCTGGTGGACTATCCTTCTCGAGGTTGCCGCCCGTTCTTGGTCCAGTTCTTTCAGAAATGGATGCAACCAAAACCTCCAGCCGAAACACAAACAACAGGCACATTACACAAACACATACACACACGTACACACATGCGCGCACACATCCACATACAGGAACACATCTCTTCACCACGCCCCTTCGTGGTCGGGTGGGTGTGGGCTCGTAGTAAAAAGTCACGGGTAAGAGAAGCTGACCACCTGCGCTAGGACCTGCGCAGTCGAGTGCCGTACGCGGGGATGACGGAGTCCTGGGGGGTTGAGCCGAGCGGCGCTGGTGGTAATGTGACCGTGAGGCAACACGCCCTCTTTGGTCCTGATTTCACGCTAAACGGTAGCCCCCGCTGTGAGCCGCAGCGGGGGAAATGGCCATCGTGTCCCGTCAGAGGGCCACAGGCTAGGGACGTAGGGTCCACATCAGCAGTTGGAATTTATTTCGGCTGTTGATGTGGTTGGTGAAGGCTATACGGAGGGCGCAAGCGAGGGTTGACGGCTAGAGTTGGTAACTCGGCTCAGGCCGTTGACCCAAGCGGGCGCCCGAAGTCGTGCTGTAAACCAGCCCCGCGTTCCTATATCCCTCTGGTAATCCTAACGTCCGGATGACGTTCCCAGTTGCGGGCTCCATGGAGGGTGGGAAGCCAGAGGGATGAAGTCTTAGTAAACTTGTATGGATACCGAAATCCCTTTAATTACCCCAACTGCGACGGTGGCAGCGAAAGCTGTTCCCGCCGCATCAACTAAACAGATGGTTGACGCCGTGGCCTCGGCTGCAGGTGTTAAACTATCCCCCAAGGACGAGACTTCAGCATTGGCTAACGCTAGTACTGGTCCCGTCCTTACAATCGTCAGCCCGTTTGAAATCAAGCGGGAAGACGACTCCTCCTTCGCAGGCTGGCAAGTGGTATGTCACCACAAGGGCAAGGGTAAGGGCAAGACCACCAATCCTGCCCAACACCCGCCCACCACACAACCGAGTGGCCCCGCTACTACCAGCTCTGCGAAGAAGAAGAGGGTAAACAAAAACAAGAGACAGCGCCTGGCAATAAGGTGGAAGGCGGCACAAACCGCTGCCGCAGCCGGTGTTGCCTCTACAAAAACAGCGGTGCAGGTCGCTGTCGCAGGTCCCAGTAATGTGACCAGCGCGCAACCTGCGCTCAGCAGTAGGGGGTGCACAAAGGCCGGAGGGAGTACGGGGAAGCCGCCTGCCGCCAAGCGGCGGGCTGGTCACCCTGGACGGCATCTAGCCCCAGCACCACCAGGAAACACGGCAGGTAAAACTGCCGAAAACAAGGAAAGAGGTGAGGCCAAACGCGCTCTCAACGAGACCAGCTCGCCTCGAGGGGAGCACAAGAAGCCCCGCCTCGACTCCTCCACTATACAGGGTAATTCCTATGCACAGGTCTTCAAGGCATCTCTGGGCGTTGCAGTAACATGCAAGCGCACAGGGAACTTGCCGAAGGAGTTTGTGGACCGGATACTCACGGAGATTCAAAGGAAGATCCTGAGTGACGCCTGGTCGACTAAAACCCCAAAACGCCCCGCCCCTGCGTTCACCGGGAAACCCATGTACGCGGACGGGGTCCTCAAACTCTGGTGCGCCGACGAGGCAACGCGTACCTGGCTGACGCAGGCGGTCTCTCTCCTGGTCCCACCACCGGGCTTCGAACTGGAGGTCAGGGGCCAGGAAGAGGCCCCGAAGAGAGTGCGGTGCGGCGTTGTCGTTCCCAACGAACAGGGGGTCTGGGACGACGTGCGCGACGTGGGTCGGGCTCTGGAGTTCCAGAACCCCTGGTTGGCGGTCGACAAATGGTCTCTACTGCACTCGGAGAAACAGTCAGGTGGGTGGTTCCTGGTCGTGGGCGTCCCGGAGGAACAAGTCCCGGTCCCGGTGCAGAACGAGCGCCGCCTCGCGTTGGGGCTGGGTGCAGTCTACGTCCGGTTCCGGGACTCTACAGGAAAGTATGTCGACCATCCTCCGGGATGCGACAACTCCACACAACAAGCCTCAAACACCCAGTCAGGGTGCTCCGCGAAATCCGGCCTGTCAGACCCGGCCGCGTCTGGCTCGGGGGCTGGCCCGTCAGCCGAGGGTAACTCGGAAGATGAGAGCTTGCTCCTGAGTCCGGTGCGGCGGGACGACGGGGTGGAGGCTGGCGACATCCTGGCTGGCCTAAAGCAGCTGAAGGTCGGGGAGGAGGGGACATCACCCACAGATGAACCCTCTGCCTAGTGACGTCAGCTGCCTACAAATCAACCTCCATCATAGCCAAACGGCCACTGCGCAACTGCGCAAATGGATGGAGGTCCAACATTCAGCCATCGTGCTCATCCAGGAACCTTGGATAAGGGGTGGCCTCATTAGAGGCCTCTCCAGCCTGGGAGGTAAGATTTACTATTCTACTGACCACACACATCCAAGAACCTGCATACTTACAACTAAAAACATCAGAGCCCAAGCTTTAACGGAGTTCTGTTCCAGAGACATCACAGCAATACAAATTGAAATAATACAGCAGCCAAGGAGTATAGCGGTCGTTTTCGCATTGGTCTACATGCCCGAGGCCGAAGACCCGCCTCCGTTCGACCTCACGCGTCTGGTTAACCAGTGCGAGAGAACCAATACGGAGGTCGTAATAGGAACGGACTCCAATGCCCACCACCAAATGTGGGGCATGGACTGCAACAATAACAGAGGTAAGTCATTGGTTGAATACTTATTCACCACTAATCTTATCCTATTAAACACAGGTACGGAGCCCACCTTCGTCACTAAACGTAGTCAGACAATTATCGACTTAACTCTCGCAACAGAAGGAGCGGCTGAACGCATCAAGGGATGGCACGTCTCGAAAGAGGCATCATGCTCAGACCACAGATGGATCAGCTTCTCCATGAAAGTCGATATACGGCCCACACAGCCCCGCAGGAAACCACACAACACTGACAAAGCAAAGTATGTCTTACTACTTAATGAGAAACTTACCCTTACGGCCACGCCGCCGGTACTGGGTGACACTGAACAGATCGACGATCAGGTATGTATACTGACGCAGTCGATGCTAGACAGCTATTATGCAGCTTGCCCGGAAACCACTCCGCCTTCAACCCCGGGGAAACAACCCTGGTGGGGCGCTGAACTTGAACGTAAGCGCAAGAAGGTAAGAAAGTCTCTAAATAGGGCAATGAACACAAGCGCGGACGCAGATTGGGACGCTTATAAAGCGGCCAAATCAGACTACAGAAAATGCCTCAGATTCAGACGCACCATGGGATGGAGAAAATTCTGTGGGAGCATTGAATCCTGCCAACAAGCAAACCGGGTAAGGAAACTACTGGCCCAGCAACCGACGGTTGCACCAGGTACTCTCCGTAAACCGGATAACACAAACACTTCATCGGAGGAGGAGACAAGACGCGTCCTACTCGAAACACACTTCCCAGGCTGCGTCCTCACCCCGGTAGCAACGTGGCACGATACACCAACAATGGCGACCGAACACGAATGGTGACACGCAAACAACGTGGTCACAGAAGAAAAACTCCGATGGGCCATCGATAGCTTCCACCCCTTCAAAGCAGCCGGACTGGATGGCATCTTCCCAGGGTTATTACAATGGGGAGGGGAACCTGTCCTTAAAAGACTCCTGGCAATCATGAGGTCTAGCCTGGCCCTCAGATATGTACCGAAGAGGTGGAGGGAAGTCAAACTAATCTTCATACCAAAACCAGGCAAAACAGACTATACCCATGCAAAGTCCTTTAGACCAATAAGCCTCATGCATGCAATTACCTCCTTCATGCTTAAAGCCTTGGAAAGGCTTTGCGAGAGGGAACTAAGAAGTGGGGCTGCAGAGCAGTTAACCACAACGAGCTCACGATCTTCACAGATGGGTCCAAAACGGATACAGGTACGGGTTCAGGAGTATTCTCCGAGGACCTAAACATCAACATCGCAGCACCGCTGGGAGCCTACAACACGGTCTACCAGGCCGAATGTTTTGGCATAATCCTAGCTGCCACAGCAATCATGGCACGTGAGGTAAGGGAACGATCCATTAGGATCCTCTCAGATAGTAAGGCTGTCCTCTCAGCCCTCAAAAGCCATACTATCACCTCGGCACTCACGCTTGAATGCCACCAGAAACTAACAGAGGTAGGTAAACTAAACAAATTAACACTGCAATGGATCAAGGTCCACAGTGGCTCAAGAGGGAATGACGCAGCCGACGTACTCGCCAGAAGAGGGGCCACTTTAGAGGTGGTGGGACCCGAGCCCATTATTCCCTTCCCTTCCGGTTTTTATCGCAACCTGGTAAGAAATAGGACCAGGACCAAACACAACCAGTCCTGGATTGGTATTGAAACATGTAGGCAGGCCAAGGAGGCTCTTCCCGCAGTAGACGGTAAGATAGCCAAACAAATCCTCCGGCTGTCCAAACAACAACTACGGACAGTCACGGCCGCCTACACAGGACACGGATTCTTTAATAAACACCTATTTACTATAGGTATCACCGACAGCCCGCTGTGCAGGGCCTGTACGGCAGCAGACGAGACGGCAGCCCACCTGCTCCTCGACTGCCCTGAGGTCGCACAGTACAGGCAGCAGTACCTGACCAGATACAGCACCCTGAGGGAGGCCGTGGGCCACATCAAGAGTTTGCTGGCCTTCCTCGAAGAGCTGGGGTGGCTCGAATGAAGACACCATTCCCACCCGCACGCAAAATACACGCCAAGACGTGGAGTTGCGGAAACAGCCCGTGCCATCAAGTATCAAGTATCAAGTACTAATTTTAAACGTATTTTAATGTTACCAAAATAATGAAACTACTTATAAAAACTATAGATGTAAAGAACTCGAGTCTTTTGAGTCCTAAATTTTAGGCTCAGCTGACAAATTACACAGCTCGACTCGTTACAACAAGACCCCCAGACTAGAACACTTAAGTTTATATAGAGACTCGAGCGCAACATGGCGCTCAGGTCTTGATTCGAGCTCGAGTCGTTTTACGCGACGAGTCGCGCTCAAGTTCTTTTCCATTTGGAGTTCCTTTGTAAATAAACAGGGAATAAAATATAAAAAAGGTCACAGTGCTGACATCTAGCGGCCTCATTCGGCGATAAGAACTTGCGATATCAACCGCAGCTCTTTGACATGTTGATAGCGGAAAAGGTTCACAGGTATGCGACTAGATGGCGTTGCTCTAATATTCGACGCTATGCAGTTATGATAACGTATATAATGCACTGTTATCACCGTACACTGTTTCACCGAGACCAAGCGAGAGGCGCGCACACTAGATTAATTTATTGTAGCGTCAACACTATTATAATGCAATATTAATGTTTTTATTTAATTATATTGTACTTCTATTTTATTAAAGAGATTTTTGCAAATGTTTTTTTTGTTTTTTATACGATATAGGCCACTGAATCACTCGCGATCAATGTACCTACAATGTACATTACACTACTATGCACATTTGCAACTAAATGTTTATTCTATACAATCACTTTATCTTTTTATATTACGTATCAATTATAGAAAGTAAACGACTTATTTGACATCCGGGACGTCACACCACACAACCAACAAGTACAGATGGTGCCACCAAAAATGAGATTGATTTCATCATGTCGATGAAGAGGTTAATATTGCATGATGTCTCTTTGATCAGTTCGCTTATAGCGGGCGGCGGTCACCGATTGGTAAGAGGAACTTTCTCAGCCTCGAACGGTCGAGATTGATATACTCTACGCTCCTACCAGCGCTAGTTAAAATCCAAAACCCAGAGAGCTTTCAGCTTGAACTGCAAAACCGCTTCGAATGCCTGGGAGAATGCGTAGATGTGGATGATTTTAGTGAAAGGTTCGTGTATGCTGTCCAAACAACGGGTTTAAAGTTCTTAAGGCCCAAGACGATTAAAAGAGCCCATAAAATATCTGGTCCGATCCTCGAGCTGAAACAGGAACGGCGTAAGATGCTTCTGCGTGCCTCCGACAATATGCCAAAGTATCGGCGGCTTAATAGACAGATCTCTAAGTCTCTGACTCGCGATCTCCGCCAATACAACACAGTGTGTTCAAGAGGCAATCGAGCACAATAACGGTTCCAAAGTGTCCAAAAGAGATCTGCCTATCAGGCAGGTCAGCTGACAAGGCTGAAGACCAATGGTGACAAAATTATCTCATCCAAACCTCAGTTCCTGAAAGAGATCGAACTGTTCTTTGGTCAGCTATACACGACTACACGACCACCTGTTACTATATAGGAATTTAAACTTTCGTGGTCATTTAAACTTATTTTAAATTGTCTTTCGGAATATATACCACGTACCTTTGTTTGGCTGACGAAAAGTGGGCGTTTAATATGCCTCTGCCTACCCCTTCGGGGAAACAGGCGTGAGTCTATGTATGTATGTGTACCTTTGTTTGGAGTAATCGATATTTCGGCACTGTTGCAAGCGCCATGTTCACGGATGTACTGTAACAGTGCCGAAATATCGGTAACTCCAAACAAAGGCACGTGGTATATATCTTGAAAGACAATTTAAAACACCTGTTACTACTCCAGCCACTGACCCTAGAGCTGGATTGACCCGACACTATCACAAAGATATCCCGGAAATGACATCCCGTCAGCATGCACGAGATTAGTGTGGCCCTAAATCAACTCAAAAACAGCAAGGCGCCCGGGTGATGACGGAAATACGTCAGAGCTTTTGAAAGCTGGCGGCGCACTTGCCATGGAAACACTTCGAAAGCTATTCAATATTGTCATACTCGAAGGCAAAACGCCACAGGCATGGCACAGGAGTGTGGTGGTTTTCTACAAGAAGGGCGATAAAACCCTTTTGAAGAACTATAGACCCATCTCACTCCTGAGTCACATTTATAAGTTGATTTCAGCGGTCGTCACGAATTATCTCGAGACCAAGCTAGACGACTTCCAGCCTCCCGAAGAAGCTGATTTCCGTAAAGGCAAGATATTATAGACCACATACATACGCTGCGGCAGGTTAAGTCTGAGGAGTATAATCAGCCTCTATGCTTGGAGATTGTGGACTATGAGAATGCCTTTGATTCGATCGAAACCTGGGTGGTGCTGCAGTCTCTCCAACGGTGCCCGTTCGAATATCGATACGTCGAAGTGCTGAAATGTTTGTACGAAAACACAACCATGTCAGTCCACCTCCAGGACAGAGTTTGAAACCTATTCAACTATAGCGAGGGGTGAGGCAAGGAGATGTCATATCTCCAAAACGTTCACCGCTGTGCTGGAAGACGTTTTCAAGCTTCTGGACTGGGAAGGACTCGGCATCAACATTAACGGCGAGTACATCACACACCTTTGATTTGCTGATGATATCGTAGTCATAGCTAGAGACCATGGAAGACCTCAGCACAATGCTCGATAGCCTCTATAGAGTCTCCCAACAAGCAGATCTTAAGATGAACAAGGACAAGACGAAAATCATGTCTAACGTCCATGTCGTACGTGCTCCTATTCAGGTTGGGAACTCTACTCTCGAAGTTGTCGACGAGTACGTATAAGTGGGAAAATTATCCGATTGGGTAGGTCCAACTTCGAGAAAGAGGTCATTCGTCGAATCTGATACGGTTGGGCGACGTTCGGGAAGTCACGGCATATCTTCACGTCTGATATCCCGCAGTGTCTCAAGACGAAAGTCTTTGAACAGTGTGTATTGCCAGTAATGATCTATGGAGCCGCGACGTGGTCACTTACTATGGGCCTTATCCGAAAGGTCAGGGTCACTCAGAGGTTAATGGAAAGAGCTATGCTCGGTGTTTCCTTGCGAGGTCGAATAAGAAATGAGAGATCCGCAGGAGAACCAAAGTCACCGACATAGCTCTCCGAATAGCCAGGCTGAAGTGGCAATGGGCAGGGCACATAGCTCAAAGAACCGAAAGACGTTGGGCAGAAGGGTTATGGAGTGGCCGGCTGCCCCATTTCAAAACCTAGTAAGGGCTCATAACAAAATTTTACAGGAGAGCGCATAAACGTAAAATAGGTCAGCCTATAAAATGTATTTATGTAAGGTTAAAAAAAGCTATTGGTTGTAAAGAATACTAAATAATGAATACATAGTACTAGCAATATTTTAATATATGTGTATATTACATATTTTAAACCCCTTACTAACTTTGATAATTGCCACGAGGTAGGAAATTCATGTAGCCAATTCGTTTTATAACATAGTAAGAGCACTTGCTAGGTTTTATTATGGTTTATGGAATATGGAACTTAGCATATATCATAGATTAATTCTAGTAACTCTATAGGATTTATGAACCCGGGGATTGAACCCGAGACCTCTTAATCCCACGCGCATATTTATGCCACGAGACAAACGAAGTTTTTGAAAAGGAGGAATGCGTTACGGCTTGTAATGCTTTGATCGATGGACAACGAGTGGAGCAAGTGACTGAGTTTGTATACTAAGGTACGTTGTTTACAAGAGATGGTAAGAATGAAGATGATATTGAAAGAAGAGTTAATAATGCAAGTAATAGAGTGAATGGAGCTCTGAAGGCATTTATGAAAAGCCAAATCGTGTCCAAAAAGGCACGTTTGGCTGCGCATAGAGGGGTATTAGTGCCTACCCTTATGTATGGTAGTGTAAGTTGGGTATGGCGGATTAGACTTGAAAGTAAAATAAATGCTGCAGAAATGAGAGCACTGAGAAGTATGTGTGGTGTATCTTTGACCGACAGAGTAAAGAATTGTGTGATAAGAGAGTGTAGTGGGGTAAAAGAAGATGTAGTGACAAGCATCGAGAAAGGCATGTCAAGATGGTTTGGGCACATGGAGAGGATGGATGACGAAAGACTGACAAATAAGATATATAAGGCAAGTGTGAATGGGACAGGACAAAGCGGAAGACCTCGGCGGACGTTCTCTGACCAAATCGGAGACATCCTAAAAAAAGGACAGGTCAGAAGTACCCTAAACAGAAGAGCATGCATGAGAAACTTGATGGCAGTGAATGAAGCAAGAGAGGTATGTCAGGATCGTTGCAAATGGCGTTTCGTAGTCTACTACTACCTCCAGGAAACAGGCGTGAGTCTATGTATGTATGTATCAGTTTTTAAATTTTTCATCACAATCTTTTTCAAACGCTAGAAGTGTATTTGGCGGCTCATTTTACGAAGTAGATATTAAAAATACAGCGACACAGTATAGCTGTATTAGGCTGCGCTTCCACCAAAGATGTGCGAGGGAAATGTGTCGTGCGAGGATGTCTAGCTGTGCTGTGAATATGAGTGGGGGTTTATACCAAAGCTGTGCGAGGAAAATGTGTCGTAAGAGGATGTGTAGCGGAGCTGTGAATAATTTGTGGTGCGAGGATGCGTTGCGAAGCTGTGAAATGTGTCGACGGGGGTGCGGTTTAGTGGGTCACCCGCGGTGAAGCTAAGAGGTATCCAGGAGGGGACGCTCCGCGTGGGCTTGGAGCGGCCTGCGCAGGGTGCGTCCGACGGTGCGGGTGCGGGGGACAGTTCTGTCTGTCCCTCGCAGTCGGGTGCGGTCGCAGGAGGAGAGGCGTGTCGGTGTTGCGTTGCCGCGCACCCTATCTCCCGCGACCAAATGGGGTCGCACCATTCGATGCGTCGCGGTGGGGCCGCAGAGGAAGAGGAGATGCGGTGTTGCGTTGCCGTCCTCCATATCCTCTGCGGCCGCTGCGTGTTTTGGCGGCGATGCCCAACACCTTAATCCGCCGCCAAGGGGGTTTTGTTCGGGGCCCACCTAACCATCTGGCGGGCCAATGCCCGTCGGAGGGTAGCGAGAAATGCTTCGGCGATGCCTTACCCTCTGACACACGGGTACATGAGAAAGTCAAGGTGGTTTTAAGTGGAAACACCACATACTCCGGCTCAAAAAAAGAAAATCAGAAAATCCCTTCGGATCTTCGACTCCTGGGGGAAATGATGAAAGATGAGTCGGAGATCCGAAGGGATTTTCCACCTCATAAAACAAAAAAAAAGCCGTGGCGACCACGTACCGGACGACGCAGCAGGGACCAGGGACAAGGTGGGTCGACGATCAGGATTAGATTGCGGGAAGCGGTTGGATGCGGGCGGCTCGAAGTCTGTGTGGAGAACCTTGGGGGAGACCTATGTCCAGCAGTGGACATCTCTAGGTTGACATGATAATGACTATGTGTTTACAAATACAAATACAACATATTTATTTGCGAAAATATTATTACAATCTATTATACACAAATACATACATACATAGACTCACGAGTCACGCCTGTTTCCCGGCAAAGACGGAACGCAATTCGCAACGATCCTGACATACCTCTCTTGCTTCATTCACTTCCATTAAGTTTCTCATGCATGCTCTTCTGTTAAGGGTACTTCTGACCTGATCTTTTTTTAGGATGTCTCCAATCTGGTCAGAGAACGTCCGCCTAGGTCTTCCCCTTAGTCCTGTCCCATTCACACTTGCTTTATATACCTTCTTTGTCACTATCGTCATCCATCCTCCCCATGTGCCCAAACCATCTTAACATGCCTTTCTCAATGCTTGTTGTCACTAAATTTTTTTTACTCTACAACACTGTCTTATCACACAATTCTTTACTCTGTCGGTCAAAGATACACCACACATACTTCTCAGTGCAATCATTTATACGCAAATATAATATTTTAAATAGCCGCTATGGAAATAGTTCCTTAAAATATTTTTTTAAGCTATTAAGTATATAAAAATATTGCTTCATAAGATTAGAAGATAATCAAGGCTGTGCATATCTTTTTTTACAAATTGCATGTATATGTTGATGATTGATGATGATGATTTATTTTTTTATGCTTATTAAAATAAGTTGATTCATTTTTCACACTGTATTTCATTTAACTACCCAGTTTTTCGATATGTGATGCTTAGCTATAAAGACGTTAGTAACAATTGAAGTAAGTCAGTAAAAGAAGTTTTTAGCTTAGTAAGCAAGCATATATTTTTTCATACCTTTTTTTTATTTTTCGCTAAAACTTAGCTTGAAAGAGTCATAGGTGCTTTAGCCTCTTCTCACGTAAGGTACTTATATATAAATATTAAGAAATGTCTTAGCTACAAAAGAGTTAATGGACTTAGCGCGTTTATAGTTAAGCATTTTAGTGTAAATTTATTGAAAATTAGAAATCTCATAAATTTAAAGAAAATCCTGAGCTAAAAGATCTCTAAGTGTAAGTTAAAGAGGCTTTAGTGCGGCAATCAATGTCAAAAAATATGTGTATTGCTCGCTCCCGACCCTAATGGACTTGACTGATTTTGCACATAGTGGACAAATTTAGGGAGTGGTCCACATAGTGGGAAACAAATGGTCTTAGACCGCCGCGCGTGGAAATTGTAGCTTCAACTGTCGAGTGATATGTAGGTGGTAAGCTAGCTGACAGCCAACACTATGCTAATTTGCGATATTATAAAACAGTTGTTGCTGGTTTGGAGCTTTAAAGCGCACACATGGCTATGTAAATCTTCGATACTAATGTTGCATATACTTGACTAGTGAGTGTCTAAAAGCGCTCGATTCGTGCACAGGGCAGTAAATCGCAAGACTATATGACTCACACGAACCTAAAATATTCTGAACTGATTTGCAATTAAGATATGGCTATTGGATTTTAGCATTGCAAAAGTAGTGACACATACACATTAAAACCTGCTAGCTGTAAGAAGAAGAGTAAAATTAGGCCTAAGCTAAGGAAAATGGATACCTAATAATAGGGCAAGTTTATTTACACATTTTCATTACAACATTTTTATATAACAGAAAAAAACTACTCATATAAATAAACCATCCTAAAATAAACCAATGAATATAAATAAGTCATAATAACAAAAAAGAAGAGGAATAGCAAAAAATCAACCACGACGCGTTTAAAAATTCTTCCGCAACGCTGTCAGCTGGTAGCGTACCCAGAAGGCTGGCAGCATTGCCACGTTGTATTGCAATGCTTATTCTCTCTGAATTTCAGCTAACGATGAATTAAATCTCATTCACCTAATGTGACGCAATAGTAAAATTAGTATGTGTTGATATTCTTCTAAGAGAGTAAAGCAAAGGCTTTGAAAAGGGGGCCTTTGAAAGCCTTCCCATTCGACCTGAAACCTGGAATCAATTATTTCAATTATAAATACAAAGCCAGCTTTTCCTTTTTTATTATTTATCTTTATACTATAAAGGAGGTTCAATACTCAAACTTCTCTAGTGTTTGCAACTTTATGAATCGTATACGTGGATAGCATTTTACACTTTTTTTACAAGCTACAAAAGAATGAAGAAGTTAACATAAAAAATCCTTCCAACAACGATCCTAACAGACAAGTTGACAAAAAAATTATCTTCTCCTACTCGTAATACAGTTTGTAGTTATAAACACTGCGTTTATATAATTACAGCGTTTCAGTATCCAGTACAACAGTTTCTGGCAATTATGTCCATTTTGAACGCGATGCAACAATTTAGTGCGGTATTTACGGCATTTTAACGATCTCGGCCTTAACAAGGATTTTCAGTTTGGGGGTAATTTCCTCTCTATGATTTACAGCTGTCTAGTGGTTTGTAGTTTATTTGTTTGTCTTGATGCTCCGCTGGGTTTTGGCTTTGTTCGTTCATATTTTGCGTCAGAAATTAGTCTGTTAGTGTTTGCGGAAGAGACTTTGTCATGTTGTTGCTTAGTTTTCGGGGTTTTGTTTAATATTATTATCTAAAAACATACAAACCTTTTTTGTTTGCAATTGGATTATGTTTAACAGCTACTTAGCTACCTAGCATACTTGTAGATGACTACAATACTGTTATTTGAATGAATAAAAGCAATTGGATAGTGTGATGGCTCACGGTGTTATTCCATAACATGCTTTCTTAATTGGGTTTTTAAATTGTCGTCTGTACACGTGTATCGTGCGCTATATTTTCTTGTTTTACCATATATCGTAAGAGGTGACTAAGATAAGAACACGAAGCAAATGGTGTCTTTGAAAAACTTGCCTTCAAACCCTATACCAATCCATTTGATCAGCGTAGGCCAAATCGTTGACTTAATGCTATTGTGACGCATATAAGAAAAAACTTTTGTTCAGAAGTGGACTGCGAAGAGTCTAATGATGATCACACGGAACATACTACATGAGTTTGTCTAATGCAGTATATACGTATTCTTAGCAAATAAGTCATCCGCTAGTAGAATAATGTTCAATTCTAGTTATAAAGCACACCACCACGCAGCCGTGATCAAAAGGTCCTTTGCTAGTTCCACGAGTAGAGCAATGCGTTATAAGTCTTCCTGCGAGGATTTATGATCTCCGCATATTACGTGGCTCTTAGCCCCGTCTGCTAAAATTAGGTATTCTAGACTTATATCTTATGTATACATGTACCAATATTACCCAGCAAAAGGCTTTACTTGTTTGGCTAGACAAACCAATAAAAAATATTGTGGATATCAAAAAATGCTTGCGACTTGTTTTTTTTACGGAAAATTATATACTATATTTTTCCAAATAAAAAACAAACCAAAATTCTTCACAGTGGAAGCTCACATTGCGGGCCCATTGCCACAAGAGTCGTTATCTTGGGGGAAACACAGAGGTGTGTGTGTGAATCTCTCCTACAAGTGTTTGGGGCCTACTCACAATCATAGTATTTATACAACACGTTGTGTTTTTAGTGACACCGTGGTGCCGATCGACGTACCGTAGAGGCAGCACTACGTGAATCGCGATAAGCTTAATTTGCCTTGTACCCAGTGGGGGAAAATAGCGTATAAATCTTGCTATAACACGTGGCACGGAAATTATAGACTTAAACTTCTTCAAACCCAAAAAATTGCTACACTTATCCATAACATTGAAAGTATTAAAAAAATATATTTACTTACACGTGTCTGAAATAGTTCGCGTGAAAACTGATATATATGAAACTAAACTACGAAAACGTTATTGGAATTAAAACTATTGTAAGCCTAATTAGAGAACGCTTGTTAATAGTAATAACATTGAAGGCATAATAATAATGTAATAAAATTGAATACTTACATACTTAGAAATACACTATTACAAACATTTGTAAATAAACGAGCTTTTGACTGCGGCTGCGGCGGCCCTCATTTATAATGATCACCATTTAATATTACTATTTTATGTGCGTATGTTGGCGCTCGTAACGGTTTCTATAATATTTCTTCTTTTACTTGATAAGCTAATTTCATTCTCTAGTTCTTCAACCTCCGGCATATCTACCAAAACTTACATGAACCTGTTGCTTATGCATTGACATATTTTTTGTGCTGCCGGCATGGAAGAAAACCCAACAAATACAGTTTTGCATTTTTGTCACCAGTATAGATTCATGAATTTGCTGACAATAATTCGGACACTATCATACTGCATCTTCTCAACAGATATTTCACCATTTTTTGAACGCAATATTCCGCAAAGAGCCAGCAAAATCTGTATATATAAAATCCTTGCGTTACTGACTGACTGACAGACAAGCTACAGCCTAAACTATTAGACGCAGGAAGCTATAATTTGGCATGTACGTTCCTTGGGGACCCTAGGGGTGCATTAAGAAGGGATTTTTCGAAATTCCCACGGAATCGGGCAAAACGGATAAAATGTGCAGGCGTAGCTGCGGGCGTCCACTAGTTACTTAATATAACAGTAACATTAACATCAAAAGTACCCCTACTGCCCTTTGACCAAGGACACCTCTTACTGAGCATTATGCAGGAGCGTTCAAAAGAACAAAATTATCACTTGATCCGTTCAATGCTAACCTAACTTATTGTTCGGAACAGAGAATCATAAATGTCAAAATCTATAATAATAATTCAGAGAACCTGTGAAGCTTCTGTATTCATACCGAATCCTCAATTTAAAACGGCCTTTCTGTTTGATGACTGGTGAAGCTTTCATTGTAGAGAGTATAAATTTCAATTTTGCTACCTCAATTGTGCCGACTAGTTTATGTTATCATAACATATATAAAATAATTATTTGTAAGAAGCGGCTTAAACCGTGTATCGCTATGAGCACTAAAACTGGTGTCTACGTAGAAGTTAAAGTCACGAGAATTTTCTCAAATTAGTCCATCGTATTGTTCCTTTCATCCGGGAGAACACTATTTCGGGGAGTACATACATACATACATATCGTCACGCCTTTTATCTCCGAAGGGGTAGGCAGAGGTGTATCTATACACCCACTTTTCGCCAGATATACTTTAGTCCCACGTAATAAGGGGCGAGCCTATTGCCGTACCGGGCACTTTTCCAGACTCCGTGCTGCTACTGAGAATTTCGTGACAGAAAAACCCAATAACACTGCCCGACCCAGGAATCGAACCCGGGACCTCCCGATCCTACGCACACATTTATGCCGCGAGACCAACAAAGCAGTCGTATAGGGTTTGATGTCGAGTTTTCCGTCTCTACGCAAAGATGGTATTTGCATCGTGTTATCCCTTAGTCGCCTCTTACGACACCCACGGGAAGATAGGGGGTGGTGACACTTGTATTCTATGCCGTCAACCACACGGCTTCGGGGAGTAAATTAGATAAATGTAATGACTGTCGTTCTTTTGAGCAACACTAAATACTAAACTTAGATAATATACTACACGTGAGATCAGAAGTCACATATTTAGAAATACAAAGTCTAGTTAAGGCTAGTTTCAGAGTCACGCGTTTGACCGGCGCCGGCCACACGCGCGCGCTTGCTATTACACTAGATTAGTAGTAGCGTTTCATAGTCACGCAGTTCAAACGCGCCGCGTGTGAGACGCGCGCTGTCGGCCGGCACTGCCGAAGCTCCATACATTGCAAAGAGAAACGCGAACTCGTTTCACAGTGGTCCGCGCGCCAATCGCGCTGTTTGACCGGCGCTGGCCGACGGCGCGTGCCGCGCGCGTCACTCTGAAACCAGCCTAAGCTTTTATGCTATCTAGATGTTGTCCATAGTAGGGAAAGTTTATAGATTTAAATATTCTTGGAACATTTTATAAATTTTACTGTATCACTACGGACAATATTTTCATATAAACTTCATATTTCACAAAACATACCAGTATTATCCAAAGTCATTTATTTTACATGCATAAACCATAAAGTTCAAATTTCTATCCACTGAAGTGAATAAAGAGTGAAACAATTGGAATGTAGCTAAAGCGCCCGGTTTAAGAGGATAGTAAGTGCTCTTGGTAAGAAACAAGCTAAATAAACGGAGAGCTTGAACCGATCACAGTTTAATTCCTTTTTCATTCAACTTAGCGACGGCGACGTGACGTGAAAATATTGAGTATGCAATACTATGCAATACTATAAAATCATTTTACAGCGGTAGTTGAAAAGTTGTGTATGTGGTAGATATTATATTTTATTAACTTGCTGTTGCAGTGTTGCCCCACGGTTACGCTTACGCTATATCTTGTATTTTGGTGTCTGATTTACGTCTAATATTTAGATATATATCAAAATATCTAAATTTGCGATGATTTGATAATACAATATTTTTTTGGTTGTAGTACAAAATCTATGTCACAAATGTACCCCATTAAAATCAATTTGGACAGATAGACATAAAGTAAAAAATTGTAAGCGTCGTGGTATTATTTAATTATGTATCTACGCACTTGAAAAGCAATTATTTAAAAAACACAAATAGATTAAAGTTTAATTGAAATGTATAGATGTATTAGGTAACTAACACTGACGAAGAAACAGATATTGTCTCGGATTCAGAATTTTTTGGTAAACTCCTGCACTACGAATAAATCTTGTGCCGCTGTAGTCTTAACAAACATGCAACTAAGACGGACACAATGAACACCCAGCCTCAATGCTATAATTGAAGGCTCACACAAACTGTTATCTCGTGTGGGAATCAAACCCACAACACTCGAAGCAGTGTCAAGTGGCGAGGTGACCACTTAAAGCCTGAGCCAACCGTGCAGTCAATTAGTGTTTTTAATAATCTTATGTACAAATTCTACTTGTATTAAATTCTATAACAGTTGAAACTACGATTTGACACATTACTAAGTCGATTTCGCGTTCCCGAAAACAAAACTCGTCGAAATATACTCTCCAACCAAAGATTTCAACCTGGCAATCAAAAATTTAAATCGTCTCCAAAAATAAGCAAAAATCTACGGATTCTATGAAAAATGCCACACAGATATCAGTTTTTGACCTCTTCAGTAACCATGAACTTCTGAACGCATCATCAATATTAACTATTGAGTTGCCACTACTATATTGCGCAAATAGCATACGTTAAAAATGTTACACACTTAATTCTACCTACGTAACCTCGATACAGAAACAAGATGAATAAACAAAACGCAATTATTATTATCTATCTAATTTCGTATTCAAAATGCCCGTGTCACGTCCCCATCAGCGTGGCACACTCGCTCGCCAACTCGTCCCAATACCCGAGTTATCCGGTTTATCTCGACCTTCTCGGCCCATCTTGGACCACTAGCTCTGATTACCCCAAAATAATCGCATTAAACGCCTTTTAATTTAATGTTAATGTTGTTTACGTTCGCTCCTAACTGGTGTATGGTTGCTAACTGGGTAATATTGAAACAATGACTGCAATTACCGTCCCGGTTTTATTAGGAAATAATCTTGGTTGCGTTTATTTGTTGGTCAATAGTGTTAGTTGGGCTGTTTAGTAGTGGCTAGTAAAACGCAAGAAGCATAAGTGTTGTGGTTTCATTGCAGAATTTATAAACTTGAGGTCTACGTGTACATTTTATCCGTCATTGCTGGGTATATCAAACTAACACATTAGGTAGCCTCACTTTTCCAGGAAAATAACAACGTGAATTGACATCATCATCATATCAGCCTTAATAGTCCACTGCTGGACTAGGCCTCTCCTTTGAAAGGAGGAATTGGCCTACTATACCACGCTGGCCAAACGGGTTGGTATAGGGTTTATATCAAGTTTTCCTTCTCTTGCAGTGTTGTTCTCTGCATAATATGCTCCCTCTGTCGGCTCTTAGGACACCCATGGGATGATATGGGGTGGTGACATTTCGTATTCTTAATCCGTCACCACACGGACGAATTGACACACGAGGAAAATACTAATATGTGTATTCCGTTAATTCGTATATTTTACATACATACATACATAGACTCACGCCTGTTTCCCCGAAGGGGTAGGCAGAGGTATATGAAACGCCCACTTTTCGCCAGTGTTTTGATCCCACGTAATAGGTGGCGAGCCTATTGCCGCTTATCGGGATATTTTGTGTGCTGATAAACAATTACTGATAGCATAATAAATAACTAGCAGGCGCCAATGGCTTCGCCTGCTTTAAACTTTCATTTTTTATTTTAGCCTCCTTCATTTTTTATTTTATCATTCCTTCATCACACAAGGGAGGCCCTGTCCAAATTTTTTGTTTGAGTAGCTTAGACTCTTCGTGGAATATCGCTATCCCTTTGGGTTGTGGAGCTCAGACAGGCAGGCAGTGGAAAAGCTAATATTCAGTCAAATCTGGTTAGACTAGTAAAGGATCAATCTCCAAAACGAGCGTATTCATGTGATCGCTCTGGTACTTTTCAGATATTGATGTTTAATGGAAATTATGTATCTCATTTAAAATAATGATATTCAAGTGGTAGATTTTTACTATTGGCCTTCAATCTACACAAACAGTTACGGAAATATCAAAGTTCAAAAAATTTCGCGACCGGAGCAATCATAATTGGTGCCAGACCGATCATAAATGGTGAAATCATTGAAACTAAAATATAATTATTGATAAAATATTATTTATTTAACCGTTTTCAGTCATATTCAGTGTACGTGTAACAAGATCAGTAAGAGAACATACATACATATCAAAAATAAGATTCTTTTATAAAAAATAATTTTATACGTCAACATTTGTTTTTGGGTTTAGGCTTTTCGAAGAAACCCAGGAAAGGTTATAAATTAAATCTTATATGCATAGTTCATCGTTTGTCATTGTTACATTCGGGTACTTCTACTTAAAATAGATTTATAACGCACAAGTAATGCTCTATCTCAAATCTCGAAAGCCATTGACAGATCGGATATTTAATTTAGCGGATACAGTTGATATGTGAGCTGTGACCTTAAGATAGCATGCGGATACTTTTAAGGTAATAGAGCCTTGCTGGTTTCAACTCGGCCCGGGAAGTACTACCCTCTTAAATAATATCGGCGTAAAGAAACAATATCTATATTGCTGCGTTTCTTGCGGGGGGTGAGACTGCCGGCAGATATATCCTGCTTTATTTCTCTCTTGTCGCGCTCCCCTTCCCAGCTTTACTCATGGTTGGCAACGCAATTGTGAATACTTTGGTGTTGCAGGTGCCCATGGGTGGCGGTGATCGCTTACCAACAGGCGATGCGTCTGGTCGTAGGATAGAAAAGAATATTAAATCTAATAGAAAAGGGCGTCTTTGTCTATTAACTACAATCATTCAGAAGGCTACCCTTACCTACACTCTTGTTTCTACAAACACGAGTGTCGAGTAAGTTATCGTTACGAAGTTTATGAGAATAATCTTATTAATATGTTTTCTGTGAAATGAAACAGAATGTTTCTATGAAAGCTTCAATTTTAAACTGAAGACTTTCGAATTGTTTTCAGTGCTATGAGTTGTAGACAACTGAAACGCTCGGATGTTAAATGCTAACTGTTTATTGCGTGCTCAATATTACATTGCTCGATACATATTTTACACACTAATGCATTTTGCATATGTCATCATTCGCACACCTATGCAAGACACCACGATGGGATATAAACTATTAAGGAGCTTATTAGTCCTTCAGTTATGAGTTTTGTTTAATACCTACGGTTATCCTACCATGAATTATACTTTTATTATTCAACGAGCATATTATGTAAAAACAAGTGAAGCTAAAAATTTAATTAAATGTCTTCGTTAAGTATGCGTCTCTGTCTCAGCGCTAAGAAATCGAAAAAAATAATTATCAAAATCCGTCTACTCTGTAAAAACATGCATGGTCATAAATAAAAAAAAACCGGCCAAGTGCGTGTCGGGCCACGCGCAATGTAGGGTTCCGTAGTTGCCCATAATGGCCATTATTGATAATAGATAACTTCTGTTTCACATGGGACTAAAAGCATCAGCAAGCATCTTTAAGATTAAGCCAGCGCTCCCAATGTAAACTCACAGAAATAGGTATTTATAAGTTAACCGACGATTACTCGTAAACTTGTCATGTCTACTTAGCCGTGATAAATTTCCTTTTAAATTCGTTATGTGTACTACATTTGTGATTGTTTTCACCTCTTCCAAATTAATAGTTTAGCCGGCAGAGGGGGGAGGGGGACACTTGAGTCTAAAAATTTTTTTCACTTCAAAGCTTGATATTTGACAAACCAATCACTTGATCGAAAAATGATTTGAGCAAACTAATAATATTTTTAAAACCTATCCAATTATATCCCACACAATGGGGTACTCAACCAAAAAAAAATTCAACCCCACTATATAAGTATGTAGGGGAGATACCCATAAAAAAATATTTTCCTAAATTTTATTCTACAGTTTTGTTGCAATATCGTATTTATATATTCATGTCAAATGTCAGCTTTCTAGCACCAGGCGTCTTTGAGCTAGGCTGCGGACGGACAGACGGACGGACATGATGAAACTATAAGGGTTCCTTGTGGACTACGGAACCCTAAAAATACATTTACAAGTTGACTTGAGATCTCCCTTCGTTTTTTCGTTGGTTAAAATGTAGTGCTCACGTTCCTAAGCTTATAAGGTCTATGTTACATACAAACAATTTACGATACATAATTCCCGAACCCTAGGTGACAATCTATAGTCACCTTAATTGCCTAAATCGGAATACTTTGTTCGCCTGCAAAATTCAATTACATTTTCCTTATTCTAAGGTAAAATAGGTCAAACGTGCTTGTAATGTTAAGCAAACTGTTACAGCCAAGCTAAGAAGTATTGGTATAATATGCGAATAAAATATTAATTTCAACTCTTTCATATTCAAACGTTATTGAATAAAATAAACATGAATTGATATCTAAAGGATACAGTTTTGATTTTTATTAAACCCTCATATTTTTTATATGGTACTGATAGTAATATTATACATCTTATAGTATATTGTCATGATTTTTTAACGTTATTTGATAGTTCCCTAAAGTAGGAAAATATTGTATTAACAATACTGCCGTCCTTTAACTATAATGCCGTTAAGTACCAAAATCACATTTTGAGATACGCGCGAAAAACGGTGAAATAATTTCAAATGGATGCTACTTCCCAACTTGAAGTCACAGGCCAACCTTTAAAATACCAAAAAATATGTAATTAAAAGCTCTTTTAGTCAATGCTGGTGCCGTTCGAAAACGTTTCCGTTATTAAAAAAAAATCATATTTTCGCAAAGTAATCTTTAAAATATCTAGTCCTAAAAACATGACTATAATGCCGTTATGCATACCTTAACGGCATTTTTGCTAATGGTTATATCCTAATATTGCAGTTATAGTACAACTCTTAATAAATTCGGTATAATACACACCTTAAAAGCCGTTAAAAGCGCTAGAGATAATATAGGTTAGCATTATTGCTTAAGCAAGTAGACTCAAACTACGCTTTAATGCCGCTAAGTCACTTAATGGCAATCAAGACAAGTAAATTTCAATAATACCTCAATAATATTTTTGTTATAGACATTTTTTTATTGATAACATTGCTATAATGCCGCAAAGTACAAAACCTTTGATGATAACGGCATTTTAGCTATGCAATACACGTCATAAAATTAAAAGAGAGTCAAATAAAAACAAACAATTCAATTAAATTCTTTGTTTATTCCTCATTAATCAATCATTATTTTAAAAATATCTTATCAAATCCTTTTACATAGTGCACAAATAATGGAAATCAATATGGTAGCATTTAAAAAGATCCATAAAATGTGTTCTTTTTCTTAAATTCACCTCAATCACAACATTTTTTTTTACTAAATTAAGGCTTAAAACCCGAACCTAAAATCTACAGATCTATCTATAGTTCGAATATTGAAAATGGCCGTTAGGTAATCTTCCAGGTAACCTTGGTATGGACAGGAACGATATAAGTAATTTTGTGGTGATGGTGTATTTATACCAATTTCTCTAAGAAACTTATTATATAATATACACATATTGACTCGCCCCAGGGCGGTTTCAGATTAGCGTATTTAACGCTTACGCTTACGCTTCAAAAAACCGGCCTCGCGTAAACGGGCATATTTCGGCGTGTTCGCCCGAAACGGTAATGACATCGTGTCAGTGTCAACATAGATTCTGACGGCTCGCGCTTATACGAGCTTAGAAGCGCGTCAATGCTCGTACTAGTTGCGTGTGTGCCAAAAGGCGCGCCTTTGCACGCCTACATGCGCTTCCAAAAACGAGCTTATACGCTCGTATAAAACGCTAACCTGAAACCGCCCCCAATCAATCCCTGAGGTAATTGAATGGTTTACTTCTATCTACCTCCTTAGGTTTGCATAATTGTTTTCTACTAAGTACATTCCTAATTTTCATATCATTATTACTTTTGTATTTGAAATAGCTGCTAGCAAATACTTGTCAACAAACGCATGCTATTATACAGACAGAAGCCTTCTTTTGTAGAACCTCGGGGTTACCTGCGATTTCCTTCTGAAGAAAGTCATTCGAATCGCGTCATACAGTGCAGTAAACTCACTCAGAACGAAGGTTAACATTTTATCTTATCAAATGTTCCTTAATATTTTGATGAGACATCCTAAAAAGAGTATAGGTAAGTAGAACCCTATACAGAAGAGCATGCATGAGAAACTTGATGGGAGTGAATGGAGTAAGAGAGATATATCAGGATTCTTGCAAATGGCGTTCCGTAGTCTCTGCCTACCCCTCCGGGAAACAGGCGTGAGTCTATGTATGTATGTATGTATATTTGATGTACCCGTAATACGAATTAGTGTACGACGCCATTTATAAGATTAATTCTGCAATCAAGAGAGTCTTGTTTGAATTTATTTCTCTTGTAAGACGCTATTTACGCCCAAACAAATCGTTCAATAGGAAATATCAATTTTGCAAAAATCAGACAGTTATCTTATGAGGTTGGCACACTGACTATTTTGTATGAAGCTTATGTCAAAAACGAGTCTAAAATCTACAGATCTATCTTTAGTTCGAATATTGAATTTCTTAGTAAGACGATAAAGCCGCCAACTGTACGTTAATCACAGTCACTCTATAAATGTACAATATTTCGGGGAACAATAAAGTAAATTATCTTTTTATACCTAAACCTCTAAAACCTTTAAACATTATTTACGTACCCAACCATTTTACCTTAAAACATTTACATACCAAACCACTCTTTGATTTCTAGGCATTTGTAAGTTTACGAGTAG
The DNA here is from genome assembly GCA_944739405.2 of Euclidia mi. Taxonomy (NCBI): domain Eukaryota; kingdom Metazoa; phylum Arthropoda; class Insecta; order Lepidoptera; family Erebidae; genus Euclidia; species Euclidia mi. The sequence continues at coordinate 22,555,090 of OX123184.2, forward strand.
GTCGGACACAAGGACCAGACAGTCACACATTTAATACGGATTCCCCACGGTTGTAACACCAAATAACATCGAAAGCCACACAAGTAGCTGTATGAAAATAAATAAAAGTAATAGCAACAATGTGTGTGTCTTCGCTTTGCTTTTTACTTAAGCAATGTTACTGAAGCATTACTCTCATGAACGATTTCCATCTATCGTGCACAGTCATGTTAATTTATACAGTATTTCAGTATAAATTAACATTATACAAACAACTACCCGATGTCCTGTACCGACAAGACACTGAGTTCTATGCCTTGAGACAGAAATATTTAAGATTTTGTGAGCCCTTTTTCAGACCTTACGTCTCTTATCCTATGAGGGACATAGGTAATATTATGTACAAAGTGCTTTTTTTCGAAACTATGTCTACATAAAACATTTTTTTACAAATACGTGAAGGATAGGTTGTGATTTATGTGTCACTTAGGGTTGGGTATCAGCTTAGGTCTAATCCTACAGTGAGCACGTGGACAATATGAAATAGGTTTTGCTGGTCGGAGCAAAATTTGTGTTAAAAAACTAATTAAAGTCCTTCTCTCGGTCTTGCCGCGCGCGCTTCAAATCGAGTGAGTCTGCCTGATGCACTTTTGCAGCTTACACTTATATACGAAAAGCTGCGAGATAGTAGGTCGCACATCTGTTGTGGTATTGTGCTTGTGTTTTATTGTTTCTCTAACTAGACTCAGGAATTGTCTCATGTCGTATTTAGTAGACGGATCGTCAGTTTTAATTGAGAACTAAATATATAAAGAATTAGTAACCGCGCGATCAACTTGTATCACAGCGATTGTATTAAATTGTTGCCTTGCGTTGTCTTTTTAATTTTCTCGGTATTTTCTTGTTTAATGGAGAGATAGGCTAGTGGAGATACCATCAGACTGCCATGCAGAGTGTATCGAGTTTGAATCCACAGCCTACATCACTGACTTTCCCGAGTTCTGTGCGTATTGATAAGAAGAGTTTAAGTACGTTAATCCGTCGGTCCCGGTGGTCATGAAGAGCTTTAACGATCTGTATAGAGAGTCAGTACCTCTGAATAAAATTACACTAGTCTAAGCTAGCTATCCCTTTGCGTTGTGGAGGTCACACAGGCAGTCACTGTGAAGAAAAGCTAAATAATATCCAGTCAAAATGGTTGGACTAGTATTAGTCCAGTCATTTGGTAGTTTTACCAGGAAAGTTTGCCGGGAGTTTTGGTATCTCTTTTAAAATTTTTACTTTGCCATCTCGTATCCTTGCCGCTCTCATCGCCATATTAGAAAAATGGCGCTCAAATACTGTTTTCTGATAATAACTCCGTTTCAACTCATGTTACGATAAAAATAGTTACTAATAAATTAAACTAGAGAAAATTTCCTACGTTTATGTAGTAACCTTTTTTTTGTAAAGCCAATAGTTTTAGCGTACGAGAGCCTTTTTTTTTTTTGGTGTCGGGTTGGAAAATCCTCATGGAGTCCCCTTCGCTCTGGGGGGAGGGGGAAGGACGAAAGGGACTTTCAGACTCTTACTGACTAAAAACCAACCCGTGTGCCTCATGTACCCGTGTGACGGAGGGTCGGGTTTCGCCCAAGCATACGTCGCAACCCCCCGACGGGTATCGGCCCGCCAGATGGTCAGGCGGGCCCCGAACAAAACCCCCTTGGCGGCGGATTAAGGTGTTGGGCTCCGCCACAAAAACACCCAGCGGCCGCAGAGGATAGGGAGGACGGCAACGCAACACCGCATCTCCTCTTCCTCTGCGGCCCCACCGCGACGTATCGGATGGTGCGCCCCCATTTGGTCGCGGGAGATAGGGCGCGTGGCAACGCAACACCGACACGCCTCTCCTCCCGCGACCGCGCCCGACTGCAAGGGACAGACAGAACTGTCCCCCACACCCGCACCGTTGGACCCATCCTGCGCAGGCCCACTGCCAAGCCCACGCGGAGCGTCCACGCCAGGGATCCCTCTTAGCTTCACCGCGGGGTTCCAATCCACGGTTACTGAGCCACCCCACCACGACAAGGTGGAGATCCCACGGGGGGGAGCGTACGAGAGCCTTTTTTTTTTTTTTTTTTACGAGGTGGAAAATCCCTTCGGATCTCCGTCTCTGGGGGGATATAAGAGCCGGAGTATGTGGTGTTTCCACTAAAAACCACCTCGACTTCCGCCATGTACCCGTGTGTCGGAGGGTGGGGCATCACCAAAGCACTCGTCGCCACCCTCCGACGGGTATTGGCTCGCCAGATGGTCAGGCGGGACCCCGAACAAAACCCCCTTGGCGACGGATTAAGGTGTTGGACTCCGCCGCCAAAACGCCCAGCGGCCGCAGAGGATAGGGAGGATGGCAACGCAACACCGCATCTCCTCTTCCTCTGCGGCCCCACCGCGACGCATCGAATGGTGCGCCCCCATTTGGTCGCGGGAGATAGGGCGCGCGGCAACGTAACACCGACACGCCTCTCCTCCCACGACCGCACGCGACTGCGAGGGACAGACAGATCTGTCCCCCGCACCCGCACCGTTGGACGCCTCCTGCGCAGGGCCCCTCCAAGCCCACGTGGAGCGTCCCCTCCTGGATCCCTCTTAGCTTCACCGCGGGTGACCAATCCACGGTTTCTGAGCCCCCCCACCACGACAAGGTGGAGATCCCACGGGGATAATCCCATAAGTACGAGAGCCTCAAAGTCCACTCTAACACGCGTTTCGGCCCAATAACTCATTTCCACACCACACAATGGAAGAGTAAGTGGCGCGTTTTTATTTTTTTTTTGTAGTATCCCCAGTAGGGCAGGAAGGTAGTAGTATCCAAGAATACGCGTAAAGTTTCATGTACATCTGACTCATTTATTTTTTAATATCTGTTGGAGGTTATTGTTTTGTCTCGTAGACCGTGGAACGAATATCCTCTAAAACAATTGCTGCTGCTGTTTTTACAATACCTTGTTATCTTTTTTTTTTATTTTGTACCAGGCTTGAGGACATGATATAATTAGCATACATAATGTCGACTTTTTTCTCACAAAATAACAGAACGAACAAAGACAGCGTTTTTAATATCATTTTCCTTTTGTAATATAACCGCAGCCTCCGTAACACCTACGGACCTGTAAATGAAAATTAAATGAATTAAGAACGAATATAGGTCACCGAAATGTAGTTAGTGGAACTTTTCCACGAACGTCTTAAGACTGTGGCTTTAGAAGTACGGCGGTAGGTATAGCTTATTACGAGTAGCGGAATGACAAACGAAGCGTCAAACTAAGCGCAGATGTAAGAGGTGTGCGAAGTAGCATACTGAGTGGCTACAATGGGAAGCGAAGTAGAAAGCGAAACGTTAGTACACTTCTAAGAAATATGCCTATAATATAATGAATTTTACGCGTGACAATTAGGTGGTTGATTGCTTTAACTGTTGCTTTGAACAAATAAAAAAAAATCGTTATAAGAGGAGCTGTTTACATGATTGTCATGTACCATGCCTTTCTCGTAATGAAGTGATCCGATAGAGAACCAAGGTGATCGACACAGTTCAAAGGATTAGCAAGCTTAAGTGGCAGTAAGCTGGTCACATTTGTCGTAGAACCGATAGCCGTTGGAATAGTTCTAGAGTGGAGACCGCGCCTTGGCATACGTAGTGTAGGGCGGCCTCCGGCTAGGTGGAGTGACGATATACCTAAGCAAAGTGGCTGGCAGCGGCTTGACACGAAGACCCGGAAATCCAGCTCAGTGGTGTACCCTTGGAGAGACCTATATCCTGCAGTGGACTACGGAAGGCTGATGATGATGACTTTTTCATGATGATGCATACGACTAAAATTTTATCAGACATAAAACATCTCGAATAAACCCTAACAATGACAAATATTGTTCAATTACCCACTAAATATTTACTGTACAAAAATCGGAATCATACATTCACCTTACCATAATAAAATTGTAGATCGAAAGGAGATGTACCATTTGGCCATACATTATGGGCCTGGCACGGCCAAACACGACACCATGTGTGTTTTGAAGATAAATGACTACTCTATTAACCTGTATAATTACTTTTGAAATAACTTTTGGTGAAAATAAGATACGAGATATTTGAAATGGAAATTATTCCGCAACTAAATATACCTCAAAATTGAATTTTAACATAAATATAATACCTAGATGTATATAAAGGTATGTCTTTGCATCTTAAAGAACAAAAACTACATAAAGAGTAGCCAATATTAATGAATAATCACCTGTGTACTAGGGAACCTCGTACTATGTATACTCGTCCAAAAAAGCTAACCACAATCACAAACACCGCTGCATATTCTTAGCATGGGTAGAAGGTCCTGATCATTATTATTGAATTTATATTCAATTACATTACATTAAAACCGTACGAAAACACCAATAAATTAGAGCAAAATATTTACGATACACAGTAGCAACACGAATGACATAACAGATAAAAAAGTGTTGCAAATGGTTTGAAAAAATATTTCTACTATCGATTAAAAAACAAAACGATTTTTACCGATTAATAATTATGGAATGTATAATAAATTATATATTTATTGATTCTTTTTATAAATATACTTATAAAGTAAATACAATATATTGTTTTCTAATATAATAATACAAATATTATTTCCTTAAAACAATTTCTGCCTACCATACTTCATTTTATTTTTAATGCTGGCAACATAAGACATTCATCCGCTATTACCATAGCCTAATCAAAATAATTAATCTTTAAAAACTAAATTCTTTCACCGATACTCTATCAAGAAACGAAAACGATGTAAATTTTTTAAAAATTATATGTTTAATTTCAACGATTCACAACTTTCTGGCCGCTACAGGCCGTATTTGGTATTTCTCCTTTTCACAAAAGACCCACCACAGTACTTAGCTAGACACCAATCAATAGTACTTGAAACTACTGAAATGTCTTTTGTGATGTATATTATATGTATGATGACATAGTATGAATCCAATTACCTCAACCTAACAAAACACACGCTATCACATTTAATATCAACAGACCTCTTTCTAAGTTTTACTCGTTTTATCTTAAAAACTTGCGACCTGAGAGGCTTAAAACCTACATTAAAACTGTATAACTTGTTTGAACTTCATTAAGAGACCTTTGTTTCTAAAAATAAACATTATATACTTGTTTGTTTCAGATTATGTTTTAGGTACTTAATGGCGACGTTTTTCGGTAATTTAGCGAATATTACTCTGTCGCTATAATTAGCGTAGTGCTGAATTTACGTGTATTCGAGCACTATGTCAACGTAGAAAGACAGTGGAAAGATTGTCATTAAACTTAATTATTTAAAATAAACGGTAGAAACAGGAATTTGTTCGATATCATTCAATAGGTCTTTTCTAATTCGACCTTATGTAGAACGAGAGTAAAATTTTTTTTTTTTTTTTGTCTTATTTTACTACAATCTGTCTCCAGTTTTGGGACATTCAGCAGTATGTTGGTTTTTACTGTATGGGCGTGCTCGGTATGCGGCCTGTGCCACATCCTCTTAATTAAAACAGCAGGTCTACTGTGTCTTGACTAAGTCTTGTGGTATTTTCCGTTTTAGCCGACGCGCTTGTTGTTCATCGTCCATTAATGACTGGGTCAGCGTGTTCGGATGGTTTGCTATGCGTTCCTTATAAGATTTTGTGTGTCTTAGTATCTCTTGCTCCACTGTGGGTATTCTTAGGTCTCGGTGTAAGAGCTCGTTTGGTACATACCAAGGGCAATTGGTAATCATTCTAAGCATTTTGTTTTGAAACCTCTGTAGTATTTCTATGTTTGAATGGGACGCCGTTCCCCAAAGTTGGATCCCATATGTCCAGATAGGTTTTAGTATGACCTTGTACAGTAGTATTTTATTTTCCAGAGACAGTTGTGACTTACGGCCGATAAGCCAATAAAGCTTTCTTGTTTGGAGACCTAGTTGCTTTCTCTTTGTAAATATATGCTTTTGCCATGTAAGTCGTTTGTCTAAGTGCAGTCCAAAGTACTTCACATGGTCAGCCTGAGGTATTGCTTTACTATTTAATGTGACTGCTGGACAAGAACCTCTTCTAAGTGTGAACGTCACATTTACAGATTTGGCCTCATTCGCTTTTATGCGCCACTTCTTGAGCCAATGTGATATGCTGTTTAGCCCTTCCTGTAATATCTGTGAGGCTGTTGTCGGGTCGTTATGCGTGGCTAGGATTGCGGTATCATCGGCGAATGTGCCAGTGGTAACTGAGGTGGACGTGGGTAGGTCTGCAGTGAAAATAAGGTACAGTATTGGTCCCAGCACGCTACCCTGTGGCACGCCTGCTTTTATTGGGCACAAGTCAGACATTGCTTCGCCATTCTGAACGATAAAATGCCTGTTTTGTAAAAATGATTTTAAAATACCGTACAAGTAGTCAGGCAGGGTACTTTTGATCTTATACAGTAACCCGTCGTGCCACACACGATCGAATGCTTGAGAAATGTCTATGAATGCACTTGTGCAGTAGGATTTTGCTTCAAAAGACGCCATGATTTTTTTTGTTAATCTATGTACCTGATCAATAGTGGCATGCTTGCTGCGGAACCCAAATTGATGATCAGGGATTAATTTTTTTTCTGTTAAGATAGGCAACAAGCGTCGCATCAAAAGCGATTCATATATTTTTGATGGGATGGGCAACAAACTTATCGGTCTATACGATTTTGCATCCTCGGGTAGTTTATCTGGTTTCAGAAGCATTAAAATTTGCGCCACTTTCCATTGTAGGGGGAAGAATCGAAGTTTCGTCATGGCATTGAATAGTGATGTTAGGTAAATTATGCCAGATTCAGGTAATTCCTTTAATATACGATTCGTTATGAGATCATAGCCAGGTGATTTTTTTGAGTTTGAAGTCTTAATGACACTGATCACTTCGTTCCTCGTGAATTTGAGTGGTGTTTCCTCTGCAGTGCACGGGGTCTTTAAAAAGTCACTAATTTCTTCTACCTGACCCGAAGGACCTTCATATGAATGTGGTGTAAAGACGCATGAGAGATGTTCTGAAAAAGTTTTAGCTTTCTCTAAGTCTGTGCGTGCCCATGTACCATCTACTTTTCTTAAAGGAGGAGAAGTACTGACGGGTCGTTTGAGTTTCCTGGTAGCCTTCCATAGAGAGTAATCCGAAGAGGCAGTAGCGTCCAAGCCAGTAAGATATTTATGGAAACCAGAGTTACGGTCTTGTTTTAATGTCTGCTTAAGTTCTCTGATGATGCGATTCAGTTCTTTTTTTATTGCTGGGCTTCTAGTTTGTTGCCACTGTTTCCGTTTCCTCCTCTTTTCGTTGACTTTGTCCAATATATTTTTAGGTACAAAAAATGCTTCACCTGTTTGTTTTATCGGTGGAGTCGCGGACCAAGCTGCTTCTTGTATACAGTTGTTGAAGTACAACACTGCTTCTGTTATGTATACTTGTTTGTTTCAGATTATGTTTTAGGTACTAAATGGCGACGTTTTTCGGTAATTTAGCGAATATTACTCTGTCGCTATAATTAGCGTAGTGCTGAATTTACGTGTATTCGAGCACTATGTCAACGTAGAAAGACAGTGGAAAGATTATCATTAAACTTAATTATTTAAAATAAACGGTAGAAACAGGAATTTCTTCGATATCTTTCAATAGGTCTTTTCTAATTCGTCCTTATGTAGAACGAGAGTAAAATATTTGAAGCGATTTTATTTTAATAACAGTCATATTAATTATACTTTCATTCATACTTTATTGATACCTACTTTCACGGTATCAATAGCCATAATTAAGTATCTGATGAATATTTTATAAACTAAGTTTTTCTTACAGTTGATGTATTTAAGGCTTTTTCAAGTCAGACATAATTAATAAAGCTGTGTCGTGAGGAATCAGTGGTCATGGTGGCGCAAAGAGATAAAGGACTTAATATTTACTTTGCAGGGTCAATAAGTGTGTAATAGTTGGTTACATATAAATTTAATAGAAAAAGCGCACTATAAATGCTTTTTCGCATATGCCACGAGCAATGCAATGCTCAAATAAGTACTTCTGCCTACCCTGTTCCCAAATAACTTGGGGTCTGACAAAGCTGCTATACTTAGCCCTTTAATCAACTAACACTATTTTACAGATTTGAAAGATCTCTGCAAGGAGTGACGGGCCGTTTTCTATTGACCGGGTTAGTTACCCAGCCGGGACAGCGCGACGGGAACTTGCTCTTTGAGGCACTGGGCAAGCGATATTAACAATTTTATTTCTTATCTAATTAAATTATATCTAATTAATATTCAACTTCATTTCAGAAAACCTTTCAGTACCAATTGGAAGTCACCTAATAATAATTTAACAATTAGTAGCCACGTTTCAATATATCAAAGCTAATAGGTTTAAAATAAATATACTGACTCGGCCATCGCATGAAAACACATTATCTTATAAGTAATACATATATAAATTAGATTGTTTTATGCGATTGCCAAGTCAATATATTTATTTAAAACATTAAAGATTTTTAATTAACCGACTTGGTATTACATGGATCTCACAACTTTTTACGGTCGCGAGACTTGGTATTTTTGACAAGTATTGTTTTTATGGGATCTCATTTCTTTTTGTAGATAGTCTTACTTTTGTCCTTTCCGGTACCTTCTACTTCTTGTACACCAACAATGAATTTTCTTAATTAAAGCTCTTACTGCAAATGTAATTTTGTAATCCTTTATATTTTTATGGGATTACAAAGTTATTTATGCAGTGGATGTATCTCGAAAACTGTACAGAAATTAAAATATATTTTAATTTTTCCTTGATTCATGTACTAAACTCTAATCGTATTCTAAATTTGAAGCTTCTATGTCTGCTAGAAGTGCCTTAGACTTTTGATGATCGGTCAGTGAGTGACAAAATTAAGAATTTTGACTCGTTATAATTCTTAAACTACTAGTTTAAATTGAATGACATTTAAAATACACCATGTTTATACAATGCCTGCATGGTTACTTAAAAATCAGGCTTCTCTATCCACAACGAAGTTATAGGGGGTCGAAAATGGCACGAATCGCTTCGAGAAAAGGATGGTACGGCCGGGCCATGCCGCTGTTTTGCTCCACTTGGTTGGTTGGTTACAGATAGTGGTATATGGTTAGGTGAAGATAATGGGTATGTTACCTCTAGCACAGAGCCCTTCATGGGCGAGTCCGACTCGCTCTTGATTTAATTATTCAAAATAAAAATAACAATGTGGCTGTTTCCTGTCTGTATATATTAAATCATTGCGTTACTGATTGACTCACAGACAACGTCCAGCTAAAACGATTGGTTGCAATATATGACATATATGTTGCTTGGCGTCCAGCCGCTTGTACTATGAAAGCATTTCTCAAAATTCCCATGGAATTAGGAGACGGTTCTTTTGTTTTTGTTTAGATTAAGGGTGTGATTATGGAGAAGGATAAGGGGATGAGGACTATGGCACTCTCACTCACTGAACAAAACACAATAGTATTGATATCATATAGATATTGTTGCTTTAAGTCGATATTCTGTGAGAGGGTAGTACTTCCCTCGTCGAAAAGGCACATTCATTCTAAAATCATTGATTTACCGAAACATTTTCTATAGTAATGTTTTAAAATGCTATGTTATGAAATCCATACGCATATCGATATAGTTTATACAGCAACTAGACGTCGCCAGTGGCTTCGCCCGTGTCAATTATACATATAAACCTGCCTCTTGAATCATTCTATCTATTAAATAAAACTTTAAAATCCGTTGCGTAGTTTTTAAGATTTAAGCATACATAGGGACAGACAGACAGAAGACAGACTTTGTTTTATACTACATAAGTAGTGAAGCAACATCTACCTTATGTCGCGATAGCCAACATCCACGGGACTAAGCGCGAATTCTTGTGTAATTAATCTGTCTATCATATCAGTTCATATCATGGGAGTATGTGGCTATGCTTCGTGCGTACTTTTTGAGTGGAAAATCGCGAGTGCAGCTGTGTACCCATATACATCTTATTGTGAGTATACAAAAGTGAGCCGGTCAGTGTCAAACAATTAAAACAGTGCGTATTAGATGCTTTTGACAATGGTGGTGGACATTTTGAAGGACAATGGAAATACTTGTAAGTTTAGTAAATAATACGTACCTACTTAAGTAAATAATAATTTGATGCGGACGGCTCAAAATCGGTCTGTGTTCTCCACACACCTTGAGGAAGGCCTATGACCAGCAGTGGACGTCTCTAGGCTGACATTATGATGATGAAATAATATTTGTAAATAGGAGATGATTCTAACGTCAAAAATACGCCAAAATTACTCGTTTCTTTTAGTCCTGAACACCTTCTTTTATTTTGATATTTTTTTGCTTTCTTATTACATACCTACGTATTTAATTACTTGTTAAAAGATAAATTTTACCGGTCCTAAGCCCGAATGAAGTATGAAGGAGAGTGGAAGCGCCATCTACCTTTTCATCTAAAACTAATCACATCAACGTCAATCGTTCCACGCTTGCTTGTCTAGTGCGAGCGATACCATGTTTCCGTCCCTGTCTCCTATTCCCTAGAAGGGGCACGCCTTTCGCGGATTGGTCGCCGCGATCGTTGACGCGAGAGCCAGTCTAGAACTTTCGATTCGCTAAATACGCTTCCGCCATACCGGATCGCATCGCGCCGCTCCTGCTATAATTATTACCGCTTATAAACCGCTCGCAAGTGGAAGTGATTGGTGTAGTGAAGTGAATCAAGCAGCTTCAGCCCGAAACCACCAGGAGACTGCCCTTCTGAGACGAAGAAGATTGCCGTATAAGGTAAGTGCCCTCCATCCTTGGAATATCCTATACCCACTCACAATCATCTCTCCCATTCCAATCCTAGGCGGCTAAAACCCGCTATCCTTTGCATACAGTCCATTTCCTTCTCCAAGTCGCCTAGAACCCTACGGTTTCAGTGTAACGCCGAACCATTTTTTTGATCCATACGAGTCGGATTCATTTACGTTTTTATACGTTATATCGCTATACCTAGGCAGTTATAGCACCTAGCTATACTCCTAATATATTCACATAACCGTCACATGGTTGTTTCCGCCCGCATCAGTAGGTAAACTTTTATGTAGCTACCTACTTACTCAATTATTATTTCGGGAACTATCATAGTTGTCTTGTAAATCTCATATTTCGAGCAACTTTTAATTCTACAGCTCTAAAGTGTTGCCTACTTAGCCAACTTAACCTACTTAGGTAAAATAATAGGTACATTAGATATTCTTATTTTGTTTCGTTCTCATTAGCTTATACTTACGTAAGCATATCACAACAAAAGAAGTCACGCGTGTCGGAAGACAAAGAGATGACAATCTTAGAAGCAAAACGCAATATTTTATTTGAGCGCATTCAAAACATATACGAGCGTTCAAAAACCGCTTCTATTTCTGACAGTAATAGCGAAGCATTTCTCAGTTATTGTATGACAGTAGATAGTATTCGAACAGATTTTAATAAGTTGTTAGACGATTATAACGCAAGATTACTTTCTATCAATCCTGATGAAAAACCGAACTATCAGGCGTACACCTCATTCGAAGATCTTTATTGTATTATTAAGCGTATACAATCGCAATTGGAGGGTAGATGTTCAGCAGAGCCCGTTGCCCGCAAACCGAGATTACCGCCAATCGAGATTATGTCGTTTGACGGAGATATACGAAATTGGCCGTTATTCGGTATTCGGTGTCACACCCAGTGCTGAAAATTATCAGGTCATATTTCAGTCACTACTTGATAGATATCAGGACACGCGCGTCCTAGCGGCTACTTACTTTGACCAAGCTTTAAATTTCAAACTGTCTGGCAACGCGTCTGTCTCGAATTTCCAGCTGTTTATTGATAACTTCGTAACCGCGGTTAATTCTCTTAGGAACTTAAAATTAGAAGATCTTTCCGACTTTATGTTGCTTCAACTCGCTTTAAAAAAGTTTGACACTGATACAATTCGCGCATTCGAGATGACGGAACGCAATAATAAAATACCTACACTAGATAGTTTTATTTCGTTCATCAAAGATCAGTGTCGAATATTTCATAATACGCAGTCTGGTTCACCTGGCCCGTCTAACACTAACAGCAACAAACAAAGGTTGAATAAATCGCGAAATAGTAATAATAACTCGGTACTTAATCCACAATCTTACGTAACATGTTCGGAATCTAGTAGTAATAATTCACAGAAGTGTCTGTGCAGTAATGTGGTGCACGACCATTTACATAAGTGTCCCACCTTCGATAATTTGAATGCAACCGCTCGTTTTAAATGCGTAAAAGATAACAAAGCTTGCATTAATTGCTTAAGCATAAAACATAAAACAAGTAATTGTTTAAGTAAGACAAAGTGTCGCTCATGTAATCAAAAACATCATTCATTGCTACATTTCGATAAAGGTAACCCGTTGTCAAGCCAAGCCGCTAACCTTGACACACTTACGTCGCAGGTGTAGGCCACGGTGACTTCCCCCTCCACGCCTTAGGGCGAAGTATCGTTGTATACGACGTCCATTGCGCGGGCGACGCGCACGCGAGGTCGGCACTTGCGCATCTATAATGATCCGCGCAGGGCCAAAACGCAGTGTATGACGTCTAAGACGGTATTGTTAGCGACAGCGCAAGTTATCGTTTATGATGTTAATGGGTCGCCGCACATGGTACGTTGTCTACTCGATAGCGCGTCTCAGACCAATCTAATAACATCGGAATGCTTCAAACGCCTCGGATTGTGGAATAACTTTAAAAATACTAACTCAACCGTCAAAGGGATAGGCGGATCAGAAAAGCATTGCAGGGGTTCCGTAGATATTATAATACATTCGCGTTTTGTTAGGAATATTAATTTTAACATTTCTTCGCTTATCGTGGAGCGTATCACGGACGCACTGCCGAACGCTAATGTAGACGTAGCGTCACTCACTCACCTCGAGTCATTGCCGCTAGCAGACGCGGAGTTTGCGAATCCGGCAGGCATTGATCTTTTGATCGGAGCTTCAATATTTCCGCACTTGCTACTTACTAAAATAGTGCGTAGTGAGCGATATGATTTACCGCCCGCTATTGAGGCGGTACTTGGGTATGTGATTATGGGTACCGTACCTACGTTACATACTTCTCATTGTATTACGTCTTGTTGTTGTTCTTCTCTTCAAGAGATCATGGTGGATGTTAAAATTGTGTGTAAGATAAAGCACTAATTAGCTATGCTATGCTATGCTATGCTATACTATGCTATGCTATGCTATGCCATGCTATGCTAGGCCACGCTATGCTATGCTACGCTATGCTACGCTATGCTACGCTTTGCTACGCTATGCTACGCTATGCTACGCTATGCTACGCTATGCTACGCTATGCTACGCTATGCTACGCTATGCTACGCTATGCTACGCTATGCTACGCTATGCTACGCTATGCAATGCTATGCTACGCTATGCTACGCTATGCTACGCTATGCTACGCTATGCTACGCTGTGCTACGCTGTGCTACGCTGTGCTACGCTGTGCTACGCTGTGCTACGCTGTGCTACGCTGTGCTACGCTGTGCTACGCTGTGCTACGCTGTGCTACGCTGTGCTACGCTGTGCTACGCTGTGCTACGCTGTGCTACGCTGTGCTACGCTGTGCTACGCTGTGCTACGCTGTGCTACGCTGTGCTACGCTGTGCTACGCTGTGCTACGCTGTGCTACGCTGTGCTACGCTGTGCTACGCTGTGCTACGCTGTGCTACGCTGTGCTACGCTGTGCTACGCTGTGCTACGCTGTGCTACGCTATGCTACGCTATGCTACGCTATGCTACGCTATGCTACGCTATGCTACGCTATGCTACGCTATGCTACGCTATGCTACGCTATGCTACGCTATGCTACGCTATGCTACGCTATGCTACGCTATGCTACGCTATGCTACGCTATGCTACGCTATGCTACGCTATGCTATGCTACGCTATGCTACGCCATGCCATGGCATGGCTATGCCATGCTATGCTATGCTACACTATGCTATGCTATGCTATGCTACGCTATGCTATGCTACGCTATGCTACGCTACGCTATGCTACGCTACGCTACACTATGCTATACTACACTTTCGCTTTGTATATGGATGACATTGTCTGTAGTTTCATATCCGCTCCGCTAGCAATTTCGCTTTGTGAAGAGCTTATTCAGCTTTTCAAGCGAGGCCAGTTTGATCTTGTCAAATGGACAAGCAACTCTAAGGAGGTTCTCGCACGCATACCAGATTCTCATAAAGCTTCTCCAGACATTGTGTTTGAAAAGTCTGTACCGCATAAAGTTTTCGGTTTACGCTGGGACAAATCCTGCGATAGTTCTCTGTTTGACGTCTCACCACCAGATGATAGGTGCACCAGGCGCACCATGCTGTCCACGGTGGCTCGGCTATGGGACGTAATGGATTTTGTGGCTCCCACAATTTTGTACGCCAAGCTTCGGCTCAAAGAAGAAAATCAAAGAGCTTTGGCTATCAAAGTGTGAGTGGGATGATACACCCCCTGACCATATTGTCGCCGCTTGGGGCCAGTTTTGTATTGAGCTTACCGCGCTCAATCAAATTACTATTCCACGTCATCTTGGGTTGGTAGATGGATGTACCGTCAACTTAATAGGTTTCGCTGACGCCAGCGAGCGTGCTTACAGCGGAGTCGTATATCTGCAAGTCCGCATTGGTTCTAACTACTCGGTGCAGTTAGTTTGTGCCAAGTCTAAGGTCTCGCCTGTTAAAACCATTTCGGTTGCGAGACTGGAGTTGTGCGCGGCCATTCTGCTGTTTCAGTTGCTCCGCAAGGTTCAAGACACAGTTTTGCCCCACTACCCTATTAATAAAATATACGCATTTTCCCAATCCAAAATAGTGCTCGCTTGGATTCATTCTTCTCCTCACCGCTGGCAGACTTTAGTCGCCAACCGCGTTAGTAAATTGATTGAACTTGTTCCCGCTACTTGTTTTAATCACGTCGCGGGTTATCGTACTCGTCTTCAGGAAGAACGTTCCATAGATCATATTGACTGGAAGTTTATTCCACCAGCATCACCACATTTTGGTGGATGTTGGGAAAGCATGATCAAAGTAATTAAAACGTATCTCTTCAAGGTTATAGGCCAACAGATCCTCTCTAACGAAGAGCTTTAACTGTCCTTGCATAAGTCGAGGCACTGATCAACTCGCGTCCGCTCACGGCATTGAGTAGTGACCCTGCAGAACCATTTGCGTTAAGCCCTGCACATTTTCTGAGCACAGTGCCATTATCGTCGTTTCCGGCTCCTGAAGCAGACTCTTCAAGCTTGCTCCAGAGACATACTCTGCTGGATAAACTCGTGCAGTCGTTCTGGCGGCGCTGGCGTGCGGAATATCTACACCAGCTTCAGGCTAGATCCAAGTGGAATAGTCCTGCATCCCCCATACAGGAGGGTATGTTGGTCGTCATAATACACGATAATGCTCCGCCGCTTTCATGGCCGTTAGCCATCGTAGAGAAACTGCATATTTCCAAGGACGGTACAACTCGCTTTGTTACCGTAAAAACCGCTAAGGGGAGCTACGTGCGCCCTGTTGTAGGTCTCTGTCCGCTTCCAACTCAGTGAGATCTAGCCTGAAGTTGGATCTACCTCTTAGTTTAAGTATTTAGTTAGTAGTTTTCGCTATTATTGCGTTTGTAGTTTTCGCTAAAGTTAATTTAGATTAATTTTATTATCATATCGTATCGCTAAGGTAGCCGAAGAGTTCAGGGCCTTCAGGGAACTCGCTTTCAGTATGCTTGGCATACTAAGAAAGCAGATCTGGGAGTGTGTCAAGATGTGTGACACAATGGAGACGAGGCATCGAAGAAAAGCACTTGTCTTCTCTGGTTTCAAGGAGGCTGCCGGAGAGGACTGCACAGCTCTTATTGCTGGGAGCCTACACAGTACATTGGGTCTGAAGAACTTCACTGTAGCTTCCATCAAGACTTGCCACAGGCTAGGTAGCCCGAGTAAGGACCGTACCCGTCCCATTTTGGTACGCTTCAACAGTGTTGAGGATAAGATGGCTGTCTGGCGGGCGAAGAAAGGTTTCAAGGGCTCATCAGTTTCCGTCAAGGAGTTCCTTACTAAGCCGTGACAATCAGTGTTCGGCCGTGCTTGTCAGCATTTCGGCATGCGGTCCTGTTGGACACAAGACGGCATCATAGTCGTAAAAACTCCGGATGGCAACCGTTCAAAAATCACCAGCATGGACGAGTTGAATCCCTTGATGGCCAAGTATCCAAAACATACAGACGGATCTTCGACTGCGGCCACAAGTGGTGCCGGGAGTGCCAGTTCTACAGGCGCATCAAGCAAGAACGTTTCTCGTAAGAACTGAGGTATTAATGACGTATTTCTTCACATTCATAACTTTATTCCGTAACTGTAGTTTTATTGCTTTGTTTGTTTTAAGTAGATTTATTATAACCGGAGTCAACATTGTTTACTAGTATGCACTAACTTTTATTTACCCACATATTATTAATATCTAAATTTTATTGTTTTCATTTCATTCGCTATCTTGTTTTAGTACTTGTCAAACTCATAAACATCTGTCATTAGTGTCATGCTGTCAATTTGTGCAATAACAAAACGTTTGTACGCGTTCTAACTTTAATTTTTAACAACGTAACATTGTCAAACATTTTATACCAAAACCTTTCAACTTTTTGATGTCGTAAAATATCTATGTGATTGCAGGGCCTGTGTTTCTTTTCTGTTTTGTATGTTTTTTAATGTTAATTGTAGGTAAAATTGTGTAGTTTCTGCTGGCGGGTGGTGCAGTGATGATATTGCCTTTTTGCGTAGACTCAGGTAAATTATTAAGTTGAAATATTTTTATGGTATTTTATTTATATATTTATTTTATATTTATTCATATATATGTCTACTGAAGATGATTTATTTATATCTGCTAATAGTTCTTTAGTTTCTTCTGCTGATGGCAGTTTTTCGTCAATTACCGATGTATCGCTAGGTGACTTTGTCCGTAATACATTTAACACAGTCAAAATAAATTACTAAACGCGTGTCACATTAATGCTCAAAGCGTGGCAAGTCACTACAGTGATCTCCTTGAAGCATTCTCTGACGTAGATGTTCACGCCATCTTAATTTCAGAGAGCTGGCTCAAACCTCAACTTCTTTCAACTACTTACTCTCTGCCAGGATATATTCTTATTCGAAGCGATCGTATAGGTAAACGGGGTGGTGGTGTCGCAATTTATTTGCGAAGCGACTACTCCTATAAAATTCTAGCCTCTTCTAGTAACACTGTAAGTTCTACTGAATTTCTTTTCCTTGAGGTTTGGGTCAGGAGGACTAAGATTGTCCTTGGAGTAGTGTATTGTCCCCCTGCTGTTGATTATTTCACCGACTTAGAAATGGTATTAGAATCTTTAGGGTCTGAGTACGAGCACCATGTCATTATGGGTGATTTCAACACCAACCTCCTAACTACCCAGTCTCCTCGCAGTCAAAAACTCCTCCACATCCTGAAGTCAGCTAACCTCAATGTTTTACCATTTCAAGCTACTCACCATAACATCAATGGTGATGATACCTGGCTGGACTTGATGATAACCTCCAATCCCTCACTAGTTGTTTCCCATGGTCAATATCCCGCTCCCGGCTTTTCCCACCACGACCTCATTTTCCTAACATACGCCCTTAAAACCCCTAAATCCCAACCAAAGGTTTTGCACACGCGATGCTTCGGCAGGATGAATGTGGAGAAGCTCCTCTCAGATGCATCATCCATCGATTGGGAACCTTTGATGGCGGCAGTTACCATAGATGATAAAGTTAACATGTTCAATAATGCTGTTATACAGATTTACGACAACCACGCCCCCATAAGAAAAATCAGAGTGAAACGACCACCAGCACCGTGGATGTCCAGGTTGGTTCTGATGGCGATGAGGAGAAGAGATCGTGCTTTCAGAATATTTAAAAGACATTGATCGGATGACAACTGGTCCTGCTACAAGGCTGCAAGAAATCGCTGCAATCAGGTGATACGTAATGCCAAACGCCGACATATCATTAGTAATATTGACTTCGGGTAACCAGGTGATATCTGGAGATTTCTGGGGACTCTAGGGATAGGTAGGTCTAAGCAGTGCAATCTTCCGCCGACTATTGGGTTAGACGATATAAATAAACATTTCATCACTTCAAATACTTAAGATCGTCTAACCCTGCGTCAAACGATTGATTTCATTGCGCGATTGCCTTCCCTCAATGTAAATTCGTTTAACTTTTCTCCCGTAACCTCAGATGAAGTTAAACAGTCAATCCTATCCATCAAGTCAAAGGCAGTGGGCTACGATAAGATCAGTCGTCGCATGGTCACCACTGTCCTTGACCAGCTTCTGCCCGCTATATCCCATATCATAAACTTTTCCTTATCCTCCTGCCAATATCCCAACATGTGGCGTAAAGCTTACGTTCGTCCTCTTCCCAAAATCTCCAATCCAACCATGCCCTATCACTTTAGACCCATATCCATCCTCCCATTCCTATCCAAAATCCTAGAGGCTTGTGTTCACAAGCAGCTTTCTAGATTCATCCTATCCAACAACATCCTTAGTCCTCTCCAATCCGGGTTTCGGCCTGGACACAGTACTGTTTCCGCCCTACTCAAAGTGACTGGCGATATTCGGGCGGGCGTGGAGAAAACCGAGGTAACCGTGTTAGCTTTGGTTGACTTCTCAAACGCCTTTAATACCGTCAGTCACGATGTTCTCCTGGCTATCCTTTCACACCTAAATATTTCATCTGAGGCTCGGGATTGGTTCTCTTCATATCTTCGTGGACGCCAGCAGTCGGTTCGCACTGATGAAACATCGTCGAATTGGTGTGATCTGGTTGCTGGGGTTCCACAAGGCGGCATTCTCTCTCCACTTCTATTTTCATTGTTTATTGATCTCTTAACTCATGAACTTCAGTGTGCGTATCACCTGTATGCTGACGACTTGCAACTTTACTCTCAGGCACGGGTGGACAAGCTGGCAGATGCAATCGACAAAGTTAACCAGGATTTACAAGCGATAAAGATGTGGTCTGATCGATTCGGTCTCTCCGTTATTCCATCCAAATGCCAGGCTATCGTTGTGGGAAGTTCGCGCATGATTTCGAGAGTAGACTTCACAAGTCTGCCATCTGTCACTTTCAATGGATGTGTAATACCATTTGCCACAACCGTAAAAAATCTGGGTTTACATATAGATGCAACTCTTGACTGGCGGGCTCAGATTTCAGCAGTTAGCCAGAAAGTTTTCGGGACTCTTCGTTCACTTTATCGCCTGAAGAACTTTCTCCCATCAAAAACCAAAGCAATGCTTGTGCAAACTCTAATCTTACCCATAATTGACTATGGTGATGTGTGTTATCTTGACCTGAATGCAGATCTGCTCAATAAACTTGACCGACTTCTCAATTATTGCATTCGATTCGTTTTTAATCTCCGTAAGTTCGACCACGTCTCGAAATTCCGTACTGAATTAAAATGGTTACCAATTCGTCAACGACGAAATTTGCGTACGTTGACGACCTTATACTCACTTCTCCATTCCGCTAATGCCCCATCTTATCTAACGCCTTGTTTCCAATACCTCTGCTCCAACCATGTTAAGAACTTGCGATCGTCTAATAACCTTCTTCTTCTTTGTCCATCCCACACTTCTAATCTAGTTCATTCTTCCTTTCATATCCAATCTATCCTTCTTTGGAATGCTCTCCCTCCTGAAATTGGGATGGCCACTACTCGAGAAACGTTCAAGTACAAGGTTCGCCAGCTGTGTCGTGGATTGTCGGCCTATTAGCAGTTTTCATTTACGGAATATTTATGTTTACGTAGAAAGTATATATATATATATATATATATATATATATATATATATATATATATATATATATATATATATATATATATATATATATATATATATATGGATAGGATAAGGGATATATATATATACACATATTATATATATTTATTCATATATATGCATGTATGTTGTATGTATGTATAGGGCGTTTATATTCGCAAATATGTATTACCTTGAATCATATTCTATTTTTATATTTAGTTTTCTTGTTTTAGTCTCCAAAACACACCTGCCACTATCATCTCTGCATCACCCTAAGGTTGACTGGTAGAAAATGCCTTTGGCATTAAGTCCGCCTTGTGCAAATTGTATTGCAGGAAGTTTAATAAATAAAATAAAATAAATATCGCTGTCTTAGCCTATTGATGGGTTATGCGGTAGTACACCCAACATAGCTAAGTTCAATTCTATTTCTTTAAAGGCAACCCTTTAGGGCCGGGGGGATATGGTAGCGCCATCTACCTTTCCATCTAAAACTAATCACATCAACGTCAATCGTTCCACGCTTGCTTGTCTAGTGCGAGCGATACCATGTTTCCGTCCCTGTCTCCCATTCCCTAGAAGGGGCACGCCTTTCGCGGATTGGTCGCCGCGATCGTCGACGCGAGAGCCAGTCTAGAACTTTCAATTAGCTAAATACGCCTCCGCCATACCGGATCGCACCGCGCCGCTCCCACTATAATTATTACTGCTTATAAACCGCTCGCAAGTGGAAGTGATTGGTGTAGTGAAGTGAATCAAGCAGCTTCAGCCCGAAACCACCAGGAGACTGCCCTTCTGAGACGAAGAAGATTGCCGTATAAGGTAAGTGCCCTCCATCCTTGGAATATCCTATACCCACTCACAATCATCTCTCCCATTCCAATCCTAGGCGGCTAAAACCCGCTATCCTTTGCATACAGTCCATTTCCTTCTCCAAGTCGCCTAGAACCCTACGGTTTCGGTGTAACGCCGAACCAGAGAGGGTAGAATTAACAAAATTAAAAAATAACTGCCTACATTTATTATTTTTCTTCATTTTATTATCTATGGTTACCTACATCACAAGTGCGACAAAAAGAATGCGAATGAGCAGGGTGGAATATTATCAATGAATTAGTGAATGGATTGTAAAATATGACTATGATTTAAGTGTGATTTTCTACAATAAACAAATGATAATAACTTTGCTCTTTATTGATATTATAAAATTCTTACGTCACATATATGATAATAATATCTTCGCTAATCTGTCCTTAAAGTTTTTGTAATAATAAAAAAATAGTGGTGTATAATAAAATAAGATATTTTTGTAACATAAATATAAGAAAACACATTAATGCTTTTGAGAGTCATCCCTCAAAACTGAATCTGAGCATCGGATCTATTTGTTGGTCGGCAACTGAACTGACCCACATGATGCAGTAACAATACTATTGCAAAATTGCGTAATTTAAATATAGCGGTAGAATATGAGAAAATTTTTGATATGAGATCTTTTGCGAGCGCAGTTCTTGTAACCAAACATATATGTATTCCGCAACTAACAGAGATACTTTCGGACTAAATCGCAATAATTTTCACTATTTACGAGCAGTGGCATAGTTGCAAGACGTTTATAAATCACCTTGCTCGATGCTTAAAGCAACGTTTTTATCTGCAGCTGCATAATCATCTAGTGCACATACGAGGTATCTTGTTTTCATTTTCCTTTCTCGTAACATAAGTTTTGATTCTCCTTACTCTTGTAACATAAGCCACTTCCCCAGCAAAATGGCTGTAGCTCCCGCATAGCTTGTTATTGTCGTAAGTGCCTCCAACTTAAACTTAAAGTTCATTTTATTTTTAGATTTAAGAGCGATAAAAGTACAGCTTTAATACGTAATAACTGAAGATTAGATACTTTAGAGATAAAGTAGAAGTTTTTGTATTAAAAACAAAGAAAATGTGTGGATTTTAATATTTTAAAGAAAGATTTCTTGACCTAAGACAATTTGTATTGCCTTGTAAGTCTCGTTTAAGACATTGTGCAGTTATGTTTGCGGTTGATAGTAAGATACGTGTCGATAGCGATTTAAATAGAGCTAAACTTTTTTGATTTGAGACTGAAATTTGATTTATTAAACTGAAATCAATGAAGTACGTTAATACAGTTACTCAATATTATAAACACTAGAACGTACTCAAACGAGCACCTATAGGCTCTACTCAAGAGAAGCTCTGTTGAGTGTGTGAGCTCATAGTATGATCTTAGTCAAATAAATATACAATATACTACTCCTATATTTACGAAACTCATTAAAACCTTTATAAAGGACTTGTCTTTTTTACGCTTAAGGTTACAATACAAGCAAATAAAAATCTGCCAAAAAGTTGCCTAACTGCCAAAACCTTCGCAAGCGACAAGAGAGCAGTTTCGCTCTAAAGCCGGAAATAACATATTTCCTCTCCTCGAATAAACAAAAAATACACGCACAAACATATTACAAACTTCATAAATATAGATATGGAAAACATGTTGCTTATACGAAATAAATCGCTTCATGCAGAAATAGATATCCTTTGACAATTACGAGTACCTTGTTATCATATGTTGAACAAGAATTCTTTCAACTCAATTGTAACTTAACAATAAGCACTTGAACATGAGACGAAGTCTAATATTATAAGGACTTTGAAGTTTTTGTACTAAATAATGATGTTATTTCGTAAGTAATTTTCAAAGGTTATCGACCCTATGAAAATTTGGGAATCAAACAAACTTTGTAGGAAGACTAGGCTGAAGCAACTCGCTACAACGTTGTTACCTATGACTTCTCGTGTATTTTTTGAGTACCATATCACCCCGAAATACATTAGCAGCTCATGTTACTAGATGATCAATCTGGGCAGTCTTCATTTAAAATATGCATTTGTAGTAATATTTTTTTGTTTGAGTAATAATAGTACAGTAGTCAGACCAACCCATTGTCATCCATAGAGCTTCGAGTCCGTATCCATGTTGTTCTAAGCAGTTCTTACATAGTAACCAGGAAAACTGTTGTATGATGTTTTTGTCCGCCATGTGTTCTAGACATTATTACCGCAATACCGATTTTAAATAACATTATCAGACAGAACTTTTCATTGAGTATGTCACTGGGAGAAAAAAGCTTTGACCCCTTTTTCAGAGTAGCCAGCATATATTTTAAATCATAAATCCAGTACTGCTTTATTTCATTACTTTATACAATTTATTAACATAACAATTCAATAAATCAGTTGAACTTTGTTATAAAAATTCTGTCCTTCCTAATAAAGATCGCATATTTAAATCCGACTACGCTGAAATAAATGAGGGCAAATAAAGAGAAATATATTTTGAAAGGCATTCCCCAAATCATAACGAATCTCTCAGTAGAGTAGAGTATCCAATTAAATGAAATTACGTATAATAGGCATCTGAATGATCATTGGCTTCGATCAAATAAATACTTGAAAATATAAAAATGTATTTCTGTTGTAAGAAACTAGCTGCCAATGCTGTTTTGTCCGCATTGATTTTTGCTCTACCTCGTATCAGGTATAATTCTAAATCAAAATAGTTAAGGGTATGTTCGAACTAGTTGATTGATTGTTATCAAATGAATATCTTGCAATCATTAACTTACAAATTATTTCTAAAGAGTCTAGTTGAATAAAAGCTTGATACAACAGTATTCAACTTGGGTATTTTTAAATTACTCTGAGGCTCGCATTGACAATTAAATACACCAACTAGGTGTGACATTATTGACAGTCAGTCATTAAGGTCACACCTACATAATACAATTAATGATTACATTGCAGCTGTTCCGTGTATCTTTTTATAATAGAAATATCTGTTTATAGGAAATCCACTGAGAAAAACCGGAGCAGTGTCTTTGCTGGTAATTAGATTTTTACACTTGTGAAATCCGTAATGAATGGAAGAACAAAAAATATATATTCGGAGCACTTACTAAGGCATTCATTGTCCTAGTTCTAGTCTGCTACATCGAAGCTTAATTAACGAGATATTGTGGACGGCATAAATCAAATAAAGTTGGCCCTGTTCTCGCATTATTTTCACTTGGCCGGAGCAATTTTTTCCTTCTCAGGAGAGTGATAAATGGTCGGCATGAAAAGGCGGAATTCTGTTTTAAACGGTGAGTTATTATGATGGTCGTTCGATAAGAATGCACGCGCTCCTTTTAAGTTAAAATATTTTGAATTTACCATATTAAGAAAATGCTGGTGGCAAAGTAGTGCACAAATTGGGCAAAATATTATATCTGTCGATGTTTTATGTTAGGCCGAAAAGTGTTGCTAGACAAACAATTTATGCCCAGTTATTATTATTATAATGCAGCATGTAATTCAAAGAATAGACAGGCTATAATACGTTCCGATTTGCCTATCGCGGACATAATTTAATTAATAGAAGCTGTATGAAATGCCCTTCTACTAAATGCTTTTCTATTCACATATGTACATACATACATAGACTCACGCATGTTTCCCAAAGGGGTGGACAGAGACTACAGAACGCCATTTGCAACAATCCTGACGTACCACTCTTCACTCCAATCAAGTTTCACATGCATGCTCTTCTGTTTAGCAACACTAACATTTCTTTACGTTTACGTTTAACAGTTTAAACCAGGTTTAGGTCGAGAGATTTGACGACAAGGCTATAGTATAAAAATATAGTATATATTTATCGTCGTCAGTGTAAAGTTGATATTAACTCTTTATTTAAAATAAATTAAAGTCTTTGATAAATCAATATGAAGTGTTCATCATCATCTCATTGGTACATAATTATTACTTTTAAAATTTGACTCAAACACGGATGTTGTGAGGACAATACTGCCTCATTCTTTTGACATTAGGAATGGAACATTTCTCCAAATAAAACGAGACATAATGAGTATGTGATCCCACTTTATATAACAATTGTGTTTGTATGACCTTTTCAAACAAAGTTGTCGTGTAACAATTCCGAACGCTACTGTCAGAATGATTACTTAAACCCAGAGATTACATTTTCATTTAAAATTTTCCCACTCAAGAAACAGAATTAATTACGGCACTTTTGGCACGTATATCAAAACAACTTTAGGAAACCGGGCTTATACACATAAGAGGATAGAAGTTTTATATCAGAACATATTGCTGTTTTCGTACTCAAAACATAATAATTAAACAAGGGAGGACTTAGGTACTGGCGACGATAAAATATGAGTCCCTTTTCGTTTTGTCTTTTTAAGAAGTTATGCAGATTTTATCTTAGTCTTAAAAGTAAACTCGTCTGCTCATAAAGCAGAAGAGTTTACTTTATTGATGAAATTTAATGTAAAACGACTCATTATAAGGAACCTGAAACGAAAATCCATAAAATCCGACGCAATTAAGGCAAGGTTGCAGTACAGTGCGTAGCTCGACCTAACCCTCCGCAAAAACAAAAACAAGGGGGTGGCGTCAGCGAGTGAGCGGAGGGAGGGGAGGAGGGTTCGTGTGTGCATGTGCCACAGCGCAGCGTAATGCAGTAAATCAATTGTGTTCGAGTGTATCTGGATTAGGTTTTTGTAAAATGATAGTTAATTGGTGGGTCCGGAAAATTATGTTTCTACATAGTGCGTACTAGACATGTGCCGGTCATTTTGACCACGCCACCGCCGCCGACCTTTTCATCAGCATCATCGGCGGCAACATTTTTAACAATATTTAAGATTAACCTAGGGGCATTTCACCTGGTCTTCTGCCATATGCAACCTTTGCCCCTCAGGGAGATCTCTGACCTTTCCATAGCTCTGTGAGTGGCATGAATGACATGACGTGTGTTCCACGTCTTCACCGTTATGTTCCACGTCTTAGGTCCATAAGTCAAGTTGTGGCAAAAATAACTCGAAGAAAGGATGCAACTTCCCAAAAGCCATGCTGCTCTCTTCTGGCGATTTTCACCGTCAAAGTTGGCTTTACCTAACTGCAATTTATGCCCAAGTATATGTGTTCTTGAACAATTTTGAGGGCTACGTCTTGGGCCAAAATTGGTTGAGGGTTGCAGTGTAGATGAACATGAACTTCAACGCTTTCTGCAAGTTTTGCAGCGACTCTGACATTAATAATATTTCGTGCTATCATTATTTCTGGTTTTAATTATTACCGGTTTCTGGGTTTTCAAAGATATGCTTGATATAAGAAATTGAGGAGTCAATTAAAAAAAATGCCGACGGTCCATCAAATGAATTTTGAAATTGGTTAAAATTAGAAATTGCAATTATTCTCATATTAGTAAACCGGAATTTAGTATGAAAAATATTTTAATACAAATTCGCTTTTTTATATATTTGCCTCTAAATATAGTATTTTTTTTTATTTATTTAAAAATGTGAAAATTTAATAAAAAACTGAAAAAGGATTGGTTTAAAAGATACACGAAGATACTAAAGTACGAAAATGCCGCATCATAAACAACATTTTAAGATATATTATATAATCTAAAGTATTTTTGTCTTTGAAATTTTAATATTTGCAATTTATAGTGATTAAGTTGTAGTTTATTTTGACTTAAGGCATACTTTTCTTTGTTTCACCATTCACGCCGATAACGCGGATGACGCCGCTGCCGATCAAAAATAAGCATCGGCACATCATAATATGACTAGTGCGTACGTACTTTATTAAAAAAATATTAAGGCAGTTATTTATTATTAATAAATATTAGACGTAATTTTTCAGTTGTTGTGTTAACAAAAATGACCACAATACAACGCGTATTCAGTGACGTTACAATCCCCTTCTCTTGAGCTGAACGAACCTTCGAAATTTTTAAAGCATCTGTTTTCTTTCGGTTATAAATCTATGTTTCATTTTTTACACCTATATATAAACTTGACCTGATCTTCTACCAATGATTGCAGCGGCTACAGAAAAGGTTAGAAAATCCATGCTACGTCTGCATATACATCGATCGCTGTATATCCACTTCTAATGTTTCTTTCAGAAATGGCTATTTTTTTTTATCAATAGCAGCTTGCATGGCATCAGCTGCGGTTATTTCCCAATTTTCATAAGCTTAATTTTGTATCTGCGCCTATGTCTGTACCGAAAAGACGGGGATGTTCATTGCAGATAACAGTTCTTTAAATTGGGAATGCCCAATGCCGTATACGTAATACGTAAACAATTTATAGACAGACAATATATAGATAGTATAGTTTCTAAGTATACCTTCTAGGTATACTTTCTAAGTATGTATATCTTTTCATTAGAAACAAGAAACATATATCAGTCCACGCGTCGCTTAGAAAACGAGTAACAAGTAATCCAAAAATTAAACTTGTCCGTTGAAAAGTTACATTTGGGTTTGCATTTGTCAGAGGGCACAATTTTATTTTACAGATGGGTAGGAAGGGCTAGTTTAAAGCTTAATCCAAATTTGTGGGGTCGTACCTCTTGTACCTCGGCCACCATCTTGAAAAGAGTCCGCGTGCGGAAGGTTTTTGTTATTTATCTGGTAAACTATTAATCACACAAAGATCTTGTTCAAGCATTTTTGCTGCAAGTTAAATTTTCTTCAACTTTGGTTCTGGTACTTTTTGCCGTAAAACCATAAATAAAGAGTGCCGTAGTTTAAGATTTTAGTCCATAGTTTGCTAAATGCTACCAATGTTTTAGATAATTTAATTTGCTACTCATCATGTTTTGAGTTTTTTTCTGTGCGGCCAATAGTTTGCTAGATATGCTAGAAAACTCACTTGTACCACTATTTTCAAGATAGCAGGACAAGGGCTGCAACCTTAAAAACTTGTACTCTTGGCATCTATGAAATAAAATTGCGTCCTCTGACAAATGCATGCTAAGCCCAAAAAAATTTAACATTTCAATGAACTAAACCTACTGTACTTTTTATACTGTGGCGCAGTGAATAAATGAACGATTGAGTTTGGAATACGAAGTACTTTGTCCTTTTGCGAAAACGTAAATACGGGTTTCTATCTTTACGATTTACTAGAAGATATTTTTAACTTTTATACTTTAATTTATTAATTAAAAATATCATAGTTCATGGGACTTTCAGACGTTCAAAAATCTTAAAAAGTATTGCAAGCTCGCCTTAAGGAAGTATACCTAATAATATATCAAGTTACAGAAGGGAGGATTTAGGCTTTATAAAATCAAACACAGCGTAAGTAGCATTAAATTACGAAATTGACGCAATGTGTCTGTTTCTTAGAATGTTCGTGATTTTTTCGCGAACGTATAATGTGATCAGTCGGCAAGAAAGATCAGTTTGTACATTACATGGAAACATTCGTAATGTAGAAGGATGGCAACGTTACAGCCACTATGTATACAAAATCCTACCAATGAATTCACGGGTCTGTCCAACAATCCTCAGAAAAGAGAAGATATTCTTTTAAGCCTATTTTCATCATAAAAATGCGTGTCAAACTTATCGTACGCTCACAGAATAGTATAATATATGTAATAGTAAGTTGAGGAGTTTCAATGGGGCGTCCTTGTAAAGGAACCGACCTTATTACCCGCATTGTTCCAATCCGAGGTCAGAATCGGAGACAATGAAAAATCCCATTACGTTTTTACTACGAAAAATTACACGTAGTCAAGAATACCGATAGGACAAGGTGAAGCTGATGATTCAATATTATTGTTACGCCATCTATCGGTGAATGGGGGCTATACTAGAAGAGATTGAATGTATCGGTGGTTTAAAGGTAATTCAGCTACTCTGTACTAGATGGCGTTGCTGTATCGAGTATCGACTGTTCGCGATTATTTCGACAGTTTTGTAGAAGCATCTAGAATGTGCTAGTGATGTTATCCAGCCGGTATAAATACCAGGCAGACGCGCGAGTCAGGACGGTAACAACTGAATATCGAAGCGATAAACAAGAAGTGAAGTGGAAAAGTGTCGAAGTAAGTGTGTTTTATTAGTGTTGAGAATTAAGTGTGAAATAAGTGTGTTTTTACTAGTTGTGTAAATAAGTGTGTATAGTGTTTGTGTATAAATAAAGTTCAGTTTAAGTCGCATAGTGAGTTATAATTTATCGTCGAACCCCAGCTCGTAACAAATTGGTGTCAGAAGAAAGGGATAATTTATGCCGGTTATGCCGAAGGAAGAAACTGACGGAGTGCGTACCAGGAACCAGCGCCAGCAAGACCTGGACCAGAGACGCTTCGGAGACGTTTCTTCTCCAGCGTCTGGTGGATCAGGCGACTCCGCGGCTGCAGTGGAGCCTGCAAGCGCACACTCCGTGGCGGTGTCCGACATCGCGGCTCTGATGGCGTTCATGCAGGAGCAGGCCCGCCGTCAAGAGGAGCACGCGCGCCGCCTGGAGGAACAGCTACAGCGCAACAAGGAGGAGCAGGCTCGCCGTCAAGAGGAGCACGCGCGCCGCCTGGAGGAACAGCTACAGCGCAACAAGGAGGAGCGGGCTCGCCGTCAAGAGGAGCAGGCCCGCCGTCAGTAGGAGCAGGCTCGCCGCCTGGAGGAACAGCTACAGCGCGACAAGGAGGAGCAGGACCGCCGTCAAAAGGAGCAGGCTCGCCGTCAAGAGGAGCACGCGCGTCGCCTAGAGGAGCAGCTGCCGCGCGACGAGGAGGAGCACGCCCACCGTCTGGAGGAACAGCTGGTACTCATGAAGGACCTCAGCGCCGCAGTGGGGAAGGACTTGAAGGCGGTCAAGGAGGAACTCCAGCAGCACGAGGCCCGTATCAGCGACATTGAGAAGCGTGTACACGACCAGCTCGAGACCCGTATTGCCAGATTGGAGAAAAAATTGCGTGGGCTTGAGACCAACGACGTTACACCTGCAGCTGTGGCGCCCTCGCCTCGTTGGTTTAAGGTTCCACCCTTTGATGGCTCGTCGTCGTGGGTTGCATACAAGGTTCAGTTTGACGCCGTAATGCGAGCGAATGGGTGGGACAAAGAACAGGCCTTCACCGCCCTAACCTTGGGCCTTCGTGATCAGGCCTTGATGGTGTTGGAGGCACTCAGGCAAGACGTGACCTACGAGAAGCTTCTGGAGGCGTTGGAGGCGAGGTATGGACGTACGCGCACCTCGAACATGTGTATCGTTCTCAGCTGAAGGACAGGACCCAACGCACCGGAGAAACTCTGCAGCAGTGGGCTTTAGAGCTGGAAAAGCTGGTCAGGAAGGCATACCAGTCGTCGCCTGCGCTTATTGATGGGAACCTCGTACAGGCGTTTACGGATGGGATCTGGGACCTGGAAGTTAGAGCAGCGGTAAGACTTGGGCACTTCAAGTCCCTGAAAGAAGCCTTAGCCTACGCTCTGGAGGTGGAAGCAGCGCGTCACGAGGATCGAACTTACCGTATCAGGGAAGTTGTTTCTTCACCACGGTGCTACAACTGCACGTTGGTACCCTCTCTCCACCGACGGGGTTACCTGACGTACCTGTCTGGCGGCAAGAGTAACGTAGCGCAGATGCTCTGACGTGTAGGACTTACCCCGACCAACGAAAACACTGTGCAAGACAGGAAGCGAAGCCGGCAGCGCTAATGTTGAAGACGGATCTGAACGACGGATGGAAAGAAAGCAAATGGTAGTGCCCAAGACTAAGGTGCCGGAAGTACTGCGGCTCTATCACAATGGTGCTTCGGGAGGTCACATGAGTGTTAAGAAGACGCTTACTAAGGTGCGAGAGCGGTTTTATTGGCTCCACTATCGGAATTACGTCGAGGATTGGTGCCGCAAATGCACAAGTTCTGCGGCTGTCAAGAGTCAACACACTCGTAGCAGAGGTGCATTGAAGGTGTACAATGTAGGAGCTCCAGGGGAGTCACGACAACAGATGTCTGAGAAGATGAAGACTCGCTACGACCGGAAGGCGAACAACAAAGGCTTCGATGAGGGATCATTGGTGTGGCTTCATAACCCAGTACGAAGCAACGGTAAATCGCCTAAGTTACAAGCCAGGTGGGACGGGCCATATCGCATAATTATCAGGATGAACGACGTCACCAATCGAATCCAGAAGGGGTCGCGAGGTGCACCGAAGATAGTTCATGAGGACCGGTTGGCTCGTTACTATGGGTCCAACGATGTTCGGGACGAACACGTTTAAGAGGGGGGCAGTGTTACGCCATCTATCGGTGAATCGGGGGTACTAGAAGAGATTGAATGTATCGGTGGTTTAAAGGTAATTCAGCTACTCTGTACTAGATGGCGTTACTGTATCGAGTATCGACTGTTCGCGATTATTTCGACAGTTTTGTAGAAGCATCTAAAATGCGCTAGTGATGTTATCCGGCCGATATAAATACCAGGCAGACGCGCGAGTCAGGACAGTAACAATTGAACATCGAAGCGATAAACAAGAAGCGAAGGGAAGTAATTCGGAAGTGTTTAGTGGTGTTTTTATTAGTGTTGAGAATTAAGTGTGAAATAAGTGTGTTTTTACTAGTTGTGTAAATAAGTGTGTAAAGTGTTTGTGTATAAATAAAGTTCAGTTTAAGTGGCATAGTGAGTTTTAATTTATCGTCGAACCCCAGCTCGTAATATTATATTTTGTAATAAGTTTCGAATTGTTTTGACACGTAATGTCTGTCTTTATACTTCTTCTGACTTTAGACGCTGATAAAATAATTATATGTACCTACTAATATTTTTTTATGATACGCTTCGGGTTTGCTACGTTAAGTGATAACATTTGAGAAATACCTTAAGTTCAAATTAGAAAAGGTTGTGATTTTTTTGTGAAATGAAGTGCATATTTTGTAACCTTTTCGGGCATTGAATAGAAGATTCTATTTTTGAAAATGTTTTGTTTTTCCTTATTCTCGACACAGTATGCAACTGATAAAATAATGATTGCACGTTTATTTTCGTACTTTAAATACATGCAACTTATGTTTCTTTAAAAATAAATCTATCTCTAATTCTTTGCTAGATAGGCCTTGTATGTTTTGATGAGCTAAGTTTAAAACACATGAATGCCTATCTGTTGTCTCATCTAGTAGTTTAAACTAATAGATTTGTCAATACTACTATTGGTATAACTATTATCTACCAAATTCCTAAGTACTCTAGTAGTACTGCGTTCACTATGTAAATTAAATGCTAATAATTTAGCAAGTTGTCGCCTATATATAAAAGAGAGATACATAGTATCTTTTGTTAAAAAGAAATTACTAATAAAAATATTAGAGTCAAAAAATAAAATATGGTCACTATGACTACAAGTGCTATTATATAATAATAGATTCAATTTACCTATCTGGTTATTTTCTTTATAAGATAAGTTATTGGAATATGGTAATGCACAGACAATAAAGTTGCACCCTACTTTAGAACTTTGTTCTATCATAATATCTGATAAAGCTAATATTTCTTTCTTGGTAACTAGTAGGCTATCCCCATATAAAATTATAACTGTAGAATGTTTATTTAGTCTAGCATACTTTAATTTATTAATTAACATAGACATTCCTTGTCCTGGTGAACAAATATTTTGTATTGACCGATCAGTATAACTATTAATCAGGCTACCCATGCCAATTCCTAATTGGTCAGAAAAAATTAAAACATTGTTATCTAAAACCTTATTATTTTCATTATGTAACAATGTGTCAGAACCATGACATGTTTTCGAAGGATATTTATCTTGAAAGTCACTATATAACTTGGTTGTACAATTAGGTGAAGCCTCTAACTTATGATTTGAACAATTTAAACAGTTACCGTTGTTGGTCATAGAGAGCAGTTGTTTTAGATTTTCTCTACCAACTCTGCTAATTTCATCATATTTCAATATATATATTCCTGTGTTTCACTTTGATGATCTATTATCAATTTGTTGAGCTGTGCATTTAATGATGTGATTTGTGTTTGCAGCTCACATGTGTGTTGTTCATATTGTAATCGGCTACAGGCTAATTGCTCACTACTATCCTTAAGCTTAGAAACTAATAACTCACTCTCTTTAACTAAATCATGGTTAATTTGTGTTAAATCTACAATTTTCTTTGACCTCTTATAGCCTAACTCATGTCGCTTTATTAATTTATTTAATTTTGTCAATTTCCTAAATTTACCATTTGACACCTTATATGTAAAGTTACAATTACATTTTACAGATTTAAAAATATTTGCCTTGCCACTAATGACTTCAGAGAACAGGTCCTGGTTTGCTGCGCTGCTTAGTGACTGAATGGAATTCTCCAAGGTTGTTATTTTGGATTGAGCTTCACTCAAGCTTGTTTCCAACTCCATGATGCGACTGAGCTGCCTCATATATGTATCATCGCAGCTACTATATGATCTGACTTCTTCCTGCAGTCTGTCCCGCTGGTCCAGAATGTCCATATGTTCTATGTGGAGTTCCGTCAATTGTGCTTTCAGTTGTGAGACTTTGTCATTAACATACTTAATTTCCTCTTCACTGTCAATTCGTTCCTTCAACAGTTGACTATGATCTTCCTTATATTTCTTGAGTTCCAGTAGTGCAATCTTCAACTTGTGCTCCGTTTCTTTTGCCAAAGCCTTACGGGTCATCAAAGTGTGTGTAGACATATTTTGTACCCAAATTACCTTAAAAGAAGAAAAAATAAAACAGCTGAATTATTTAAAAAATATTATAGGGTATGGGGAAAGGGATGTTAATATATAAATATAACAAATACTCAGAAAAAGTTGAAAGACAGAAATATTTTAAGAAAGTACAGTGATGTAGGTATGTTACAAAAAAAATATAATAAGAAAAGTTATACAAATTGAACAGAAAAAGAATAACAAAGGAACTAGAAAGGTAATTTGATTATTAGATACCTATATTACTTATAATAGCTTAGTTTCTTGGACAATCTTAAGTACACTAGGTAAGATAGCTGTAGGCTGTAGCTATTATTATACTAGGTACTAATTATATTCAAATAAATCAACTGGAAATTAATGCATATACACTTAAAATAATAATTGTGAAGTGTGATTAGTGTAGTGGGTGTTTGTATGGGGCATTTGTTCAGTCCTCGATTTTGCTTCCACTTTTGTCAAGCAAAAGGAGACAGAAACTGTGCCAGTGTGTGATGGACGAAGCTCACGTTATGTGAGCCGAGTAAATATGTGATGAGGAGTGTAAGTTAATAAGTAAAATACTCCCCGGGTTTCAGGATGATGATTTGAAATCCGTCCGTTGACACTGGGTAGTTGATCTGTCCGCCAAGAACTGTCGGCAGCGAGGTTTCAATCCTTTTCAAACACCAAACTCAATGTCTTTCACACTTCTTTTGGCATAAATACAACTTTAGTGAAACATAAACGTTTAATATTGATTTAAACTTTATTAAAAATTTTAAAAGCACGGAGCTACGTAATTTTACGTCTGACGTTTTCAGTGTTGCCAGCAAAAAAAAAAAAAAAGTTGTTTGAATAAATTGATAAAATGAAATGTTACTTCAATGCAGTCTTGCTTAAAAGGGAATTATGAAGAAGTCCATTCAGAGTTTATTAAGAAAAGAGTGGCTTTTTGTATTGACTGAGTGTCTATAGAATTATGAGCCAATTCTCTGTAAAAAGATGCAGTATTGTCGAATGCAGCTCGTCGTAGTTTTAAGATACACTTGTACATAGTTTTACTCTTACAAACATATTAAAATTAATGTTAATGACCACGACCAGTTTGAATGCAGTCACGACTAGAAGTTCCTAGAATATGATTTTTTTTTATTTGAACTTAAGAAAAGCAATAGAATAGAATTGTAAAAGATGCCATTACATATTTGATCGAGAGTGGGACAACTTTAATTCTATACAATAGATGCACGAACTAGCACTAGTTCGTGTCCTCTCAAATGTCGAATGGTTAAAAACTGGGTGTATCCATAGTTACAAACAAAAATGTGTAACTGTTCGGTTTCATTAAATAAAAAATAGACGAAAAGGTCTCGTCACTATGGCTGTACAGTTGTGATATTTTTTTGTGCTTTGGGGAAATAAAACAAAGTATGCGTCTTAATGTCATTTCTTAAATTATCATTCAAGTCAATACTTATTTTCCATACCTTCGGTTTATTTAAAATATAACAATGTTTGTCTAAAACTTATAAGCTTTTTTTCATATATTGTTACATTATACAATATTATTTAGCGGGTCTTAGTCGCGATCATTGACTTATTTAAAGGCATAAATACCTCTGTTATTCTCCTACGTGTCTACCGGTTTGCAACGGTCGTAGTCGCGGAGGGAGGACGTGGTATTGTTACATTATTCAAAAGAGGAAGTAAATTTAAAGAGTTTTGTTAAATATCGTCATTGTCATTCTAGCGTTATCTCGGTTGTATAGGAATATCCGCCTTGGAGCCCTTAGCCTCGTTCATAACTTATGTTGATAGAATATTAGCTTGCCCTAATAACAGAGACTATTACTTTCCTGTGAGCTTGCCTGTATAGAGGCACCTTCAATAGCCAACTGATCTCCTCAGCTCAATGAGAGGGAAAGGGATGCACATATTTTAAATGTTTTAACCTGTGTACTGTTTCCCCTTATAAAATGTTACAGGTCTTCGTGACAGTCGGACCAACGGTGTTGTGCTTTCCGAGGCATAAAGGTTGTACCTATTTGTATGAGTTCAATAATACAGACCCATTTGTTTTGTAAACGGCGATTTGGTTAGTTTCTTTTGAACGATTTGAGTATTTAATTGTCAGCAAAAGTTGAGTCAAAATGCTAAAAATATTCATTAATTCTACCATAAAATTGTACTGTTGCCTTTCATATTAAATCTAACATTGTCATATTTTGGCCAACGAGAAATTCAAACCTATTATTCGGTTTGTCAAACCATTCATCGACAAATGGGATTACAGAACTTAAATATTAATAGTTTGCTTTAGGCCTATAGTATTTATTTACAAATCTACAACTAGCGATAATTATTATAATGATAATTGTCAAAAAACACGTGTTTCCCTTTTTCTCCACAAAACTCTTCGCGTTGATTTCAGGACTTCAGTTCCTTTTGTCATGTACTTCTTCTTCATCCTTACATTTGGATTCACCTTAAAGATTCACATTTTCCCTTATTATATACTTTGGTTAATAATTATTATTAAATTGCATTGACATATTCTCAGTCTTATATACTTTTCTTTAAAGATTCAGCCAAGTCTGGATCCTGTACAAGGATCTTCTTTCCCTCTGGAGCATCGAGTGAGAGAGTTTTGCCGTTGTAGGTATCTTCGGTGTTAACACGGTTCTGCTTTCTCATTTTACCATGCATCTAGAAATAAAGATAATTTCAGTATTAGCTTATAAAGTTAGGCAGTATAGGAAGTTCTCAAAAAATGACTTTTATTTAAACTTGGCACGGCATATAACAATAAATACGTACCAGCTGTACTCGAACCAAATGGTTTGGTACGAGACGACGGGAAGAAACCTGACGGTATGTCGTTGTTACCATGGAAAATGGGTAGGCCTTTGGTGTGGGACTCAACGTGCGTAGACACCTTTGCGCCATCACATATTCCAAGCACAGCATGTCATCCTGGCGCTGCTGTTGCAACGGCGGAAACCCTCAAACGGCGCAAATACGGTAATTTGTTGGCAATTACGTATCTGAGCCGTTCGGGGTAGAAACGCTGGGGTCATGGGATCCGAGCGCTCGTATTTTGACCGAGACATCTCCAAACGTTTCATCTACGTCTCACGTGACCAGAGGGGCTGGTTTATTCTTTGCTCAAAGAATCGCCACGTTGAATGGCAATGCTGCCAACCTTCTGGGCACGTTACCCTATGACAGTGATGCGGAGGAGTACTACGACGCCTAAACGCTCTGCCTTTTTATGTATGTATTAGTTCGTTTTATTTTTAATTTAGTTGTAGGATTATACGTATAATTTTAGTTGTAATAATAGTTTTAAATGTAAATAAGTACCTATAAAGTTGTAAAATAATTGAATTGAAATATTGTTTGAATTGGAAATATTGTTTGTGACAAGTTAAATCGATTATATCAGTTTAGTAGCGTGTTACTTTGTCTATTGAAAATTTCTGACTATGGTCACACCATGAACTGTCAAATCATTCACTGTTCTGTCTTTGTCGGGTCCGGTATAAAAATTGTCTTGCGCTAACGCACCGTCTTATAATTTTGCGTTTGGAATTAATTATATTGATTAACAACCTCGCAACCGTCGCTATATGAATTTGTCCGACGAAGTCGCGAGCGATTGATAAAGTTAGTGATATATTGAAAATCAACCCCTTGACACGCGCGTTGAATTTGTGTGATTTCGTCTCGTGAAAATATATCACCTTTTGGAAAGCACATCCTGGTAGCTTCGCGAATCGTATTGTGATAGAAGTGAGTTTGGAACCAGTGTGAAAGCCGCTTTAGATCTATTTCCGGCATTGTGTTAAAATTTGTGAACATTGACATTTGTAACATACTGAACATTTGTGAAACTTGTGTGAATCCGTCCGCGTGTATCCTGCCCGAAAACAACGTTGGAGGACTGGCTAAGTATCTATAACGATTTGCTTGTCATTTTGGCTAAAATTATGAGTGTAATCTTATAGGTCTACTCCGGAACATCAAAGGAAGATATCAGGTAAATTTGCACATGTACCTAGTTTAATTTCATCGCTGTGAAAACACAGTGCACATTTATGTCAGAGATTTGTTGTGGCTACAAGGACTGATGAACACAATCACGCTTCCACTATCGTCTGCAAACAATTCCAGCCCTCCTAGCTAGATTCTGATCAAATATGTAACATAAATAAATAAAGACACAATAAATAATACAACTTATGTGATAATGTGTAATATTTATGTCGTCATAATCCATTCGATAAAATTTCACTTCTTTATAAATTTTGTGTGAATGTAAAGATAGTTAAAGTCACAAGAATATCAGACATATCAGACAATGTAATCAATATGACAAATAACTTGAATGCTCTTTAATTATTTTGATTAATTTATTACGTTTTATGTATTTTGTTGCTTGCTTATTCATGGTTGTATAGTCATACAAACAAAACATCATTAAATTTACAGGATTACTTTATATTTATTCACTGAGGTAAATTATTATAGTTATTGCACTTGTATGGGCTTAAACATCTACTATTATTAGTCACAATATCTTGCAGCGTTCACCAATATTTACGCCAACACATTTCTATGTATCATACATACATACATACATAGACTCACGCCTGTTTTCCCGAAGGGGTAGGCAGAGGCATATTTAACGCCCAGTTTTCGCCAGTGTTTTGATCCCACGTAGTAGGTGGCGAGCCTATTGCCGCTTATCGGTATATTTTGTTTGCCAGAGCCTCGTCCGTTGATCGGCAGGTGCACTACTTGCAGGTGAGGTTGGCTTGGGACCCTAAGTTCTTGGTGGGAACCCTATTCTGTATCTCGTGAATTTAATAATTAGTGCAACATAATTACTGTAAAATATATTCAATAAAACTAACTCAAAACATCTTCTTTAGCATCATCAGCCTTTAACAGTCCACTGCTGGACTAGACCTCTCCTTTTCAAATTCAAATTCAAATTCATTTATTTTGCTTCATGGTACTTTGTGAGTTTTTACAATAGTTTATAAATAGAATCACATGTTTTGCTGGTAAGGCAGCATGCAAAAAGGGAAAATAACACGTAATATAAAATTATGAAATTTAAACAAGATACTAATATAAGAAAATTGAATTAAGTACACAATGTCAAAGTACACAATGTCAAATTATAAAATGTCATCATAGTTTTATGTATGGTTTTTTTTATCACATTATATTCAATTCATTCAAATACAATAAAATATAATGTAACCAATGGAGGCATGAACAAATCGGACTTAAAAATGTTTCTCATTAAGGTACTCAGTAACAGAATAGTACGCCTTTTGAATTAAGTACTGTTTAAGGGCAATTTTAAACTGTCCAAGCAATGCAATTTCCTGTATATATTTGGGCAACTTATTATACACCTTTGGAGCCATTGTAAATATACTTCTACTATATAAAACCGTTCGTGATACTGGTATACGCAACTTTTGGGGATTACGCGCGTTATTGCAGCTCTCAAATAGATTCATATGATTTCTTAGAAATACTGCACATTCATAGATATATAAACACGGTAATATGAGAATGTTCAATGTTCTAAAGTAATGCTTGCAACTATCAGTTTGCTGTAAATTGCATATAGAGCGTATACATTTTTTCTGTGCTTTAAAAACATCTTCGTTACCATAAGAGTTGCCCCAGAAGATTAAGCCATATCGAAGCGCAGACTCGACAAACCCATGATAGGCAGTTAATACTACACTTCTGTTGACTACCTTACGTAACATGTATAGTGTATATGAATACCGATTTAGCTTTTTACAAACCTTTTCATTTTGATATCGCCGTGTCAAGTTTTTATCTAAATGTAAACCTAAAAATATTGTATGGTCAGCTTGCTTAATTATTTTGTCATCATAATGAATATAAATGTCAGTGTTTTTCTTATTTTGTCTAGTAGAAAATGTCATAATATTAGTTTTGTCAAAATTTACAATTAAATTATTAGAATTTAGCCAGTCTATAATATTATATAAAGAATTATTTATTTCATTTTCACAGCATTTGATGTCCTTACTTTTATAAATAACTGTACTATCATCGGCAAATAAAATCATAGGATGATCAGTTGATTCTGGCAGGTCATTTATATATATAAGGAAAAGCAACGGTCCCAGTACGCTGCCTTGTGGTACCCCATAATGAGTCTCTCTTAGCATTGATGAATATGTCTTTTCGATTTTAGTTACGGTGCAGATTCGATTTATTTGGGTAAATTGATGCCTCCTTGTAAGATACGATTTTAAAAGGCTTTGAAAGGAGGAATTGGCCTACTATACCACGCTGGCCAAACGGGTTGGTATAGGGTTTGTATCAAGTTTTCCTTCTCTTACAGTGCTGTTTTCTGCATAATATGCTGCCTTTGTCGGCTCTTACGACACCCATAGGATGATATAGGGTGGTGACATTCCGTATTCTTAATCCGTCACCACACGGAATATCTTCTTTATACCATTATACAATTTGTCTTCCTTAATTGATCAATTATAAACACGTAATTGAATTATTTGCATTTTAAATTGAAAACTAATGAAATAAGATTCATTGTATTCTTACAAGATTAAAAGAATTAAATTATAACTATCGATCGTTATAAAAGTCAACTACTTACTTTATTCCACAAAGACATGTTGAACCCGAAGTTGCAATGAATTGACCCTTGAAGTTGATCCCGGAGTGTTCGATGATGCTAGTACGCGTAGATAGCGATGCAGTAGAAAGGAACTAAAATTACAAGATATGTTTTAAATATATATAATATTTTAATAATAATTACATTAGGACCGAAACATAACTGGCGAAATTTGGATCTGTAATACACGCCCTTCGGGGATGGAGGCGTAAAGTTATGTTATTTAATAATAAAAATATGAAAGGAAATATATGGGTTATAAAGGATCATGGGCATTTTTGTATGAGAGCTGGGCGTAAAACCAACAGAAATAAAATGTGTTGTAATTTACTTTATTGTACTTCTATATGCCCCCTTAATACTTTTTAACCCCGATATCGACCGGGTATCACTGCAAAAAAATCTCAAAGATTGGTTAAATAAAACAGACATTTTTGTTAAAAACTTCTATATATTGAAACATTTTATTTAAATATCAATGGTTATCATCAACTATAACATCTAATAAATGTTCTGTGGGTGCAATGAAAGGCTCGTGCCATCCTAACCCTAAAAACCACAAAACTGAAACTATGTGGGCACAACTTCCTACTGTTCTTCTGCCTGTTAAGCAAGTGTAGTAATGCTCAACTATCGCATTTCTACCGATTTGGTCTCTATCGATCAAAATGTAAGTACTATATTTGCGCATGCGCAATCTGATATGCCGCGACTGTATTTTAATACGAAGCAACCACACATATGTAAGTTTGCAGGATATTACATCTGTTTAAATCATTTAATGACTCCTCTCTATATAATTCAATTAAATAAACACCATCGTGGACTATTGCACTTAACAAAAACAGCAGAACAAAAGTTGCAAAAAGTTCAGTTATATAACAACAGTCCAATCAGAAAGCGATAACAGGTCAAGAAAGCGATGGCAGGGGTCAGAAGTCGTGAAGAAACATAAACCAATGATAGCAAAACGTGAGCAAATAACAAAATATGAATATATGAGTCTTTATTCATATTTGTCTGCTATTCATATTTGGCCTGCCCGCACGCTTTTTTTTGGTCGGCGCCTGAGTAAGAGAGAAGTTAGAAAGGGGTGGAATGTAGTAATTCCGTGGTTACCAACCAATAGATTGGTTTCTTTGGCCTAGCTCTGCACAACATCGTGTCGAGTTATCTCCGTTGTATTAGCGATTGTTTTGGATTCTATAAAAAAATGTGTTTGAATATCACTGAATATCTCTGCTCTCCGGTTGTTTGGGTGATTGCCGTCATAGTATAAAATTAAGTAATGGTCATTAGCTTTCACAAAAAATATATTTTATAGCTGTTGGCTTTACGCCCATTTTGACCGTGACCCTTTATTGATATTATCAAAATCATTGAATCGTTTCATGCAATTATATTACAAGAAAGAGGTAGATATGATACCTACGTAGTTATCAATTCGTAGAAACGCTACACTAACGCACACATCGATAACTCTATATTTTACTTTATTTTCGGTTGAGGAGATGTGTCAGTTTCACTTTGACGCCGGCTCGAGACTACACACACACATAATAATATGTCAAACTTGCCAACTGGCTTATGTTGAGCGTCCTGCTTTTGGTACGCCTATAACATATCTACTTCTTTTTATTTTTGTAACATCATTGGTTACATGCATTTTATATAACCGCATATCAAACGTCAATTTACAACCGACCCGATATTCGATAAATCCATGGATTTGGCTACTAGAGATACATGTTTGACATATATCGTATGGAGCCTATATCTGATGTAAATATAATAATAGTAGCCAATTCCATAGATATATCAAATATTGGGACCGGGCAATAATCACGTCATAAATGTTATTCAAGTGAGACATTTAATATTTTGACATATTTACATTTTACCTCTTGCTATTGTGAACATTATACAGTATTAAAGAAACTACTGTATTTAAACTTACACCAATGAACAGGCAAAGTGAACAACGGCAAGCAAGTAGTCAGTTGCACGTGCATGATCTTGAAGGTATGAATAGCGGTGACGGAGAAGGCGGTAGGCTGCTCGTATTTGTGGTGCAGCTTGTGGATGTGCTTGGCAACACTCCATGGCTCTACATGGAGTGTGGTAGAGACGGTGGAGAATGTATGTTGTTGTTTCTATTGGTTCAGTGGTCACAATGGGAGTGCCGTAAGGTTCA
This sequence comes from Euclidia mi, assembly GCA_944739405.2. Classification (NCBI taxonomy): domain Eukaryota; kingdom Metazoa; phylum Arthropoda; class Insecta; order Lepidoptera; family Erebidae; genus Euclidia; species Euclidia mi. The sequence goes on from OX123184.2 coordinate 22,597,527, forward strand.
ATTCTTGGTCCATTCCTTTTCCTAGTATATATTAATGATTTGCCATATATTATGCAAAATAATGAAGAGATAGTGTTATTTCCTGATGATACATCACTTATTTTTAAACTTAGACGAGAACAATCAAATAATGACGATGTAAATAACGCTCTCTCTAAAGTAGTTCAATGGTTTACTGCTAACAATTTACTGTTAAATGAAAGAAAAAAAAAATGTATACGATTTTCAAGACCGAATGTAAAACAAGTTAAACCTAACATATGTTTGAATGGAGAAGAGTTGGATCTTATAGATAACACCGTATTCTTAGGCATAACCTTAGATTTTAAGCTACAGTGGGGCCCAAATATAGGTCAGTTGTCGCATAGACTTAGCTCTGCAGCGTACGCGGTTTATAAAATTCGTCAGTAAACTGATATAGATACGGCCAGATTAGTATATTTTAGTTATTTCCACAGCATAATGTCATATGGCATTTTATTATGGGGTAACGCAGCTGACATTCAAACTGTGTTTGTACTGCAGAAGCGGGCTATTCGTGCAATCTACAGTCTTGGTTCAAGGCATTCACTGAGGGAAAAATTTAAAGAAATTAAGATAATGACTGTCGCATCTCAATACATTTATGAGAACTTGTTATATGTCAGGAAAAATATAAATATGTTTTCTAAATTCAGCGACATTCATAAATTAAATACACGAAACAAAAACAAACTTGTTCTACCTTCAACTAGACTACAAAAAATAAGTAGCTCATACAAGTGTCAAAGCATACGATTTTACAACAAAATTGCAGGTAATATTTAGGAACTAAGTATTAATAAGTTCAAAGTATTTATTAAACAGAGCTTGTGTTCAAAAGCTTATTACACAGTTAAAGATTATTTAGCAGACAAAAATGCCTGGAATTGAGTTTATAAATTATGAATTGACATTAAATTATGAATTGACATTATGAATTTTGACATTTTGAAATTAGAGACATAATATTTTTATTTGCATTTGTAGTACTTATATCTTTACATTCTGACATTTTTGATTTGACATTTGTAATGTTATTTATTTTGTTTTGACATTGTTTGATTTGACATAGTTATTTTATTTATTTTCTTTTGACATTTAAAATTACTTAAGTAATATGTTATTATTTTATATATATTAAATTGACATTCAATAATATTTTCTGACATTTATATATATGTCATTTTATTGTTTAAATTTGTATTATTTTTACATATTGTTTACAACATGTATTTTACTATATATTAGCATGTAAAGTTGTGAGTACGATGTGGATATTATTAAACATATAAACAAATAGTTGTAGCAACCTGCCCGATGGCTTAGGCTGACTTGCTTATACCTTCTGATGGCGTGGAGGCATAGTGATACAGATCTGGCTGGCTCCCTCAATCAAGGTTGAGCCATACGATTTCTGTTGAATGCGAGCCATCAGTGGGCCGAGTCAGTCAAAAGCTTCAGATGATTTCCTGCATTGTACTTGCATACTATACCCTTTTTTTGTCTGGACTTTAAAAGATCAAGAAAAGACTAAAGAAATTGAAGTGATAAAAAATATAATGACTCTGAGTTTGTTTCGGCCTTTCTTCTCAAGAAGTCATTTAGCTAGGAAAAGCCGGCATCATCTAGAATAGGGTTTTGACATGTATAAGTGTTGTAAACAACCAAAATGCAGAAATAAATATGTCTTTATATCTTTATGTGTTTGTGTAGTCCTGAAATGTATTTGTTGATTAGTCACAGCATGCAATATATTATCGTCATGGTCCAGAACATAGCCTAGTTGGTTTCAAGATTTATGTTGATCTTACAGTAATTGTTATTAAGTAAATTGATTAAAAAATCAATTGGCCTCTACCCGACGTATAAATACCTAAATAGTAGGTTAATTTCAATTCGTAAAATAACTTAAAAAATACTAATAAGGCAGTTCTGGTTACAGAATATAGGTATGTTTAATTTAATTTTATCATTAAATATTCAAATACAAATCAGACAAGTTGAAGTGAGGATACCCGACTCCCTTTGAACAGCGATCAGCGTCGGAAGAAGAACAAGATTATATATTCGAAGACACTAACATAATTGCATTTACAGAAATATTTTGGCTTAGTAAAAATGACAAAATCTAGCAAATTCAACACAAAGTACTTACAGAGTATATGAATAAAACTGGGAACTGCAAAAAAAACCACAGCCAGCCGTATTAATTGAATTGGTAGTATACGGTCGAGGGGTTCTCATTATAGATGTAATAAGCTAAAAACGCGGAGAAACTTCCTGTTATCATCAACGACAACGTTCCAATCATGATCTCATGACGCTCGAGCTCTGGAGAGAGCCATTTGTCGGGTTGAATTTTCCACTCTTTGTCTAAATGTCTTCTGTTTACGTAAAAGTACCACTGAAACAATATAATTCAAAGATTAACTAGAAAAAGAATGCAGAGTTACAAAAAGAATGATACTAAGATTGCCCGTTCCCTTCTTATCACCTTAAACCGAAATAGACCGTACTAATCATTATAATAATCATATAATTATCATTAGAAATGTAATAATCTTTAAAACGATTAATAATGATGAAGAGTAAGCCGATAAATAAATATAATTTCCGTAAAGCTAATTACGACGTTATCAATAAACACTTGGGCGAGGTCAACTGGTCCGCGCTTTTTGACAATCTATCATCAGAAAAGGCCGTTGAGGCTTTCTACGGTCCGTTGAATGACATAATTAGCCCACTAGTCCCCCCTGTAAGGACTAGATCGCTTGATTTCCCAATCTGGTTTACGCCACCACTCATAAAAATGTTTAAAAAGAAGCAACGTCTTTGGATAAAGTGGAAAAAGTACAATAACCTCAAAGACTATAATCACTACTCTGAATGTAGGTCCAACTTTAAACATATGTGTAAAACCTGTTATTCTAGTTACGTTAGCTCGCTAAGCATTTTTGGTCTTATATTTCTAACCGCAAAAGTAAGCCAGGCATTCCGTCTGTGATGCAGTACCAGAGTGTCAAGTCAAGCGATCCCGATGTTGTGTGCAATATGTTTTCAGACTTTTTCTTGTCTGTATTTGAGCCCGTGTCACCAACACTCACCACGTGGGAACCACCGCAGCAGTGCTCAGAGCTTGGCAGCTTAGTTAGTAATTTACATGTCAGAAAATCAAGTGTACTCAGCGAGTTAAAACGGCTCGATCCCTCTAAGGGCCTTGATGGTCTTCCAGCAGCCTTTTTTAAGAGTACCGCTGATACTATTTGACCGATCTATATCCTTTTTAATAGATGCCTGCACGCAGGTGTTTTCCCGATGGCGTGGAAGCAAGCTAACATTACTCGAGTGCATAAGGGCGGCTTGAGGCATGATGTCGAACAATATAGACCTATTTCGATTCTGTCAACCTTGTCAAAGCTTTATGAAAGACTTGTTCACAGTGAGATTTACCCACTTTTGCATAACATAATCATCCCCGAACAGTATGGGTTTATTAAGCGCCGTTCCACCACTTCTAATTTATTAATATTTGCTAACTATTTATTTGAGAGTGTTGATCAGCGAGTGCAAGTAGACGCTGTCTACACAGATTTCAAAAAAGCTTTTGACAAGGTTGATCATGAAATTCTACTTAATAAAATAGCATATAGTGGAATACGCGGTAATTTATTGCGTTGGTTTGCATCGTACCTCGAAAACCGTTCACAAAGGGTTGTGGTTAATGGTCACCAGTCTGTTTCTGTTAATATTACATCCGGCGTCCCACAGGGGTCTATTCTCGGACCGCTTTTGTTCAATATCTACATCAATGATATTAAAAAAATGTTTTACAAGCTCAAAATTCTTAATGTACGCTGACGACTTGAAGTGATACGAACTTTGGAAGACTGTCAGTATCTTCAAGAGGACTTAGAAAGACTAACTGACTATTATATAGACAATAAACTGCATCTTAGTATCCCTAAATGTAACTAAATCCATTTCACTAAGAATACTTCCATCTTCAACTTTAATTACCTAAACTGTAAACCACTAAATAATATCTTTATAGTAAAGGATCTGGGTGTACTCTTCGATGCTAAACTGTCCTTAAACCAGCATATAGAAGCAATAGTCAATAGAACCTTTAAGATGTATGGATTCGTGATGAGATCTTCCACTGAATTTAAGCGTGTCTCAACCTATCTCTATTTGTACAAGACGCTCATACATTCTCAGTTAGAATATGCGGTCCCTATTTGGAACCCCTTTTACCAAAAGTACGTGGTTGCAATAGAGAGGGTACAGCGAAAATACCTCCATGCCATATACTACAGATGTAGCAGGACTAAGGCCCACTTGCGTAACGTTTGATTTAAGTCACTCCTTAATTTAAATTTTTTGAACAGAATTAACAGCATAAAATAATTTAACTTAAAAGTATTTAGCGTCCTCTTGCACAACGACAACAACGCTTAGATTTAGTTAAACATTTTATGAGGTCGGTAAAGTAGTTTCTACGTTTTGTTTCATGGCATGAAGCCTTTTTGTTACGATTTTAACGGTGTTATGCGTATGGTTTTGCATAAAACCTTAGACTATATATATACTTTGAGCATAAAATAAAACGCATTGTCGTCGCCTAGCAACGAAATTACAATTGACAAATAACAACTAGAAACTTTTAAGCATTAACCGTAGAACCCTACATGGGGTGCAGGTGCACCCCACACCGATTTTTTTTCTAAATATCTCAATTTCTTTAATATCCACGAATTCGCGCGTCGGAGTATTTTAGTTTGGTGTCAACCACTCGCGTTACGTCAATACCGTGACGAGGGACCGCGTTCTGTATAAGTGCTGTGGGGTACGCCAGTACCCCAGTGTAGTAAAATCCTAAGATTATTTATTTATTACGATTGATGTATTTATATGAAATAAGTTATTAAATTTGATTATTTATTAAAATAATAGTCTTATATGAATTAAATACAGATATTTTTAGATATTATGAAGGTAAAATTCAATGAAGTTTATTTATTTTGTTTCGGATGGCTGTCAGAGGTTTGAATTACGAAGAAATAAGCTCTATTCTAGACCACAAATCTGGCGAGGAAGAAATAGAAGTTGGGACTAGTTGTAATTCCTGGGTTCTTTACACTTGTCAAGATCAAATAATAAGCCAAATATTAAGCTTCAGCAGACAGTTTTGAAATTAGGTTTAGAACTGATACATGAACATTTGGAGGACCGTCACCGGATGCCAACTTAGTCCATTGCAGTGATCCTCAAAAAAGGACCAAATCCTACAAGCGCTGTTGCTCAAACTACATTTAACTTTGTGTAATAAGGCTGATTTGTGATCTCAAGTTACCGATTCTGTTTAGTAAAACGTATTTTCATGAATTGTTTTTTTTTATTTTAAGGATTACAGTCATTTTAGTATGGGGTGTTCCAGCACCCCAGTGTAGGAATAACATGTGCGCCAAATAGTGTAGAATTCTAGGGTTAACAATAACACAAGTAGGTACATTGTTATCAGTTATATCATCATCATCATCATGTCAGCCTAGGGACGTCCACTGCTGGACATAGGCCTCCCCCTGCTGCGTCGTCCGGTCCAGTTATATAATTATTGATAATTTTCGTCGCTAATGACAGAATGCCAACATCAGTGTGTACATCAGTTCTTAAATGAAATTAGCCACTAAACAGCTGATTTTCGGTGATTAATTTTGACAGTTCTTAAATCATATTACTCGACAAATTTGTCGTTGTGCAAGACGCTAGTGGTGTTTAATATTTTTTTCTCGTTAAATACATCTTAATTCAATTTAAGAATCGTTGTGCAAGTGGGCCTAAGACTTATCTCTCATACTCCCAACTTCTAGATAAGTGCAAGCTTATCAGCTTAGAGAATCGGCGCAAATACCTTGAGGCTAACGTTCTTCATGACATCGTGCACAATCACTTTGATGCCATCGATTTGATGAGTAAACTGTGCTATTCTGTCCTCCGAACGGTTCACGTGCGTCAGGTCCGTGCACGGACTCTGCTCGCCTTAAACCCGTGTCGTACGAACTCTGGCTTACGTAGCCCTATTTATAGAATGTTGGAATCATATTACTCAATTTTCATTGATATTGACATATTTGCCTGCTCGAAAAAGAAATTTAAATCTAATATTATAAAAAATATATCTGAATTATAATGTTATAAAATTATTTATTGCATGTTTAAATTAAATGAAATTGTTTAGTATAAATAGTGATAAACAACAAAATTGTGTTTAGTTCATTTTTTTAAGTAATTCATTATCTAATATATAAAATTCTCGTGTCACAGTTTTCGTTCCCATACTCCTCCGAAACGGCTTGACCGATTTTGATGAATTTTTTTGTGCTTTTCCGGTATCTATGAGAATCGGCCAACATCTATTTTTCAAAAAAAAAAAGAATATTTTGCAAAACAACGTTTGCCGGGTCAGCTAGTTTTTGTATAAATATTTGTTATCAGTCTGTGGTAATGCTCGTCTAGTGGCAACCACTAATCTTTAAAATATGTTGTATCTGAGGATAATGTAGTGGACTGCAACATTACTACTAAGTTTTTGTTATCATTACGTTATATTATATGTTGTAGTTGTTTATTATCCCATATTATAAATAAAAATAAAAAAACGATAAAACATATGTTTAACTAGATTGTACAAATAGATTTCAGATCTTGTTTACATGTTTCTAGAGGTGATCATTGTCTCGCTAGGAATTTATGAGTTACTATAATTTATCATCATTATTAAACTCATAACATACAAATAAATATTTAACCCTTCAACACCCTCCTATCTTAAAGGACGATTCGAGTTCCTTCATGATACACATAACCGATATTTAAGGTCATCAGAAAATTTACGACTGAAAATGCCGGCACATTCCACTGCATTCTATGATAAATCCTTTTCTGTAACGGCTGTTCGCTTATGGAATGCAAAACTGGTACACCTACAACTACCACTTCTTTTCCTACCAATATCTCCATCCAAAGGTTGCCTGGTAGAGATCGCTTTAAGCGATAAGGCCGTCCTTTGTACTTTACCTATTATATAAGATTTATTTAATATTGATAGTGGTGTACAATAAAGTTTAAATAAATAAATAAATGTGTATGTTGTGCAACAAAAGTTAGTGACAGAATAGTTAGGCCCGCAGCCCCGGAGCCGTGACAGAAGCAATGCCTGCTGCATGTTGCACGCTCGCTTGAATGCTGCATGCTGCATGCTTGCTTGTATGCTTGCTGCATGCTGCATGCTTGCTTGCATGCTGCGTGCTTGCTTGCATGCTGCGTGCTTGCCTACATGCTGCATGCTTGCTGCATGCTTGCTTGTTTGCTGCATGCTTGCTTGCATGCTGTATGCTTGCTTGCTTCATGCTTCCTACAGCGAAAAATATGCCAAAGATACATTGCCAAAGTTATTATATCCAATTTGTATTGTATTGTAATCATTATGCGTAAATAAATTTATGCTATAGGATTTTATGCTTTAGGTTTTTATGCTTTACGATATTATGCTTAAAAAAGTTATGCTTTAGAACTTTATGCTTAATAAATTTATGCTATAGAATATTATACTTAATCATTATTACGGTTAGAGAAATTATGCTTAAAAAATTATGCGTAAGCTGTTAAGCGTAATTATATTATGCGAAAATATAATAATGCCAAAGAAAATTATGCTTAGTTATATTAGGTCTTAAAATTTTATGCAAATGGATAGGGAACCGATACCGAAGCCAAAAATATTGTTTTTAGAATTTTTGTCTGTGTGTCTGAATATCCGGGATAAACTCAAAAAGTACTTAATGGATTTACTTCAAGTTTGGCACGAATATTATTAGAATGTCGGGTCAACATAATATATATGCTACATACTATTACGCTATCACCTGTGTGTGTGAAACTTTATTTCTTCAACGCATTCTGTAACAAAGTGTAATCTAACGACGCATATTTGAATGTTGTTATCATCTTAACCATGCTACAAGCTAGCTTCACACTATAAAAATCTCACAAAATAAGTAACTTAGGCCGATAAACATAATTAAATGAATATAAGTAGTAAAGTAGTATCGAGACAATTTTAAAGCAGCGCCATCTATGAGAGTTCAAAAACATCAAGTCGAATTACATGTGTAAGCCCTTTTTGGATATAACCAATTTAAATTTGATCATGTTGGCGAGGTTAATAGTTGTTTTCAAAAGGCATAGATGGGGTTGTGCATTTTCTTAAAAAAAATTGTATCATTAATTCGTTTCAGAGATTAGCAAGACAATAAAAAAAAATTGTTTATATAAGTTTTAAGGTGCTTCATCTATGTCTTATAAAATTCATCGAGTTTGTCAGTATGTAAATACAAACAGAACTCAAAAAGAACTGCATAGATTTATAACAAAATTTAAACGCAGAAACGGCACGCTATTGCTGTAAGCAATTTGAGCTAAATAACGAAGTTAGAGGAAAATTAAGCATGCCATATAATATAAATATATCTTAAAGATAAGACATGCTTATTTTTACAGTACAGAATAAATAGTAATAGAGTAAGTACAAAATAAACATTTTGGTCATATTGCTATTGGTGTAATTATTGCTTCTTAATTATTATATTTTCATGTCGAATATAAACTTTAGTGAAATGTGGAACTAGCTAGAGTTTTTTTACTCACACACAGCCATTTATTTAATTTTTACGTCTGAAGTGGTTTGGCGGATACTAGTGTTATCTTTACATGACAGGCATCCTACCGTCATGCATTTACACGTCCACCTAGAGAACGGCCAGCGCATATATTTTGATCCCAACAGCGTTGCTGAGCGCTTGAAAAATCCGTGCCAAACAACTCTCTTGGCATTTTTCAGGCTCTGTGAAGTCGACCAGTTTGGGAGGTCCCTTACGTATGACGAAATGCCTTCATATTACACGTACAACAAGCAAAAGGGTGTATTTAACCGACGTCGACGAGGAGGTGCTGTGGAAGGTTTTTCGGGAAGTACAAGGACACCGCATTTTGTAAAGTTTATACCGTACACACGAATAATGATAAATGCTATTTTTTGCGGTTGTTACTTCACACGGTCCGAAGCCCAACGTCTTTCGGAGGACATTTGATGGCGTGGAGTATCCCACTTACCGCATGTAATAATTAAAAAATATAATAAAATTGTAAGTGGTGATTGAAATAATATTTAAAAGATTTTGGAAATAAAGAGATGTAAATGTAAACGTGTGTTTGTTATGAATATAAGACATAACCTATCCTGTAAGGTTCAAAGTTGAAATTAAAACATGTTATGGAATTCATAAACATTTATTTTTATAACTATGGGTTGTATCATAAAGAAAATACAGAATTTTAAATAATATAAGTTATATCGGGCGCCAGATACAATCCCAGAAAATACAAAATTTGCCAGATAAGTCAGTGATAGAGTACAATATGGACATTTGATCTCAAGTCAGGGCGACCTAGCCGAGATGGTAGATACAATAATTTTGTATGGTCGATGGCATTACAACTTATAAATTAGCATACAAATTGAAATTGAGGCTTTCTAGATTTAAAGTTGTTGTAAAGGAATTTAGTCTAATTTAAGTTAATTTGTGGTTATTTAGAATTACTTGAAATTGCGTTGAGGTGGAAAAATAATAAAAAAAGTTACCTGTTTTAGATATACTTAGGTAATTAAAATACGAAAAGAAAGAATGTGCACCGTCGTGACCACGTGGTATACTTTGCCCACTTCATGTCCACGACGAAAACATCATCACGGCGTGCCGAATCCAGATAGCACGGCGGATTTTAAACTATATCCAGGAAAAAAAACGCCATAGGCTAAAAACGAACAGAAATACAAGGTTTAAGACGCCATGTTCTACTCAAATGACGCGTTCCGCTAACGCCAAAAACATTCGAAAAACTCACCGTTATTCCAGAATAATAATTCCTTCAGGCGAATGAAAACATGCGCCGGAAGTATTCTTAAACGTATCAATGTGTCTGTAACAAATAGGATACATCGAAATTGTACAAATGATCCGGACAAAATCTAACGACTAGAAGAAAACCAAACAAATAAACAACTCTTACCATATTGGCGAAATACAACAATATATAGGCCGATCCACGGCTTCTAAATATTAAGGTGGCTTTTAGTACCACATTTTAATGCGATTAATCCATAATTTTTGGATTATTGAAGCGTCGACATGTAGTTCGACGTACGTTCAGAGAGAAAAGTGACCATGACAGTTTGCCATAGACAAGGTAAAAAAATTAATAATAGGGAAGCCCATTAACAAAATACCATATGTATTGACAGAAAATCGACTAATACCAACCGAACACGCGAAAAAGGAATGCGCATAGGCGTACTGTAATGCGAGATAAAATCGATGCGTTACAATACATACCAACCCAAAAAAAATAAAAGAAAGGACTCTTTCTTTTATGCCGAAAAGAAGACCAAATAAAAACGTTCAATTAACAAATGCTATAATTCCAAAAAAAAACTCTACATAAAACTCTATGTAAATTCAAAAAGACTCTACCTAAACTACAAGTCTCTACCAAAGTTCTAGACTCTACCAACTTCCAAAACTTCAAGACTCTACTAAAATTTTCAAAAATAAAGATAAACACAATTTAAAACTCAAAACTAATAACAAAATCAAACAAAATAAATACACTAAGTTGCTAGAGTTGCTCGATTGAAAGTGCGGTTAGGCACCCTCGCCACCGACTCTGTAAGAGCACAACTCCTAACTTGGATGTTTTATTGAAAGTGCGGTTAGGCACCCTCGCCACCGACTCTGTAGAGAACATCAAAACTCTTAAAGTAACCAATAAGGTTGCATGCAAATGACAACGCCGCTAGGGGACGCGTCAGGCGCGAACGCCAAATGGTGGTTCATCACAACAAGGCGGTGAGAACACAAAAATGGAAGGGGTGGTTCGACACAACAAAGCGGTGTGAATACAAAAAAAATTGAACTGTGATCGGCATAACTCCACCAACTTTCCGGGCACAGTTGCATTAAAAAAATACAAAAATTTGCCTGTTGTGACCGGCGCAACACAACCGACCTACCGTGCACAACAGAACAAAAACAAAAAAGAACTTGTCTATTGTGACCGGCATAACACCACCGACTTACCGTGCACAATGGAACAAGCAAAAAAACAGATACGTTCGAGGAATGGAAAGTTCCAAGAACGCAAAAGACCCGGTTACTGCCCAAAAGCGTCAGTAACTGGCAAAAAATATCCGGGGACCAAGTGAAAAGTTGGTTACCCCAAACGTCAAATCCAGTGTAGGGAACCCTAAAAAGTCGTCAAATCCGGTAGACTTAAGAATAAACAAGTACCTAAATACTACACAGGAATAAGACACAAAAACACAAAAAAGTCGTTCAATACAAACAACCGAACGATAAACACAAAATACAAATAAGGTATAAAACCTTTTAACAAAAACAAAAATAAAAATGTACATAAGATCTATTGATGTTGAGAAACGAAAAATATGGAATTTGCAAAAATCTAAAACCGAAAAGGACCTAAGCAAACTTTTGAACTTCAACTTAAAGTTCACAAACTGTAAAGAAGTTACCTATCATACATCATCATACAAGTAGGTTAATCCCATCATACATCACTCTTATACTTCAACAAACAAAACCTACATCTTCCAACAGCGAGCTAATCCAAGTCAAAGTTAAGATTCTAAAAGTTAATATTTTTAAATATATTTTAAGAAGAAAATGTTATCTAAAATCTCTCTAATAATTGACACTTTAAAAACTTAGGTGCTAATTTAACCGAATGGTATGCAGTAGCATTGAAAGAACAAAATTAATTCTCCATACACGTCACCAACATCAAAAGAAATGACTTTCCTCCCTGAATATAATAACGCGCATTACCCTGAATTATAATAAGCGCTTAACAAATGAAAAAGAAATAAAGAGTTCAAACACACTCAAAAAATTTCACTAATATTCAAAGTTAGTTAATAAAACCAAAAAGTTATGTAAAGAATATGAACCAAAATTTAGACCAAATAATCTTCAACAAAACAAGATACACAGGTTTCTAAAATGTTGTTATACTTCTCTGTATATGATAGTTCTGAGATGTAAGCAAAGTGTTGTAAAATATCCTAATAATAATAAACCCTTCAAAAAAAAATCTACAAATGTTTGAAAATAATTGAGTCCTATTAACACAAACTACAATCTTAAGATAGCCAAATACAAGAAATACTTATCCTTCGTTAATTTTACAGATTGACTAAGTTAACGCTATAACCAAAGAAAGTAAACATCTAATTTTTGTTTCAGATAAGGAGTGAGCTATGAAGAACAAGTTTCAACAAACTAAATGTGATTTTGAATAACAATAAACATTCTATAAAAAGTGTTGATTTAATTTCACTAATGTTTTAATAAATCTAAGATGAACTAAGTATTTGAACTAATAAATACCCTTAAATGATCCAACCAATCCGAAAGTTCCTATTCACAAGCTGCAACATCAGGTGCACACAATGCCCAAAATCAGCAAATTGAGACATCCAGGCAATCTCAGTTATCACAAAACTGAAGCTTGTCACAACAAAACTAGTTTCTTGAAATGGGTGAAGTTCTCCTCTCCGCATAACAATCATCATGGAATCTAGTTATAACACCTAATGAAAAGTAAACAAAGCTGTGAAGCGGTTGAGAATCAAAATGAAAAGAATAGAACCCAAAGAATGCTAATAAGCAAGTAAATTTATGCAATTCCAGGCTAAGATAAGCTATGAAGGAAAGTTTCAAAAGAAAAGTTAGGTTAATGAACTGTCAAAACAAATTAAAAATTTTCAAAGTTTTTAAGGTTATGTTGTCAAAATTTTAAGTTATAAGTTTTAATATTAAGTTTTTAAACCACTGAAAAAAGCCTCAAATTCATTACAAAGTTAAATGTTAACTGTTACACATCACTATTCACTTATGTTTCAGTATCAAACAATTTATGTCTAAATATAACCTATGTTTAAGTAATGTACTAAAGTCTTATCAAGCAAAGTTTACAATAAGAACCAGTAAGGTTGTTATCATATGAATTCAGTACTAGTTTAAGCTGTAAAAAGATTTACACACAATGTATACAGGTTATCATAAGAGAATTTCAACTATAACACCCATTATGTTATGTTTGTCAAAGTAAATAACTGGTATAACACATATCTAAGCTTATATGTGAAACCAAAACATAGAAAATATAAAACATTAAGATATGTTTACCCAAAAGTGTTAAACATATTTATAAAACATTAAGATATGTTTACCCAAGAGCGTTAAACATATTTAATAACAAAATGAGTCAAATAAGACACCAAAATAATATGACACAATGATAAAATAAGATAGTTATGTTGTTAACATAACCCTCAACAAGTTTTGAACGCAACCTCAAGTAATTAAATGATAAAATGCCTATTTCAGGTCCCTGTTCGGGTGCCAATTGTAATAATTAAAAAATATAATAACATTGTAAGTGGTGATTGAAATAATATTTAAAAGATTTTGGAAATAAAGAGATGTAAATGTAAACGTGTGTTTGTTATGAATATAAGACATAACCTATCCTGTAAGGTTCAAAGTTGAAATTAAAACATGTTTGGAATTCATAAACATTTATTTTTATAACTATGGGTTGTATCATAAAGAAAATACAGAATTTTAAATAATATAAGTTATATCGGGCGCCAGATACAATCCCAGAAAATACAAAATTTGCCAGATAAGTCAGTGATAGAGTACAATATGGACATTTGATCTCAAGTCAGGGCGACCTAGCCGAGATGGTAGATACAATAATTTTGTATGGTCGATGGCATTACAACTTATAAATTAGCATACAAATTGAAATTGAGGCTTTCTAGATTTAAAGTTGTTGTAAAGGAATTTAGTCTAATTTAAGTTAATTTGTGGTTATTTAGAATTACTTGAAATTGCGTTGAGGTGGAAAAATAATAAAAAAAGTTACCTGTTTTAGATATACTTAGGTAATTAAAATACGAAAAGAAAGAATGTGCACCGTCGTGACCACGTGGTATACTTTGCCCACTTCATGTCCACGACGAAAACATCATCACGGCGTGCCGAATCCAGATAGCACGGCGGATTTTAAACTATATCCAGGAAAAAAAACGCCATAGGCTAAAAACGAACAGAAATACAAGGTTTAAGACGCCATGTTCTACTCAAATGACGCGTTCCGCTAACGCCAAAAACATTCGAAAAACTCACCGTTATTCCAGAATAATAATTCCTTCAGGCGAATGAAAACATGCGCCGGAAGTATTCTTAAACGTATCAATGTGTCTGTAACAAATAGGATACATCGAAATTGTACAAATGATCCGGACAAAATCTAACGACTAGAAGAAAACCAAACAAATAAACAACTCTTACCATATTGGCGAAATACAACAATATATAGGCCGATCCACGGCTTCTAAATATTAAGGTGGCTTTTAGTACCACATTTTAATGCGATTAATCCATAATTTTTGGATTATTGAAGCGTCGACATGTAGTTCGACGTACGTTCAGAGAGAAAAGTGACCATGACAGTTTGCCATAGACAAGGTAAAAAAATTAATAATAGGGAAGCCCATTAACAAAATACCATATGTATTGACAGAAAATCGACTAATACCAACCGAACACGCGAAAAAGGAATGCGCATAGGCGTACTGTAATGCAAGATAAAATCGATGCGTTACACGCACAGGCTGCGTAGTATGTCACTTTCTCGACGGTGACCAAAACTGAGATGACCCCTCGCGGAGGCGAGCGTCAGTGACAGTCCCAGCCGCATGCGTCATCTGTTTAACTTCATCTTGGTGTTTGTAGAGTCGCGAACCCGGTAGCTTTGTGGGAGAATTATTGCCATCATCTGTCTGAAGATTTTCTACGAGCGTTGAGGCGTGCTACTGAAGCCGAAGTCGAAGTAACTGATGAACGCGTGCTGAACACCTGTCTCAGTTTACTTCAAACGTGGTCATTTCTATCAGCGGCAATCCACTAGTCGAATATGGGTTACCAGCTTCCCAATCATCACCGCATCAAGACCGTGGAAATCGGGAGTATAACGCGGAGACAATTTACGATCCTGGTGAAACTACCACCATACAAAATTTATGACACCGTCCTTGAAAGCGTCGGGCAAAGCCAGGGTAACATGTTTTTCTTGGATGCTCGTGGTGGAACAGGAAAAACATTTGTTACCACTGGCATACTTGCAGAGGTCTGGAGGCAAGGCAAAATTGTCATTGCTGAAGCGTCGTCGGGAATCGCTGCCACACTGCTTCCGGGTGGCAAGACAGCACATGCCATGTTTAAAATTCCCATCGATTTAGAGAGCGCTGAAACGCCCGTTTGTGGTGTGTCACGTAACAGTGATAAGGGACACGTGCTCAAAGATTGCTCCCTGATCGTATGGGATGAGCGTACAATGGCCAATAGGAAGGCAGTTGAGGCCGTGGACAGAACCCTGCAGGACATCCGCAGGAACGAGCATTTGATGGGTGGTCACAGTTCTTTTAGTGGCGATTTCCGACAAACGCTTCCCGTGGTGACGCGGAGATCGATGGCTGACGAGGTGAGTGCTTCGTTGAAACGATCTTCGTTGTGGTCACGAGTTCGTACGCTGCGCTTGACCATTAATCTGAGAGTTTGGTGTCAATGCAAGTGCTCAACAATTCCTCAATGTCCTTCTAAGTATTGGCAAAGGCACACTACCAGAGAAGGAGGACAGGTGGTGCTTCCAGAAACTCTCAGTAGAGTTGAATCCAGCTTAGAAGAGCTCATTCGCTGTGTGTACGGAGACATCAGTTGTATACCGTAATAGCAGAATTCTTGGGTGTGTGAGCGGGCTATTTTGAACCTATCTCCTCCGAAATTGTGTAACGTGACCCGCCTTAAAGTCATCTCGCTCCACAGACACACCATTGGGCGGAATTTTTTACTGGTCGTGGCGTCGGCGAGGCAGTATTTATACCACGCATTCCCCTCATACCTCATAACTTCCCGTTCCCGTTAAAGCGCGTGGAGTTCCCCATGAGTGTTTGCTTCGCGATGATCATCAATAAGTCGCAAGGGCAGACACTGAGGGCAGCGACTGTCGACCTCAGGACGAGCTGCTTCTCCCACGAGCAGCTGTACGTCGCTTGCTCCCGCATCACCAGTCCTGACTCTCTTTACATTTTGGCTGCGGAGAGCCAAACCACTAATGTTGTATATCGAGAAGTCCTATAAGTATGTATTTCAACTTATGACCTACCATAAAGTCATTTATTCAAAGCATGCTGAAAATCAGCATTTTTTTAAGGTCAATTTTACAAAAGACAGTCTCCCTGTGTTAGTGCACTTTCTGCAGATATGAAATATAAAGAAGAAACGGATAAATGAATGTTATTATAAAAGGTATAATCGTATGTAGGTATTTATTTAATAATTTTGTGCTGTATAGCGTTCACGCAGACGACGTCACGGGCAGCAGCTAGTAATTTATAAAATAGTCTTATTCTTAAGTGAATCTGATCTGAAAAACCAAACAGACTACACAAAACGGTATTATGTATGTAAATCTATCCATCACATAAAGAAATACCTTCATAAATCGTATAGTATATCGCTCCCAAGTGAGTGTTACCATTCAGTACCAGCGATTATATTGTACCTTTGTTTTGATTCGGCATGTAAGTTTTCTCCATAACTGTGGGTGTACTAAAGTTGTTGCATCCCATGAGGCTATTGGAGAATCGAAAGAAATGTTCAATATTTGATATTACGTGTGGGAATTGTAACCTTTATCTGCTGTTCGTTTTATCGACGGACTGGACAGAATAAAGCGAATAAAGGATATTGTTTTGGAAATGTTACAATTTCCATCATTTTCAGCAAATCTCTTTGGGTTTACGATTAGCAGCCTAATGCTAACGAAAGTCTGAAATATTTTTGGCATAGAAATATAAAAATTTTGAAATATCGAAAACTATTGTCACCAACATAAACAACCTGCTGTTGTTTGTGTTCACGTGATGAAAAAATAAATAAAATATACAAAAAAAAATCCTTTGTATGCAATTACTTTGAAACTTTAAATATAATATTACTCAATCTAATACTCAAAGTCAAAAGTCAAAGTCAAAATCCTTTATTCATTTGGGTCACAATGTGACGCTTATGAACGTCAAAATAATAAATTTATAAAATAATTACTTAAAGAGTCTACATTTACATTTACTGCCACGTTCGCAAAGCAAGGGCGTAGAACCATGAGAAAGAAAGGGCAATAAAACTCAAGGTCACTCTTTTTCATCGCCAGATTTTGCATAATACACATAATTTACATTTTGTAAGGTGCTGCAACTGTTACACCTTCTATATCACTTGTATATATTTACTATACATAATAATACTCAAGCATAATACTTAATTTTAATTTTGTGGTTCATTTAGTTAACCTCCTCAGAATAGACATGGTAAAACAGGAGCATCCTCTTACATTATAAATACCTAATAATGCAGGCAATCCGCGAAAGTGATCAGACCCATGATGGAAATGATGCAGTTAAATATTAAAATGTAATACCAGCCACAAGACCGTCATCGACCAGTCATCGCAAGTGGAACTTTTCACGAGTATGACGCATGGGCCAGCCATCATCCCTCTCGCCATATTAGAGGGACATGACCCGACACACGACGTGAGCATGACGACAACGGTATACGAACCGGCAGTAAGAAACAATCTATTGGTATACTGACCATGACTGCCAATTATCTCAACTTTCCAGATCATTATTATAAATATAAGTTAGTGGAACACGTGGAGGAATACAAATGTAGAAAGAATTTTGTGAAGGTGACAAGTGAACAATGATATAATCAGAGATAAATGATGTTAAACCACATTCAACAAATCATAAAAGTATCCAAATCCTGTAAAATCATGTGTTCGCGAGGTGCCTCCACTTAACATAACATGTCACTTATCAAAACGATAATTTAACTAATCTATATTATATTAAACGGTCAGAAAAGAAAATATAGCCTAAGCCTGTCCCCATGGTGTCTTATCATTTAAAAATTCTTTAATAGTGTAATAATCCCTTTGTAAAGGAAAGTTCCTAATTATCCGTTTGAATTTGTGCATGGGTAAATTCATTATTTGAAGAGGCAATTTGTTGAAAAATCGTCTACTAATCCCCCACAAATGAGTTCTGAACTTTATGTAAACGGTAGTTAGTTCCCACTAGTTGATTATTCCTTGTGTTAACTTTGTGCAAATCACTATTTTTGCGGTATAGAATTAAGTTTTTCTTAATGTACATTAAGTTAGCATATATATATTGCGATGCAACTGTTAAAATACCTACTTCTTAAAATTTATCACGTAAAGAAACTCTAGCACCTAACTTATAAATTGCACGTATGGCCCTCTTTTGAATGACAAAAATAGTCTGTATATCATCAGCTATACCCCATAACACCATGTGGTTGACGGCATATAATACAAGTGTCACCACCCCCTATCTTCCCGTGGGTGTCGTAAGAGGCGACTGAGGGATAACACGATGCAAATACCATTTCTGCGTAGAGACGGAAAACTCGACATCAAACCCTATACGACTGCCTCGTTGCTCTCGCGGCATAAATGTGCGCGTGGGATCGGGAGGTCCCGGGTTCGATTCCTGGGTCGGGCAGTGTTATTGGGTTTTTCTGTCACGAAATTCTCAGTAGCAGCACGGAGTCTGGAAATGTGCCCGGTACGGCAATAGGCTCGCCCCTTATTACGTGGGACTAAAGTATATCTGGCGAAAAGTGGGTGTACAAATACACCTCTGCCTACCCCTTCGGGGATAAAAGGCGTGACGATATGTATGTATGTATGTACCCCATAATATTATACCGTAAGACATTACGCTGTGAAAATAACTAAAGTAAACTAGCCTAGCAGTAACTATATTTGTGAATTCCCTAACTTTTCTAACTGCAAATGCTGCAGAACTAAGTTTGACTGCGAGACAGGATATTTGGGCGCCCTTCTTCCGTCTTACTATCTAAAGTTAGACCTAAGAATACGGTTGATTCGACTAGTTGAATTGTTTCCTTATTTAAAATTATATTAGTAGGAACACTTTTGACATTAGGAAAAGAGAATTTAACACATTTGGTTTTGCTAGGGTTGAGTACCAAATTATTTGTCGAAAACCAATCCAATACTTGTGCAAGAGTGTTATAGACGGTATCAAAGTTACTTGAATTGCGATGAACTTTAAAAATTAGTGACGTATCGTCGGCAAACAAAACAATATCACATAAATTTTGAACAAAGAACGGCAAATCATTAATATATATTAAAAAAAGAAATGGACCGAGAATAGAGCCCTGTGGAACGCTCATTCCTACTGGCAAACCTAGAAACCTACTACCATTAACATCTACATACTGAATTCTATCTCTAAGGTAGCTGACAACAAGATTGAGTGCGATACTTCTTATACCATAAAGTTTCAATTTACATAAAAGTGTATTATGTTCCACACAATCAAACGCCTTTGACAGGTCACAAAAAAACCAATGGCATCCTTCAAGTTTTCCCAAGCATTAAAAATATGCTTTAACAACGTTACACCGGCATCAATGGTGGAGCGACCCTTAGTGAAGCCATACTGCTCACTGTGAAATAAATTATTTGTGTGAAAGTGGCTCTCTAATTGATGCAAAATAATCTTTTCAAAGATTTTACTATTAGCAGGCAAGATAGAAATTGGCCGAAAATTACTAGGGTCGCTCTTGGATCCCTTTTTGAATAATGGTATCACTTTACTGTGTTTCATTAGATCGGGAAATACCCCTGTATCTACGCATCTGTTGAATATTGCAGCTAAATATGGAGCTAAGCTAGAAATAATGTGTTGGACAAGTTTAACATAAATACCCCATAAGTCAATAGATTTCTTAATATTGATGGTCTTGAATGTCTTGAGGATGTCATTGGTGTCAAAGTATTTAAAATTAAACAGTACATCACACTCATTCACATTGCCCCTAACCAACATTTCTGCTTTGCTTGGACATGAATCTAGACAGCTGGTTGTGTTCACTGGTATGTTTATGAAGAAATTGTTAAATGTCTGAGCAACGCCAGTTTTCCTAGTAATAATTTCACCAATAAATTTTACAAGACTGAGCTTCTGGTGAACAAAAGTTCTGTACTGGTCGCTCAGTGTGATGATCAATTAAGCTACCCAAACCCACTCCCAGTTGGTCTGAAAAAAATATTACATTATTATTGTCAGTCTTTACTGGATGCAGTTTGTTTTGTGTATTATACTGACATCCATGTGCATTCTTTTCTATTGATTCAGCAGGTGTAGTCGCACACTTAGTTGTACAACTGGAACAGTAATTACTAAGAGTTGGATAACGAGATAAGTTGTTTTAAATTTTCTCGAACAACGCTTGAAATTTCTTCATATTTTAACCCATTCGCTGTCCGGCGCTAGACATAAAAGAAAATCAATTGTTATGAATCATATATGATACACGGGACCGGGAACCTGTTAATATGTACTCATGAGTCTCATTCTGGTGTTCCATTATAGCCCTAGTGAGTTGAGCTTGTAGACTTGATATTTGTGCTTGCAACTCACTTGTGTGTTGTTCGTATAACAACCTACCAGAAACCAATTCTTCATTTGATTCTCCAAGCTTTTATAAAAGAGACTCACACTGTTTATTTAATTTACAGTTATCTTGTGCATACTTTTTTTTTTATTGACTCATGGTGGAAACCAGACAATTTACGGGCTGACCCCCCCAGGCTGGGCCCCTAAAGGGGCTCAGTCTAGGGAGAGTGTGGTGACTCCCCGACGAGAAACGCCGGGACTACCCACTAAAACCACCATGGTGTTCCTCTATCCGATCCCATTGAATGGCGGGGTCACGGGACCTACGTTAGTATAACTGCCGCGACCCCGCCTGAGCTGGCCCGCCGAAGCGGGCCCCGTCCCTCGCATGCATCCATCTGCATCCATCATACTTGTCCTCATACATCCTCTTTCATACTACGAGCGGAAAAGAGCGACGTAGTCTACTAACGCTACGAGAGGCGCACGCGGAACACGTGCGCCGCCTCTCGGGCCTAGCGGACGGCGGGCGGTTCAAAACAGGCCCGCCGCCCGCTGGATCTTGTGCATACTGACTCAATTTGGAAGACCACTTAGGACCAGATTTAAGTTTCTTAATTAATTTATTTAACTTCAACAAGTTTCTAAATTTATTCCTACTAAGGCATTTTTTAAGACAGTTATATTTTAAAGCTTTTAGCACATTAATTTTGTCACCCAGGAGCTCAGAGAATAAGTTGTTAGTAGCAGTACTGTTAAAGGCCGCTATTGTACTCCTCCATATGCATCATGCGATAAGGTTATATTCTTAGCGTATTACTGTATTCATCTCGATTGTTTCTCTCTTGTTTCAGATCTGCCTAGATTCGTGGGTCCAGGGTCAAATGCCACGGTGGCAGTTGGCAGAGATGCTGCTCTCACGTGCAGAGTTGACAATTTGCAGTCATTCAAAGTAAGTAAAAACCATCTTATCCTTATTACTGCGACATTAGTTTAAGGGTACAATTACCATTTCGAAGATTTAGGTGAAAAGCAACAGGCTTTGGCTCTCTGGATGAACGTTTGAATTATGATAGGATATCAATGTAACAGGCGATGTTTAAAACACACCATAATTTATTTTCCTTCGTACAGATAGTCTACAATTTTCATAATTTTATTATAAGTTATTTTAACATTGCTAATGTTTAAATATAGTATTAAAATTTAAAATTTAATGCTAGTGACTACAGAACTAATTTCATATAATAAGACAACTATTCATCACCAGGAATATTCCCTGAACTTACTGAATGTCTAATTTTGTAAATATTAAAATTTAAAATATTAAAATCTAAGCTTCTGAACAATTTAAATGCACCGTTGTGCACTGATACCTGCTCCCGCTAAACAGTTTGAATTAAACTAGACACGGTTCAGTTACGAATAAGATTAGCTAGGATTAAGTCTTTAAATACATGAAATGCATTCGTGAGTTCTAATTTTGTTAAAATAAAGCCAAATCTTTGTTCTAATGGGAGAATATTAACGAACAGAATCATAACCCCTTGTCTAAGCAAAATATCAATGATGGCAATTAAGTGAAATATTTTGTCTCGTTGGGAACGAAAGTTAACAATACCTAGTGATATGTCTTATATACTAGTTCTGTGAAAAAGTTGACTGTTTTTTGCAAGCATAATATACACCGCACAAAAAGCAATTCAACTTACTATCTCACGCTTCTCAATTCAACTCAAGGGAAACACCATCGATCTTCTTTAACTTTGAAGAGAAATTCCAATCAATCTGCAGTATTAAGAACAAGTAAGAAAGGTTGACTATGTTTGTTTGGACAAGCCTTTTAGACTAATAATATTTCAGGTAAAAAAGTGAGAGGAAAAATAATATAATCATGAATAAAATAGTAAACATATTCTTATGTATTATGCTATATCACACAAGATATAAACATGGAACTGCTGATCTTGTATTGCATACAAATAATGCTACGTCACATAACCTAGAAACTTGGCTCAAATTTTCAATTTCATAGGTACCGAAAGACTACACATAAAATACCATACGATCCCACAACCACTTAAACACGTAATATCATTCCAATCTCTGTGGAAGAGCCAACCATTAAGTATTTTCACTCGCTTAGCCTGCTATCACATTCTATGGTAGCCGAGATAGTTCTCTTGCCAAACGAAGCTTGAAAACGTATACCATGTTCCGTTTTCCGCCTGGTTTATGCTCTATTACAGTTTATAGTCTCTAGAATAAAAAATAATGTACAAAACGCAGGCACTTTTGATTAGCCAAAGATTATTTAAAATAAAAACATTTTAAGATGGTTTTTCTAAAAGATTTCAATCATGAGATGTGCCCAGTGCTTCCAATAACTGCCCACTTTGACGTCAATCTGACAGTGTGCGCACAGGACGCACACAAGCTTTACGGGAAGAGTGAGCTCACCCTTTCCACGACGATATGTTTTCGTGCGCCTTATGTATGCCATGGGCAGGTCTCTGGTTTTTTCCTCTATCAACGTAACAAAGGTTTTTAAATGTGTATAGAGAACATTTTTGCAAGATACTTACGTCACTTTTTCGTTAAATTATTGTTACTTTATAGATCACGTTTATAATTGGAATTCTGACACTTAACAGCTTATCTGTGAATTATCAAAAATGGCGCTTAGTACAAATAAGTCAGGAACCCTCGACATAATTAAACTGTTTTATATTTTATTCGGATAACAATAATAAGCGACTTTAAACTTTCGCGATTTGTATGCATCATACAAAATAATTTAGCGGGTCTTAATCGCGTTAACTTAACTTATTTAAGGTATAAATACCTATTTGTTTCCGACGTTTCGCTCGTCTTGCACCGATCATGGTCGCGGAGAGACTGATGAGAGGTCAGCGCCGTCTTGTGGAAGTGCGGGTTTCGGCACCTAACCTCACTTGGTCTTTATTTAAGTTCAATATATATACACGCTGATTTTTTATTGGTTTAGGAAAAAGAAACCTCATGTCCGAAATAAAATCCTCTATTCATATTCAAAATCAAAATTCATATAGCACCTAAAACAAAAAAGTTATGAAAGTCAGTAACTGTTGGAAATACGTAGTACGCACAATTCTCTCGAGTTAGGTATGTTCGAGCGCCGCGCGGTCGTGACCTCGCAGCGCGTGCCGCCCGGCGCCGTCAGCTGTTACCTACAGCGGTTGTAGATAGTTAGTATGGACCGAAAGTGATACGTAATTTACTTAGAAAACACGATTTAGGTAATTACGATGCCAACAATTTTAAACACATGTTTTTTCTTCTTTTGTTCTCTTTTTAAGAACCACTCCCGCACCCTAGTGCTAAATCCTGTGTTACGACGGATATTACAAACCTACCACTAACGGACACAGGAGTCGAAACAAGAATTTATGAATCACACAAAATGTTGTGTCAAACATCGCTTAAACCACTACGCCAACCATGAAGTGCCAGTAATAAATAACTAGAATAATAAACGTATGTAACTAAATAGCTATACCTATTCAATAATTCCTCTGTACATTACTCGGACTTACGAATCAATAATTGTTGAAAGAAGCTGTGGGTTCACGAAATCATAATGAACTTTTACAAGAAACACGATACACTAAGAATTATTAGTTACGTTGTTTGTCATAGGTACGTACCTACATTATCTTTTGAATAACTAGACAAAGATTTTAACAATGGAAAACTTTAGTACCTACTTGCGTATTTCTAACGTATTTCCTTTGCTGTCTGCTGCCTACATCACAATCAATTTACACCCACATTGTGTTTTAGTTTCACTTGTGTTTTAGTTTCACTTGTGTTTCGTTCACCTTATCTTAACACCTATGTATTTTAACTACACTTCGAACACGCCGCTTCTTCCGTGTTCTCTCCAAACGCGTAATAATTAGGTACATAGGAACCATAATACTCAACTTATTACGTAACACGGACACAAAGTGATGGGATAAAACGTGACATACAACTATCTCGCTGATCTAATTTCTTAAGACTGAAGTTCAAGGCTACGGACTACTGGCCCATGCCAAATGAACCCGAATACAGTCGAACGTGATTGGACACGAGTGACGCATTGCGCCCGCGTCAAGCCACCGCTATTGGCTGGCCCCGTGTTGAAATGCAGACGGGGCCTCTCATGCAAGCGAGGCGCGCGCGCAGGATTGGGGGGGGGTATCGCAGATACCGCAGTTGAATGACCAATGCCTAGTACCTATGTGTGTATATGACACGATCGAACGGATTTCGTTTGCGCGCGGCAATGGTGATACTTCGTGCTCTCGAACTATTAAATTATTTATTTTCTCAATATTTTTTTAGCTTATATTTCAAATATTATTAGCTGGTTAGGTTCTGTTAACGATAAGTAATAAGATAGCTTTCGCTCCAAAACGAATTAAAAATCAGCGTGTATATTGAACTTACCAGATAGAACTGCATGAACCAAAAGTCTTATCCATCGATCGTCACTATTACTACAGGATTTTTTTTTTATTTATTAGGAATAACAAACAGTATCACAATCATATACTTAAACAACATTCCACAAAAAGCATGAGGTATATGTGCACTCACAAGGTTATTCACAAAATATACACTTTGTAACGATAACTTTGATCTCTTGATAAAATACACATAAAACATAAAAAGGCTCTAGTTATACCCTCCAAACGAATGACTTTGTCATTTAATTTCGTTGACAATTTGCATTAGGGAATTTCTGAACTTGTTAACAGGCATTGCAAAAATGTCAAGATCAGCGAAATACTCGTTGTAGTTTTTTTGGGTCTGTATAATTTTAAATCATCGGCATATAATGAAAACTTTGAGTGCCTAAAACAATTTGCAATGTCATTGATAAATAAAATGAATAATAGAAGACCTACAATTGAGCCTTGGGGGACTCCGGATGTAACAGTAACAGGTGCTGACTGATATCCTTTAATTACGACCATTTGGGATCTATTGGTGATGTAAGAGCAGAACCAACGCAGTAGATCACCCCTTATTCCATTATACGCAAGTTTATTTAGAGTAGTCAGATATGTTTTTATATTGTTTCCACTTTTTCCATGCTTTATTTTTATTTCTAAAAATACGAATAAGTGATGGGGAGAAACATATGGGAAATTTTGATGTATTTAATCTAGATTTGGATAGTACGTGAAGCGGTAGAAATCAAGAAATATAACGATTTCAACCAGGAGGATGGATATAGATTATCGGCTACTTGGAATCCAGTCATCAGCAAGTGTAAACACCGCCGCAGCGATAAATCTCAACAATGTGTAGACGTCATTAGTGTAGTGTGTCGGAGGACCGACATTGCGAACTTAAATAAAGACCAAGTGAGGGTAGGTGCCGAAATCCGCACTTCCACAAGACGGCACTGAGCTCTCATCAGTCTCTCTGCGACCACGCTCGGTGCAAATAAGTTAAAAAAAGCTTAAATAAGTTAGGTTAAGGCGATTAAGACCCGCTAAATTATTTTGTATGAACAATAATAAGCGTCCATATTAAACGCTGTCCTTTAAGCGCTCTTCTTAAAATGCAGCAGTTTTATCACGTAGAGAGGTCAGTAGGTAATTAGGTTCGAGCACCGCTTGTTCAAAAATCTCTGATAATTTCGTGCTAGTCCAAATGACAATATCTTAGTATATAAAGTAGTTTAAAATATTAACTTCATAAAGCTACTGCTTTAAAGCTTCTAAATAAAAAGAAGAGAATATTCTAGAAATTGCATACATTAAAAATAAATGCGGCAGTAGCCTTTATTGCTTGTGAATAATGCAGCAGTTACGGCCTTCTATGAGCATACAAAACTGTAATAGCCTGTCTAGTGGATCTTCAAATTAATTTTACTCTAGCATTCAATAACACTGCACCAACACGACGAATTACTTGTGGTACTTGCACTACTAATAAAAGGGCTTGCAGTGTGCCTATAAAATGGGCATATTAAGTAGGTACATTGTATGCTCATTTTATAGACATCTTCGCCGCACATGTTGCGCATCAAAATGTTCCTTAGTAGGTACGAGTCTTCAAGCTTCATTAAATGTAGTGATGGGACACAATTGCCCGGCCCCATGTGCAAATGGAATGTCCCAGTTTTCTTCTCTATTTTGAATTGAGGAAGCTTTTAGCAAACAATTTGGTTAGAGGAAAATGGCGAGAGAAATTTATCAAAGTAGTTGAGGCAATTTATATAGTTTCTAAGTTCGTGTATGTTAGAACATTTTCTACGTGCCGGATCTTTGTTCATTGTTGACAGGCATAAAGTTTAAATGCAATATATTATTGAATTATTTGTCCTTACTTCTACAATTTATGTTGAGTGGGTTAATTTAATATTGTTTTAGAAACAAGAACTTGTGTTTTTTGCTTGATCATAGACATGCACTAAAATGTTATAGATTAGCACGACTTTAGAATCAAGTAGCGAAATAATGATATGTTACCTTATTTCAATATTGTTATAATACTTATAGATATTACAGCCACATTAACAGGAGGTTCTACATATTTAAACGTTGTTATGATGTATTTTCGGTCCTGATCAGCATTATTCTATAGCGTAACGTTCAACTACATAATATGTATATTTTTGAAGCACTTGACAAAAATACTCACCGTATTGTGTGCCTTGCGGATTATCTGCTAGATTGGCTTCTACTTAGTACATATTCTTTTATTCTAAAGGATAGAATTCGCAACGAGGTCATCCGGAAGAGAACTGGTGTCGAAGGACCGACGACCAATGGAACAGACGAGTCTTAGAGTGGAGACCACGTTTCGGCAAACGAAGAGTAGGACGCCCCCGAACTAGGTGGTCCGACGTGGGCTGGATGCGGAAGGCAGAGCATCGGTCATTGTGGCGCATGTTGGGAGAGCCCTATGTCCAGCAGTGGACTGCAATAAGCTGATTGATAGTACATATTGTTATAATAGTTAAGTAGTTTACACACATCATCATCAGCCTTTGACAGTCCACTGCTGGACTAGGCCTCTCCTTTGAAAGGAGGAATTGGCCTACTATACCACGCTGGCCAAACGGGTTGGTATAGGGTTTGTATCAAGTTTTCCTTCTCTTACAGTGCTGTTCTCTGCATAATATGCTCCCTCTGTCGACTCTTACGACACCCATGGAATAATATGGGGTGGTGACAATCCGTATTCTTAATCCGTCACCACACGGACGATTAATTATGTATGTTTTTTTTTTTATTACTGCAGTTAAGATATTATATTCCAGACTGCTTACATTCAAATATAATTAAATGTGCTGTGATGATAATTAATACTTTTGTGTGAATGATATTAATATATTTATTTACACTATGACGTATAAACAAAATTATCACCTATGTATGTCGTAATTCTATCTACTTACCTAAGTGCACACGGGTTTGAATCGATTGATTTAAAATGATGATAAAAAAAAAGTGTAATTTATACATCTGACGCGTAGTTTAAAAATAAACATTGCTATTTTAAAAGAAAAGATAAGTAGGTATAATTGCAATACTTATTGGATAACTTTTTACCACAATGAATCGGAACAAAATATATTATATTTGTGCACCTTTTTCTACATTCAATTCACGTAGGTACAAAATGTTGTAAACGTACAAAAACCGAGAACAATTTGCGGCAAAAGTAGTAAAAACAGGCCATTACCTTAATTTATAATCCGAAAGATGGTGCTGTTAATTTTTTACGTTACCAAATTTGAATTCTCTAATGAGAGCCGAGTTATATGTAATACAAGCACAATTCGCATGTGTGCGTCAGTTCATTGACCTCACACTACTTAGATGCCAATCAAAATATTCCACCAAAACATTCGGTTCATTCCAAATTGAATACGTACGTATTTGATCAGTGTACAAATTCACTGAAAACCGGACGTACACCTATGTTTTGCAGGATATTTTACAAACGATACATCCTATATTTGAAAAGTGTTGACTGTATCAATGCTATTCAATTCTCAACATAAGGATGCGTTATAGTTCAGTCAGGTAATTTCGCATAATTTCATAGAGGCCCTTGGACTTAATAATTGGGTTAAGAGGGAAGATAATTAATGGAAATACAAGAATTAAAGAATCCCTCAGGTACTTGTATTGTATGAAAGATATTCCCGAGGAACGGCTTATTGCCTCCAATCATTTTGGCTTTGCGTTGTTTGAAAGTCAGTCACTCAGTAACGGAACATTTTTTTTGTGGTTTGATTTCAACTTACCAGTTACCATACGTAGTTTAAGTGGTAAAGCATTACATAATACGAGGATTGCTTCCCTGTGTGGCTGCACATGCCATACCACACTAAGACAAGTTGAAGACACCGCGACGGTTTTAGTGCATAGAATGAACAAGTTTCAGGAGCTGCACATATTGAAACAAAAAAATACATAATGAATAATTATATGCCGAGCTTCAAAAATACACAAAATAATTAATAATATACACAGTCATTTCAAATGCATCATCAGATCTCGAGTACGAATTTCACACTTTAAACATTTCTATATTTTCCGTTGCCTAATTTATTCGTAACTTAAAAAACCGCAATGCCATTTTTCACATTTTGCTTCAAAAACTGCACTACCTTTCATTGGTAGAGAATTTTGGTCGCGTGAACAAAACTCACAACACCAATTCAGAAGTCCGGAAACCTTCACAACGGCTACAATTGGTCGGCAAGCCTGTCGCTATTTAAATTATACATGATGTTTTCTTTGCAAAATAATGAAGTAAGCGAAATAATACGCAGTCGAATATTTTTACCTTGTTCTTAGTGAGTGGCAATAGAAAGCTTTTGAATTGGCGACAATATTTGGACAAAAAGCTTCTTCAGCAAGAAGTATTGAATAAATAATAGTGAATAGTAACATTATTAATTAGGTTTATGGGGCAATACCGGTAGTCCAGTAGCTCTGAGAATTGCTTGATATTGCTTAACCTCTTGTATGCCGGAATGCCAGACACAATGAAAAAGCTATTGTGTCTCGCGTAGATCTGCGTTCCGGCATACAAGGGGTTAAGTCTCTACACGTAAAGAATTACACTTTGAACCAGTAAGTGAAGTTTAACCCTGTAGCAGATTTTATAGGTTGTGTAGGTAAAACAAATCAACCACGACATAAATTAAACTGTTATTTGTCTAGCCTAGTAATAGCCTACTGCTAGACGTAAACCCCTTCAAGTCAACGACTCGATTTTGCACCATAAGTAATCAGATTTTTCCATTTTACCTTTACATTAAAATTCATAATCCTGAGGTGAAATCATCGTGGTAATGTAAAGAGTAAAACATTTGTTTTCTTGAGTACTCATACTGTTATGCTTCATCATCTGAGTGTTCTGCAATCGGTGCACAAATAATTTTGATTCTGTACCTCTCGGACAGCCTCAGAATGAGCTAAGCTAACATGTTGTATACTATACAGATTTCTTTTGTAGATTTCGTTGAATGAGGTACTCGATACAGTCCCGCGTTAGTTGGTTTACGCTGGTTGGCTAGATAAATACAGGGCCTTTGGTTTCGTCGCTGTGCCAGTTGACGAAGAAACGCCTTTAATATTACCCTGGTAGGCAACGTAGCATTTAGATGCTATTCTTTGCCATTTTATGAAACTATTAGCCATGAATTTTATGGAGTAGATATGCTATTACCAGTCGGGTAAGAGTTGAGTTATCTCTGGTACGGTACCAAATAATAGTTAGAGAGCATATTACTATTATACTAAGACCAGGCCAGCGACGGTAGTAATTTTAGGAACTCAGGCTTACACATCCATATCAGACAATCGGTAAAATTGGCATAATAAAAACTCGCTGAGCAAGATTATCATCTCAATTTTGTTGACTTATCAATCATGCTCAATAAAAAAGTAGCACACTGGAAATGGCAAAGTTTAGAAGTGTTCTTTAACGAATTATTATAAACCATCATGACAAAAGCTCTTACATTTGGATATTTTCACAATTTAACTTTTTCTTTCAGAGTTCAGGAGAACTTTCTTTGAATTAACTAATTTTATTTATATTTAATTAGTGTCGCGGGATTTTTGTGGAACCTCGTTCATTTTAAATTTTCCGCTACCGTAAAATGCACTTTTCTTTTAATTTTAGATTTGTTCTGAAGGAAAAGCGAACTTCTCTACCATTAAGACTTTTTGACAGCTCTAACTTGATCAATTTCTTTAATACTTTGTGCTAAAACATTTCGCGCCGTTCGTTGTGTTATGATTTTTCCTTGGAACTAAATTTTGCTTGCTTGCTTCATTTTGCCTGGTTTCTGTGAAAAGATATTTCGCTTACCCATATTTGTTCAATGTTAAAATGCTATTCAATCCAACGTAAAAACATATTCGCTTTCCTTTGCCGTTCATTAACTTCTAGTAGGTACTTAATTGTAACGTTTTCTCGACAATTGCAAATTACTTGTAAAACATAAATGAGGAAGCGCTAGTGGACATACCAACAGACTGCCATGCAGAGGGTATCGGGTTCGGATCCACGGCGCGCACCAATGACTTTTCGGAGTTATGTGCGTATTGAATTGTTAATTATCGCTTGTCCCGTGCCTCGGAGAGCACGTTAAGTCGTCGGTTCCGGCTGTCATGAAGATCTTTGACATTCGTTATAGGGCGTCAGTACCTCTAAATAAACTGACACTAGTCTTTACCATGTAATATCGCTATCCCTTCGGGTTGCGGAGGTCAGACAGGCAGTCGCTCTGTGGAAATGCTAATATTCAGCCAACTCCGGTGAGACTACTAAGTGGAGCCCAGGTTGCAACTGGGATAACGCTATGAGGATGATGACTAGTAGATCATAAATTACTTGCAATTTTTGAGAAAACTATACAATTGGGGACTAGAAGCAAATATATTGCGAATGATTGTCAAAGTAAATACGTTTTGAATTATAAATCATTAGATTCAGCAGACACGGTAATAACTCATCGTTTATTGTGGTTTCCGTGGTGTAAGCAGCTAATGAACAATTAATTTAGCCGGATTAAAACTGTGTTTCATGATTACTGTTATAGATTTGAATTATTTAGCGCAGATTATATGCGTTCATACTCGGATATTATTTGATATTTTTTTTAAAGGGTAGGGATTATACTAAATCTGTTAGTGAAATAATTTGTAATCGCTCATTGTTTTGATTTCATTTTTGCCAAAAGTTGGCATACCAAAAAATTTCATATAAAAATAAAATCAGTGATTATTTCGAATAGGATTTATAAAAAACCGGATTTAAATCTAGGACTATCGTAACATAATATCGGGTCTAATAAATCTGCCTTAAATGCTGTTTATATTAATTGGAACAAGGTTTGTTTTTCGTGTGAGTGTGTGGCCAACTCTAGTGCCGGAGTTTTTAGACCGCCCGAAGGCCTCCGACATGGCCTAACGATTCTTATCTTGAGACAAGAACCGAGACCGACAGCTTTACATGCCCTCCGAAGCACGGTAGCGCTCAGATGTTAATGCCACACTTGATCACCCATCCAAGTGGCGACCTGTGCAAGCGTTGTTTAACTGTTACGAACAGCAAGCCAAGTCTCGCTATGAGCGCTACTGGAACAAGGTAATAAATCTATATATGGATGTGACCACAAATCAATATGCTGGTTTGATAGCTATTTGAGCAATCGATATCAGCTTGTTCAGGTGACAGAAAATGATGATAGTAAGTCAACATCTTCACTTGGTTCCGTTGTGAGAGGCGTCCCTCAGGGATCAATATTAGGCCCGCTTCTGTTCATAATTTACACGGCAGACATAGGTAGAACCATAACTCAAACTAGATTCCACTCGTATGCTGATGATATCCAATTATATAAGTCTTGCAGGCCGGAGAGCTGCTCTGAGTCTGTGGGTGAGATGAATAAATATTTAGACAATATATCTGAAGGGGCGAGCAGAAATTCTCTAATACTGAACCCAAATAAGTCTAAGTTTTTGTTCATCGGCACCAGGGAGATGGTGAGCAGGGTGCATGGGTGTGAGCTGGATGTGAGGATCAAAGGTTGTCCAATAGAGCAGGTACAAGAGGCTCGGAACCTAGGTGTTATATTTGACCAGTGCTTACACTTTGAGACTCATATTGCAGAGGCAGTGCAAAACTGTTTTATAGGTTGAAACTAATATATCAGATTCGACCCTATATTCACGAGGAAATGCGTATTCACTTATATGAAAAGTTGATCCTGTCCAAGCTGAATTATGCAGACACGGTGTATGGTGCCAGTCTTCTAAACCGAAATGAAAGGCTAATTCAGCAGATGCAAAATGCTTGTGCACGATACTGCTTTAATGTTCCACCACGCTCACATATTACACCCTTTCTAAACAAAAACAAGGTCTTGAAGTTGTCATCTCGCAGGAAGCTACACCTGGCCTCACTTCTTTTCGGAGTTATATGTACAGGTAGGCCCACATACCTCTACAATAAACTTACATGGTCCAGCGATCTCAATAAACACATAACGAGAGGGTCTACTTACCTATTGGTTACGCCTAGACACCGAACAGCTGCTTTTCGTGGAAGTTCTAAAATAACTGCAAGTCATTGTTGGAACAACTTGTCGCCACCTTTAAGAACCCTGAAATCAAGTTTCAGTTTTAGTAGAAGATACAAACAACATCTGCTAAAAATACAACGTCAACTTTAAAACTTACCACGCTATGCAAAATTATCTAGATCGGTCTCACTCAAATTCAAAATCGTTTATTCATTTGGGTCACAATGTGACGCTTATGAACGTCAAAATAATAAATTTATAAAATAATTACTTAAAGACTCTACATTTACATTTACTGCCACGTTCGCAAAGCAATAGGTAGAACCATGAGAAAGAACGGACAATAAAACTCACGATCACTCTTTTTCTTCGCCAGGTTTTGCATAATACACATAATTTACATTTTGTGAGGTGCTGCAACTGTTACACCTTCTATATCACTTGTATATATTTACTGTACATAATAATACTCAAGCATAATACTTTTGATGTTCATTTGGTTAGTCTCCTCAGAATAGACATGGTGAAACAGGAGCATCCACTTACATTATATATACCTAATAATGCAGGCAATACGCGAAAGTGATCAGACCCATGATGGAAATGATGCAGTTAAATATTAAAATCTAATACCAGCCCGCAAGACCGTCATCGACCAGTCATCGCAAGTAGCACCCGTTCACGAGTATGACGCATGTGCAAGCCATCATCCCTCTCGCCATATTAGAGGGACAGGGATGACCCGACACACGACGCCACCACAAGAAATGACATTTTAGTGAGCATGACGATAACGGTATACGAACCGGCAGTAAGAAACAATCTATTGGTATACTGACCATGACCGCCAATTACCTCCATTTTCCAGATCGTTATTATTAACATAAATCAGTGGACCGCGTGAAGGAATGCAAATGTAGAAAGAATTTTGTGAAGGTGACAAGTGAACAACGATATGATCAGGAATAAATAATGTTAAACTACATTCAACATATCATAATAATATCCAAATCCTGCAAAAATCATGTGTTCACGAGGCACCTCCACTTAACATGTTACTAATTAAGAAGAGAGTATTTTACACAGTCATAAAAATAACAATAATGGTGAATTTAAAAAAAGCAACTAGACCCATGATGTCTTGTCATCTAGAAATTCTTTAATAGTGTAATAACCCCTTTTTAAAAGATAATTCCTAGTAGTGGTTTTAAATTTGTGCAGAGGTAAATTCATTATATCCAGAGGTAATTTGTTGAAGAATTGTATACCGAGTCCCGCTAATGAGTTATGAACTTTATGTAGACGGTAGTTAGTGCCCACTAGTTAATGCTTATTCCTTGTGTTCACTTTGTGCAAGTCACTATTTTTACGGTAAAGAGTTAAGTTTTTCTTAACGTACATTAAATTAGCAAATATATACTGCGATGCAACTGTAAATATTTCTACTTCTTTAAATTTATCTCGTAAAGAATCTCTAGCACTTAACTTATATATTGCACTCTTTTGAATAACAAATATTGTCTGAATATCGGCCGCCGTACCCCATAATAGTATCCCGTAAGACATTACACTGTGAAAGTAACTAAAGTAAACTAGTCTAGCAGTATCTACGTCTGTGAATTGGCGAACTTTCCTAACTGCAAATGCTGCAGAACTAAGTTTGACTGCCAGACAGGATATTTGGGCACCCCACTGAAGCTTACAATCTAAAGTTAAACCTAAAAATACAGTTGAATCAACTAGGTTAATTGTTTCGTTATTTAAAATTATATTAGCAAGAACATTTTTGACATTCGGCAAAGTGAATTTCACACATTTTGTTTTGCCAGAGTTGAAAAGCAAATTATTTGTCGTGAACCAATGTAGTACTTGCGCAAGAGAATTATTTACGCTGTCAATGTTACTTGTATTACGATCAACTTTAAAAATAAGTGAAGTATCGTCAGCAAAAAGAACAATATCACATAGATTTCTAACAAAGAATGGCAAGTCATTAATATATATTAAAAAAGAAACGGACCAAGAATAGAGCCCTGTGGAACGCCCATTCCCACTGGCAAACCTTGAGACCTACTTCCACTAACATCTACATACTGAACTCTATCTCTAAGGTAACTGGCAACAAAATTGAGTGCGCTATCTCGAATACCATAATGGTTGAGTTTACGTAAAAGTGTATCATGTTCAACACAACCAAAAGCCTTTACAAGTCGCAAAAAACACCAATGGCATCCTTCGAATTTTCCCAAGCGTTAAAGATATGTTTTAATAGAGTTATACCGGCATCAACGGTGGAGCGACCCTTAGTGAAGCCATACTGCTCACTGTGCAATAAATTATTTGTGAGAAAGTGGCTCTCTAACTGATGCAAAATAACCTTTTCAAAAATTTTACTGATTGCAGGCAAGATAGAAATTGGCCGAAAGTTACTAGGGTCGCTCTTGGATCCTTTTTTGAAAAGTGGTATCACCTTGCTGTGTTTCATTAAATCAGGAAATACCCCTTTATCCACGCATCTATTAAATATTGCAGCTAAATATGGAGCTATGCTAAAAATGATTTGGCGAACAAGACTAACTGAAATACCCCATAAGTCAATAGATTTATTAATATTGATGGTCTTGAATGTCTTGAGGCTGTCATTGGTGTCAAAGTATTTAAAATTAAACAGTACATCACACTCATTCACATTGCCCCTAACTAACATCTCTGCTTTGCTTGGGCATGAGTCTAAACACTTGGTTGTTTTCACTGGTATGTTTATGAAGAAGTTGTTAAAAGTCTGAGCAACATCAATTTTCTTTGTAACTATTTCTCCATTACATTTTAATTCATAGCTATTATCTACTATCTTAGCTCGACCAGTCTCACTGTTAATAATATTCCAAGTTGTTTTTATTTTGTTCTTGGATTCTTTAATTTTATTACTTATAAATATAGAATTAGCTGAAGCACATGCTCTCTTAAAAACTTTTGAGTAATTTCTTACATATTCAATAAATGAAGGATTAAAATTGTATTGCTTCATACCATACAGATCATACAACCTAGATCTACTTTTGTATATTCCTACTGTTGCCCAATTACAAAATTTAACTTTAGAGCTCTTGGCAAATGTCTTCTGCTTAAAAAAATTATTGTACTCATTTTTAATAACATCAAATAACCACTTATATAATTCATCTGGATCATCGTGAGTTAAGTCAATGCTGGGGATTTTAGCAGCAACATCATCACTAAAGCGATTAAGGCGAGCAGAGGTCATAGGCCTACATGTGATTTTTTGTACTGTAGGGGTTGTATTAGTTGGAATTATAACCTTTTGTCCACAGTGATCCGATGTCAAGTCACTCAAAACAGCTTTACTTAAGTACAAACAATTCCAAAAAATATTATCTAAGCATGTAGAAAAATGTGAGGTAGATCTGGTTGGTTCAGAAAATAAAACATTCAAATTAAATGACATAAATAAACTAACTAACCTAGTACAAGTTGGTGATTGTTCTAACAAGTTAACATTAAAATCACCACATACGATTATTGACTTCCTGCTGGAACTTAAGTGTTTTAAGACGTCCTCCATGATGCTTTCAAATTGGCTAAAGTCACTTTGCGGTGGTCGGTATACACAGACTATGACGTGTTGCTCAAGTTCAACACAAGATATCTCAGCGGTGCGCTCGATAGAAAGTTTGGCTATGTCCTTTCGTTCTTTACATTTAATACTATTACAAACATATATGAGAGAGCCACCACGAATAGCGTTCTTTCTTACGAATGCACTAATCACTGTATAAAATTCATTATTGAATATTAATTGGTCACCTCTTAACCAATGTTCCGTAATGCATAATACATGCAACTTATGTTTCTTTAAAAATAAATCTATCTCTAATTCTTTGCTAGATAGGCCTTGTATGTTTTGATGAGCTAAGTTTAAAACACATGAATGCCTATCTGTTGTCTCATCTAGTAGTTTAAACTAATAGATTTGTCAATACTACTATTGGTATAACTATTATCTACCAAATTCCTAAGTACTCTAGTAGTACTGCGTTCACTATCTAAATTAAATGTTAATAATTTAGCAAGTTGTCGCCTATATATAAAAGAGAGATACATAGTATCTTTTGTTAAAAAGAAATTACTAATAAAAATATTAGAGTCAAAAAATAAAATATGGTCACTATGACTACAAGTGTAATTATATAATAATAGATTCAATTTACCTATCTGGTTATTTTCTTTATAAGATAAGTTATTGGAATATGGTAATGCACAGACAATAAAGTTGCACCCCACTTTAGAAATTTGTTCTATCATAATATCTGATAAAGCTAATATTTCTTTCTTGGTAACTAGTAGGCTATCCCCATATAAAATTATAACTGTAGAATGTTTATTTAGTCTAGCATACTTTAATTTATTAATTAACATAGACATTCCTTGTCCTGGTGAACAAATATTTTGTATTGACCGATCAATATAACTATTAATTAGGCTACCCATACCAATTCCTAATTGGTCAGAAAAAATTAAAACATTGTTATCTAAAACCTTATTATTTTCATTATGTAACAATGTGTCAGAACCTGAACCATGACATGTTTTCGAAGGATATTTATCATGAAAGTCACTATATAACTTGGTTGTACAATTAGGTGAAGCCTCTAACTTATGATTTGAACAATTTAAACAGTTACCGTTGTTGGTCATAGAGAGCAGTTGTTTTAGATTTTCTCTACCAACTCTGCTAATTTCATCATATTTCAATATATATTCCTGTGTTTCACTTTGATGACCTATTATCAATTTGTTGAGCTGTGCATTTAATGATGTGATTTGTGTTTGCAGCTCACAAGTGTGTTGTTCATATTGTAATCGGCTACAGGCTAATTGCTCACTACTATCCTTAAGCTTAGAAACTAATAACTCACTCTCTTTAACTAAATCATGGCTAATTTGTGTTAAATCTACAATTTTCTGTGACCTTTTATAGCCTAACTCAAGTCGCTTTATTAATTTATTTAATTTTGTCAATTTCCTAAATTTACCATTTGACACCTTATATGTAAAGTTACAATTACATTTTACAGATTTAAAAATATTTGCCTTTCCACCAATGACTTCAGAGAACAGGTCCTGGTTTGCTGCGCTGCTTAGTGACTGAATGGAATTCTCCAAGGTTGTTATTTTGGATTGAGCTTCACTCAAGCTTGTTACCAACTCCATGATGCGACTGAGCTGCCTCATATATGTATCATCGCAGCTACTATATGATCTGACTTCTTCCTGCAGTCTGTCCCGCTGGTCCAGAATGTCCATATGTTCTATGTGGAGTTCCGTCAATTGTGCTTTCAGTTGTGAGACTTTGTCATTAACATACTTAATTTCCTCTTCACTGTCAATTCGTTCCTTCAACAGTTGACTATGATCTTCCTTATATTTCTTGAGTTCCAGTAGTGCAATCTTCAACTTGTGCTCCGTTTCTTTTGCCAAAGCCTTACGGGTCATCAAAGTGTGTGTAGACATATTTTGTACCCAAATTACCTTAAAAGAAGAAAAATAAAACAGCTGAATTATTTGAAAAATATAATAGGGTATGGGTTAAGGGATGTTAATATATAAATATAACAAATACTCAGAAAAATTTGAAAGACAGAAATATTTTAAAAAAGTACAGTGATGTAGGTATGTTACAAAAAAAATATAATAAGAAAAGTTATACAAATTGAACAGAAAAAGAATAACAAAGGAACTAGAAAGGTAATTTGATTATTAGATACCTATATTACTTATAATAGCTTAGTTTCTTGGACAATCTTAAGTACACTAGGTAAGATAGCTGTAGGCTGTAGCTATTATTATACTAGGTACTAATTATATTCAAATAAATCAACTGGAAATTAATGCATATACACTTAAAATAATAATTGTGAAGTGTGATTAGTGTAGTGGGTGTTTGTATGGGGCATTTGTTCAGTCCTCGATTTTGCTTCCACTTTTGTCAAGCAAAAGGAGACAGAAACTGTGCCACTGTGTGATGGACGAAGCTCACGTTATGTGAGCCGAGTAAATATGTGATGAGGAGTGTAAGTTAATAAGTAAAATATTCCCGGGTTTCAGGATGATGATTTGAAATCCGTCCGTTGACACTGGGTAGTTGATCTGTCCGCCAAGAACTGTCGGCAGCGAGTTTTCAATCCTTTTCAAACACCAAACTCAATGTCTTTCACACTTCTTTTGGCATAAATACAACTTTAGTGAAACATAAACGTTTAATATGGATTTAAACTTTATTAAAAATTTTAAAAGCACGGAGCTACGTAATTTTACGTCTGACGTTTTCAGTGTTGCCAGCCACTGTACCTATTGTCATCTAACCGGCCAGCGACACATTTAATTCTCCAACTCCAAGGCCAGTTGTTTGTGAGTATTGGGAATTTCTTTCACTCGGCTCAAAACCGTGACATATACTCCCTTATAATAATAATGACCTGACGCATGGCAGACACACAAAACCAATGCCGATATATATTGTAATTGTTCACAAACATAATTACATGTTTCACACGTGAGAAATTTGAAATTTTCTCCAAATTTCTGTTTGTTTATTCTTTGTTTAGTTTCCACCATTGTTAGTATTGTTACTTAAGCTTGGCGTCTGTTTCCAACTTTTAAACTCCGCGCCGTCAGCGCATGCACAGAATATAACTAATATACAATAGCCAATAGATAAGATAAGATAAGATAAGATAATCATTTATTTGTATAAACATGGTATATATGGGTGCAGTGATATGGTTTGTTATATTGTAGAGGCATAAACGTAGAGCAGAGCCATCTAGATGACTAAATGATAACTAAACCGGAAGTTAATATTATTTTAATGTAATTTTAACTAAATAACCAGTAAAATATTTGCATTTGCTTGTAATTAATATTATATAAATTTTAACGCAGTATTGGTTGATATCGTTTTTAATAGTTTGGCTAGCTTTGTTGCCCGCCAACACATTTTTGTAATTTTATAACTAATTAAATTTATCAAGACGTATTTCGACGCTTTAGCTAAAGGAACTGTAATTCTATATTGTTTCTTAATTATAAAGATTAACTGAAAGCTCATACATACGATAATTTAAATATTATGTATTATTGAATATGTTTTGATACTAAGTTATGTTGATGCGACGGCGGGCGGCCATGACACTTTTGGTTTGGACATACGTATAGTGATTTCGTGAAGTTCAAGAAATATATTGCAGTTAACAGTGAATTTAACTAGTTTCATTTATGGTTCCTGGGGTGTCCTGATGAGTGCCCAGGCGCCGAAATATACATACATAGCATGCAAGATATTAAATTAAATAAATGATCCAACATGTTTAGTCACTTATAGTGACATACAAATATTAACAAATATTGTGCAGAAGTAATAAAAAAAATCAAATATTCTCAAAATTAATTAAATGTCAAACTCAAATTCTCAATAATAATCCAAATCAAATGTCAAATCAAAAATCAAATCAAATGTCAATCTAAAATTAATAAAATACCAATTAGAATAACAAAGATATTACAATGCTATTGAGTATAACAATACTTTTGAATGTCAATAAGTGTAAAGTTATTAGAATTTATATACCATAAATATATTATAATTACGCATTAATAAACATTACATAGTATTTTAACTGACAGATTTATTCATTTGCATATTAGAAATTACAAAGAAACAGACATGAGCAACACAAAAAGTAAGGAATCATTTTATACTCCATCAAAATTTTTATCATTTAGGAAATCATTAATACTGTAATAAACTTTCTCAGCCAAAAATGTCCTTAACTTTGTTCTGATATCAGAAACATCCAACACTCTCCATGATTTGGGCAATTTATAAAAAATTACTGGAGCCATGCAGAAAATACTTTTGCGCATAAGAGTTGTTTTGCAGTCATGAAGGCATAGTCTGAAATTATCACGTCTATTTCTGGGTATTGTACTAGACAAACGCGGAAACAAGTTAGCGTTATTTCTGATAAACATAATAGTCTCCAAGATATATAGTGAAGGCAAAGTGAGTATTTTAACATTACATAACATAACATATCTTCACGCCTTTTATCCCCGAAGGGGTAGGCAGAGGTGTATTACACACCCACACTTCGCCAGATATGTTTCGGTCCCAATGTATTACATTTGGGGGCGAGCCTATTGCCATCTACCGGGCACATTATTAAGCGAGCGATAATTAACATTTTTAATACACACATAACTTCGAAAAGTCAGAGGTGTGTGCCCGAGGTACCTGGGGATCGAACCCGAGACTATCGTCTCGGCAGTCCGTTACGTACACCACTGGGCTACCGCCGCTTTAATTTTATGTTTTTCAAAATAAGGCCTACAGCTGTCCGTTGTTTGTAGTTTAAATATCGACCTGATACATCTCTTCTGGGCCCGAAATACCACTTTGTTGTCCGTGCTGTTGCCCCAAAATATGACTCCATACCTGAGGATTGATTCAGCTAGACCATAGTAGGCGATAAGTAACGCATCAGAATCTGTGCTATTGACTGCTGCAAGTTGTCTTAGGGCAAATGCTACACTACTTAATTTTTTACTAATTAAATGGAAAAATGGAAGCTCACAGTTTGTCCATTACTGTATGTATATTTAGTTTTTTAAGATTTAACTAACTCGTTTAACTAAACTTTTTTGCTCTTGCCGTAATATATTTATTTTATTTATTATTAATTAATTTATTTGTAGAAACAGTCCCAACAGAATACCAGCGCCATCTTGTGTCACAAGATGGCAATATGCTGAGTTGGGACCGATTCTGTTTAGGTTAAGTTAGTTTAAGTTTTAATGTTACTTTCTGTTAAAACCTAAGCAGAATTAATGAGTTTTCGTTATTTCTTTCTTTCTTTTTATATGTATGATTAACGAGGTCTGCTAGGTATATTCTCTCTCATAATATTCAGTCGTAATGGCAGACGGTGACTCGACAACTCAATGAATGTATTTGCCTTCTATGAGTTTAAACGCTTCGTCAAACGTTTGACGAAGCCTTAAAAAGTAATAGAAGTTTCCCATAAAGACATCATGAGGGCATTACCGTTGTGAAATGTCTCGTGGATAGGAAGTAAAAAAATATTTCATTGTTGATAATATGAGGGGTTACTTTTAAGCCAACTTTATATATATGTTCTCAAACAAAAAATATTCTTCGGTTTCGTGTGTAAAGCTAAAGGTGATTTCACATTATATACCTACATTTAGCACATTATACAGTATCTTGAAAGTAAAGCATAATATTATGAAATTACATAGAATAGTATAAGAATTACCAACATTTAATACTTACATCGACTTCTTTTTTCTACCACAGGTGGCATGGCTTTGCGTATGCACTCAAACCATCCTGACTATAGCCAGCCATGTGATAACAAAGAACCACAGGGTAAGCGTGAGTCACGGCGATGGAGCGTGGACGTTAGGCCTCAAGGCGATTGGGCCGTGAGACGGTGGCAGATACATGTGCCAAGTCAACACTGAGCCCATGATGAGTCAGACGCATCAGCTACAAGTTGTAGGTAAGACAATCAAGTGATGTTGTAATCTGAGATACTTTGCCTTTCCATAAGCTCGTCGTCATTATGTACCAGTGTGTGTCTTAATGATTTTTCAATGTTTTCAAATTAGTACGATAAACTTTTCTCAACGAGTGTACTGCCGTCAATAGATATTATATCCATTCAACATAATAATATCATGGTCATTGACGAAAATAAAAAAATATGCTTTTAACCTGCTCATATTTACAAACGAGACATATTAAGTAGCGGTATTTATCAACATGTCCACTTTGAAGTGCCTTAGATCACTTATATGACATAATTTATTTTGTTTGTTGTTACCTATGTAATCCTGTGACAAAAAATTATCACAAATACTTTTATTTTGAAGATTATAATTATATTACCTATTATTTTGATATAAGTTATGTAGATCTAGTCTCTTCAAGCCTGTTGGAAGGCAGAAGCTTTGTACAAGCTAAGAAAGCTTCCAACACGTTACCTTAAAAAAAGACGTGTGGCACTCGGAGACTGCCGCGGAAAAGCTATTGCATAGCATTTTTTATCAACTTATGCAATTATAATTATATACTTTGAGCGTGGTGACCGATAAGAAAACAAATTTTAGCTCTTTATGCTTTTCTTCTCTATAAAAAGAAAATATCTAGGTATAAATAATAGGTATAAATAATTAGGTAGGTATTAATAGTGTAATTACACACCAAAATAATTATTCATTCAAAAAATAAAAAAAAAAAACGATATTAAGATTTTGATCATCGAATTTCGCGCAATGTACATTTATATAGATATAATATCATATATACTTTCTCTGTGCGGCATTAATGTGTATAACCTACACATAATAAAATAAAAAGTTAAAAAAATATAGATATAATATCATATATACTTTCTCTGCGCGGCATTAATGTGTATTACCTATACATACGGGCTCGCGCGGCACAGCGACAGCGCGCAGCCCACGCCGCACGCGCACGCCACCGCCGCGCACACCACGCCCGGGGTGTGTGTGGTGAGTGTGTGGTGTATAGTGTGCCTTTGTACAAGTAAAACATTTTATTCTGAACTAAACCTTAATTAGTAAGCAGAAAAGTTCATAATACATATTATCAACTTGGCGCTTACGCCAAGTTGATTAATATGAGAAGGGTGTTAGGTTTTTTCGTT
Organism: Euclidia mi; assembly: GCA_944739405.2. Lineage (NCBI taxonomy): Eukaryota > Metazoa > Arthropoda > Insecta > Lepidoptera > Erebidae > Euclidia > Euclidia mi. The sequence continues at coordinate 22,641,643 of OX123184.2, forward strand.
ACGGAATTTCTGGATTCGGTCGCCGCGCTCAAGCCCGCGATAAAAGCTATGCAATAGCTTAATAATGCAGACTAGATCTTACATAACACAGTTCATGATATTTTATTTTATGAATAGTAACAGCCTCATATAGAAAGCAAAATTTACGTAGTCTGCACCCTAATATCCATTAGCTACTCAATATTAATCACTCTGCTTAATAATGTATATTATTGTAGAAGAGCTGAGGTATCTCAGTATAATACCATTATTGAAACATCACAAAGGATTACGTCAAACATAATATTAATATACGATTACCAGAAAAACATAATTTGTATGCCGCTTATCTTGCATAAAATCTCGATGAGAAATTTATAATTTTGCTTTTTGTACAATCGGCAATAACGGGGCTTATTGATATTGCTCTGGGTTTTATTCGTTTGGTAGCAAATACATAAAAAAATATTACAATTGTTGATTCGAAAATGTTTGTGATTTCACGATAAATTTGTTCGTGAAATTAAATAAATAGCTATTAATATTTTTACGTATAGCTATAATATATTTAACTTTACAGACGTTTAAAAATAAACGTACATAATTTATATGAACATTTCTATTAATCTTTAAGTACCGACGCATTTTAGTTACATCCTCGTGTAAAAGAAAGACTCCATACACAGTTCAGAAAACATTTACTTAATAATATCACAACATTTTATAATATTAAGCACTTCAGATTAAAAATAGCAAACGAGGGTAAAATGGAAAATATACATTATTACCTTAAAATAACGCCAAGTATACGACAGGCCGCTTGACGACAGAATGCCGCCTTATCTCAAACATAATTCTTCTAACAACTAAAACCCCCGCCACAACGCGGGCCTCGCTCTGATTGGTTCGATATGCGCCAATTGAAACCGCGGATTAATAAGAGCGGTTCGGTGTTGCCAGTTAATAAAAACTGAATTCTGACAAATTGCGAAAATAAAATGCTGCCAGATAATAAAAAGGTATAATATAAAATACAGACGCTAACACTCGTAAGTACCGACGTGAGGTCTGGCAGACCACCATTGCTTTCATAACTAAAAATATTAAGTTGTTTCATATTTTTCTAAAATAACCGTTCATATGTATGGTTTATATATCTAGTTATTGTGTAAATAAAGGAAAGTATAGCAGGTATAATATTTATTACTAATAATAAAATTTCACATTACGGCCTCTAATTCTTTGGAAGAAAAAAATACTTTCACTTTAATAATAATTATTTATCTACTAAGCAATATATTTTCTTAACGATGCAGTTTTTCTTAATGTTTTTTCAACCGTTTTTTAGGAAATCACTAGGTACCAATATGTGTGTACTATCAAAGTATATAATTACTCTTTAAGATAGGTTGCTCCATTGTAGGCAGACATGTTTCACCGTCAGACCCTTCCTGTTCAGATTTTGAATCATAGTCACTCTCCAATGGGTAAAGGAGAATGACCAATTTTGTATGGAAGTTGGGCTAATTTTGCTTCTTGATGGTTTGTCCAGTTATATACAGGAAATATCACAGACTTACAGTAATTTGTAAGAAAAGGTGGAAAACTGTGCAAAAAGTGTAGAAACTCAAGAACCTAACCTCAAAATAGTGTGTACTAATTCAACGTGAACTTTACCTGGACAATATGTGAGTTACAACCTGAATACCACATCACAGAAACGTTGATATCATTTTGAAAACCACACACACAGTCGTAACCAGCTGTTCCACAGCTGTTTTTTACATATTATCTTTAATACACTCACACTCACGCGCATAAAACATAATTTTGACATTTTGACGAATTTGACACATGTCAATCAATCAATGTTACCACCATCAACTTATTAAAACTACTGTTATTCTCGACTAACCATCGACAAAGTATACTTCTAATTAAACAACGGCTGACATCCTACATATCATTATAGATAAGAGTAACTACTGATAAAAAATATGAATGACATGCTCGCATAAGACCTGTGATCACTGAAGTTTGTCAGATTGTGCACATTGAGCCATAAATATACAGATTGAAGTGAACTACATTTAAGCGCATTTGAGCAACATCATCCTTTTAGCTACCCGCTACCCGGTGTTTGTATGTAATTATAATTGGTTGAATTAAACACAATAGAACTGGAAATGGATCTATTTAACGATAATGTCACCCATCGTAAACCACGAAGAACATGCTCGTTAACGGACTTAACCAACACCATAAACAATAGCTCAAAAGACATATTATTTGATGCCACAATGATGAGCATCCCTAACAGTCCTCACAACAACACCGACACTATCACCAATTTAAATGAACAGATTCAAACATTAACTATGCAATTAGCAAGCGCACATCAAGAAATTGATAATTTAAATATAGAAAACGTTCGTCTCAAATCTGACTTACAAGAAATGGTTAGAAAAAACAAGAAAATATGCTCGACGCCAACTAGGAAAACTACACCATTATCACCAATTCATAGAAACAAATCTCCAAACCAAAACTACCTACGTTTAGAAACTAATAAAACAACAATAGGTGAATCGCAAGTTATTAGAAAGCCCATTATGCACAACAAAGAGGTACAAACTACAGTCACCTCAACGCCAAGAAAACATACGAAAGTACCCACATTCGAGCCCTCAACCAAAAACGCAATGCATAATAATAAAAAAGACTTTATCACTAAGATGCAAACAAAACCGAAGAGTATACTCTTCGGTTTTGTTATGCTATGCATTCTGAGCTGTGATAAAACCAAAGGGTCCTCATCAATCATCGACACTGATTACTCAGATTTCTTTCAATATTGCCATTATATCAAGACAAATGGTACCGCCAAAGATCTTTTAACGGATATCAAACAAAAACTACATGGCTTCACCCAAAATGACTACTGCTTGCAGTTTATAGGTGAAAATGATGTTATAGAAGAGAGGAATCATATTACCACTATTAATATTATTAGGACATTATTGCAAGGTATTGAATTCACTAACACAATTATTTGTGCCCCCACATATGTTGCAGGCGCCCCAATATACAATTTTAAAGTGGAGAAGTTCATAAATCTCTTATATGTAGACATACAAAATAACCAGTATGCATATTTCTTTGACAGCAACCGTGATCTGACCTATAAAATGTTATCTTCCAGAACTGGCAAAATAAATAATCATGGAATAAGAAATATACATACTCAAATACTAAGCAACATGCTATACGATTTTAACAAGTTAGATTCAGGGGAAAATGAATTAGTGCATAGCAAAATCGCAGACATTGGCTCCAATAACCTCAATCATGATAGTTTTTTTCGTGTATAATCATAATTATATTTGTAATGCATCAAAATGTAAACGGTCTCATTGGCAAATCGGATCTATTAGGAATACATTTAAATGAACTTTGCGAAGAGGGACTACCAATTGATATCTTATGTGTTACAGAACATAACATGAAAGAGCATGACCAACATCACCTGAATATCACTAACTATTCATTAGCGACAAGCTACTATAGAAACGATAGAAATGGGGGCTCATGCATTTTAGTCAAAAACTCACATAAATTTGAAATCATAGACGTAAAAAAAATGGGCCATAAGCAATCAAATCGAATGCTGTGCCATAAAACTTGTCAAACATTCCATCATAATTATTTGCATCTATAGACCCCCAACAAATGACAATGCTAAAGTTTCTAGATTCTTTGAAAATTTGGACATATTGCTATATGATATTTGCTTACGACGTAACAACAAAGTTATCTAATGTGGAGATTTTAATATAGATATATGCAAAAATAATAAACTGTCCGTCACTTTCACAAATTTATTGCGCAGCTATAATTTAACTTTAGGTACTCGATCACCAACACGCCTGTGCAGTGGCACCTGCATAGATAATATAATACATAATGTAAGAGGCAGCAGGTGTGAAATCAGGGAACTAGCAGTATCTGACCACACAGCGCAAATACTAAAATGTCGTGTCAAGTAAACCTGTACGCTCTCTCACTGGTTTATTCACAAACGTGACTATAGTAAAGTGAACATGACAAAATTTTGTGAATGCCTAAAAAACCTGCACTTTCATGATGTATACACATGCTCGGATCCTAATAGTAGTTTCAATGAGTTCTACGACTTATTCTCATTGTTTTATAACCTATGTTTCCCGATTATAAGACATAAAATTTCATCACTAAAAAGACCCAAATGGATATCGACCGGGTAAAAAAAATGTGCCAAACGCAAACGAGACATGCTATGGGAATATCGAGTGTCACCTAGCTTATTGAATAGAAATCGGCTCAAAACATACACAAACAGACTAAAGCACATCATCAAACAGACCCAAAAAGTCCAAAACAACAATTATATTAATAATGCCGAGAACAAAAGCAAAGCCACATGGAACATAATTAATAAACTAAAAAACAACCATCCTAGAGAGGGTATAGGCAGCTTAATAGTCAACAACAAAGTTATTAATAATCCAGTTGAAATAGCAGAATCATTTAATGATTATTTCATAAACTTGATTGAGCCTAAGATGAAAAATAACAATAATTATCCCAAAAAATACGCCATCCCTTCAATTTCTCAATCAATATTCATTGCACCAACCTCTCCCTTTGATATTATTAGAATAATAAATGACCTCAAAAACACCAATATTGCCGGGTATGATGACGTAACTACCAAAGTGGTTAAAGTAACATCTTCTATAATTGCTCCAATACTTAGCCTAATTATCAATAATTGCATAGAAAATGGTGTATTTCCAGAAAAACTAAAAATTTCTGTTATCAAACCCCTGTATAAGAAAGGCAACAGACAAGATCCTTGCAATTACAGACCTTTAGCGTTAATTCCGGTTTTTTCTAAGATCATTGAAAAAGTTCTCTATAAAAGTATATATTCCTTTCTAGAAAAAAATAAGAACTTAATTAGCGAACAACATGGATTCAGAAAAGCTAAAAATATTAATTTTGCTATCTACCCGCTCGTTGACCATGTTCTCAGTCACATTGACAATAAAACTCCTGTTGTGGCCCTATTCATGGACATGTCGAAGGCTTTCGACCACGTCAGTCATCCGATACTCCTTAATAAAATGGACAAATACGGAATCAGAGGCAACGCTCTAAAACTTATTGAGTCCTATCTAACTGATCGCAAACAATATACTTGCACTTGTCAGAATCAGGGAAGCTTCCTTTAGTGTAGAGACAGTTTTGATAAATAAAAGAGACAACAGCTATCAAATCATACTTTCATTTATTCAGTTTGGCACAAGGATATATCTTTAGATTACGTCGTGATTCTACATTTACATTTACAGCCCAGTTCGCAAAGCAAAGGCATAGAACCAAGAGAAAGAACGGGCAATAAAACTCTTGATCATTCTTTTCAATAACTATATATATAACAATAATTAACAAACAGTGGTACAGCTAATTTATATCAAATATCAATGTTGTGGGTAGTTCTATATTACTAGAAAGGTCTGTCTTACAACAGAACATAATAAGCATTATTTAGCATCAATACAATTTACTAAATATTTACCACAGGTATATACCTAATGAATCTCATTGATAGGACTTGATCCACAGTATATTATTCTATCCTATATTACAATCTATAATATCTCACAAACGATCAAACTACCCACAACACAATATCAATAAGATAATGATTACACTATCTTACATTGTTTCCTAGATGCTGAAACAAAAGAACAAGCAACACAGGATATTGGAACACAGTGGCAATTAAATAGTCAGAACCATATCGTACCTGAGCCGTCGTCGAAGGAGAATAGGACGAGCTAGCCGAGCCTGTCGACTTATATAGGTACACCTTATTTTCACGTTTGACAGTTTAACTGTCAAACGTCATGTCAGTGTCATTTAGTTGCCACTATCCTCTTACATATTATGTATAAATACTTGGATATCAGTAATTTCAGCCCAAAGCCTAGATATTATTACATATCTCTCACGGCCAGACTGACAATTACTTCGTCCTCGAAGTACAATAAATTAATTAACACTTTACTAAACAATCGCCCGACGGGCGCCCTGTATTATGTAACAATGAATTCTTACCATATTGATTAAAGTCATCTAAAAACTATAGTATCGTTACGTCCGCTACGGCTATACTGACTTACGTCGTCATCTAAGTAACTTCAATTATAAGAATAGTATCACAACAACAATCCATTTGTACGAAACAATTACACAAAAATAAACTGGACTCATATTTACAGTAATTACGGTTTCATTTTGCGAGTCTAGAAATAAGTTCTGTGTCAGCTGCTTTGATACCATTGTTAAAAATTGTATTTACTGTTCTATGAAGGGATCGTTAACATTCACAATACACATGTTACATAGAAGTACAGTTTAATTTTACAATATTACACCACTGCATTATCCATCCACAAATTGACAAAATAATATAGTACAAAAGGAGCCACTACGAAGCATAAAAGTAAAGGTTTTAAGAATTAAACATTAAAATAGGTAATTCTGCTTATGGCTGATAAATAAATGAAATAAAATAAATAATTTAAATTCACAACCGAGTTAAATAATTAAATTCGATTTCACTAATTTACAAGTATACAGGTACCAACTTGTATGATATCAGTAGTGTAATACTAGGACAATACTTTCATTCTAATACACTCATTGCCATTCCTTTCATATTAAATAGACAAGTAACAACGGTCAATCTCCTTGATACTATCTAGCCCCACACCTGCTGCACATGAGTCCAGGCTAGAACAAGGCGAAAGACTTCAGCAAATCGTAGGCAATATGATCAATATCGTCAACATCTAAATCAAAATCATTATCAAAATCATTATCAAATTCATTATCAAAATTATTATCAAAATCATTATCAAAATCATTATCAATATCATTATCAAAATCATTATCAAAATCATTATCAAAATCATAATCAAAATCATAATCAAAATCATTATCAAAATCATTATCAAAATCATTGTCAAAATCATTATCAAAATCACATCAACATGGTCATCATTGCCAGCATTATCATCAACTTCTTAACCATCGGTAAGTTAATCATCAATAATAATTCAATCATCGTCAACTATTTAATCATCAATGAATAAATCGATGTTATCACATTATTATAGATATTTACAGATACCTTTATATCATCACTGCTACCTACATTATCGATCCTTGTTTAGAAGAAGTTTATATGTAATGCTGTGTATGGTTATCAGAACCTCTAACCTATAGTAAGACCGCCCTTTTATTTTCTTTGTATATGTATTTTAGAATTTAACTTAAATACTTTAGTAAGAAAACAAAAAAAAAATATCTGTAAAAGCTACTATGTCATCGAAGAATATCTAAACGTTATTAATCTTTAAATCGTAGCTATCTATAAGTACAAAGTTCTTTATTATATTCCACAAAAATTAACTGTAGGAAAATCTATAAATGTAACTTATCATAATCAAAATTGATATCTATATTAATAATACACTAAAATGTTATCAATTTAGAATAATAAATGCAGCAGACCCTATTAAAGCATGTTACTATAAAACATCTTTTAACTATAATATATCAAATGCACCTAGGTATAATATATAGACTGTTATAGTATATTACTAAACTGCTCCTCTCTCCTAAAAGTGTTCCATAATAATTGTTGCCTAATTGTAAGTCTACCACCCGTAAATGTACAGTATGGAATGCTATAAACTGAATTGACCTAAATGTATAACAGTACAAAAGTATAAATAAATAACTAGTAATCAAGAATGAACCAATTTAGTTAATAGTTTATTTATGTTACCAATAGTCAGTGAACTGCCTAAAGTTAAACTAGACGCCAATGCCAGTAAAAGTACTCTTGGTAAGAAACGGTATAATAAATAGTCGTGTAGAAAGTCAAACCAGACACTAGTTAGAATTCGGACCAGTCGGTTAATATTTCAATATCTATAAGTCAAATATACATACTTAGATTTATTAATTTAGGTCGCAACACTTAAAAACATCAATGTACTTATACAAATACTTATTATATTAAGCAGAATATCTTATTTAATTTCATCAATTTCAGTTTAATTTATCAATTGTATCATGTGATTGTGGCTATTTTCATTCCGTTTACACAAGCAGAACACTGACATCGTTTTTAATTCGTTTTTTTACGTATTTTACGTTAGGTATCTGGTTCATTCAGTTTCATTATAATTAAGATTTGACGATTCGTAAGAGGTTTGGTATAAAAATAGTACGCTTACATGTAAGTAGGTATTGTTTAAAATAAATAAACAAAACCCTTCAAGCACCTAGAATGATTAAATACCATTTTAATCATTATTGCCATGGTCTCCTACAATTGAACCACACAAAGGACATGTACACATATATCTTTGCATAAAAAATATCTCTAAATAGCTTATCTATCGCAGTGTTTATACCAGAGATACAAAATTGATAAGATAGTTCATTACCGAGAGCTAATCCTAAGATTGATTATTACTATAATTATGGTCTAAATAGGTTTACAGTATAACACATGTCACTTCATAATAAAAATACATAATTTCAATGAATAAAAGCAGATAAAAGTAAATACCGTCTCATATTTTATTAATTTCTTGAATTTATTTGTATTATTGCCGAGAATGGATAAATAAACTATGAGAATGTTTTCGAAAAAAAATCAGTGATGTAATTTGGAACTTTTTTCAAATTGAATCAATTTAGTTGAATAGCTTATTTCAGATCCATTTAATTAGACAGATGTCTGCATTTATTACACATTTCATTTTAACTATTTTATCTGCTATTATCGTTATAAATAACAGGAAATTATCAACCAAAATAACATTACTTGAAAATATTGGATACACTGCCATCTAATAGTGCCAGACATATGCAAAATTATGTCACTTTCTTTAACAAGTCAATTTAATCCTATGTAATATAAAACATTCTTCAATAACTACTTTTTAATAAAAATACCTTGAGCTATATATTTAGACGTAGCATATATGACCCCTCAGGAGGATGAGGTAAGTTTCAAAATAAAAGGAAATAGTTACTAAACGAAACTATCATTTTATCGATATGATCTAGCTAGATACAGACCCGCTTGATATAATATAGAATATTTCTGTACCTACACACAAAAGTTCACTTGTAGTAATAGTTATACAAAACTCATAGGTTATCTTTACAACATGTCATTCAAATGTGGTGCCTCTGGGACAAATGGAAGCTATTTGGTTTTGTTCTTCCAATAGAAATCAAAGTGACAAAATCATAAGTATGTCTATTGCAAGTAAACTGGTGGAAATTATCTGGGTACATGTCAATTACTCACTACACAATTATAGAAAGTGCATTATTAATTGTAATTCTATACACAAATTATTGTGCCATAAACAATTATGCAGCGATAGCCGAGTGGATATACCAACAGACTGCTATGCAGAGGGTATCGGGTTCGAATCCAAGGCGCGCACCAATGACTTTTCGGAGTTATGTGCGTATTGAATTGTTAATTATCGCTTGTCCCGTGCCTCGGAGAGCACGTTAAGCCGTCGGTCCCGGTTGTCATGAAGATCCTTGACAGTCGTTACAGGGCGTCAGTACCTTCTAAACAAACTGACACTAGTCTAAACCATGGAATATCGCTATCCCTTCGGGTTGCGGAGGTCGGACAGGCAGTCGCTCCGTGGAAAAGCTAATATTCAGCCAAATCCGGTTAGACTAGTAAGCGGACCCCAGATTGAAACTGGGATGACGCTAAGAGGATGATGAAACAATTATTAACCAGTTAAAAATACGAGTAAGTATATTGCAAAGATATGTTGAAGATAAATATACAGTTTCGTATTCTTATCTCCAGGGCAACACATTCACGGGGTCGCGAGAAAGTATGCTAATCGCGAATCGCGTGACCCCGCCAACACACGGGACCCGTAGGGACACCGCGGTGGTTTTTAGTGGGTATGCCCCGAACGCCTGTAGGGGAGAGCCTCCACATACCTCCTCCGCCAGTCCCAAGCCCAGCCGTTTTAATGGCTGGGTTGGCGGAGTTGAGACGACTCATAAGGAGAGTTTACCACCGTAGTGAACAAAAAAAAAAAAAAGGGCAACACATTCAAGAGCTTAACATTAAAATATTCTTTTTTTTTTCTTTCGTTATAGTTTGGATGCGATTTAATTAAACTATATAGCATGAACTGATTAATTTGGTAATTGTGGTGAAAATTTAACAACAGCTTATGGAACAGAGCTAAGGCACATTCCTACACCGCAATATTGGTCTGTATGTAATGAATACACAGCCAAAAAAATTAATGAAGAAATCTCTGAAATGTATTCTACCTACCATCATTTCATATTCGACTTGTAATGAAAAGATTCTTCAGAGCACTTAATTCTTGGAATTCAAATATGCAGGAAGATTACGCTAATCAGTAGTATTATAGTAGAAAGGAAAACGATCATATTACAATTGTGACGAATAAAAGGAGGGAAAATATATCAAACGTCACATTCATTAATACGGATATCTTCACGAGGAAATTACTTTTCCCAAATAGTCATGCTTCTTTATGTGAGAGTAAATTATTTACTAATACTAATAATAATAAAATAACTACATTGTTTATAAGGAAGTTATTTTATATGACTAGAAATTTAGCAAAAAATAATAACTATGCGCACTGCTGGACATCAAATGGCCGGGTATTGCTGGAAAAGGAGACTGACGGTCCTTACATAATAATAAAAAAATAAAACTAAAGCATGACCATTTATCGATTATGTGCCCTTTTTCCTTTTTTGCTGTGTACGATCTCTGAATTTTGCTAATTATTTTGTCACTGATTGTTTTAACGCTTAGTTTTTCATATACTCATTTTGTTTAACTTGCGTTATTATGCTCAAATTTTATTAATAACTATGACAAATACACTACAAACGCATTACACATACTGGTTCGGCGATGCACTGAAAGTATGTACTAGGCGATTTGGTGATATGGAAAAATTATTAATATTGTGGACTGTATAAAGAATGGCTGGTAAATCGCCTAAAAGATGGGTGAACGGGCGATCTTATGACTATAGGATATAGGAGGCATGCCTTACCTTGCAAGATGGCGGCCACCGGCGTCTTCGAAAGTCCTGAAGCTGCACAGATCACTCCACTACACCCGCGGGCGGTTTAGTTCTCGTTTATAATACAAAAGCGGTAAATATTGCGGTATTGCACACGTTCGGCGCGGCGTGGGGCTGCGTAAGCACGCGACCAATCAGCGTGACGATTGATATTCGACTTGATCGCAGCGTCATTGAATTCCGCGACCAATTAGAGCGGGGCGTGACTTTGGGAGGGAGAGGGATGAAAGATCGCTCGTTTTGACACTGCGGTATGCAAAGGAATTTATTAGCTAGGTGTTGACATAATTAACTATCAATAGAAAAGATAGATGGCGCTACCATATCCCCCCGGCCCTAAAGGGTTGCCTTTAAAAAAAAATTGAACTTAGCTATGTTGGATGTACTACCGCATAACCCATCAATAGGCTAAGACAGCGATATGAAATTAAAATTAATCTAAATTAACTTTAGCGAAACAATTATAACGAAAACTACAAACTAAATACTTAAACTAAGAGGTAGATCTAACTTCAGGCTAGATCTCACTGAGTTGGAAGCGGACAGAGACGTACAACAGGGCGCACGTAGCTCCCCTTCGCGGTTTTCACGGTAACAACGCGGGTTGTACCGTCTTTGGAAGTATGCAGTTTCTCCACAATGGGTAACGGCCATGAAAGCGGCGGAGCATTATCATGTACTATGACGACCAACGTACCCTCCTGTATAGGGGATGCAGGACTATTCCACTTGGATCTAGCCTGAAGTTGGTGTAGATATTCCGCACGCCAGCGCCGCCAGAACGACTGCACCAGTTTATCTAGGAGAGTATGTCTCTGGAGCAAGCTTGAAGAGTCTGCTTCAGGAGCCGGAAATGACGATAATGGCACTGAGTTCAGAAAATGTGCAGGGCTTAACGCGGATGGTTCTGCAGGGTCACTACTCAATGCCGTGTGCGAAAGCGAGTTTATCAGCGCCTCGACTTGTGCAAGGACAGTTAAAAGCTCTTCGTAAGAGAGGATCTGTTGACTTATCACTTTGAAGAGATGCGTTTTAATTACTTTGACCATGTTTTCCCAACATCCACCGAAATGTGGTGATGCTGGCGGAATAAACTTCCAGTCAATATGATTTATGGAAAGTTCTTCCTGAAGACGAGTACGATATTCTTCCCTGAGAAACTTATAAAGGTCGCGTAAATAAAAGCTTGCACCCACGAAACAAGTGCCGTTATCCGTGTACAAACAATGTATAGGGCCGCGTCATGAAACAAATCGCTTAAGGGCTGCCAGGAATGACACCGTGCTTAAATCCGTCGTAACTTCAATGTGCGTAGCAAGCGTCGTTAAACATGTAAAAATACATAGCCAATCTTTACGGCCTTTAACACCTCGACCACGCACTGGCGTATACTGCAGTGGTCCTGCGTAATCACAACCGGTATGTGTAAACGCTTTATCAACCTGATTGACGCGCTGGCTAGGAAGATCTGCCATGGGAGGGAAAATTGGACGCGGACGAAATTTGAAACAGACGTTACATTTATGTATTCTGTGACGAATAAGCAACTCTGGACCAGCATGGAGATGCTTCTTGTGACAAAAATCAACAAGAAGGTCGACAACATGATCATGACGCGGTAGAATGCAAGGATGCTTGTAGTTATAAGGTTCATCCGAATTTGACAGACGACCACCAACGCGTATGACGCCGTGCTCATCGAGAAACGGCTTGAGCCTAAGAATAGCGGGCGAACAAGATACATTATTTTTCAAATTTTGAATGTCGTTACTAAAATGAACAGCCTGTACAGCTCGTAGTAACTTATTTTCTGCAAATTCAAGGTCCTGACTTGAAACAAAAGTCCCATAAGGTAGGTGCCTAAGAAACCTACAGACATAAACGACGGCGCGGAGTAACTTAGACCACGATGACATGCGTAGTGCGAGTGCATAGTTCGGAGATTCAGCAACCTCAACAATCACGGGATGAGAAACAGACTTCCGTTCGGGTACATCCTTGTCCTCTGCACTGTGGTCAAAGGGTTGCATGGGCCACTCTGACTGATCATGGGAAATCCAAAAAGGTCCACGATGCCACAATGGATGATGCAGAAGATTAAGTGGAGTAACACCACGAGACAGGCAATCAGCGGGGTTCTCAATACCCGCGACGTGATTGAAACAAGTAGCAGGAACAAGTTCAATTAATTTACTAACGCGGTTGGCGACAAAAGTCTGCCAGCGGTGAGGAGAAGAATAAATCCAAGCGAGCACTATTTTGGAGTCAGAAAACGCGTATATTTTATTGATAGGGTAGTGGGGCAAAACTCTGTCTTGAACCTTGCGGAGCAACTGAGACAGCAGAAGGGCCGCGCACAACTCCAGTCTCGCAATCGAAATGGTTTTAATAGGCGAGACCTTGGACTTGACGCAAACTAACTGCACCGAGTAGTTAGAACCAACGCGGACTTGCGGATATACGACTCCGCCGTAAGCACGCTCGCTGGCGTCAGCGAAACCTATTAAGTTGATGGTACATCCATCTACCAACCCAAGATGACGCGGAATAGTAATTTGATTGAGCGCGGTAAGCTCAATACAAAACTGGCTCCAAGCGGCGACAATATGGTCAGGGGGTGTTTCATCCCACTCACATTTTGATAACCAAAGTTCTTTGATCTAGAGCTTGGCGTACAAAATTGTGGGAGCCACAAAACCCATTAAGTCCAATAGTCGAGCCACTGTGGACAGCATAGTGCGTTTGGTACACTTATCATCTGGCGGTGAGACGTCAAACCGGAAACTATCACAGGATTGGTCCCAGCGTAAACCGAGAACTTTATGCGGTACAGACTTCTCAAACTCAATGTCTGGATAAGCTTTATGAGAATCCGATATGCGTGCGAGAATCTCCTTAAAATTGCTTGTCCATTTGACAAGATCAAACTGGCCTCGCTTGAAAAGCTGAATAAGCTCTTCACAAAGCGAAATTGCTAGCGGAACGGATATGACACTGCAGGCGATGTCATTCACATATAAAGCGGAAGTAGCAACAGCTGCTGCGGCGGGAAAGTGATCGCCTTCATCAGCGATCAACTGGCGAACAACTCGTAACGCGTGATATGGGCTAGACTTGAGTCCAAAACAAACACGATTGAACTGATACACGGATAAAGATTCCTTATAGTCAAAACGATAAAAAATCCGTTGAAATCTACGGTCAGATTCGCGAACGCCGATACTGAGAAACATTTGGCGGCAATCAGCTGACAGAGTGATTTGGAAAAGACGAAACTTTATTATGATGTTACATAAATCACCCTGTAGATTAGGGCTGGCATGCAAAATGTCATTAATCGACTGACCCGATGTAGTCCTACAACTAGCATCTAAACCCACACGAAGTTTAGTAGAGGTTTTATCTTCGCGAACTACGCCGTGATGCGGGATATAATATGAGGGAAGAGAATTGCCCTCGTTGTTTACAACTACACTCAAAAAACCTTTATTTAGATAGTCACGAATGACGTCATTATAGGCGCCGCGTAACTTAAGTGACGCATCAAGTTTACGTTCTTAACAATGAAAACGTCTAAGCGCAGCAGCGTACGAGTCGCCTAACGAATAAGGGTTACCATAGAATGGCAACGCCACAACGTATCTGCCACTGTCGTCACGAACAGTGGTAGAGCGGAAATGTTCTTCACACTCGAGATCCTTACGGCTCATCAAGGGCGGTGCGGTAATCTTTTCCAGCTCCCAAAATCGCTTGAGAAGAGAATCAATATTATTTTCTTGAAGAAAAAAGAAGCCAACAACAAGACGTAATATAATGAGAAGTATGTAACGTAGGTACGGTACCCATAATCACATACCCAAATACCGTCTCAATAGCGGGCGGTAAATGATGTTGCTCACTACGTACAACTTTGGGTGCAACAAGTGCGGAAATATTGAAGCTCCGATTAAAACATCAATGTCTGCCGGATTCGCAAATTCCGCGTCTGCTAGCGGCAATGTCTCGAGATGTGTGAGTAGCGATACGTCCACATTAGCGTTCGGCAATGTGTCCGTAATATGCTCCACGATAAGCAAAGAAATGTGAAGATTAATATCCCTATCAAAACGCGAATGTATTTTAATATCTACGGAACCTTTGCAATGTTTTTCTGACCCTCCGATCCCCTTGACTACTAAGTTTGTATTTTTAAAGTTATTCCACAGTCCGAGGCGTTTGAAACAATCAGAAGTAATAAAGTTACTCTGTGATGCGCTATCGAGTAAACAACGAACTATGTGCGGTGCGTTATTAATATCATAAACGATAACTTGCGCTGTTGCTAATAGAATCGTTTTGGACGCCGTACACTGCGATTTAGCATCGTTCTGAGCATGACAAGCGCGCGAGGGTTGTCCGTGTGTGTGCGCCGCCAGCACAATGGACGTCGTACACAACGATACTTTGCACTGAGACGCGGAGGGGGAAGCCACCGTGGCGGCCTGTACCTGCGACGTAGGTGGGCTAGAAATTGGGTCAAGGTTACCGGATTGGCCCGACAACGGATAACCTTATCAAAATGTAATAATGAGTGATGTCGTTGATTACATGCACGACACTTCGTCTTACTAGAACAATCACTTGTTTTATGTTTTATACTTAAACAATTAACGCAAGCTTTATTTTCTTTTACACATTTGAAACGAGCAGTCGGATTTAAATTATTAAAAGCGGAACATTTATAGAAATGATCGTGTACTATATTACTGCACAGACACTTCTGTGAATTATTATTATTAAATTCCGAGCATGCTACGTAAGATTGCCGATTAGGGACGGAGTTATTATTGCTATTTCGCGATTTATTCGAATTTTGTTTGCTATTATTATTATTAGACGAGCTAGATGAACTAGGCTGCGTATTATGAAATATTCGACACGATCTTTGATGAAAGAAATAAAACTATCTAGTGTAGGTATTTTATGACTACGTTCCGTCATCTCGAAAGCACGAATTGTTTCAGTGTCAAACTTTTTTAAGGCGAGTTGAAGAAACATAAAGTCGGAAAGTAAAGTAAAGTAATTTTAAGTTTTTAAGGCAACTAACTGCGGTAACAAAGTTGTCTATAAACAGCTGGAAATTCGAAACAGACGCGGCACCGAACAATTCAAGATTTAAAGCTTGATCAAAGTAAGTAGACGCTAGAACACGAATATCTTGATACCTATCAAGTAGTGACTGGACTATGACCTGATAGTTCTTAGCACTGGATGTAACACCTGCAAATACGGACTGGGCCTTCGGTGACAGCTTACCTATTAAATAGTACAGCCTGTAAGCATCTGTCAGAGAACCATTATCGTGCACTGTAGACTTAAAACTCGCATAGAATAATGGCCAATTTCGTATATCGTCATCAAATGACATAATCTCAATTGGCGGTAATCTCGGCGCTCTAACCGCCGGTAGGGCAGAAACGGGCTGTGCGGAACATCTTCCCTCCAATTGTGATTGTATGCGCTTGATGATACAATAAAGATCTTCGAATGAGGTGTACGCCTGATAATTCGGCTGTTCATCAGGATTAATAGAAAGCAATCTTGCGTTATAATCTTCTAACAACTTATGAAAATCTTTTCGAATACTATCTGCTGTCATACAATAACTAAGAAATGATTCCCTATTAATATCGGAAGTAGCGGCAGTTTTTGAGCGCTCGTAAATGTTTTGAATACGCTCAAATAAAATATTACGTTTAGCTTCCAAGATTGTCAGCTCTTTTTCTTCCGACATACATGGCTTCTTTTGTTGCGCCATGTCTAAGTAGGTATAAGCTAATGAGACTGAATCAAAATAATAATACCTAAAGTACCTATTATTTTACCTAAGTTGGTGTTTATGCGGTAGTTATTCGTAAGTAGGCAACAACTTTAAGGCGGTGGAACTAAAAGGTGCTTGAAATATGGAATTTACAAGACAACTATGATAGTTCCAGTAATAATAATTGGGTAGATATATCAGATTAGTAGGTAGCTACATAAAAGTATATTACCTACGGAAGCGTGCGGGAGTAACCACGTAATGGGTATGTAAATGGACTAGGAGTATAGCTAGGTGCTATAACTACCTAGGTAGGTACTTTTAGAAGATACCTACGCGAGATAAACGAGAGGTTACGTATAAACGCAAATAAATCCAGCTTCGTACGGACCAAAAAATGGTTCGGCGATGCACCGAAAGTATGTACTAGGCGATTTGGTGATATGGAAAAATTATTAATATTGTGGACTGTACGATTGCTCTTACGTATACTGAGTCACCTAACAAATTTCGACAAATGTGTTTTTTTGCATATTATCAATAATTCAATCATTTCCTATCGATCTGTGTAAAAAAAAGTTTATATTCTTATAAATAACTACAAAAAATGACGTATACTAGATCAAGTTCACAATTATATTATTTTGCACATAGAACACTGAGTCAACTGTCACCATACCAGTATACGCGGGGCGCGTGTGCGGCCATTTTGGTGTAAGTTGACACTGGCTCTGTGTACGTCGCAACCGCGCTGAGTGAGGATGCATTTTTGTACGCTAAGAGCGTCATCACTAAGTAAATAGTTATTTAGTTTATGACAAATATTTAAAGAAGGTGTTATTATTGTATAGAAATTAGTGATGAGTACCAGGTCTCGAAGAATTATTAATTTGGTGACTGAGAAATATGAATGCAATAATGAAAATAACGTGAAGTGCCGAAATTTATGATAATGTTCAAAATGAAGCGGAAAGAGGTAAGTTGTGTTACATATTAGTTATTTGTTTATAAAACTTGTTAAGAGCGTATTTGATTTTATCATATTTCTATTTTCAAAGCGCTACCGCGCATAGTGGTATACATGTAGATAGATCAGTATACGTTGAACAATTTTTGCAAAGTATTAACTTGACTCATTATACTGATTTATTTAAATGAATTTTAAGGTTATAAAATTGCATAAATCCATTGTTGTTTAATAACAATACATAACTTTTGACTATTCTCACAATGATATACTAACTAATCTTCTGTAATATAAAAATGAATCGCTCAATGTGTCGCTAAGCGCAAATCTCGAGAGCAGCTGAACCGATTTCAAAAATTCTTTCACCATTGGAAAGTTACATTATCAGAGTGTTTTAGGGTACTTATTGTTCCGGTCTTCCCACGAGAACGGGAACTACGTGGGTAAAACCGCAGGGCACAGCTAGTTATATTATAAATGCACAAGTACCCACTTAACTCCTTCTATTTCTATTTATGTTTTTATGTTTAATTTAACCAATTTCTATAAAATTTGGTAGGTATACAAATACATAAGACCTGGTAGAAGGGCAGGAGTTGGAAAATATATTTATTTATTACAAAATTATTGTTAGATCTGTAGGGTGAGTTTTAAGTTTAGAGAGAGAGAGAGAGAGAGATTAAAGATTGATTTTTTTCTGATTCTCCTCTACCTTTAGGTGCAAATTTTACCCAAGAAGAGTTATCGATATTAGACAACATTGATTTGGATGATACTGATATCTTGCTTCAGAATTTACCGTTAAACACCTCCATTTTTCCAAATGATATTCCCGAATTTTCACCAGCTCTTAATGATAAATACATCACTGAAGAGTCTCCTAATAATACTCATTCTTTATCACCGTCAGTAATTGAAGATTCTCGAGCAAGTACACCTCGTCGAGATATATTTTAAGAAAAACAGCTTCTACTCTTGAACTGAATATCATAGAAAAGCCGTGTACCAGCAACTATACTGACCAGTATGAAAATACTCCAATGCCATCACCCTATGTTGATTTTTGTCCATCACCTTTTACCGCTGACACCCTTTGTTTTGATAGCCCTGTATCTACGCCTGCAACCAACGTTTATGACACAGAGTCACCAGTAACTACTCCTACTTGTCGGAACCACAAACGACATTCAGCAACTAAAAAAGACAAACGCATGCTAAAGGAACGTTTTGTGAATAACTGGAAGGATACGGTAAGAAAACGAAACGTCAATAGAGGCTTAGAATATGTTAGCAGAAATGGAAAGGTGCATAATAAAAATATTCTAAGACCTCCATGTTCTTCAACATGTAGAAAAAAATGTAATGAAAAAATATTGGAAGGGACTCGAGAAAAAATATTTAAAACGTTTTGGAACATTGGAGATCATTCCAGGCATTGGGATTTTTTGACAAAATATGCTACTAAAGCTGCTAAGAAGAGAATAACGACTGAAAAGGAGAATTCTAAAAGACTGAATACTATTATTTACACTTTACCGATTTATGAAGCCGATAATACTTTAAGAAATATTTCTGTGTGTAAGACCATGTTTTTAAATACACTCTCCATAAGCTTTAATTTTCTATATACAGCATTAGAAAAACTAGAAAAAGTACAAGGAGTTGTAGAGTCTGATCAGCGAGGAAAGCATGTTCATCATCTGAAAATAATAAGTGATGACATGAAACGTAGCGTACTTGATCATGTTGAGAGTTTTGCGTCCATGGAATCGCACTATACTAGAAAAGATTCAACCAAAAAGTATCTAGATGGATCTCTATCTTTCCCTAAAATGTATAAATTGTATCAAGAATGGTTTGATCCCAATAAGTACGCAAATAAAGTAACCAGAGTGTGTCAATATCGTGATATTATCAACAAGCATTTAAACATTGGTTTCCATAAGCCCAAAAAAGACGTGTGTGAAGAATGTCACATATTTGAAAATATATCTCAACACACAGAAGAAAAAATATCCAAACAGGAAGTGCAATTGAAACAAAAAGACTTAGCAAGAAAGATAAAAGGAGAAGACAAAGAATTAGCACAGATGGAACCAGAAATCTTAACAGCCAGTTACGATCTTCAAAAGTGTCTTAACGTACCCCATGAGAACGTTAGCACATTTTATTATAAACGAAAACTAACCGTTTATAACTTCACTATTTTTGATATTGGATGTCGACAGGGTTATTGCTTTTCTTGGCATCAGCAAACTGCTAAAAGAGGAGCAAATGAAATTGCTAGCTGTGTTTATAAATTTATTGAACAGACAGTCAAAGGCGGTATAAGAGACTATCGATTTTGGTCAGACAACTGCGGTGGTCAGAATCGGAATATAATTGGTTTTTTGATGTATATGATGGCAAGTAATAAGTATAAAATACGAATAAGTCACCGTTTCTTGATACCCAAAATGAAGGGGACAGCATGCATGCACTCATTGAAAAGCAAACGAATAATAAAATACTGTATACACCTGCTCAATGGTACACGGCTTTTCAATTTGCAAAAACCGATAATAAACATTACACACAAGGATTCACAGAATTATCACAGGATATTATAATGGACTTCAAAGAATTGCTTAAAAAGGTCAATAACTGGACTGTTGCAGGTAATGGAGCTAAGATGCAATGGAATAAAGTAACTGAAATTAAAATTGAAGCAGAAAATCCTTATAAGCTATTTTATAAAACTAGTTACATGGAAGATTCCTATAACTGGATTGATTGTGCCAATAAACCTAAAGTAACACGTAATAAATTAGTTCTTAATATAAATTTCAGTGATCTTCGCCCAGCTTACGATAGGCCAATCCCAATAGATAAAAATAAACATAAAAATTTAATGGACCTTTGCCACAATCTGGTGATACCTAAAGAATATCACTCTTTTTTTCTAATTTGATAAAAACTGACATCAATAGATATGAAACCGATTCAGAATAGGTACAAAATTATTATTAGTTTTATTTATATTCTTCTAGATTGATTGCAAAAGTAGTTATTAAGTATTGAAGTACCTTATAAAGTTAAATTTTGTGACAAATTTTATTTTTACAATAATTACTAATCTAAGATATTTAAAATCTTATTGCTACTGTGATTTAAATTAGAAGACTGTTATAATTATAAGATGTTTTTTCCTATATATTAGTGATGTGCAATTGAATAGTTCCTACCTACTTAAATATTTTCTATTTTTGTTACGTAAGATATTTGAAGTTTTTGTAACAATGTAATTTTTATTCTTGTCAATTTTATGGAAATTTAAAACTTGTGGTAATGTTACCACAAATTTTGCGATTTCCTTAATTTGAATAAACATTTATAGTTCTACTATGTAGTGTGTTTTAATAATTTTGCCCTTTTCGATACACACTTGACTCAATATCAGGATTTGGTCATGTCCATGTATAGTGAGTCAACTTATAGTATTTCAATAATTATAATTAATGTAAGAGAAATTGTAATACACAAAGTAACTATAAGCATAATAAAATAAATTTTGCTTCAGTTACATTATAATAATGACCCAAAACATGGATTAAAAAATTCGATGTGTATAAATGTAAGTGGTAGTTGATCCATTTTTAATATGCAAATATACGAAGTATACTGGTTTATCTACATTATCTCACAAATTAATAAAAATATACTAATTTGTCTTTGCACTGTTGAAAGGCTTTGCCACATTAAATTCATGATGATAAGATTTTTTTTCTTGATTGTTTTAATATTTGAAATGTAACCTTTCAGTCTTCTAATCGCCCTCCTGTAAAGTTAACAAAAGTACAGTTGACTCAGTATACTTAGGAGCCATCAAAGAATGGCTGGTAAATCGCCTAAAAGATGGGTGAACGGGCAATCTTATGACTATAGGATATAGGAGGCACGCCTTACCTTGCAAGATGGCGGCCGCCGGCGTCTTCGAGAGTCCTGAAGCTGCAAAGATCACTCCACTACACCCGCGTTTAGTTTATAGTATAGTTACACCTGTTTAGTTCTCGTTTATAGTATAAAAGCGGTAAATATTGCGGTATTACACACGTTCGGCGCGGCGCGGGGCTGCGTAAGCACGCGACTGATCAGCGTGACGATTGATCTTCGACTCGATCGCAGCGTCATTGAATTCCGCGACCAATTAGAGCGAGGCGTGCCTTTGGGAGGGAGAGGGATAAAAGATCGCTCGTTTTGACACTGCGGTATGCAAAGGGATTTATTAGCTAGGTGTTGACATAATTAACTATCAATAGAAAAGATAGATGGCGCTACCACATACACTACTACAATCACATAATTCTCAAATATATCATAAACTCAACATTTTTCATAACAAATAATAATTCAACACCGATTCCTCTCTGGCTTTTTTCGTTACAAACTAAATAATAGAGTAAGATACCTCAGGTTAATCTCATTAAATCTAAGAGTAAAAAACCCTAACAGCCAGTTCATTTTTAAATATAAATCTTTGTCCTTCCATAAAACTTATAAAAATGCTTGATGATACTAATAATCTTATGCATAACGTAGACGACCTCTCTGTTTCAAAATCGTATTTATGCTCACCTGACAGATGTAATGAATTGATTGATTACCCCAATGACCACTTAAAAATAGTCACACAAAACATACGGTCAATAAATTGCAATTTCCTTAATCTACAATCATTTCTAGCACAGATATCTTTTGACTGTGAGCTTATTTTACTCACGGAGTGTTGGTTAGACTGTTCAAATAATTTTTTGGTACCTAGTTTGGACAATAACACTGTCTGTAAATCATCTAAGCACATTAATCAAAGTGATGGGGTTGTTGTTTATGTAAAATCCAATTTAACCTTTACAATGGAAGAACCAGAATTTCTTAAATCGGCCTCTGGGCTTGTAGTTAAACTTAATTCAAACATAGCAATACTATGTTTTTACCGATCGCCATCAAATGAAAATATTGTGACATTTCTTTCCACTCTTAATAATACCTTGCCGACTATAATATCATTTGAAACAGCTATTGTAAGTGGAGACATTAATCTCGACATCTAAAATCTATCAGACCATCGCGCTCTCAACTTTCTTAACTGCATGGCTTCTCACGGGTTTTTACCAGCGCACAGTTTTCCCACTCGGGGAAATAACTGCATAGATCACATTTTTTTGAAAACGAAAAGGCAAGCAATGACTTTTGTATTAGAAATTACCATCACTGACCACTGCTCCACATTGCTATGTTTAAAAACTAAAAATTATAAAATTAATAAACCTAAAACTATCACAAAAATTAATTCGAGACCTTAGATAGAGTCGTTACACACATTGATTTCAGCTTACTATTATCTTGTGATAACCCTAGCATTGCCATTGATTCTTTAGTTATTTTCATATCAGAAACAATAAGCAAAAACTCAACATCCACTAAATTGCCAGCCAAAAAGAGAATTATAAAGCCGTTGGTAACACCTGGACTTTTAAGGTGTATACGTAATAGAGACTCTTTGCATAGGCAAACAAACCTCTCACCCAATAATCAGGTACTCTCCATCACATACAAAAGATATAGGAATTTTTGTACTAAAATATTATAGAAGGTCAAACGTAAATATGACTCTGAACAACTCACAAAAGCAGGACAAAATTCCAAGGCTTTCTGGGAAATAATTAGAAACATAACTTACACAAATCATCAAAAACAGACTTCCTCGCAATTACTTATATAGACTCACTCACACCTATATCCCCGAAGGGTAGGCAGAGGTGTAATATTACACCCACATTTCGCCACGAATTTTTAGGTCTCACGTGATAGGGGGCGAACCTGTTGCCGTACCGGGCACATTACCAGACTCCGTGCTGCTACTAAGAATTTCCTAACGGAAAAACCCAATAACACTTTGCCCGACCCGGGAATCGAACCCGAGACCTCCCAATCCCACGCGCACATTTATGCCGCGAGACCAACGAGGCAGTTACTTACTCTTTCACAATCACCCAACGACGCTTGTAACAAGGTTAATATTTTTTTTTGTTCAAATTGGTTAGAGCCTTGCAGATAAAATTACTTCTAAGTCGAATATCCCAGTAACGAATTATACCTTTACTTTGCCAAATTTATATTCTTTTGTTTTTGAAGAAATTAGCCCGTGTGAGATAGTAAATATAATAAACGCCCTTCGATCAAATGCAGCAACCGGGTGGGATAAAATATCTACAATTTTTTTAAAGATATTCTAATATTCTTGCGCCAGTTATCAGCCATATTTTTAATAAATGTATTGATTTATCAGTTTTCCCTGTAGCACTGAAAAGGGCCATTATACATCCCATCTTTAAGGGTGAAGGACGGGTGTTTAATAACTAACTATCGTCAAATAGCTGTACTCACCGGATTATCTAAGATCTTGGAGCGGGTTGTAAATACTAGACTAGTTAGCTACTTAGACAAATTCAATATCCTCTCTGCCAACCAATTCGGTTTTCGGCAGAACATGTCTATTTCAGACGCCGTCCAGGAGTTAACAGCACACATAGTCACTAATTTAAATGACAGTAAAAAGGTGGTGACTATTTTCTTAGACCTTGCGAAAGCCTTTGACACTGTTCCCATTTCCACTCTTCTTTTGAAGCTGGAATGAATAGGTGTCAGAGGCCCGTAGTTAGCATTCTTCAAAAGTTAACTCACAGATCATACACAGATGGTCAAGATAGGTAACTACACTAGTGATGAGCTTCCTATATCCATTGGTGTTCCACAAGGAAGTATACTCGGGCCATCTCTATTCCTAATTTTTATTAATGACCTTTGTAATTTGAAGATCCCCAATTCCAAAATTATTTCATATGCTGATGACACGGCAATTACCTTTGTCTCTGATTCCTGGACTGAGCTACAAAAAACGTCCCAAGCCGGCTTAAGCAACGTAGCGGATTGGTTATCTTCTCATGTTCTAACTCTGAACGTCGCAAAAACAAAATTGATAACGTATTCTATCTCATCCACCATTTTGCCTAATACCCCATTAGATTTGATATTTTATAGTTGCATGAATGACTCTGTAATAAATTGTCATTGTCCTCACATAAACTCTGTTGACAGTATCAGGTATATCGGCGTTATTTTTAACAAATAACTATAAACCTCAGGTTGAAGCACTGACGTCTAGAGTTCGCAAGCTTATATTTATATTTAGATCGCTTCGTTACGTTGTCAATATTACAATCATACGTAGTGTTTACTATGCCCTCTGCAAATCTATAATATGTTATTGTTTCAACTCTCAAATCTTTGGACATTGCTCATAGGGTAGTTTTAAAAGTAGCCACGTTTTGTCCTATCTTGTACCCGACTGAAGATTTATATAGAAACTGGAACATTCTAAATGTACGGCATATTTTCGTTTTTCACACGGTAATGTTGCAACATCGCAAGACTCCATACATACAATCTTCCAAGCGCGGCAGGGATAACATCTGTATTATACCTAGAATGCATTTTTCTTTCATTAAAAGATTTTTCTATTTCCTGGGACCTTACCTCTACAACCAGATAAACAGGCACATTTATATATATATATAAAATTCTCGTGTCACAATGTTAGTTAAAATACTCCTCCGAAACGGCTGGACCGATTTGTATAAAATTTTGCATGTATATTTGGTAGGCCTGAAAATCGGTCGTAATCTATTTTTCAAACCCTTAAGTCATAAGGGTGGCCAGGCCAAAAAATGTTTTTTTTATTTCTCGGCATTATTTTTATTTTTTATTTTTTTATGATGTGGCATTAAAAAATGCATAAAACTCTTAATTCAGCCCTTTAACAGCAACCCCTGTTTTTTAATATCCATATTAGTAATTTAATTATATCACTACAACTTTTGTGTGAAACCTCTTGTGCCTATTGATAATTATCACCCGGCCTTACATATATATTGTGATTTCTATGACTTACCTCCCTTAGATCGTGCACCGCATATGAGATATTTATTTAATAAAGGTGACTACCAATCCCTAAATAATTTTATCAGTGCCATTGATTGAGATAGTGAGTTCTTGAACCGATCTATGGATGACACTGTTGAATACTTTAATAGTACTATATCTTACCTGCAATACCAGTTTATTCCACATAAACCAATCCGTAGGCAACAATATCCCGTGTGGTATGATGCGACACTTATAAGAAATATAAAAGAAAAATACAAATTCCAAAGGAAATATAAGATCTATGGCAATTTATCGGATTACCAGGCATTTAAACTGTTACGTGATAGAGTAAAGATTATGGAAAGTACATGTTATAAAAATTATTTCCAACATATGGAAAATTCAATTAAAATTAACCCTAAATATTTCTGGGCCTTTGTGAAAAATCTAAGCAGTGCCAATGGCATCCCGAGTCCTCTAAAATTCAACAATGTTACGCTGACGTCTGGTGATTCTATTTGTGAGGCATTCTCTGAGTACTTTAAATCGAACTTTTTAAATCTGCTATATCATGCAGAAATTTGTCTACCTCCCATCGTGATTCGGAACCTTTGTTGTCATTATCTACTTTATGTAGTATATTTATTTCTGAAAACGACGTTGTTCAATTTCTCAGATCATTGGATACCACCAAGGCACCAGGACCTGATGGTATACCAGCTCAACTTCTTGTCCAGTGTGCGTCAACCATTGCCAAACCTATATGCAAGCTATTTGTAAAATTACTAGCTCTCTCCAAGGTGCCCAAAATATGAAAATCAGCGTTTATCACGCCTATCCACAAAAAGGGGTCTAAGACGGAGGTCACCAATTATAGACCCATATCTAAGCTCTGTATCATCTCAAAAGTTTTTGAGAGACTGATTTATACCCAAGTGCACAATATTCTTAGAGGGTCGTTCAGTTCTACCCAACATGGGTTTCTAAAAGGTAGATCTACCGTCAGTAACTTGGTGTTATTTAATGACTTTCTGACGACTGCCATGGACAACGGTCATTAGGTGGATGTAGTATACACCGACTACAGTAAGGCATTTGACCGAATAGATCACCAGATTCTTATTAAAAAGCTAGAACATATAGGCATCCATGGTAATCTCTTACGATGGTTCGCCTCATATGTTGTGAATCGATCACAGGCTGTTGTCTTGAATAATTACACATCTAGCTGGGTTCCTATTCCTAGCGGTATACCTCCAGGCTCTTTGCTAGGTCCTCTGCTGTTTACCATTTTCGTAAATGACATCGGAGATTGCTTCCACTCGTCGAATGTATCATTTGCAGATGATATGAAAATTTATGCCATTATATCATCAGATTCCGACAGAGCGGCTCTACAGAATAACCTGGCACGGTTAGAGGAGTATTGTCTCAATAATAGGCTCGACTTTAACCCCTCCAAGTGCATAGTAATAACTTACACAAGGAAACGGGCCATTCTTAAAACCGAGTACTTGCTAGGTAGCCAGCTCTTGTCTAGAGACAATAATGCTAGGGATCTGGGTGTACATCACGATTCCAAGCTAACATTTGATGATCACATAGATTCAATAGTCAGAAAAGCCTACAAGTCTCTTGGCTTCGTGATGCGCATGTCTAAATGTTTTACTGATTTAAAAACAATAAAAATATTATATTGCACTTATGTACGCAGTATTTTGGAGTACGGTTCCCAGGTTTGGAATCCTCGCTATGCCACATACATCGACCGTATCGAAAACATCCAGAAAATATTTGTACAATTCCTATGTTACCGTCAAAAAATTCCGTATCATTCAAATAATTATATTAGTATGTGTAAAAGACACCATCTTCTACCTCTTAAAGAACGTCGTGACATAGCAGATATTATATTCTTACTTAAAACTATACATAACGAAATTGATAGTCCTGAGCTCCTGTTTAAAATTGGATTTAATGTGCCCAGTAAGGCAGTGCGTTTTAATCCTCCCATAAATGTACCTCGAGCCTCTTCTAACTATAGGCAAAATAGCTATTTGGTGCGAGTAAGCAGGCTCCTCAACAAAATATGTAAAACTTATGACATTGATCCATTTTCTAGTAGTATGACGCGAGTAAGGAAGTGCTTAACTGAATCGTTTTTCAAATAAAATTAAACCTTTATTTTATCTCTGGTTTTGGTTGTGGAGAATTTTCAACTTTATAAGTTGAAAGCTCTCTTTAATAAGAATTAGTGAGGGATTATTTAATACTAATTTAACAGAAAGCAGTTTGTGTGTGTGATTGTGCGTGTACACGGGTTACTTTTTGTATTATATTATAGTTCTATAAGTGAAAACTTGTAATTGGCTTACCGTTACCTATTATGTTTTTGTTATACGCTGTATGTAGCTGTAAGTTTTCCATATCATAAATAAATAAATCATAAATAAATAAATAAACTGTTGTCCACGCCAGGCGCATACCGGATTGAAAAGATTTACCACTTTGGAAGCGTCTATCTTTTAAATGATTGACCTTGAGAAACGATGGTTTTAGAAAACTCTAAATCATTATAAAGATGTATGTTTAGATACCGCGCATGTATACATGACTGATGGAAAAAATATTTTTCACGTCAATTCCATGTAGGGATTAATCCATTTAATTTTCATTCCTTTTTTATGCATTTTTCTATTTTTTGTATAGAATCACGCTTGTATCACCGAAAAGGCAGGCAGAGGTGTAATACTAGACCCAAATTTCGCAAAGAATTTTTGGGCCCCACGTAATAGGTGGCGAGCTTATTGCCGTTACCGGGCACATCACCAGACTCCATGATGCTATTGAGAATTCAGAAAAACTCAGTAACACTTTTTGCCCGACCCCTGGGTTGGGCAAAAAGTGTTACTGAGTTTTTTTGTTTGTTTTTCCTGAATCGAACCCGTGACGTCCGATCAACAGACGCATAAGCTATCCGCTGGACCACGGAGACAGTGTTTTTTATGTTTGAATAAAAATCGGGAAGCCGTTCACAGAATACGTCTACCTACCAATAATTTTCAAAGGTGTAGTTACAATAATTTCGGAATAAAACGGCTGTGACATACGGACTGACAGACAGACATGGTGAATCTATAAGGGTTCCGGTTTTTTGCCTTTTTTTACCTACGGGACCCTAAAAATCGTTTCACAGTTTTAACCTCAATACTCCTCCGAAACTGCAAGACCGAATTTTATAAGTAAGTATATTTTTTAGGTCTGAGAATCGCTTATACTCTATTTTTCAAACCCTTTAGTCAGAAGGTTGGTCCATCCCAAACATGTAGGTACTTTTTTATTTTTGGACAAATTTGTGTAATTCTTTTTTTTATGATGTTGCATTGAAAGCATGTATTTTCAATGCAACATCATAAAAAATAGAATTCCACCCTTAATTTTCACCCTTTTAAGACTAATCCTTATATTTAATAGCTATATTAGTACTAGCTGTTTCCTGCGGTTTCACCCACGTCCTGAGGGAACTACTTCGCGTACCCGGTTAATTTATAACCTAAGTTATTCCATGGTACATCAGCTATCCGAGAGTGAACGTCCCGTCAAAATCGGTATAGCCGTTCCAGAGATTAGCGAAAACAAACAGAAAGACAAAAATTGTAAAAAAATCATTTCGGTATATGTACCGCGTATTAAGCCCAGCATTTAGTAAAAAGTGGTAATTTTAATATTGCAAACAAACACTCCAATTTTATTTGTATGTAAATACAGTTATCATGCATAAGTTAGTTATGTTTTTCTATCGTAGAAATAATTTATATGGCAAAACAACTTTTCTGGGTCATCTGTCTAAATAAACTATATATATATATATATATATATTTCCAAACGTTTTTCCAGGAAATTCTGAACAAAGTGACCAAAGCCATCAGTGCTCAATCTTTAATTTCTAAGTTTATAAAGGTATACAAACGAATATTGTATTTTATGTATATATATATACGGAGTTCACCGGGTCAGCTAGTTTTTATTTATATATATATATAGCCTCTTTAGGTGTTCGTCGAGGCTCTTGGCGATTAATCCATTCACCGACACGACTATCGGCACAATGATGGCTGAATCCACATCCCACATGTCGACAATCTCGTGAACTAGGTCCAAATATTTAATCTCCTTCTCTTTTTCTGCTTTCACGAGATTGACGTCATATGGTATGGTGACATCGACTATCATTGCGAGTCGCTCTGCTCGGTCTATCACTACAATATCAGGCTTATTGGCAAAAATAGTCCTGTCTGTAATGATAGACCGAACCCAGTACAACAGTGCACGACCATTTTCGAGAACTGGGTCGGGCACATATCTGTAGTACGGTACCTCAGAACCAATGAGATCATATTTAAGGGCTAGTTGCTGGTGGATTATCCTGGCCACTTGGTTGTGTCTGTGCAAATACTGACCATTGGCAAGACTCGAACAACCGGACACTATATGCCTGAGAGATTCTCCGGGCCGGTGACACGCCCGACATATGTCAACCGTACCGTCCCTCAGTATATACTTTCGGTAGTTGTTTGTCATGACAACTTCGTCCATAATTGCACAGACAAAACCTTCGGTTTCTCCGAAGAGATCACTGAACCGTAGCCAGGCTACAGAAGCTTTAAAATTGACATCTGGGTCATATAAAGCTCTATAGAACCGTCCATGCAGCTCCTTTCCCTTCCATACTTCTCTTCGGTCGTCAGTACTGAGTACTGCAGGTTTGTGCCAGTTCTCTTTAGCCAGAGCGAGCGGGGTAAGTCCTGAATCAACAGCAACTACATCCACGTTCCTTCCTAGAAAATATTCTCTGAGGTTGTACAGCTCGCGGTTATGGAGAGTCTTAGCACATAAAAAGTCTCGACCCCCACATTTCTGCGGGATGTACAGCCTCATCACCGACGAGCGTGGATGATGCAATCAGCATTGAAGGGACTTTTCTGTCCAGGGCGTCTAGTTCCGTCTGGGTCCACTTGAGTATGCCGAAGGAATACATTAGGACTGGCATGGCCCACCCGTTGCAGGCCCGCACCTTGTTGCCACCTGATAAAAGACTGTTAAGTACTTTTTTCAGGCGGCCAAAGAAACGAGCCTTCAACGTATGTTTCATGTCAGTCTCAGAAATATTCAAAGACTGCGACATACCCAGGTATTTGTA
This sequence comes from Euclidia mi, assembly GCA_944739405.2. NCBI lineage: Eukaryota > Metazoa > Arthropoda > Insecta > Lepidoptera > Erebidae > Euclidia > Euclidia mi. Next base: position 22,672,803 of record OX123184.2, read on the forward strand.
GGTCTCGGTTAGGGAGAGGGATCTAAATTGTATGGAATCTGAGAGTTGTATCCCTGCAGATTCCATAATCCCGCCTCTCTTCACATGCATGACCGCACATTTATCCACATCAAATTCCATCCTGATAGAATTACTGAAGGTTTCGGTTACCTTAAGTAATGCAGTCAGTTGAAAATTGTTGGGGGCAAATAATTTCAGGTCATCCATGAAAAGGAGGTGAGATGTAACATGACCTCCTCTCCTCAACTGATAGCCTAGCCCTGAAGCCTCTAACAAGGTACTTAGGGGGTTCAGGGCCAGACAAAACCACAAAGGACTCAGACTATCGCCCTGGAATATACCTCGCTAGATCCTTATTGGAGCACCGCAACCCAAACTCGATCGACATCCTGGATAGCGCAATACGGTCTTCCACTGCCCCATACATGACCTTAAAAAGGTGCATAGAGTTGCATCTACTTTGTACAACTCCAGCACCCTCAAAAGCCATGTATGTGGCCCGGAGTCGTAAACCTTCTTGTAATCTATCCAGCATGTTGATAGATTCTTTCGGTTACGGCGCACCTGTTGGCTAATGGTCATGTCTATCAGAAGGAGTTCTTTAGTGCCACGGGCCCCACTCCTACATCCATTTTGAGAAACAGATAAAATATAATTATTAGATACATGTTTTGTTAATTTCATTCTCAAAATGGATGTAAGGAGTTTAAACATTGTAGGCAAACAGGTTATCGGCCTGTAATTTTTGGGGTCCGTGGCGCTACCAGACTTATGGTGTAGGTGAGTGACGCCGGATGTTAAAATTCTGGTAGCGACCCCGATTCCAGTGATAATTGGAACTGAGATGCTAAGCAAGTATGCGAACTACGGAGCCACTTGAGCCAAAAATTCTGCAGCCCGTCCGGTCCCGCTGATTTCCAGTTAGGTAACGAACGGACTGCACTGGCTATATCATCATTTGATATATATATTGGCTCCATAGTTGGAATTTGTTCGCATACTCGCTCAACAACCCCAATCCAATCACTCTCCGTGTGGTTCACAGGCGTTGACCAGATGCTGCGCCAAAACGTTATTAGTGGTATCATCATCCGGTCGACTCCCATCAACGTCACCGGCCGTAGACTCGGGTCGCTCCCATCTTCGGTACACCCACCTCTCGTCTCTTTGAAATGTGCGATTCAGGCAATACCGATCCATTCTTGTTTTGTATCGCCTAATACGGTTTGCCCATGCATAAAGCTTTTGCTTTAGAGTATCGATGTGCTCTGTAACCCGAGGCAAATAATCTTTTGAACTGATGATACCAGATCCCGCAAAGGCTCGAGTTACAAAGCGCATCACTCTTGGTCGGGTATTGCCCATCCTGAAACAGGAGAGCTATTATTAGTTATTATTATTAAATGAGAAAAACAAAAGCTCCTTATCAATATATCAACGATTAAATCGTAGAGAGGGGATGGGAGGGTGGTATCGGAGAGTAGTAGCGGCTCAGAGCCATATATCTCGTTAGGACGTGTAAAAAGACGAACAAAACGTACACATTATTTTTTATGAAACCGTGTAAGCGATGATACTTTTTCTTTTTATATGGAGTGATCAGGTAATTTGGTAAATAACTTATTATACTTTTATGTTAAACTGCTTGTAATGTTGATTTTTGAGTAATTCATTACTTATGCGTTAGAATTTTCGTACTAACTTAAATTTGGATATTTTAAAATTAATTGCTCGAACCATGAATCTTATTTTTTATTTCATGTAGCTATATTACCAAAAATATTGTTATTTCTCGTATTTTAAATGCTTAACAGTCGTATAATTTATTTTATAACCAAACTAACTAGTTAACTATTCATGGAGGCACATTAAATTGTTTATTATCTGTCATATACCATGTATAATTAAATATGAAGGCATAAAACTCAAGCTATATGAAAATATGAACGTTTAATGGTCGAGCGAAATATATTATCTTTAATTTAAGGCGCTGTCCTAAGCGAATGTTTAGGTTATTGAGGGGGTGAAGCAGAGAAGGTGAAGCGCACTACTGCGGGGCGCCCCCCTGCATTCTTGTCGCGTGCGGCCGTATTCTGGCGACATCCGTATTCCAATATTTCAAAAACGCAAGCAAAACGTTTTAGCATATTGAATTGAGATATTGATATTTAAATTTATATATCATATTTTTCCTAAACTATTATAATGAAAATCAATCTGTTTGTACAATACTGGCATAGCGCAATTTTTGTTTTCATATTTGATGAAAGTAGGTAAATACCTACTGTTCGATGCAATACTTGCAATCGACCACATTTTGCTGATCTAGCAACGTCATACGGCCGAATTGTATGAGCGGCGACATCAGTGCATATTCGGACAGCAAGCCGCGTGCATTCGTACCTAACAGCAAAGCATTTATCATCCATTAGCATTTCTTATTTCCCTAGCGTACTTAGTATCAGTTTTAATAGCAATAAACGTCTAAAGAGTTACCGAAGTCTTTAATTTAGCATCAGCTATCAACGTCAGCCGCGTTCCCAACATTTTATGGTTCTCGAGCCTTAAGGACTTCGCGTTCGTGATACACGTGTTTTCGGTATTGTCGATAAGGGAAGTGCTTTATAATCGGAACAGCGATCTATATAACAGTGAACCATCCATTATGCGCAAGGGTCCAAATTTGCAAAAAGACCTACAAGAACTCTTGTTGAAATGGAGAATATATCGATACGCGTACACGGCTGAGAAAAAATGTATCGCCAAATTTATGTCTCGGAAGAAGATCAAAAGCTCCAGCAAATCGTTTGGCGGGAAACAAAGAAGCCAATTAAATGCTAGCAATTGACAACAGTAACTTACGGCACAAAATCAGCTCCATTTTTAGCAATGATGTCCCTTCGACAGTTAGCGTCTGATGAGGAGCTAAGGTTTCCAAATGCAGCTAAATCTTTACGAGAAGATTTTTTTATGGACGATTATGTGTCTGGTCAGCATTGTATTCGAGATGGGAAAAGCAACATAGCAGAATTAATTTCGTGTCTTAACAGTGCTGGATTTTCATAAAGAAAGTGGTCCTCAAACAATAAAATTATCTTAGAAAATATAGCTTCATCCCAACAGAATAATCAAACATCTTTCATCTTTAAAACTGAGAACACACCTAAAACATTGGGCTTACGATGGGACCCTGACAGGGATGAATTCAATTTCCAGTATACTGTATCGGCAGACCATACAAAACTAACGAAAAGAGCGTTACTTTCTGAAATATCGAGATTGTTTGACCCTCTGGGTTGGCTAGCTCCACTGACCACTACACTAAAGCTATTATTTCAAAAGGTTTGGCAGGACTCGAAAGTTCAATGGAACGACGAAGTATCACTTGAAATAAAAAACGAATGGATAAAATTGACGGAAGATATGAGTTTGATAAGTCAGATCAAAGTACCACGTTGGCTGAACAGCAAACGAGATGACATAATCCAATTACACGGATTCTGTGATGCGTCTCTCAAAGCATACGCATGTGTTATATACGCTCGTGTCGTAACGTCAAACACGGCGACAGTAGTTCTAGTCGCAGCAAAATCAAGGTTGGTGCCTAATAACAAATTAGTATCACTGCCGAGACTCGAACTATGCGCAGCAGAATTATTGTCTAGACTTATGTCCAAAGTAGTAGCAAGCATAGGAAGCAGCATGACTCATAAAATCTACACTTGGAGTGACTCAACGGTCACTCTTAGTCGGATACAAGGCAACCCAGACAGATGGAGGCCCTTTGTATCTAATAGAGTGAAGAAAATCACTAACATATTAGCAGCAAATATTTGGCATTACGTGTCGACAAAAGAGAATCCAGCCGATCCAGCAAGCAGAGGTTTACCTATGTCTCAATTGAAAGAAAGCGATTTGTGGTGGCGACGACCAGCCTGGTTATCGTCTCCTGACTTTGAGCCTAAGCAAGAGCAGCGTAAATATACAACAGATCAAGAGATACGGAAACAAGTTGCAAGTGTTCAACGACATGACCCCACATCAAGCATAATTGAGCAATTATTAAATCGACACAGTTCGTTTCTAAAAATAAATCGTATTATAACTTGGTTATTACGTGCACTTGCACCGACACGTCAACAAAGGCCATCATATATCACATTACTTCTTTCGAACGCATCTTGGAAAATTTAGTCCCTTCTTACAGTCACACCATAGTCATGGGCGATTTTAACACTTGCTTGTTAAAAAATGATTCTCGCTCTTCTTCCTTGTGTAGTATTGTCGAATCTTGTAATCTATCCATCCTTCCTTTAAGTGCTACACATAACTTTCCAAATTCTACTCCTTCTCTTCTTGATCTTATGTTTGTCTCTTCACCTAGTCTTGTCGCCAAACATGGTCAGGTTGCAGCTGACGCTTTCTCTTACCACGACCTAATTTTTCTCTCTTATAAACTTCGTCTTCCTAAGACAAAATCCAAAATTCTTCTGCAGCGCAATTTTGGTGGCATGAGACTTGAAAATCTTCGAAGTGACGCCAGCGGGATTGACTGGAATTCCTTACTGAGTGCGCAATCCATTGACGAAAAAGTAGAAACATTCACAAACACGATTACTCGGTTGTACGATGTTCATGCACCGGTCCGTGCTATCAGAGTCAAGCAATTACCTTCACCTTGGCTCACTAAGGAAATCAAACAGTTACTGACAAAGAAGGCAATGGCTAAAACAAAATATAAATGTCGAGCGACTCCTGGTAATTGGGATAACTATATTGCGATTAGAAATCACTGCAGAAAGGTGTGTAAGAAAGCACAACGCCAATACATCCATAACTCTGTTGAGAATGAGGATTCAGCTAAGGTCTGGAAATTTCTAAGAACTCTGGGGGTTGGGAAGTCTACACATGACCTCACTACTAATAAAATTGATATTGATTTATTAAATCGACATTTCACTGCTTCGTCCCAATTTGATAGGACTACTAAAGCTAATACTTTACACGATCTTTCATCGCTTCCAACCCCAGTATACCCATCTTTCGTTTTTAATCAATTGTCTGAGTGTGATGTTAAAAAGAGCGTACTATCTATTTCTTCCAATGCCGTCGGTAATGATTGTGTCAGTCGAAAGATGATCCTTCCCATCTTAGATGAAATCCTTCATATCCTGTGTCATATTCTAAATTATTCCTTATCCCGGGGCGTATTTCCATCTGCATGGAAAGACGCTCAAATTATTCCTTTACCTAAAAAATCCAAACCCTCGTCCTTTTCCGAGTTTCGTCCTATCCCCGTGCTACCTTTCCTCTCTAAAGTGCTTGAGCGACTTGTCCATATCCAACTTAGCACATTCCTTAACAAGAACCTACTCCTCAATCCTCTCCAATCCGGATTCCGACCTGGTCACAGCACCGTTACGCCACTGATCAACATTACCGACGACATAAGGCTTGGTATGGAGAATGGAAATCTGACTGTACTTACCTTACTTGATTTTAGTAACGCCTTCAACACCGTTGATTTCCATATTCTGCTTGGCATACTACGCTCTATTAACATATTTATTTATTTATTTATTTAACTTTATGCACATAAAAAGTACAGAGGCGGACTTAATGCCGTAGGCATTATCTACCAGTCAACCTTTGGGTGATGCAGAGATTCAAGTAATAGGTGCAATTCATAATTTATATTGAAACTTAGATAGAAACTTAATTTAATTCAAATATATATATACGTTAATATAGTACTTACATACCTTATATATAAATAAATTATATATATATATACCTATATAATACAAAATACTTTACATATATACATCAAAATTATATATTAAATATACATACAGAATAGATAGACGATAATCCTATAATGATTCAGTTTGTGCGTCTATATAAGTCTGGCGCACTCTGGTTTTAAATGTGAAACGGCTAGTGGACATCCTGATATCGAGAGGGAGAGCATTCCAGAGAAGGATAGATTGAATGTTAAACGAAGAATGTACAAGGCTAGAACTGTGAGAAGGACAGAGGAGAAGAAGATTGTTTGAGGAGCGGAGATTTTTCTCATGTGTATTACAAAGAAATTGGAAATGAGGAGTTAAATACACAGGAGCATATGGGGAGTGCAATATAAAATAAAGGGTACACAAAGTACGTAAGCTACGCCGTAGACGAATGGGTAACCATCGTAACTTTAATCGGTGCTCGGTAATATGATCATATTTGCGGAGATTGAAAACGAATCTAATGCAATTATTGAGAAGGCGGTCGAGCTTGTTGAGCTGATCTGCATTAAGGTCGAGATAGCACACATCACCATAGTCGATTATAGGAAATATTAAAGTCTGTACTAACGTTGTCTTAGTCTTGACCGGCAGAAAGTTCTTTAGACGATAGAGCGATCGTAAGGCACCAGTTACTTTACGACTGACGTTCGCTACCTGTGTCCGCCAATCAAGGTTAGTGTCAATATATAAACCAAGATCCTTGACGCTAGAACTAAATGGGATAATTTGCCCATCAAACATGACGGTTGGTAGTGCCTGCAGGTCAACCCTGTTCAATATACGGGAACTGCCAACTAAAATAGCCTGACATTTATCAGGATTCACTGCCAATCCAAACCGTTTCGACCAATCCTTGATAGCGTTAAGATCCTGGTTTATTGCTCCAATTGCAGAATGTAGATTTTCCACCTTAGATTGTGTATAAAGCTGCAGATCGTCGGCATACAGATGATACGCACAATGAAGTTCATGAGTAAGGAGATTAATAAATAATGAGAACAAAAGAGGGGAAAGTATTCCGCCTTGAGGCACACCAGCGTTCAAATCACACCATGTTGATGAGGTTTCTTCAACCCGTACTGACTGCTGGCGTCCACGAAGATAAGAAGAGAACCATTCCAGTGCCATAGGTGAGATCATGAGAGAGGAAAGAATCGAAAGAAGGAGGTCGTGATTGACGTTGTTGAAGGCATTTGAGAAGTCCACCAAGATCAAAAGTGTAACCTTGGTTTCCTCAACCCCTGCCCTCACATCGCCAGTCACCTTGAGCAATGCGGAGAGAGTACTATGTCCGGGTCTGAATCCAGATTGAAGTGGTGACAGGATGTTGTTATGGTAAACGAACCCGGACAACTGTCTCTGAACGCACGACTCAAGTACCTTGGATAGAAAAGGAAGAATGGATATGGGTCGGAAATTTGTCAGCAGAGTGGGATTGGAAATCTTAGGTAAAGGACGCACATAGGCTTTACGCCAGAGGTGGGGAAATTTACCTGTGTCAAGGGAAAAGTTCAGGATATGGGTAATTGTAGGTAAGATTTGATCAAGGATAACCGTGATCATGCGACGACTAATGTCATCGCACCCCACGGCTTTGGACTTAATAGATAGGATAGTCTTTTTGATCTCACCTGATGACAAAGGAGAAAAAGAGAAAGAGTTAATGTTCGGACGAGGTATACCGTCCAAGTAGGCCATAGTTTGACTCTTGGTTTGGTCGTCTAAAGTGAGAGTAGTAGAAAAATGACGATTAATGTCATCCAAACCAATAGTCACTGGTAGGACCACTTGGCCGTGAGGTTTACCAATGCCCAGTGTTCTTAAAAACTGCCATACACTGGCGGGGGATGAATTAGTAATGTTTTCGTGAATATGTCGGCGTTTAGCATTGCGTACCATCTGATTGCACTTGTTCCTTGCTATCTTAAAGAGAGACCAATTGTCTTCACACCGATCATTTTTATACTTTCGAAAAGCTCGGTCTCTGCGTCGCATCGCCATCCGAATACCCTCTGTCATCCAAGGTGCAGGAGGACGCTTCAGTTTCACTTTTCTAATGGGAGCATGCACATCGAATAACCTCTTAACTGTGTTGTTGAAAAAGTCTACTTTGTCATCGACAGTGATGGCTGATGTCAACGGTTTCCAGTCGATTTTTGCAGCATCCAACCTCAATTTTTCAACGTCCATGCGCCCAAAACAACGCAAGTACAGAACTTTAGGACACGGTTTAGAAGGCTTCAGGACATAGGAGAGGAAGACAAGGTCATGACGGGAGAAGCCAGGAGCAGGATGCTGACCGTGAGAGCGGACCAAGGTAGGATTAGAGGTGAGGATTAAGTCTAACCAGGTGTCCTCCCCGTTAGAGTTGTGGTGAGTGGCATTTAGAGGCAAAACGTGGAGGCTGGCAGACTCGATGATGTGGGTGAGTTTGAAGGAGCGGGATGAAAGGTGGGACAGAAGATCAGTGTTGAAATCGCCCATGATGATATGATGTGCGTACTCGGAACCCAACGATTCTAAAACCGATTCCAAATCAGTGAAGTAATTGACAGAAGGAGGACAGTATACTACTCCAAGAACCAATTTAGTTCCTCTGACCCAAACCTCTAGAAAAAGATACTCCGCAGAAGTAAAGTTTTGAGAGGAAGAAGTTAGAATTTTAAAGGATAAATTGCTACGGAGATAAATCGCAACGCCTCCGCCTCGCCTGTCAATCCGGTCGTTCCGGACTAAGACAAAACCAGAAAGAGGGTATAAGGTAGAAAGGAGGTGAGGTTTGAGCCAGCTCTCAGAGATCAGGATGGCATGCAAGTTGATGTCGGCAAATGTAGCCAAGAGTTCGTTGTAATGACTTGGCACACTTTGTGCATTTATATGACACACGTTTAATAAATTATTAGCTTTCTGATTAAACTGCTCGTGTAAAATGTCATGTAGGGACTGGTCATCATTAACTGAACAGAAGCTATCATCGACAGATAAATCATCTGAATCATTCGCTGATAGAAAAGAATCATCATCGGAAATAGACATAATAATATAAATATATTTATATATATATATAATAATAATAATAATAAAAGACTAGCTTAAAATAAATAAATACTAATAATAACATGCACGAGATTGACTATTAATTAAATGACCTCTGCACCACCCGCCAACCGAAGCAATTGACAATATACTGATCTAGCAAATACATTTTATCAAAGCATTTTATAAAATTGAGACAACCAAAAGAAAAAAATACTATGATTTAAGTTAGAATGACAAAAATATTTTATCAAAGGATTGTTTCAGAACGCATCCGTAAGAGTTCAAACGTCATAACAGTCGTATGTCACTTTGACATTTAACTTAAACAGTAAACACCTACAGAAAAGTTTACAATTATTGCACTGACTTCGATAATTATATTTAGGAAAAGTGGGTGATTATGTACAAAGTAATGTTATCCAAACATGCTAGTAGCTCAAGACAGAATAGAATGTGTCAATATAAGTAATCTGTTTACATACACGTTCAATCGAAACGAAACGATAGGAAGTTCATTAAGCGGATGCGTAAAGCAAAACGGGACAATTACTGGTTATACCAAGTTCAGCAAGAGGTACCTGAAGAGACCTTGGGATACTTTTGGAGTAACGGCTTCAACTCATCCAGTGAAGTAACCTTGACACGACTACCATCTGGGCACTTGATATTTACAATGCCGTCTTGAGTCCAGCAGCCCCGCATCCCGAAATGTTGCCTCGCCTTACTGAACGTTGCCTGCCGCTCCTTGGTCAGGAACTCTCTGACGGATATGGATGACCCTTTCAGCTTGGTCTTCCCTCTCCAGACAGCAGCCTTCATCTCCAAGCTGGCAAACTTTACCACAATGGGACGATGATGTTCTTTGCCATTGGTCCCAAGACGATGGCATGTCTTTATAGAACTTGCCGAAACATCCTTCATGGCCAATCTTGTGTGAAGAACATCGAGAACTATAGCTACACAGTTTTCTTTATTGTGTTCTGGGATACCTGAGAAAATTACGCTTTTCCTTCGATGTCTCATGTCGATGTTGTCAATAGCCTGAGCGCATGCGGCGATTTGCTTCCTCAGCAGCCCGAACATAGAGAATGTCAGTTCCCGAAATGTACGGAACTCCTCCGCTACTTTGGCTACAGTATCTTTGGCTGTTCCACTTTGTAACTGTGCCTGAAGCTCGTCCATTTTTTTGGTCACACTTTCTTCGAGGGTCTTCTGCGCCAGTACAATATCAGCGTATTGAGACATATCTCCGGAGTATCTTAGTGATAGTAGATAATATGGTCAAACTGATCAGTTGGCAGGTGGTGTTAGTGCAAAGTTCTTAAGTGTCACATACAGAACTAATAACACTAGGGCATATAACTGTAAGTATCTTTGTTATGATTAACACAAAAACAATACTTTATATATGGTGAATTTAATTTTAAATATATTTCAAACTTCGAATGTGTGGTTACTTTATTTACACCTACCGCCGAAAAAAAACATACATAAACATATCTCCACAAGTGATTGATTGGTTTCACAGTTACCTGTTTGGCCGCCGACAACGTATACGGATCGAAGACTCTTTCTCTTCGTGGTGCAATACCACAGTCGGCGTTCCACAGGGTGGCGTTCTATCTCCCTTACTTTTCTCAATTTTTATAAATTCTATCTCTTATCAGCTTCAGTCATCCTACCACCTTTATGCAGATGATCTTCAAATTTACACTCAAGCACCTGTACACGAATTGTTTGAAGCATTCCGCATCATTAATACAGATTTAGACCGGATAGCTGCATGGAGTCTCAGATTTGGTCTACAAATCAACCCTGCAAAAACGCAGGTTATTGTTGTAGGCAGTCCCAAGATGATATCACGTGTGGACTGGACTCGTCTACCTCAAATTAACTTTAGTGGTATCCCCATACCCATTAGTGACTGCGTGAAGAACCTGGGGGTTTATATAGATGAAACGTTATCCTGGGGCCCACAAATTGGTCAAGTCAGTCGCAAATTATTCGCTGCGTCTGGGACGTTGCGAAGATTGCGGAACTTTCTGCTGACTGCCACGAAGATTGCGCTCGCAAATTCTCTTCTCTTACCTATCCTTGACTATGCTGATGTCAGCTATCTAGATCTCACTGAGGAGCAACTTGATAAGCTTGAGCGCCTTCAAAACTTTTGTATTAGATTTATATTTGGATTACGCAAATACGATCACGTTTCTGATTTCCGCAAATTGCTCAAGTGGCTCCCAATTCACCTTCGACGGAATACTCACATTCTTTCTTTACTTTATAACATTCTTTTTAATCCCTCATCTCCGCCTTATTTAAAGGAACGTTTCAATTTTCTATGTGACACACATTCAAGATCGCTGAGGTCATCTGTGAATTTAATATTAGCAAGTCCAATGCATTCCACTTCTTTCTATGACAAGTCATTCACGGTACAAGCCGTTCGCTTGTGGAATGCTTTGCCTATATCCGTAAAGCAGGCTCAAACTATAACTTCCTTTAAAAAGTTATTAAAAGACTACTATTTATCTATTTAATATTTTCTATCTATTGTCAAACTCATACTTTTTTCTATCTTCCATTTCCTACACTTTTATGTATGTATTATATATTTATAATTATTTATGTATGTTTATGTAGTATATTTTTCAGTATTTTATGTGTGTATTTTTAGCACTTATATGTAAATATTAGTTTTATTTCTTAATTTGTTTATTTTTTATTTTTTTTATCGTGTTTACTGTACCTAAAAAATTTGAATAAATCATCAGTATCGCCAAACTGCCCTTTTCCAGGCTCCTTGCTTTTTAGTCCATCCAAAGGTTGCCTGGAAGATATTGCTTATAAGTGATAAGGCCGCCATTTGTACATTAACTTTTACAAATAAGTATAACAAATTGTAGTACTTTGGTGTACAATAAAGATGATTTGATTTGATTACAAGAAATGCGGCAAGCAAAATATATTATAATTAAGTACGTACAGCGTATTGAGTTTGAATCGGAGGTAAATAATTTATAAGCGACACTAAACTGAGTTCAAATAGCAACATATTGAACTTAAATCCATTTTTAGACGAGAAGGGCATATTAAGAGTCGGAGGACGTCTGAAAAATGCCAACATCAGCGCGGATATGAAATATCCGATTATCATTCCATACAAAGGCAGCGATAGCCGAGTGGATATACCAACAGACTGCAATGCAGAGGGTATCGGGTTCGAATCCACGGCGCGCACCAATGACTTTTCGGAGTTATGTGCGTATTGAATTGTTAATTATCGCTTGTCCCGTGCCTCGGAGAGCACGTTAAGCCGTCGGTCCCGGTTGTCATGAAGATCTTTGACAGTCGTTACAGCGCGTCAGTACCTTCTAAATAAACTGACACTAGTCTAAACCATGGAATATCGCTATCCCTTCGGGTTGCGGAGGTCAGACAGGCAGTCGCTCTGTGGAAAAGCTAATATTCAGCCAAATCCGGTTAGACTAGAAAGCGGACCCCAGATTAAAAACTGGGATAACGCTAAGAGGAAGACGAAGAGGAAGAGACAGCGGCAGGCTAACTGAACTTTTAATACAGCAAGCACACGAACTTACCTTCCATGGTGGATCGCGGTTGACTTTATCACTCTTACGACAAAATTATTGGATAATTAAAGGAAATCGAGCTACCAAAAAACAACTTCGTAACTGCGTTACATGCAAAAAACAAGAGCCGAAGAAACTACAGCAAATAATGGGACACCTACCTGATTTTCGATGTAATCCTGCACCGCCGTTTTACCACACCGGGGTAGATTTCACCGGATTTCTTCGAGTGAAGTGCAATAAAGGTCGGGGTGTAAGAACAACAAAAGGATATATTTCTCTTTTTATTTGCATGGTTACGAAAACGGTCCATATCGCGTTAGTCTCTGACCTAAGCAGCTTATCGTTTATATCAGCCTTACGCCGTATGGCAGCAAGGCGAGGAGCCCCGAAGCACATATATTCGGATAATGGCACCAATTTCGTGGGTGCTAATAAGATATTACAAGAGGAACAGCAACAGCTACAGAGTATCTTTAATGATACTTTCTATAAAGAAATCACTGAAATGAGCATACAATGGCATTGGAATTGTCCTTCTTGGCCTAGTGCTGGCGGATTATGGGAACGATCTATCCGGAGTTTGAAGCAGCATCTGAAAAGAGTGATCGGTGATCAAGCACTAACATTTGAGGAGTACAGTACTTTGCTGTCTCAAATCAAAGCAAGCCTTAATTCGCGACTATTATGTCGAATATCCGAGGATATCAACGATATATATTTTCTCACCCCAGCGCATTTTTTTAATAATCGTGCCGGTCTTACTGTCATAGAGACGGCGCAGGATGCTAGAACAAGATGGTAAATGGTGAGCAAAATGTTTAAAGACTTGTGGAAGCGATGGAAGGCGGAATATCTTACCCAGTTATCTGTACTTAGCAAATGGTTAAAATCCCAAGAGAATATCAAACTAGGCGATTTGGTAACCATTCATGACGACAATATACCCTCTGGTAAGTGGCCAGTCGGTCGGGTGGTAGAGGTCCATCCCGGAAACGACGGAGTTGTTCGGGTAGTAACCCTGAAGACTAAAAACGGCTACATGAAACGTCCAGTTTTGAAACTGTCCGTCTTGCCTATAGCAGAGAAAGAGTCAAAACAGCATGATCAGCAAAATAGCGGCTAGATAAAACCGCAAAAAGCCATGAAAAGCAACCCGCGCACTAAAAGTTGTACTACTTTATTTAGCTTAGCCTTATCATTAATGTTGTTTATGAATCTTGCAACGGTTACGGAAGCATCTTACAAATTTACAACATTTGATAGCAACCAGACACTGTATTTGGTCCTCTGGGAAAAATGTAGCTGATACGAGACGAGTGGAAAATCGTCACCTATTACTATATGGCGCCTTTCTGGCAGGGTGATGACGCGGTCTCCAAATGTTCAGAATATCTCAAGCAAACCTGCGATAAAATTAAAGAACACAATCATTGCGATATTATCATCCTGCAAATACAACATGAGTTCAATGAACTTCAATATTATAATCAGCTGTTGTTAAGTCAGCATCTTGGAAGGTCGAGAACTCGACGCGGATTGATAAATGCAGTCGGTGCTATATCTAACTCATTGTTTGGTATACTCGACGAGGATTTCGCAGAAAAATATAAGCGTGACATTGACCTAGTACGTAGTAACATAAACCATCTGACTCAGTTGTACAGGAATCAAACATCGGTCATAGAAGTGCAGTACAATATAGTAAAAAGAATAGAGGAAACAATAGAGAAACAACATAAGCTAATAAAAAAGCATCTGAATTATTTAGACAGCGTGTCAAATACATTACAAATGGAGATCGATGTCATGTCTGTTCAGCAAGAATTTACATTAGCTGCCTTGGCGACAACCAATATGATTCAAAACTTGAAACGAATGCAAGATACGTTTTTAGATACTTTGACTGAAATCTATCATGGCCAGATCAATCTTCATATTTTGACACCGAACCAACTTCGTTCTGAGCTGCAAATAGTGTCAAGTCAACTTTCCAAAGAATTAGCATTACCTGTCGATAACGTTCAGCATGACCTGCACAAGATATATAGGTTACTGAAAGTCAAAGCAAGAATGACTGAAGAATATTTTATATTTGAAATTACCTTACCTTTGATTAGCAGAGATACACTCCAGCTATATAATTTGATACCAATACCGGTTCAAATCAATGAAAGCATGATCGCTATTAATCCAATCTCTGAATATGTAGCGAGCAATCTGAGAAGAGATGCATATCTGTTAGCTAGCATTAATGAACTTCAAAGCTGTACATATCAGGAAGAAATTTACCTTTGTCATTTACGAAGACCTATCATGAGCCTAAGTCCTGACGAAAGATTCTGTGAAAAGTCAGACTCATCAACTTGTAAAATAATAAAGTCGAGCTGCGAAAATAAATGGATTTCGTTACATGACCTTTCTACCTATTTTTATTTCTGTTGTAACACATACTCTTTGAAGATTATATGCGACGATGAACTGCAAACGCGCTCGGTCAGCAAGGCCGGGTTGATTCAGCTTGTAATGCAGCTTGAATGTATGGTAAAAGGTCGTGACGTAACATTGTACTCTTATCAGCAATTAGAAAATAAGATCAAGCTTAAACTAAATATACTCGATTCCAAACTTACGCCGGTCCATCGTATAATCAATAACTTTACGCTACCTATCCAAAATTTTGAGGGATTTGATAATGAGAACGCTCACATCAATGATTCTCTAAAGCATCTCGATGAGCAAATAAAATCGTTGAAAGAATCAGCTCAGCAGACAGAAGGCCTGACGGTACATGATGTACATCAGTACAGTATTTCGTACGGGCTATTAGCAGCAGCAGTCGCGGCGGTTCTTTGGTTCCTGTGGAGAAGGTGCAGGCGCACTAACGCTGCGCCCCCCGCGACGCGCGCGACGAGCGCGCCAGCGAGTGTGAGTGTGTGTTTAAATCAATCGGACCAATGTCCAAGTGTAAGTGCGCGTGGTCCACCCCCTTCTGATAGTTCTGATCGTGTGTTTAGTATGAGTGATGCGCGAAATCCAATGCGTTCCGTTGAAGAATCCAGTGTGCGTGATAAAGTGTATGAAAGCAGCTTTTCGAAAAAGTAGTCTAGTTTACGTTTAAAAAAGCGCGATACAGCAACATCTCCTATTGCGAAAAGACAATCTGTATTTTTCACTAATGACTCAGCCGTTTGAGTTCAGATTTGTAACTAGTTTATAAGAATTTATTGTTCCTTCATCATGTAAATCATTGATCATCTAACGTTGTTCTAACAAATATTAGCATAGTTCATAATCACGTAACTTTCTCACCATTTATACTCGTCCATTTACTCATCTCATCTCCCCTCGGGAGCATGTTCGATGCAATACTTGCAATCGACCACATTTTGCTGATCTAGCAACGTCATACGACCGCATTTTATGAGCGGCGACATCAGTGCATATTCGGACAGCAAGCCGCGTGCATTCGTACCTAATTGCAAAGCATTTATCATCCATTAACATTTCTTCATTCCCTAGCGTACTTAGTATCAGTTTTAATAGCAATAAACGTCTAAAGAGTTATCGAAGTCTTTAATTTAGCATCAGCTATTAACGTCAGCCGCGTTCCCAACACCTACGTCAATACTATTTTGTTAAATAAAATACCAAGAGTTCGGTAACAAATAACAATTTGTTTATTTCTATAAAATAATCTACACAACCTTTAGCAAGTTAAAGAAAAGAAAACTGACTCTAAACAATTTTAACTCTAAACAAAAATAGAAGAGGGTCACGAAATTCGAATGTCATAAAGAAACGTGTTTCCGGCGTCACACAGGGAAGAGATACCACTTATCTTCGATGCGGCACAGCTAGTGAGAGCGAACGGTCACTCCTGCGCCACGGTATATATAAGTAGGTTGCTGAGGGGAGGACGAGCGGCCAGCCGAGAGTAGTGGCGGACGGCGTCAGTAATTTTAAACCTGTGCCCACCCCATCCGGTATAAAGCTAGGGGACTATGTATGAATGTTATATTAAGTAAAACACGATATAAAGGGCAAACAATATATTTATTTATCATTTACTAACGAAATACAGAGATTACTACTCATCAAAAGGTAGCTGTCTGCTACCACCCGGCAGGTTTTCTTTATTCTCATCGAAAATTTAAGGCAGTGTGTGAGGTGATGAGGCTTCAATAATTATTATTTGCTGTTGTTCACGAGGCACATTTTCATTTAATTTCCTTTTACGGCTTTGTATCAAAGAAACTTCAAGCACTGATGAAACATTTTCCTCTCCATGATCGCGCAATGCCATCCCTCGAGCTTGACGAGAATCAAGAATTACAGGCAGCAGCCAATTCATATAAAACGCCACAAGCTTTTCTTTCATTTTCGTCTCCCAGAAAACATCATCTCTTTCTATAATTTATACTTTTAGTGGTATACTTTCGCAACTCCACACAGCAAATAAACATGTTTGTTTGCGTGTAATGCCCCTGAATTTGGTAATACCAATTACAATTTTTGTTTAGACTAGTCAGTTCAGTTTCTTTCGCATGTTTCCATATTTGAATTTTATTTGCTCTTATACTATTTTCCAGGCCATTCTTATAGGCAACTATAGGACATTTAATTTCCACAATTGTGTTTGGACCTATTAATCCATTTGGCGTGGCACCAATAAACGGATAATCATTGTCTACGAATAATCCGCAAGGCTCGATTGTTACATGTTCTTGCTTCGCCAATTGTTGCAAAGCCAGTCGTTCATTTTCTGCTTCATACGCAACTCCTGTTACACTGCAAATATTTGATTTGCACAATATATTTTTAACTAAGTTGGCTTTACTGCTGTTATCTCTTTTTTTGCCACTATACCAAAATTTGAAGCTGTCAACATATTCTTAAGCAATTCGAACCAGTCACTGCTATCCCTCTATCCGTCAGCAATAGCGCCATCACGTTCAGCTATTGCAGCTTTTTCCATAGATGAATGGCAGAAATTGAATGGCAGCTGCTTCCCATTTTTCATAGACAGTGTCCTGAAGTTTGATATAAGTTAGTGCAGAAAAAATTTGTATATCCATGGAAGCAGTTATTTCTTGGAATTGCGAATATCCAATGCCCAATGAAGTGATTCCTGTGACCGCAGCTATATTTACACTAACACTATGTCTCTCTACATAATCTTCATTTGCGATAACAAATTCTTGTTTAACATATTACATATAAATTTATATTTTGATAATAAACCATTTCTAGTTTCTCCTATCAGAGACATGTCTTTAAAATTAAAGTTAAATTAAGAACTATGGCTGGATATATTTTGAAGCTGCTGGATAAAGTATGGTATGTTTACGACTCTTCGGCCTTGTATTGGTTCAAGTCTTACATCTTCTTAGGCTTCGATATAGTATGGGTCGCCTAAAATATTTTCTTTGAAAAAGAAAAGAAATGAGTAATTGTATAATTATTACATTTATTTTACGCACCATAGTTTTTACAAGGTTCTAAATTATAAACCAGAGGAGTCATAAGTGAGTTTACCACCTAGAAAGAAAATGGAGTTGGAGGAGAAGCGGGCCCATCACGCCTCTCCTCCTTTTTAAATTAGAAATTAAATAAATATTGGATGTACTGAGACATACCTAATAGTATATGAATAATCAA
Source organism: Euclidia mi (assembly GCA_944739405.2). Lineage (NCBI taxonomy): Eukaryota > Metazoa > Arthropoda > Insecta > Lepidoptera > Erebidae > Euclidia > Euclidia mi. Next base: position 22,690,888 of record OX123184.2, read on the forward strand.
AGTTTTACACGATGTACCTAAGAGGTTGATGTTCACAACACAATAATACAATATAAGTTACCGCTTGTGTGTGGACTGCGGAGCGCCATTTTAGCGCTGTTTATTGTTCGTCGTGGTGACATCTTAGCGCTCCAGGCGCTCTGACAAGCCAAAGAATTTGCAATGATAGGTGTACATAAAATGATTCAATTTTATGATATTACTATTTCAAATATTGAAAACTGTGGCAGCTGTGTAGTGTGAGAATAATTTATATAATTATATTATGGATAATCGATAATCTATAACATAGTCAGTCATATAAGAGTCTTATGAATATGAATAATTTGTGTAAAAATGTTACATATTTCATACTCACTTGGCCACGAATGTGTTTTTATTACGACGTTTTCTCATACAAATCCTTCGTAGTACTTTATTTCTCTTATTGCCCATTTTTATTCTTCTAATTATATATTATAAGCACAGAAACAATAACACATGAAACACAACAAGAATATAAAATTAGGTCCTAATTACATGTGTCCATAGTCACATGAAAAGTCTATTTGATTCAAAGTATTCAGTCTATAACATAAAATTACGAACTCAAACCGGCGTATTACAATAACAAACAGGTTTACGTAAAATTTCGTGCAGCGGAGACCCAAGCGACATGACCTATCTCTTACAGGGCTCATAGCCGAATGATGAGGTCTGGGCGGGGCGTAAACTAACAACCAACACTCAGTGCACCGCTTATGCTGCTAATTAGGTTTAAATTGCCGAGGCGTTTGACATTGATGGGATCTACCGAGCGTCAAAATCATAGACGTTTTTTCAGATTTTATTGAATTAAAAAAAATATACACAAATAATATGAAAATGAATAGGGTAATTCTTTAGTTCATTAGGTTTCCTACAATATTATTAAATAAAAAATGACAGTTTACGATCAAAATATTGCAAACAATGAGATGAAAGATTATTTTCTGCCTCGTTTTTGTGTTTTTTTTTACCGTGATTCTATTTTACATACATGATTTTTTTGTAAAAGTCTCTTGTTCAGACTTTTGACTTTAAGTTCTATTTTTTGCTAGCTTGTAATATGCACCGTTATGGCTAGATGCGCGACGACAAATAAGGCGTTTCACGGTTTATGAGGTATAACAGCGCCTTAATGCAAAAACAGCGTCTTCTTCTATTTATAAATTTTTCCTCTAGGTAGAGAAACCTTTGGTAGAGGAAAAATTTATAAATAGAAGAAGTATAAGTTAGTATTAATTCCTGCATGAAATTTTTGCTCTATATTAAGAAAGAACTGAACTCTAAACAAAAATGTAGTATTTACATAATATATCCATACCTGTGGGTATTTAAATTCTACTATGAACTACCACTACTATGATTCAATATATACATCCCAGTTTACCTGTTTGTATGTGCAGAAACAGGTAATCGGAAATGTTTATATTAATTCATTTACAATCCTGAAGTACAGTTTCGTTTGCGGTATGAATGGAATTTCACTATAATTTCTCCAGATATTAAATTTATTTGTATATTATATAAATTATTGCGTTACTGGTTGACTGACAGCTAACGCGCAGCCGAATCTACTGGATGCAAGAAGCTAAAATAGGCAATAAAACCTATTGTTTAGACATCAAATTCTATGGAGTTACACTTATATTATATAGAAATGTAACATTACAACGACAAATATCTCACTGTCTCTTACTGGATATTTGGACACAAATTAGTAAAGGTTATCCAGCAGTGAACTGCGAAAGGCTGAATGAGGATCATAACGGTTAGGTATAAGTTTTATTCTACATAATTATTTTAAAAGTAGGTGTATTCTATTAAATTTTGTACATTTTGGTCCCCGAAATCAATTGCGTTCCAATTTTCCTTGTGAAGCACTCGCTGGGATATAAGTGATCACAAATCAATGTATTTACTTCCTATAGTCATCCCATATCCTATAGCTTTCTCATCTCAGATATCTTTTTCTTGATATATGAATATACATTTCTTAGTTGTGGTTAAAAAAACAAACTGTGCTTCTGATTGGCCAAATCCGAAATTCATAATTATAATCAATTATTAAAAAACGAGGTTGTATGTATAACTTACAATAAATATTCATGTAATTTGCTCTGCCCATCTTATTCATACGACTTAATTAAAGTTTCTTGGAAATAACCACAACGTAACAAGCTGAATACTTTTTCACTACTATTTATTCCAATAAGTGTAAAATTAGGGCTCCCAAAATTACAACTCTTGGATTATGACAATTCTAGCTTATGTAGGTACACGATTCATTTTGCGTGGGTGTGTGGGTACGCAACAAAACGTCTACACGCTATTCTGATGTAGGTTTAAGTTGTATTAGCTACTGCAGAGCAGAATTTCGTCAAAATACCCTTAGTCGTTTTTGTTTTTCATTCGTGAAAAAGTAACAAATATCAATCTATGCTATTCATCTTCTCATTTCACTTTTATTATAAAAGCGATATGTATTAAGAGTACAATTTTGATTTTAAAACTGACTTGACACTAATGTACATTATTTTTTTGCCAACAGTATCTAAATGGAGCGGTCCCTGGCTGAACCTCACTGGCGTGGAACGAGTGCTATCAGTCGCCTACTTGTGTATCGCCACCAACGGTGTCCCCCCTTCAGTCAGCAAGCGTATCCAGATTAATGTGATATGTGAGTCATCTCTTTAAAAAATTGCCTCGTTCATAATAACCGTCATTAGAAGTTTCGAGGACGTAAGATGATACCACTACCGGGTGACTGATTGTTTTATTTTTGACGACGTTTTGTTTCCGTGGAACTAGGTTTGAGCTTTTTTGTAAATAATAGATTTACTTCCATTGAAGCCGTCTTAAGACGAAAGATAATTTCTAAACCGTTCGTTAAACGTTTAAAGAACGGTTTAGAAATGATCTTTCGAAAGTAAAAGAGATTTGGTAACACCTAATAACTGAATGTAGACACAAGAACTATGACGTTAAAAGATTTACACAACTGCTAAGGGTTATATAGGACTACGGCGTACTATAATAACAATTAAAAAACTGAATTAATTACTTTAAAAGAGTTCAGAGAGCATAAAACAGAAGATTTTGGTATTTGCTGCTTGCATGTAAGAAACTTAAATCAAACTAATAACGTAACGCAAGTGAGCCTTATGAAATAATAAATCATAATAAGACTATACAAGAACATTCTGCTTGCCCGAAACAACAGATATCATTGATCAGACTCGAACGTTATGTGTTTGTATTTATTGAAAAACTTATATAAAAAAAATACATTTTAATAGACCTTAATCATCATCATCATCATCAGCCTTAAAAAGTCCATTGCTGGACTAGGCTTCTCCTTCGAAAGGAGGAATTGGCCTACTATACCACGCTGGCCAAACGGGTTGGAATAGGGTTTGTATCAAGTTTTCCTTCTCTTACAGTGATGTTCTCTGCATAATATGCTCCCTCTATCGGATGATATGGGGTGGTGACATTTCGAATTCTTAATCCGTCACCACGCGGGCTACAGACTTATAGACATTAAAATTCAACTAAAATGCTATCGAGTTCTGTAACTACGCTTTCTTTCTTTTTTGCGATTGTTAGTATTTAGAGGACTTACCCCTCACGGAAGGTTTTTAATCTCTTGTGAAAAGATTTATAGTAAAACAGTGGAACCTTATGAATTACACAATCAATCAATCAATTCTACTTATAAAGATACTTTTCATTTTATGCCACGTTGTTGCGGATAATAAATACTGAGAAAGCATCAAAGTTCAGGCGAGCTTTCTAAAATGCAGAAGTCCTTTGCTACACTTTGTTGAAATAATGTACAGGCTAACTTAAATACCGGTTTTCTATTAAAAAGTTCATCGTGTGAAATAAATTCTTTAGTAACGTCTAAAATATTCTTCCATTCTCAAGTTTTTCATTAATAATGTAAAAGTTTTAGACTATCCTTTTGAAGCTTCAAGTAGAAATTGAATGTGGTTTGTATTTCAGACGTGTTACTTTGCTGCTGAAGTAAATAATTCTTTGAAAGAAAGTATTATAGCCTAGGTAGGTAGGTAAATGTAATTAATATATACCGTGGTTAAAGACGTTTAAAAAATATCTGTACTGTTGCATCGTTTATTGGTATATACGAATATTTTAAGATTTAACCTTTTATTTATCGCGATATAAATCACGTCATATAAATCGGGGAGATGGGCCTCGTTAGCCTTGGTTGGCAACCTGTCTAGGAGAAGGAAAACTCCGAAATTAAACCAAAAGTTCGGGGAGATGGGCCTCGTTAGCCTCGGTTGGCAACCTGTCTAGGAGAAGGAAAACTCCGAAATTAACCAACTTTCAGGGAGCATACCCGACACAAAACCCCGATCTAAGGTGTAAACCGACCCGTGCCGAGGGATTCATGGCCAGAGGGCAAGCTGGTCTCAAACGGAGGGTGCCTGTGTTGGTGGTCACAGGGCACAGCTAGGATTCCATCTTACCCCCGTACAGGGCTCTGCGGGGATGGACCTTTTAAATCCCTATTACTCGTGGGAACGCTATGAGGACAGACATTAATTATTCTTCAAATGGCGGCGACACGGTTCGCAACCTGTCACGTCTCGTTTCCCGCGAGGGCGAAAAGCGGCCTACGGAAAGCCGATTTGCAACATTGAATGTTGGCGGTGGAATGGACGGAAAATTGGATGAAGTATGCCAGATGATGGATGATAGAAAGATTGATGTTCTGTGTGTGAATGAAACGAAAAAGAAAGGATGTGACACTACAAAGCATGGCAGCTACACGGCGTATTGGTCCGGAGTAGATAGTACCACCAGAGCCTGCAAGTGAGTTGGCTTAATACTGTCTGCGCGAATAAATGAGTGCGTAAAAGAGTTTGAATGTGTAAATGCAAGGCTACTATGGATGAGAATGAAAGTAGGACTTACTCGTCTTCTTATTGTAGGGGTTTACGCCCCGGTCAATATAGTAACGGGTATGTCACAACAAGAAAAAGACGAAAGGCAGGAGTTTTGGGAGAGTTTAAGAGAGATTCTGAGGACCTGTAAGGATAACGAGAGATTAATTTTGTTAGGTGATTTCAATGGATGGGTGGGAGTAAAGCGAGATGGATTTGAAAGGGTTTTAGGTGGATTCCGTGATAAGAATGTGAACGAAAATGGAAAAGAACTGCTTGAGGTTTGTTTGGAGTGGAGCCTTTGTGTGACAAACACCATGATTGATCACAAAAGGATACATTTGTATACACGTGAGGCGAAAAATGTTAGAAGAAGTATGATTGATTTTGTAATAGTAGATGAACGACTGAGAAAGAATGTGTTGGATACGAGAGTTTTTCGAGGGATCGGCATCCATACAGACCACTTTTTGGTGTTAAGCCGGATAAGTGGGCTCTTTAAAGGATGGCGACACCGAGAAAATAATCAAGAGAGGGTCTTGGAAAGAATAAAAGTAGAAAATCTGCAAGAGAAAGATGTGAAAGATGAGTATAAACGAAGATTGATAGCAAGATTTGAGAGGTTCGATGGCATAAATGATATGGAAGAGTTATGGCATTCCTTTAAAAAAGAGGTAGTATGTGTAGCGTCTGAAGTATGTGGTGTGATCAAGAGAAGGAAACTACGAAAGGTTAAGAATATATGGTGGGCCAAGGATGTACAATCAGCAGTATCAGAGAAGAAGAAAGCGTGGTTAGATTGGTTGGCTGCCAGAGCAAATGAAAGAATGGAAAAGGCAACGAGTGATGACATAGATGAAGCAAGAAAGGAGTTTGTTAGGTCTAAAAGAATAGTGAAAGAAATGGTTAAAAGGAAAAAAGAGGAAAAGAAAGATGAGTTTAATAGTAGATTATCTGACGACTTTCGGAGAAACACTAAGTTTTTCTGGAAGTCCGTTCGTGCAGTTCGAGGAAAAACTCAATCCTCAGAATACACAGCAATCAGAGACAAGAATGGAAAGATACTGAATGGTGAATCGTGTGTGCTGAAGAGATGGAAAGAGTATTTTGAAGGATTATTTGAAAGAACGACGACAGAGACATCAACAGGTGAAATGAATGGTAATGATAGCAATGATGAAAGCGATATTGGCGTGGATGAAATTTTGAAGGCACTGGCCAGTATGAAATTAGGTAAGGCTGCAGGGTATGACAGGATTACAGTCGAAATGCTGAAGGCTGGACGGGGCATCATAATTAGTCAGCTGCAGCGTTTATTCAACTTGTGCTGGAGCACCGGCCGAGTACCTGATGACTGGGCCACAGCAGTAGTTGTGCCTCCTTATAAAGGAAAAGGCTCGCAACAAGACTGCAAAAACTATAGAGGCATTAGCCTTCTCAGCATTGTTGGCAAATTGTATGCGAAGGTACTGATTGAAAGAGTTGTGAAAGTAACCGACAAGAAAATATGGGATGTACAAGCGGGATTCCGAAAGGGTATGGGGTGTACGGATCAAATCTTTTCCTTGCGATGCATAGCCGAGAAATTTTTGGCCAAAGGTCGAAAGGTCTACTGCGCATTCGTGGATTTGGAAAAGGCTTACGATAAAGTGGTGAGGAATGAAATGTGGTCGGTACTGTCGATGTATGGGGTGAACAGCAGCCTAATTCGAGCTCTGAAATCCCTTTATGAGGATTCTAGAGCTTGTGTGAGGATAAATGGGGCATACACTGACTGGTTTACCATCAACACAGGTGTTAGACAGGGATGTGTAGCGTCGCCGTGGCTGTTCAACCTCTTCATGGACAGTTGTTTGCAAGACTTGAAACATAGTGATTGTGGATTAAGGATGAATGAGTTACTTGTCAAATGCCTTCTTTACGCTGATGATCAGGTTATACTTGCGTCTTCAGCGGAGGAGTTGCAGGAGATGGTAACAATCATGCATGGTGCGTTAGAGAGGAAAAGAATGAAAGTGAATGTAAATAAAACGAAAGTTATGGTTTTTGAAAAGGAGGAATGCGTTACGGCTTGTAATGTTATGATCGATGGACAGCGAGTGGAGCAAGTGAATGAGTTTGTATATTTAGGTACGCTGTTTACAAGAGATGGTAAGAATGTAGAAGATATTGAAAGAAGAGTTATTGCAGGTAATAGAGTGAATGGAGCTCTGAAGGCGTTTATGAATAGCCAAAACGTGTCCAAAAAGGCACGTTTGGCTGTGCATAGAGGGGTGTTAGTACCTACTCTTATGTATGGTAGTGATAGTTGGGTATGGCAGAAAAGTCATGAAAGTAGAATAAATGCTGTAGAAATGAGAGCACTGGAAGTATGTGTGGTGTCTCTCAGACTGACAGAGTAAAGAATTGTGTGATAAGAGAGTGTTGTGGGGTAAAAGAAGATGTAGTGACAAGCATCGAGAAAGGTATGCTAAGATAGTTTGGGCACGTGGAGAGGATGGATGACGAAAGACTGACCAAGCAGATATATAAGGCAAGTGTGGAAGGGACAGGACGAAGGGGAAGACCTAGGCGGACGTTCTTTGATCAGATTGGAGACATCCTAAAAACAGGACAGGTGAGAAGTACCCTGAACAGAAGAGCATGCATGAGGAATCTGATGGGAGTGAATGAAGCAAGAGAGATATGTCTGGATCGTTGCAAATGGCGTTCCGTAGTCTCTGCCTACCCCTCCGGGAAACAGGCGTGAGTCTATGTATGTATGTATGTATGTAAATCACGTAGTTTGTTTCGATTTCATACCGTTAATTTATAATCACGGATACACCGCGCGTCCGTGATCACCCGTGACCATGACGCTTGCAATAGTGCCGAAACGTCGCGACTATAAACAATCTACGTGATATAAACATACTATTTATTGATTATGTCTACAATTCCAATCACACAATATAAACAATAAAAAATCATAACATCGCCATATTGATTTATTCTAAGTGTTAAAATTTATCTATCGATCATTGTAAATTATTTTTTTCTTCGTAACAGTTCAACCGTCAGTATGGGCCGGCAGAGTTGCGATTCGTGCTCCAGTGGGCGGCTCAATAACTCTTCAGTGCACAGCTGAAGCGTACCCGGTACCACAAGTGTACTGGACGCTCAATGGCGAACAGAAGATTATAATATTAAAAAATCCCCTTATTGCCAATAAATAGTTGAACTTACTAATGACTTTATATGCCTGAAAATTTTATAACTTCTTTTATGTATGACAAAATAATCTATACGACATAGTATTGATATTGACTTTAAAAATTTAATAAACCTTAAAAATCAATCACACGTAAACACCTCAATATTAATAATAAATATTTAATATTCATAAACATCTATTTCAAAATATATTATACATTTATTCACACATACCTACTAAAACAAAAATTAAAGCGCTATGTCCAAAGCGTAATAAGCAGCCGCAAGCTGCACTTTAATAAAAGGCGAGGCAATTTCCATATAAATAAGACTTTCTTTATCGTCTGTCCCCGCAGTTGTTAGTAACGCCTCTCTGAGTTGTAAGTATAAAATAGTTTCCAAGTGTCCAAGTCAAGGAACAAAACCGGCGCTTCGCGCAACAATACGATTTAACACGTCATCACAAAAATATCAAATTGGTTCCTGCACTTCATCATCATCGTCGCCCTAATCGTACCAAGGTTTCATCCAATACTTTCTCTTTGACCTTACAGTCTGCTCTCCAGTCTAACCGGTTTTGAAGGAATATATATCTTAAAAACGGTCCAAAGTTTTTTATTGCTTACTTGGTACTCTTGGTTAGTTCGAACAACGCTTCGTCATTCTTATTTATTGTCGTGTAATTTTATATCGTAAAGACACGTCGCCGAGATAAAATTAGCTTTACTCAACGCTCTTTCAGCGATATCCGTTATAAAATCATGACGTCACGCTATTTTTTGACTCTCGTGATAAAATAATTTCATACCTTATTCTAGGAATAAAGTATTGTGAGTAAACGGTAAATAAACGTAAATAGCTTTGCAGTTTGATTTGCCATCATCATCATAGGGTTATCTCGAATGAATTCAAGACTTTTACCTTGAAGCCCGGTAATCTGATTACGAAACCTACAAAAATTGATAGAATTGTCCACTAAGTAACTGCCGACAGACCACCGCAAACTAAAAAGTTACCAATGTTCCACGCCTGAGACTGTGTCAGTATATTCAAAAGTGCTATCTCCTTAATCAGTGTCTTAAAATAACTTGACTCTAGTCTACATCTATCATAAACCTTTTAGATTGTGAGGGTTAAACTAACTATCTCGGCCATCAACAAGACGAGACGTTGAGACGCTCAAGGCCCAACAAATTTTACGTTACATAAATTATTTCTTAATCAATATACGATTGATACAATTACAACATCTGCTACTTGAGAACAGAAACGTGGCACCTAGACTTGGATATCGGTATAATGTTGAGATTTAAACTACTATTCGGTTCAAATTTTGAGACTGATTATTATCGCTGTTATTGGCAAGATAAAATCAATATCAGACCTTTGTGCCTGTTGAGTCCTAGGTGTCTGTGTATTCGGGGTAGTGTGCAAGGAGAGATAATCAAAGGCCGAAATAACTTTCACCATATATATTGTCCACAGTAGTACAATAATTGTAATAGCGACTTGACATAATCGCGGTCGAGCAAGGACTGGCTTGTCGCGCTACGTATAATAAGCGTTACATACAAAATGCTATGTCAGCCCCCACAATACTCCCCCCTTTTTTAAAAAGAAAAATATAAAAGAAAAGTTTCGCTATACAATTGCAAAAGTTTCATCAATTACGGTACATCATTCATATAAAAATAGAAAGAAGGTGCCACATAAACCCAAGTAACAAACAAACGCAGCGTCAGCGCATTGCTCGCTACTTGATCCGTATGTGCAAATATGTATAGGCATTAGGTACAACTCATATTTCCTGTTGAAACAGAGATACGCTGTACAATAAGGTGTTTATGTTCTACAACTAACATTCTTATAAGTACATTTATTTAAAACTTATTCATAATCATTACTCTTTGCCTCTTTTTGTGGGGCTTTATGTTAAACACAAAAATGGTGATATAGAGTCACAATAATGTTTATTCATATGATATCCAGTATATAGTTTGCACAAATATGTTACATAGTTCACATAAAATTACTATTTAAAAGTCTTAATATAAAGTAAAAGTGTTGTATACATTACACTGAAACACATCTAAATGTTGAATACAAACGAAAAAGAACTTTATTGCACAGTAATCTAAGGTTTAAAATGGAAATGTTACCACTGAGGGGTTAAAATAAAAAATATAATAAAATATTGTTTACCGAACTTTGTTAGTAATGTGCGGCCACCGGTTGAACGTTCGGTCGCACCGATGTTTGAGTTCCACGTCCCTCCTCAATAGTTCCAATGGCTTTGTCTAGAGTTACCGTAGGCAGGCAGGAATGTTCAGAAGTGTGCAGTGGAAGCTGTAATACATCTACCTGACCACGATAGACAATATATCCAGACACAATGTACTGCGTTGCACAGTGAATACAAGTATTAAGTAGGGGTTACTTACCAATGATCTCCTGGCGTTGCTCTTGAGTGGACCTATAAGATTAACTCATAATTTTGGCCAAAATAACAAGAAATTCGTTATATACCACAGGGTCCAGTTCGGCGACGTCCGTCTTCAGCAAAATCGTCCGGCACCAACCACGTGCATCGGATTCACTCAAGTTTTACAATGTTCATTACAATACTATTTTTATCACAATTAAACCGTTGCCGGTTATTGATCAAGGAAGCGGCAAACAATTCGCGAAGCTACAAGGACGAGCTTTCCAAAAGGCGATCAACTTATACATACACATACATAACGTCACGCCTTTTATCCCCGAAGGGGTAGGCAGAGGTGTATTTCTACACCCACTTTTCGCCAGATATACTTTAGTCCCACGTAATAAGGGGCGAGCCTATTGCCGTACCGGGCACATTTCCAGACTCCGTGCGGCTACTGAGAATTTCGTGACAGAAAAACCCAATAACACTGCCCGACCCAGGAATCGAACCCGGGACCTCCCGATCCCACCCGCACATTTATGCCGCGAGACCAACGAGGCAGTCGTATAGGGTTTGATGTCGAGTTTTCCGTCTCTACGCAAAGATGGTATTTGCATCGTGTTATCCCTTAGTCGCCTTTTACGACACCCACGGGAAAATAGGGGGTGGTGACACTTGTATTCTATGCCGTCAACCACACGGCAAAATCGATCAACTTATATCAATTACAAATCTCGCGAGACCGACCAAGACGGCGAGTTAATTTTTCAAGGCAAAACGGAAGTTGACAGTTCAGTGTGACCATAGTCAAAATTCACAATAGACTAAACTAAACGTTACTAAATCGATATAATCGACTTGACTTATCATAAAACTATTTCTATTTCAAACAGGCTTGATCAATCATATTACTCTTAATTCTCCTTCCACATACTCGACTTAAGACAAAACAACAGGTTGCGATGATCACAAGAACCACAACCATGGTCTCGATACTATAGAGCTGTAACTGTCTTCCTACTTCAGCTTGGGCATGGTTTCCAGCCCCGGTTTGTGCAATAATGACTTCGGAATTTTTAGACTGAGGCGAACCCATGTTTACGAAAATTGTCATAAAATAATAAGTTCGAGTAAGTGTCTAACTTTCGACGTTTTAGAGTGAAATGAATGCAACACTTTTAGACAAATTATATCGAAAACAAATTCGAAAATATGCTTACTAAGATTATGTTACAAGTCTGCTGAAACTTATTTCACAATTTGTGTTAAAACGCACTGGTGGCTTTATTATTCTGCCACTTCGTGTGGTACAAGTAACAAACTTGTGTCCTAACTTTGTATTTTTATTAATAATATCAGGTTGTGTAATTTAGTGGACAGAGTCGGCGTACTATTATCTGATTCTGCTAACATAAAGGCTGGTTTCAGTCTATCTACTGATACGTCAACTTGCCTGTTTGGAAGTTGTATCTTAAACACTTTGTTACGCCTACTTATGACGCTATAGGGGCCATCGTAAGTAGGTTGTAAAGATTTTTTAATCGTACCGTTTCATGTAACCGCTTGACCGCGCACAAGTGACTATTCTCCCTTTTTGGTTACAGCGCTATACTTGGTCTGAATTTACTGTTTCTTTATATTACGTAATGTTTTAAATCCTTTGTCTCTGTTATATTCAAATCATTGAACATTTCTTTATGCTAAAAATACGAAGCGAGTCTTAGAATCGTTAACCCGGAACGAAAAAAGCATGTCTAATGCCACTCTTTGTTCCCCGGGGTCTGTGATTACGTGCTAATCATATGCGTGTAATTAAATATTTTTATACTATGATACATGTTTTTTTTTTATTTAATTGGGTGTAGATAGAACCCCTCTACAGTGAAAACTCATAAAATATGTATGTCATCGATTTACTTTTTAAAATAATCCTGTTTAAAATACACAAAGTGTTTTTTTCAACGATAGTCAATGTTCGCTGCTAAGTATAATAAATTAGAAACGAAATGTCAACAAAGAATTCATATGACTTGATCGAGTCTTTTATAAGGTTGAAGAAAAACATCACTTCAACTTACTCATGTTACCGACTTATCAACAATAAATGTTTATGTTAGCGCGCCCATCTGGCGAGCGGCGGCGCAACATTTTGTTTAGAACGTGAGCGGTCGAGCGAATTCGGCGAATTGGCGCTAGCGGTCAAGCGGATAAAAACATGACTACAATAATTATCTAATTCCTTAAAAACAAATATGCGTCGAGAATCTCTCTCAGTTCGTGACTTGGGACGGAGGCTATTTATATATTCTCGCAATTTTTCGACGTACTTATAATAATCGCCAGTGTACATTGGACTTACTTCACTGTAAAAATCGCCTGGTAAGCGCAACGACTGACCTAATGTTAGCTCGGCTGCACTAAAGCCGGTGTCACACCGAACGGCGGCACGCAATCCAAATAAAACGGTCGCTAACTGTTCGTCCCAAGAATCGTTGTTCAATAACTTAGCAGTTAAAGATACTTTTAAAGAGCGATGACACCTCTCTATCATCCCGTTGCTTTGAGGATGGTATGGTGTAGTTGGAATTCTTTGTACTCCTAACAACTTTAATAGGTTAGAGAAGAGTTCCCCTTCGAACTGCCTACCTTGGTCACTTGTCAACCTTTTAGGACATCCAAACCTGCAAATCCAATTCTTATAAATGGCTCTCGCTATGGTTTCGGCTTAAGTACGTATCACTTCCATCCAGTGTGTACAACGGTCAATAATGGTGACGCAATACCTGTTGTTATACCGCGTCGTAGGTAGTGGGCCTACAATGTCTACATGTATGTGTTCGAAACGTTGGCTTGGTTCGTATGCACCTATTCCTCTGACGACATGACGACTAACCTTACTTTTTTGACATGGAATGCACGCTTTTGCCCATAAGCCAACTTGTTTATTCATATCTGGCCAAAAAAATCATTTAGCTACCATTTTACGGGTAGTTTTAACGCCAAAATGACTAATGTTATGAACCGATTCGAAAGCGATTTTTCTAAATGCCAGTGGAACATACAGTCTAACGTTACCTTTACTGATATCACAGTACACGCTTTTGTTGACGTTGGGTACGTGTATTTGTTTCAACTGTATAGTGTTCGAGGTACCATGATTCTGTAGTAATTGTGTAATTCGATCGTCCGCCACCTGCGCTGTTGCTAATTCGTCGTAATCTATGTATATACGTGGGACATGTTATGGTTTCGACGCGCGATAACGCGTCGGCTACCGGGTTTTCGCTTCCGTTGACGTGCTGTATGTCGCTAGTATATTCGCTAATATACAACAACTGTCTTACGCGCCTAGGGGTTTCTTTCGCTGAGCTAACCTTTGAAACAGCGAATGTTAAGGGCTTATGGTCGGTATATACAGTTAAGCATCGACCTTCTATCATATCCTTAAAGTGCATGATTGACACATATATAGCGAGTAACTTCATGTCGTAGGTGCTGTATTTCTGTTGGGTATCCGACAATTTCTTTGAGAAAAACCCAAGTGGTTGCCAAACGTTACCAACTCTTTGTTGTAATACTGAGAGGCGTCGGTCATTAGCGATAGCGGTGCGTCAGATACAGGATGAGATAGTGTAACGGCGTTTCGCAGGCTTGCCTTACATTTCTCGTACGCGATTTCAGCTTCGTTGTCCCATTCAATTTTGGTCTTATCTTTTTTCTTAGAGTTGTGAAGGAATTTATTAAGGTACATGTGATATTCGGCAGCTTTAGGTAGATGCAATCTATAAAAAATTATCATACCTAAAAAGCATCGAAGTTGCTCTACTGTCTCCGGCTTTGGATAGTCTACAATGGCCTGTACTTTATCAGGTAGAGGACTAATTCCTGCTGATGTAATCTTATAACCTAAGAAATTGACTTCCGTAACCGCAAATAAACTTTTACTGATATTTATGGTCAACCCGATACTTTGGAATCTCTCGAATACTTTTCTAACGTGCTCTTTATTGATGGTGCTATTTTTAGACATTATGATTACGTCATCAATATAAGAAAATAACGAGGACTCGTACTCGTTGTTTTTTCTCTCGCCTATGTTCTCGATTCCTTGTAGTACCGTGTTGTCTATAAATCTCTGATAAATTTGAGAAGCGTTTCGGAGCCCAAATTCCATCCGTGGGAATTCAAATAAGCCGAACGGAGTGGTGATAGCCGTTTTTTCTACGTCTTCTGGCGGAACCTCAATGAAATGATATGCTTTATTAATGTCTAATTTAGTGTACACCTTTTTGCCTGACAACCCGTAAGTGAAATGGGATACCGATCTGGTTTGGTTACGGTGTTTAGACGTCGGTAATCGCCGCATGGTCGTAAACTACCATCTTTCTTCTGCACCACGTGTAAAGGACTAGCCCACTGACTTCTAGAAGGTCTACAGATACCTAGTTCTTGCATATGACGAAATTCACCTTTAACTAGTTGGTACTTACCTGGTGGTAGAGGTCTAGGCTTCGCGAAAATAGGAGGACCCGTCGTTTCAATATAATGCTTAACTGAGTGTGTAGGAGGAGAATCCTTAAATGATACTGGTTTTGTAATCTCGGAAAATTCCTCCAACAAATCACGAAATGGGTGCGATTCCTGTATACTTTTAATCGCGGGATCGTTATGACTTACGATGGTACCTATCGAGCATATTTTTGTAACACAATCTACTAACTTTTTGTTATGTAAATCGACCAATAATTGATGCGTCTTAAGAAAGTCTGCTCCAATTATAGGTTTAGTTACATCACATATGATAAATGGCCATTTAAAACTACGTCTTAACCCTAAATTAAGTTCTAACGTTACAATGCCAAATGTACTAATTTCTGTACCATTTGCAGCAAATAGCTTATAATTAGACTTGATACGATTACCTATTTTTGACCTAAATCTAGTAACAGGCACGACGGACACGTTGGCACTAGTATCAATAAGAAAGCTCATACCATTTTTGGTGATGCACAAGCGGTGGTTTTGGGCGGGGTTGATGTACGCTACCGCCGCGTCAGGCTGCATCCGCCCTAGTTTTCCGCCGTGGTCGACTGCTTCCTCCAATTACACGGTATCTCACACCGCCTTGCAGCTTCTTGGAACCGAAAATGATACCAGCACCGCCAGTCTGGTCTGTGCTCTGCTCGACGTAGTATCTGGGACCTGGAACGGGAACGAGAACGGTTCCATCTCCAGCGTTCAGCACCAGAAAGTCAATTATTGGTACGAATGCCGCTTACCTCATTGTGCAGTGAATTAAGTTCCAGTGCCATATTTCTCATCTGGATCAGTAGCTTGCTGTTAACCTCTGCCGTGCTTGACATGGGTACAGGATTTGCAGAAGCAGTAGTGTCCACTGCAGATAGCTCTCCGTTACGCAGGTTGTCCATGATCTTGTCGGCCATCTCGGGGAGGTCATCCAGTTTGGTATCTGCTTTATTGGTAGCCAGGATCGCGTGCACCCAAGCTGGCAATCGTGTCAACCACAAATTCTTGAGGGTGTCTCCTGCCGCTCCAGAATTCTTCGCCAACTCGCTCATTTTAGCTAGCAATTGCGACGGACGTTGCTGGCCTAATTCCATTTCTAAGACTAGCTTGTTGAACTGAGCTTCAGTGCTGGCCTGGAAAGCTTTCAACAGCTTATTCTTGAGCGTGACATAACGCTGCTGCTCCAG
The DNA here is from genome assembly GCA_944739405.2 of Euclidia mi. Lineage (NCBI taxonomy): Eukaryota > Metazoa > Arthropoda > Insecta > Lepidoptera > Erebidae > Euclidia > Euclidia mi. The sequence goes on from OX123184.2 coordinate 22,707,156, forward strand.
CGCGTTGCTGATAAGGTCGCCTATTTGGCTTAGCTCCTCTTTGCCCAGCTTGCTTAACACCATGTCATATTTCACCTGATCGCTCTGATGTTGTGGGCCCATCACTGCCTCGAACTGGACGAACCACATTTTGGGCATGTCCGTCCAAAACGGTGGTATACGCGAGGATACGCTAATAGCTGCTAACTAACTTGCTTGCATACTGGTAGTCGGCGCCGGTAAGGCCATGACTGAACACCTCACACACTGCCTTAAGCGGGGTCACCACTGTTAAGTCATAGGTGTCTGTGTGTTCGGGGCAGTGTGCAAGGAGAGATAATCAAAGGCCAAAATAACTTTTACCATTTATATTGTCCACAGTAGTACAATAATTGTTATAGTGACTTGACATAATCGCGGTCGAGCAAGGACTGGCTTGCCGCGCTACGTATAATAAGTGTTACATACAAAATGCTATGTCAGCCCCCACAGTGCCATATGTAGACAGGAAGGTAGTTAGGTAGTTTTGTGTTTTATATCTATATCTACATTGCTATGCGATTTATCTAATAGAAAAGAAAACACTACCAAGAAAGAATAGAAAACCTCACCTCATGTGTACATGTTAATACACAACTACTTTTGTTTCTGCAAGAAAGTCCCGGTCGAGATTTAAATACATGACGTAGTCTTCTGATACAATGAATCCATGTTTTGTAACAATGCCTAAAATAGTTTGCTTATTCTACATACTTAGCAGTTTTGAAATACCTAGTTTATGAGCTTTAACGATAATTGCAAGACAAACACTTCAATAAACTACTTAGACAATAAGTAACAGTAACTAACTTACTAACTACTCCGGCTACTTAGCTATTATGATCGCTAATGATAGTTTGACTTGACAGACTACATATTATATTATAACTAGCTTTTGCCCGCGCCTTCGCTCGCGTAAATTCGGGGTTCTCTAGTTTTACTGTATCATCTATGTCCCGGGTAACACAAATCTGCTTTGTTGGGCGGATACTTCTTTTAACTGTTTAAGAAATATAACTGCAAAAAGTATTTACGCATACAAACTACTTAGTACTAATACTTAGTAGTACCAATGAATACAGATTTACATAGAAGCGCAGTTCTTAAAGATTTCGTGTGCCGATTCCAAGGGGGACTGACTAGTTAGTTCTTACTTGGTGCCGTTGGCGGCGCTGGCATCGGTCTCCGTCTCTCTCGCTCTCGTAGTTAAGATACACTGGAGGAGAGAGTGACAGCTACCGCAGAGCGACTGCCACGCTGCCAAGCGGCAATTTGAGTTGCAGAAAGTTTGTCTTCAAAGCGCCCATATGAAATGCGTCTCTATGTAAATATCTGAGCTCTTTGGTAGTACTCAAAATATTATCCGGTATCAGTGACGTTTCGCTAGAGTGGCCAATATGGCGACAGCGATTTGTCTGTCAGAACCATTTGAATTTAACAAAGTACTCAACAATCCGAATTTTACGGATAGATGTTATCGACTCGAAATCTTTATTTTTTTTAATGTTTTATTATTCAGGTAAGGTTTCGATCGAGTGTCCCTTGACGAAATTATTAATAGATATAGATTTGACACTGCGATGGTAGCGCAGTCGGTCGGTTTCAATGTGAAACATTCCAAAATCAACAACTACTTACAAATTGAAAATGACCTAAAAAGACATTTTCCAGTGGACTAAATTGTGAATCTAAACCATTCTCAAGTCCCCTTGAACACACAAAATATTTCATCAAAATCGGTCCAGTCGTTTAGGAGGAGTTCAGTGACATACACAAGCACACAATATATATATATATATATATATATATATATATATATATATATGTACTAGCTTTTGCCCGCGCCTTCGCTCGCGTAAATTCGGGGTTCTCTTGTTATAGTAAAATCATCTATGTTCGGGGTAACACAAATCTTTATTGGGTGGATACTTCTATAATTGTCATTTTAACTGTTTAAGAAATATAACTGCAAAAAGTATTTACACATACTAACTACTTAAAACTACGACTTAGTAGTACTCAAAATGCAAAATGTTATTCGGTATCAGTAATATTTCGCTAGAGTGGCCAATTTGGCGACTGCGATTTGTCTGTCAGAACCATTAGAATTTAACAAAATACTCGACAATCCGAATTATGCGGATATATGTTGGTGACTCTGAATCTTTATTTTTTAATGTTTTATTATGCAGGTAAGGTTTCGATCGAGTCTACCGTACCACTTGACGAAATTATTAATATAGATTAAACATTGCGAAGGTAGCGCAGTCGTTCGGTTCCATTGTGAAACATTCCAAAATCAACAACTATTTACAAATTAAAAATTAACCAAAAATCATTTTCCAGTGGACTAAATTGTGAATCGAAGCCATTCTCAAGTCCCCTTGAAGATACACAAAAAATTTCACCAAAATCGGTCCAGTCGTTTAGGAGGAGTTCAGTGATATATACACACATAAGAAATATATATATATATATATAAAGATGATTATAATTGTAACATGAGACTCATTCACAACATTTGACAAATAGTTTGTGATCTTAATATTTTCTCGATTATGATCAAAATATAAAACTTATCTTTTAATCAAAATTCACTCTATTATGAGAGAAATGCTAGAAAATATATTGTTGTCATAGATATCGCAGAGTTAATAATACTCCCCCCGTGGGATCTCCACCTTGTCGCGGTGGAGGGCTCAGTAACCGTGGGTTTCAGGTACACCCACGGTGAAGCTAAGCGGGATCCCGGGAGGGGACGCTCCACGTGGGCTTGGGTGAGGCCTGCGTAGGATGCGTCCCAAGGTGCAGGTGCGGGGGACAGTTCTGTCTGGCCCTCGCAGTCGGGTGCGGTCGGAGAGGCGTGTCGGTGTTGCGTTGCCGCGCGCCCTATCTCCCGCCACCAAATGAGAGCGCACCATCGTTGCGTTGCGGTGGAGCCGCAGGGGAAGAGGAGATGCGGTGTTGCGTTGCCATCCTCCCTATCCTCTGCCGCCGCTGGGTGTTTTGACAGCGGAGCCCAACACCTTCATCCGCCGCCAAAGGGGTTTTGTTCGGGGCCCGCCTGACCATCTGGCGGGCCAGTACCCGTCGGGGGGTTGCGAGGAATGCTTCGGTGATACCCGACCCTCCGACTCATGGGTACATGAGGAACACGGGTTGGATTTTAGTCAGTAAGAGTCTGACAGTTCCCTTCGGCCTTCTCCCAGGGCGGAGGGACTCCATTAGGATTTTCCAATCCGACACAAAAAAAAAAGACAAAAAAAGTTAATAATACTAGCTAATTGGTCACCATTCATTGGCTTGCTTTATAATTAATCCACGATAAAAATAGGCTGTAGTACGGTATCCTCACAATCAAAATGAAACAAAGAAAATAATAAAAAAATAATAAGAAAAAAAAAACAAAACGAAAATGAAAACTTAAAAATCGCACCAAAAATGTTTACTAGGTATTTATTTTCTTTTTTAAAAAAGGGAACCGCCTTTAAAAAATCGACCCACTGAAAAGTACGAAATAATTTTTACATACGCTAATACATAGTATATAACTTATACAAAATACTTAGTTTTCTTTTTTTAAAAAAGAAACTAAATACCTAGTAAACATTTTTGGTGCGATTTTTAAGTTTTCATTTTCGTTTTGTTTTTTTTCTTATTATTTTTATTTCATACTTTTTAGTGTTAGGTACTTCGTTCGTTTACTTGGTTTTGTGTTAACTACTCTTTTATTTATTTCATACTTTTTAGTGATAGGTACTCCATTTACTTTAAGTTTTGGGCAAATTAATAGTTTGTTTATAGTTAGATTCAATTATTTTAGTGATAAGTTTTCTGCTAGTATCAGTTTTTTATCATGACATTGACATAGCTAGGTACCTACTTTTATTCTGTGTACCTATGGGCTTAGGCTTCATGCTGGAAGAGAGAGATGAGTCTAGGGAATCGGCCACATACGGAAGTACGATCTAAACAAATGCGGTGGACTTGTAACGTACTATTGAATTGGCTGTGAGCTCTCGTATTATGCTCCGGAGAAATATGCCAATAACGGATGGCTTAGCGAAGGGTGTGGGGGCAATGGGTGTTCCTAAAGGATTTAAATGGCCGGCACTAAGAAGAGATCAACTTGAGCCAGGTGAACTGCCTGATGCCATTTTGATATTATTTGATGATCCATCAATAGCATTGCATCTTAAAGATGATGATGGATACATTTCCATAGCTCCAGTGCCAGCGACCTATCAAGGCCATCGCGGTTATGGTGATATCGAGAGGCGGATGTTGCCAGTCATATTGAGTTGGGCTGGGACGGTACATAAGTTGCAAGGATGTACACTTAGTGCCGCGGACTTAGGGCCTAAAAACTTTGCTATAGGCCAATGCTATGTTGCCTTGAGGCGGGTCAAATCCCTAAAAGGCATGGCTTTACGTGATATAGACTCGAACAAATTACTCAACCATCCCCACGACAACAGAGCCTTATCCGAAATGACAGATTGAGAAATATGCTCTCGCATTAGATTCATTCACCGACTTTCTTTGTTTTTTGTTAATCGCAGAGACATAGACACGTACACACGTACACACACACACACACTCGTACACACAGACACGAACACATACAAATAAAAACATACGAATACATTCACGCGCGCGCGCGCGCAAACACGTACACACGTACAAACACACACACATAATACATACAAACATACTAAGAACCAATATATGTACACGGATCAAACTGAGAACCTTCTTTTTTTGAAGTCGGTTAAAATAATAAAACTATCTCCTAAGTGTAACAAATACTTTTTTTTTGAAAACCGCATAAAAATCGGTTCAGCCAAACTCGAGTTAATCGTGGGCAAACTTACATATATACGGGTCAAACTCAGAATCTTCTTTTTTTAAAGTCGATTAAGGGCCTAAACCCTTCTTGTAAGTGTTACAAATACTTTTCTGAAAACCGCATCAAAATCGGTTCAGCCAAACGCGAGATAATCGCGGACAAACATACATACATACATACATAGATACATACATACATACAGGTCAAACTGAGAACCTCCTTTTTTTTGAAGTTGGTTAAAAACAATAGCACTTACATTCCTTTTAATTACGTTATTTTGTGTTTATTTATTTAAACAAAAAGTACCGGTTGTAATCGTGAAATTTTCAACTGAGAAGGGAATGCCCCGTACATATTTAGTTCATAACGCTACCGTTTGTTTTTGAAGTCATTCGGTTTTATGTTCGCCGGAGACAGACAATATTTGGTACGTGAATGTATGTCTGCCAACTTTTTATGTGGAAACAATGTGAATTTTGTCAACTGCTTTTGATGGAACAAAATTAATCCGTATAGGTTCTTTTAGTGAAATGTCCGTCCCCTTATCTGACTATATGTATGCCAATGTCACAGAACTCTTGTAGTCAATGAGCCAATAAGATATGTTTTCAATCCCGTCAAGAATTTAATTAAAATTATAAATAAAATTTTTGGAAATTTCTAACGATTGGTAGGACATGGGTGTCAAAGTTCCCCTTTACGCTGTAAAAATATAAGGTTTTTTACGTCATCTCAATGTCAAAATATGTCCGTCTGGAAATTTCAAGGTACTTGTGAATCAAGATTGGAGTTTTTACTTATCGTTCTTCTACTATTATGACATGTTGCAATAAAGTAGGTTATAATAATATACAACTGAAGTAAAAAGATCAAAAGACAACATACACACACCAGGACAATAACATGCAGTCCCAAACTAAGTAGTATTTTACCATGGGTAAAATGGATAAACATACATACGAAATACGTTTTTTTTTGTTCATACAGTCATTCGGTGAAGAACTACCGGCAATACACCGATGCGACAGTGCATCAAATTACCTGTAAACAAGCTTAAACTATACAGGATTACAGCAGGCTCGAGCCAAGTTAGACTGGGAAACAAATACAAAGGCCTATTAGCACCCGTCATTACCTTAATTGTAGCTTTTATGGCGCAAACCTCAGGTAAATTAAAAAGATAGGTACGGCATGGCTTTTGTTACTAGCCAAGTCAAAAACTATACATGTAACTTCTTTGATAGGAAGTTCCATATCATGGTATATTTGTGTGAGCGTATTAACCGGGATTAGTTTAATTTTATTGGTTTCACTAACCAACGTGATTTTTACCCGATACTTATAAAAAATGCAAAGGACATCACTTATTTTTCAACGATTTATGTAACGTTTTGACTGCTTTTCTCCACGGAATTCTTGAAGTTCGTAATAGGCTGCCAATTTAAATTTTACAAGAAAACATTTCCCTTATCTGTAGTTGAAGCAATATGCTCATTGAGTTACATATATTTCAAGGTTCAAACTTGTTGTCATTTTAATATAAAAAAATCAACACTTTTCATAACAAGCAACAGCACGCAAAATTCGTGGGATCGAAAGTTCCAAATAAAAATGTTTACCTGCGTGAATAAAGACACTGGCGCAAACAAAATACAGTAAATTGTCGACCTAAGCTGTATTTTCGAGAGAGAATTTTATAAATAGGACCACACTAAATTGGTTTCCTGTAACAGTTTGTGGTGTAAAGCTGCCTAATTCATGCATTCAATAATAATATAAAGAAATAAAAAATCAATATATTTTTATCTGTTAGTTTTCATAAAAACAACAAACATAATTAAGTATGACAAGTACTAAGCTCGGTGACGAAAATACCTGCAGTAAAAAGTCAAAGTAAAATAAAACCTTACTATTATATCAAAAGTAAATCCACGGACTTTCACACAAATTCAGAGCAAACAAACGAAATAATAACCTTTATTGTTGACGTCAATTGTCTCGGTAATCTCACAAAGCATCAAATTCTGCTCAGAAACTTTTTAATGTCATTTTTTGCATTGAGTTTATTACACTTTGATGTATCAGCTAATGAGTGCGCCGGAGTTTCCAAAGTTTTACACTAAAAGAATTATGGCTCTGGATACAGTTATTTTATTATAAAATCCATAAGTTTTTATTATGCATTTTGTTTTAGCGAAAAATAAAACAAATTCTTTTAAGTTGGGCCTTAACCTAAGATAGTTTATAGATTAGCTTTTTAGTTAATTAGTGTAGTTTTAATAAAAATAATAAACTTCACGAAGTGTAATAAGCTATTTTTAGTGTTCAATAACCTTTGTTTTGATCTAATGGTAATAAATATATAAATATTAATTATCGTAATTGCAAAAATTGGTCTAAATACTTTGAACTGTCTCAATGTATTTTTCTTTTAAGATTCGGCTATGATACAAAGTTAATAATCAAAAAATAAATAATATTAAATGTCCTAACATACAATCGTAACGAAAATAAGTGGTATAAAAAAATAATGTTTTAGAAATGTATATATCTCTATAATTCAAAGAATATACAATATAATAAACCACAAAATGAATTAGTGGTTGTAGTTGACAAAAAAAAAATAAAATCAACAGCCTCTCGACTGCGGAATACTAAAATCGAACGGACCGAAAGTTTTCCTACCAACCATAAATTATTTTGGGCTAGTACTCAATTATTTATAAAACAAAAGATAAACTTTTGAAAATAAATAGAAAGAAAAGCTAAAATATTAACAGGTTGAAATTAAATTTATTGGTGGCTCCTTTTAGAAGCTAAAAAGTCTAAAATTTAACAGTTTATTTACAATGTATTTTGTTACAGAAATAGATTGTTACATACATACATACATAGACTCACGCCTGTTTCCCGGAGGGGTAGGCAGAGACTACGGAACGCCATTTGCAACGATCCAGACATATCTCTCTTGCTTCATTCACTCCCATCAGATTCCTCATGCATGCTCTTCTGTTCAGGGTACTTCTCACCTGTCCTGTTTTTAGGATGTCTCCAATCTGATTAGAGAACGTCCGCCTAGGTCTTCCCCTTCGTCCTGCCCCTTCCACACTTGCCTTATATATCTGCTTGGTCAGTCTTTCGTCATCCATCCTCTCCACGTGCCCAAACCATCTTAGCATACCTTTCTCGATGCTTGTCACTACATCTTCTTTTACCCCACAACACTCTCTTATCACACAATTCTTTACTCTGTCAGTCAGAGAGACACCACACATACTTCTCAGTGCTCTCATTTCTACAGCATTTATTCTACTTTCATGACTTTTCTGCCATACCCAACTATCACTACCATACATAAGAGTAGGTACTAACACCCCTCTATGCACAGCCAAACGTGTCTTTTTGGACACGTTTTGGCTATTCATAAACGCCTTTAGAGCTCCATTCACTCTATTACCTGCATTAACTCTTCTTTCAATATATTCTACATTCTTACCATCTCTTGTAAACAGCGTACCTAAATATACAAACCCATTCACTTGCTCCACTCGCTGTCCATCGATCATAACATTACAAGCCGTAACGCATTCCTCCTTTTCAAAAACCATAACTTTCGTTTTACTTATATTCACTTTCATTCCTTTCCTCTCTAACGCACCATGCATGATTGTTACCATCTCCTGCAACTCCTCCACTGAAGACGCAAGTATAACCTGATCATCAGCATAAAGGAGGCATTTGACAAGTAACTCATTCATCCTTAATCCACAATCACTTTGTTTCAAGTCTTGCAAACAACTGTCCATGAAGAGGTTGAACAGCCACGGCGACGCTACACATCCCTGTCTAACACCTGTGTTGATGGTAAACCAGTCAGTGTATGCCCCGTTTATCCTCACACAAGCTCTAGAATCCTCATAAAGGGATTTCAGAGCTCAAATTAGGCTGTTGTTCACCCCATACATGGACAGTACCGACCACATTTCATTCCTCACCACTTTATCGTAAGCCTTTTCCAAATCCACGAATGCGCAGTAGACCTTTCGACCTTTGTCCAAAAATTTCTCGGCTATGCATCGCAAGGAAAAGACTTGATCCGTACACCCCATACCCTTTCTGAATCCCGCTTGTACATCCCATATTTTCTTGTCGGTTACTTTCATAACTCTTTCAATCAGTACCTTCGCATACAATTTGCCAACAATGCTCAGAAGGCTAATGCCTCTATAGTTTTTGCAGTCTTGTTGCGAGCCTTTTCCTTTATAAAGAGGCACAACTACTGCTGTGGCCCAGTCATCAGGTACTCGGCCGGTGCTCCAGCACATGTTGAATAAACGCTGCAGCTGACTAACTATGATGCCCTGTCCAGCCTTCAGCATTTCGACTGTAATTCTGTCATACCCTGCAGCCTTACCTAATTTCATACTAGCCAGTGCCTTCAAAATTTCATCCACGCCAATATCGCTTTCATCATTGCTATCATTACCATTCATTTCACCTGTTGATGTCGCTGTCGTCGTTCTTTCAAATAATCCTTCAAAATACTCTTTCCATCTCTTCAACACACACGATTCACCATTCAGTATCTTTCCATTCTTGTCTCTAATTGCTGTGTATTCTGAGGATTGAGTTTTTCCTCGAACTGCACGAACGGACTTCCAGAAAAACTTAATGTTTCTCCGAAAGTCGTCAGATAATCTACTATTAAACTCATCTTTCTTTTCCTCTTTTTTCCTTTTAACCATTTCTTTCACTATTCTTTTAGACCTAACAAACTCCTTTCTTGCTTCATCTATGTCATCACTCGTTGCCTTTCCCATTCTTTCATTTGCTCTGGCAGCCAACCAATCTAACCACGCTTTCTTCTTCTCTGATACTGCTGATTGTACATCCTTGTCCCACCATGTATTCTTAACCTTTCGTAGTTTCCTTCTCTTGATCACACCACATACTTCAGACACTGCACATACTACCTCTTTTTTAAAGGAATGCCATAACTCTTCCATATCATTTATGCCATCGAACCTCTCAAATCTTACTATCAATCTTCGTTTATACTCATCTTTCACATCTTTCTCTTGCAGATTTTCTACTTTTATTCTTTCCAAGACCCTCTCTTGATTATTTTCTCGGTGTCGCCATCCTCTAAAGAGCCCACTTATCCGGCTTAATACCACAAAGTGGTCTGTATGGATGCCGATCCCTCAAAAAACTCTTGTATCCAACACATTCTTTCTCAGTCGTTCATCTACTATTACAAAATCAATCATACTTCTTCTAACATTTTTCGCCTCACGTGTATCCTTTTGTGATCAAACATGGTGTTTGTCACACAAAGGTTCCATAGATTGTTGTGTATTTAAATTGGATCTTTTGACGTTGTAATTATAAAGATTGAGGCAATTTCATAATCAACTATTTCCACATTGCTGCTCTAGTGGTTTGATTACTCTTTTTATATAGCCACGCCGGTATCCCCGTAAGGGATAGGCAGAGGTGTAATGTTACACCCAAATATCACCTATTGAATTTTAGGTCCCACGTAATAGAGGGCGAGCCTATTGCCGTTACTGGGCAGATTGACAGGCTCCGTGCTGCTACTGAGAATTGGGAAAAACTCAGTAATAATTTCTGCCCGACTCGGGCATCCAACCTGGGACCTCTCGATCAGTGGACGTATACGCTACCCACTGGACCACAGAGTAATTATTATTATTTTTTATAGCCAATGGATTCGAAGTCTGGCAAAATACGAAGTTTCTCAGTCTCGTCACGTCTCCTCATTGTCTCTCATTGTAAGTAAGTTTAATATTCAAGTGATTTTTCTTCTTACTGGTTTTTACTCGCTCGCGTAATGTAATGCCCGGTAGATGGCAATAGGCTCGTCCCCTAGTACGTTGGGACCGAAACATAACTGGCGAAGTGTGGGTGTGTAATACACCTATGCCCTTCCCTTTTGGGGATTAATGCTTGAAGTTATGTTATGGTTTTTTTCGTTATTAAGTAGTAAGCACCGTTTGAGCATGACGTCGCGAGGCTACCGTCACACGATCAGTCTGCTGGTCACTGAAATGTCGAGAGAAGACGCCGGCGCGTACCGCTGCCATGTTGAGAACACGCTGGGTCAAACACAAGCAGAATTGTTCTTGCATAGTAAGTTATTGTATTCTTGCAATTTACGGGAGCTTAGAAATGCGATAAAGAAAATTTTCTTCTACTGTGAATTGTTTTTGGGATTATTCTTCATTATTTCTTGGTAAATAGCTAGAGTTACCTTTGCTATTGTCCTAATTGTGTCTAACTTACGGTTTCAATTTTCTATCCATCCATGGATTTGGAGATTAGAGATACATATTTTATATGCAGCTTATGTCAAATGTAACAAAATCTCCAATAGATTGAATATTGAAGCTGTAAATATGCTGCAAACATTAATTTGACATAATTTCGTTTATTATCTTGTCATCGTTGCTCGTGAAAACGTCTTATATAAGGAAGTTGATATCTACGAAAATAAATTTTAGAATTTAAGTACATTATAGTATATACACGTAGCACATCTTGAATTATTGATAGCCGAAATATCCAATAGACTAATAAGCAGAGAATCTCGAGTTCACAAATACTATATGCATCTAACTACAAAACTTTTGTTTTCATGCAGTGTTGACGACCACAACAACGAAGACTACTAATACAACTACGACCACAACCACAACAACTACGACCACAACTCAAGCGCCACTGACCACACTACTGTTACCATGTAAGTCTAGGGTAATAGAATATTAACTGTATCCCTACCGACCACGACCACAACTCAAACGCCGCCGACCACAGTACTGTTACCATGTAAGTCTAAGGTAATAGAATAATAACTGTATCCCTACCGACTACGACCACAACTCAAGCGCCACCGACCACAGCACTGCTACCATGTAAGTCTAGAGTAATAGAGTAATAACTGTATCCCTACCGACCACAACTCAAGCGCCACAGCACTGCCATCATGTAAATTTAGGGTAATAGAGAAATAGCTGTATTCCTACCGACCACGACCACAACTCAAGCGCTATCGACCACAGCACTGTTACCATGTAAGTCTAGAGTAATAAAGTAATAATTGTATCCCTACCGACCAAGCCGACAACTCAAGCGCCGATGACCACAGCACTGTTACCATGTAAGTCTTTGGCAATAGAGTAATAACTGATCCCTAGAGACCACGACGTTAATTCAAATGCCACCGACCACAGCACTGTTACCATGTTAGTCTAGAGTAGTACTGTAATAACTGTATCTCTACCGACCACGACCACAACTCAAGCACCACAGCCCACAGCACTCTTACCATGTCAGTCTAGGGCAATGCTCTCGTTTAAATAAGGCTCGCAGGCACCATCGGAGAAGAAGATATTCCATGAAATGGAAGTCCATTTTGTATCGTGAAATAATTAGGAATACACATATTTTTCCCCTCTACAGTCCCATCTTTTTTTTGACACCTGATGAAAACCTCAGCTTGCGGGGTGGTGATATAATTAAAAATGTATATAATTTCTGACTGAGGCAACTTCACATAAAAAGTATAATTAATGAGATGAAGTAATTTTATTTGTTATTGCTTATCTACAACGATTAATACTTTGTTTTATTGCAGTGTGTTTAAAATACTACATTTACATAAGTCTCCCATTATCTTAGGCTTATTATTTAGTCCAGCCTCTAATAGAAAAATGGCGAAAGTTATTCTAAAATACCAACTATTTTATGACATTAAAACTGTCGTAAATAATCTCACTATCCGCAAAACTGCTTACTAAACTCTGTAAAGGTATAAATCAAATTATCATGAGCTGGGGATAAAGATCTAAAGACTTTAATGATTAAAATGGAGTTGAATCTGTTTATTCAATTACACAATCGTAAGCACTTTTGAATTGATGAGAGCAAGACCGAGAATAACTGATGACTCAGAAAGCTGGCTAATCTTTCGGCTTAATAGAAATTGATAAAGATGACTGTTTTTTTCGCTAAGTACTACTAAAGAGGTGTTTAGTTGTTTGATGTCCTTTGGAAATCAAATTGCTACATAGAGGTGAACTTTAACTGTAAACAGTCATGAAGCTACCGATTGTAGTGTTAAATACACTACATTCGGTAGCTTCATGACTGTAACTTGACTTGACACTACATTTGTATACCTATAAACATACCTTGTGAGACCTATAAACAAATTATCTCGAGTCAGGATGTTGTTTGCGTAGTTGAGTTTAAATAATTATGTTTTGCCTGTGGTACAGGATTTAATCCTACTGATGAAGAAATCATTAAAACATAAAATAAAATAAGGTTTTATTTTTGCCATACATACACTACAAGGACAAAAAAAGGATCAAAGATATACATATACGCAACACAGTAAAAATACAAACACATTAATTATAATATGAATATGGCAAAAATAGGTTACGGTTATGTCGGAATGTCAGACACTGATTTTCGACCGTAACCTGCGGATAAGTGACTCACGAAAGTCGACCAGCATATTTGGGTTAAACCTGATTAAGGTATTTTATTAAACACGTCAACTAAAACAAAAGTTTTACGACATTAGGAAAAAAAAAAATTACACAAATAAAACAACTCTGTGTTATGTTAAGTTCTACACTATATTTTTGCTGGTAGATTCACACATAATTTAATGCATAATTTAATGTACAGACACATACACATCTAGATAAGAGACGCGTTCACATTAATCATATTCAGTTGCCGCTGTGCGTCAATGAGGTGCCGCCGTAGCTGTCGTTTGTATCTGATGGGCGGCGGCAAGTTGTTCCAGGTCTTTCAACATCACACCTGCCTACATTTTGCTTCCAACGTTAATATAGTTGAACTGTAAATTATTTTGTTATAAGCATAAAACAACTTCTCACACCGTGTGAACACAACAATGAATATTATTTTGGCAAAGTATAACCATAAAGGAAATCGCCCCAAGGAATTTTGCCTCAAAACATCTTTTATGATGCAAACGCCTTGATTTGTGATTCGCAGTCCTTTGAGACTACGCAACACTCGTCATATTTGAAAGGAAATATATATTCACTAGCTATTGCTTACATTTCCACAGTGCTAGATTTACAATCAATGGATTTTCGAACAATTATTTAACCACTCATCATCGGCCCTTTATATAAAAGTTCGTTGGTCTCTCCACTGGGCTGTCGCTGCTTGCATTTAACCACTATATTACCCTATAAGGGGTAGAATATTAAAAAATCCTTCATTACTGAGTGCCGACTGTATAAAAGCAACTCGCTGTCCAAATTTTATAATAATAATTATTCTTTATTGCAACAACAAGGTGTGTAGTAGTGTGTGTTCAACCAATTGTGTGTAGCCCTGACTTCCAAACTAGCGTAAACTGTTGTGTTTCTAGCTTTAGTAGTTTAGATTCTGCTATGAGATATCAGTCAAGTCAAGTGATTTCGAATATATGGATCACCATATATGCAACTAAAGTTAAGCACTGGTTCGGCGTTACACCGAAACCGTGGGGTAGGGTTCTAGGCGACTTGGAAAAGGATTAATGGACTGTATTAGGGCGAGTTCTGGGTCGCCTAGAAAGGAATAAGGGAAGAGGAGATGGATACGGGAGGAGGTGATGGAGTGGGTATAGGCTATTTTAAGGATGGAAGGCACTTACCTTATACAGCCTTGGTGGTTTCGTGATACAGCTGCTTGGTTTCACTTCACTCACGAGCGGGTTTTCCTTGGTGGAAGCGGTGACAAACACATACGGGAGCGGCGCGGTACGAACGAGACGGCGATACAGCGGTGCGGCGCGGAGCGGTATCGAGACGGCGTTCTCAGCGGGAGGAATGTTCTCGACTGTCTCGCGTCGACGTTCGCGGCGACGAAATCAGGCGCAAGGCAGTGCCTCTTCCAGGGAGAGGGAAAGAGAGGGACGGAAATATGATATCGCTCGCACTAGACAAGCGTGGAACGATTCATGTTGATGCGATTAGTTATAAATATGAAGGTAGATGGCGCTACCATATCCCCCCGGCCCTAAAGGGTTGCCTTTAAAAAAAAATAGAATTGAACTTAGCTACGTTGGGTGTACTACCGCATAACCCATCAATAGGCTAAGACAGCGATATGACAATAAATTAATCTAAATTTAGCGAAAACTACAAACACAATAATAGCGAAAACTACTAACTAAATACTTAAACTAAGAGGTAAGTCCAACTTCAGGCTAGATCTCACTGAGTTGGAAGCGGACAGAGACGTACGACAGGGCGCACGTAACTCCCCTTGGCGGTTTTCACGGTAACAACGCGAGTTGTACCGTCCTTGGAAGTATGCAATTTCTCTACGATGGCTAACGGCCATGAAAGCGGCGGAGCATTATCATGTATTATGACGACCAACGTACCCTCCTGTATAGGGGATGCAGGACTATTCCACTTGGATCTAGCCTGAAGCTGGTGTAAATATTCCGCACGCCAGCGCCGCCAGAACGACTGCACGAGTTTATCCAGCAGAGTATGTCTCTGGAGCAAGCTTGAAGAGTCTGCTTCAGGAGCCGGAAATGACGATAATGGCACTGTGTTCAGAAAATGTGCAGGGCTTAACGCGGATGGTTCTGCAGGGTCACTACTCAATGCCGTGAGCGGACGCGAGTTGATCAGTGCCTCGACTTGAGCAAGGACAGTTAAAAGCTCTTCGTAAGAGAGGATCTGTTGACCTATAACCTTGAAGAGATGCGTTTTAATTACTTTGACCATGCTTTCCCAACATCCACCGAAATGCGGTGATGCTGGTGGAATAAACTTCCAGTCGATATGATTTATGGAAAGTTCCTCCTGAAGACGAGTACGATATTCTTCCCTGAGAAACTTATAAAGGTCGCGTAAATAAGAGCTTGCGCCCACAAAACAAGTGCCGTTATCCGTGTACAAACACTGTATAGGGCCGCGCCGTGAGAGAAATCGTTTAAGGGCTGCCAGGAATGACACCGTGCTTAAATCTGTCGCAACTTCAATATGCGTAGCGCGCGTCGTTAAGCATGTAAAAATACATAGCCAGGCTTTACGGCTCTTAACACCTCGACCACGCACTGGCGTATACTGCAGTGGTCCTGCGTAATCACAACCGGTGTGTGTAAACGCTTTAGCAACCTGGTTGACGCGCTGGCTAGGGAGATCGGCCATGGGAGGGAAAGTCGGACGCGGACGAAATTTGAAACAGACGTTACATTTATGTATTCTGTGACGAATTATTCGTCGAGCGGCTAAAATCCAATACTTATGCCTAAGTAAGGACATAAGCAACTCCGGACCGGCATGGAGGTGCTTCTTGTGATAAAAATCAACAAGAAGGTCGACAACATGATCATGTCGCGGCAGAATACAAGGATGTTTGTAGTTATAAGGTTCATCCGAATTTGACAGACGACCCCCAACGCGTATGACGCCATGTTCATCGAGAAACGGCTTGAGTCTAAGGATAGCGGGAGAACAAGGTACATTGTCCTTTAAATTTTGAATGTCGTTACTAAAATGAACAGCTTGTACAGCTCGTAGTAACTTACATTCTGCGAATTTCAGATCAGTACTTGATACAAAAGTCTCATTAGGTAGGTGCCTAAGAAACCTATAGACATAAACGATGGCGCGGAGTAACTTAGACCACGATGACATGCGTAGTGCGAGTGCATAGATGGGAGACTCCGCAACCTCGGCAATCACGGGATAAGAAACAGACTTCCGCTCGGGTACCTCTTCGTCTTCTACACTGTGGTCAAAGGGTTGCATGGGCCATTCTGACGGATCATGGGAGATCCAAGAAGGTCCACGACGCCACAATGGATGATGCAGAAGATTAAGTGGAGTGACACCACGAGACAAGCAATCTGCGGGGTTCTCAATACCCGCGACGTGATTGAAACAAGTAGCAGGAACCAGTTCAATCAATTTGCTAACGCGGTTGGCGACAAAAGTCTGCCAGCGATGAGGAGAAGAATGAATCCAAGCGAGCACTACTTTGGAGTCGGAGAATGCGTATAATTTATTAATGGGGTAGTGGGGCAAAACTGTGTCTTGAACTTTGCGGAGCAACTGAGACAGCAGAAGGGCCGCGCACAACTCCAGTCTCGCAACTGAAACGGTTTTAACAGGCGAGACCTTAGACTTGGCACAAACTAACTGCACCGAGTAGTTAGAACCAATGCGGACTTGCAGATATACGACTCCGCCGTAAGCACGCTCGCTGGCGTCAGCGAAACCTATCAAGTTGATGGTACATCCATCTACCAACCCAAGATGACGCGGAATAGTAACTTGATTGAGCGCGGTAAGCTCAATACAAAACTGGCCCCAAGCGGCGACAATATGGTCAGGGGGTGTTTCATCCCACTCACACTTTGATAGCCAAAGCTCTTTGATCAAGAGCTTGGCGTACAAAATTGTGGGAGCCACAAAACCCATTATGTCCCATAGTCGAGCCACTGTGGACAGCATAGTGCGTTTGGTGCACTTATCATCTGGTGGTGAGACGTCAAACCGAAAACTATCGCAGGATTTGTCCCAGCGTAAACCGAGAACCTTATGCGGTACAGACTTCTCAAACTCAATGTCTGGAGAAGCCTTATGAGAATCTGGTATGCGTGCGAGAACCTCCTTAGAGTTGCTTGTCCATTTGACAAGATCAAACTGGCCTCGCTTGAAAAGCTGAATAAGCTCTTCACAAAGCGAAATTGCTAGCGGAGCGGATATGACACTACAGGCAATGTCATCCATGTACAAAGCGGAAGTGGCAACAGCCGCTGCGGCGGGAAAGTGATCGCCTTCATCAGCGATCAACTGGCGAACAACTCGTAACGCGTGATATGGGCTAGACTTGAGTCCAAAGCAAACACGATTGAACTGATACACAGATAAAGGTTCTTTCTTGTCAAAACGATAAAAGACCCGTTGAAATCTACGGTCAGATTCGCGAACGCCGATATTGAGGAACATTTGGCGGCAATCAGCTGACAGAGCGATTTGGAAAAGACGAAACTTTATTATGATGTTAAATAAATCACCCTGTAGATTGGGGCCGGCATGCAAAATGTCATTAATCGACTGACCCGATGTAGTCTTACAACTAGCGTCTAAAACCACACGAAGTTTAGTAGAGGTTTTATCTTCGCGAACTACGCCGTGATGCGGGATATAATATGAGGGCAGAGAGTTGCCCTCGTTGTTTACAACTACACTCAAAAAACCTTTATCTATGTAGTCACGAATGACGTCATTATAGGCGCTGCGTAACTTAGGTGATGCATCAAGTTTACGTTCCAAACAATGGAAACGTCTGAGCGCAGCAGCGTACGAGTCGCCTAACGAATAAGGGTCACCACAGAATGGCAACGCCACAACGTATCTGCCACTGTCGTCACGAACAGTGGTAGCGCGGAAATGTTCTTCACACTCGAGATCTTTATGGCTCATCGAGGGCGGTGCGGTAACCTCTTCAAGCTCCCAAAATCGCTTGATAAGAGAGTCAATATTGTTTTCTTGAAGAACAGAACAACAGCAAGACGTAACGTATTGAGAAGTATGTAATGTAGGTACGGTACCCATAATTACATACCCGAATACCGTCTCAATAGCGGGCGGTAAGTTATTTTGCTCACTACGTACCACTTTAGTAAGTAGCAAGTGCGGGAATATTGCGGCTCCGATCAAAACGTCAATGTCTGCCGGATTCGCAAACTCCGAATCCGCTAGTGGTAGTGACTCGAGATGTGTGAGGAGCGACACGTCCACATTAGCGTTTGGCAACGTGTCTGTAATACGTTCCACGATAAGCGAAGAAATGTTAAAATTAATGTCCCTATCAAAACGCGAATGTATTTTAATATCTACGGAACCTTTGCAATGTTTTTCTGATCCGCCTATCCCTCGGATTATTGAGTTCGTATTTTTAAAGTTGTTCCATAATCCGAGGCGTTTGAACAATTTTAACGTTATTAAATTGGTCTGAGATGCGCTATCTAGCAGACAACGTACCATGTGCGGCGACCCATTGACATCATATATGATAACTTGCGCTGTCGCTAACAGTACCGTCTTAGACGCCGTACATGGCGGCCTAGCACTGCTCTGATCACTACAAGCGCGCGAAGGCCGTCCGCGCGTGCGTGCCGCCCGCGCAATGGATGTCGTACACAACGATACTTCGCCCTCAGACGCGGAAGGCGCAGCTACCGTGGTCTGCTGCACCTGCGGCGTACTCGTAAGTGTGTCAAGGCTAGCGGCTTGACTTGACAACCGGTTATTTTTATCATAATGTAACAGTGTGTGATGTTTTTGTTTACATGTGCGACATCTCGTTCTACTGGAACAATTACTCGTTTTATGTTTTATGCTTAAGCAATTAATGCAAGCTTTGTTATCTTTTACGCTTTTAAAACGAGCAATTGGATTTAAATCATTAAAGGTGGGACACTTATAGTAATGGTCGTGCACTATATTACTGCACAGACACTTCTGTGAATTATTACTATTAGATTCCGAACATGTTACGTAAGATTGTGGATTAGGGACTGAGTTATTATTACTATTTCGCGATTTATTCAACCTTTGTTTGTTGTTGTTAGTGTTAGACGGGCCAGGTGAACCAGACTGCGTATTATGAAATATTCGACACTGATCTTTGATGAACGAAATAAAACTATCTAGTGTAGGTATTTTATTATTGCGTTCCGTCATCTCGAATGCGCGAATTGTATCAGTGTCAAACTTTTTTAAAGCGAGTTGAAGCAACATAAAGTCGGAAAGATCTTCTAATTTTAAATTCCTAAGAGAATTAACCGCGGTTACGAAGTTATCAATAAACAGCTGGAAATTCGAGACAGACGCGTTGCTGGACAGTTTGAGATTTAAAGCTTGGTCAAAGTACGTAGACGCTAGAACGCGCGTGTCTTGATATCTGTCAAGTAGTGACTGAAATATGACCTGATAATTCTCAGCACTGGGTGTGACACCTGCAAATACGGACTGGGCCTTCGGTGACAGTTTACCTATTAAATAGTACAACCTGTCAGCATCTGTCAGAGAACCATTATCGTGCACTGTAGACTTAAAACTTGCATAGAATAACGGCCAATTTCGTATATCTCCGTCAAACGACATAATCTCGATTGGCGGTAATCTCGGTTTGCGGGCAACGGGCTCTGCCGAACATTTACCCTCCAATTGCGATTGTATACGCTTAATAATACAATAAAGATCTTCGAATGAGGTATACGCCTGATAGTTCGGTTTTTCATCAGGATTGATAGAAAGTAATCTTGCGTTATAATCGTCTAACAACTTATGAAAATCTGTTCGAATACTATCTACTGTTGTACAATAACTGAGAAATGCTTCGCTATTACTGTCAGACATCGATGCGGTTTTTGATCTTTCATAGATATTTTGAATGCGCTCAAATAAAATATTGCGTTTCGCTTCTAAGATTGTCATCTCTTTGTCTTCCGACACGCGTGACTTCTTTTGTTGTGACATGCTTACGTAAGTATAAGCTAATGAGAACGAAACAAAATAAGAATATCTAATGTATCTATTATTTTACCTAAGTAGGCTAATTAGGCAACACTTTAGAGCTGAGGAAATAAAAGTTGATTGAAATATGAGATTTATAAGACAACTATGATAGTTGCAGAAATAATAATTTAATAAGTAGGTAGCTACATAAAAGTTTACCTACTAATGCGGGCGGAAATAACCATGTGACGGTTATGTTAATCTATTAGGAGTATAGCTAGGTGCTATAACTGCCTAGGTATAGCGGTATAACGTATAAAACGTAAATGAATCCGACTCGTATGGATCAAAAAAAAAATGGTATGGCGTGGTGCCGAAACCGGTTAGGTTCTAGGCGACTTGGGAAGGATTAATGGACTGTATAGAGAGGATAGCGGTTCTTAGCCGCCTAGGAGGGAATAAGGGAAGAGGAGATGGATACGGGAGGAGGTGATGGAGTGGGTATAGGCTATTTTAAGGATGGAAGGCACTTACCTTATACAGCCTTGGTGGTTTCGTGATACAGCTGCTTGGTTTCACTTCACTCACGAGCGGGTTTTCCTTGGTGGAAGCGGTGACAAACACATACGGGAGCGGCGCGGTACGAACGAGACGGCGATACAGCGGTGCGGCGCGGAGCGGTATCGAGACGGCGTTCTCAGCGGGAGGAATGTTCTCGACTGTCTCGCGTCGACGTTCGCGGCGACGAAATCAGGCGCAAGGCAGTGCCTCTTCCAGGGAGAGGGAAAGAGAGGGACGGAAATATGATATCGCTCGCACTAGACAAGCGTGGAACGATTCATGTTGATGCGATTAGTTATAAATATGAAGGTAGATGGCGCTACCAAGCACCATATATGCAACTAAAGTTAAGCTAGTTGCATATCATCAGATATGCAACTAAAGTTCAGAATATTATATATATTTTGTTCAAACTAAGTTCTTCTTTTCACTTTAGTGAACTCGAAATTTTTACTTCGTTTCGAACGCTGACAGCAAAATTGAGTGTTAACCGAAGCTCATTCTAAACTCGTTAGATCACTGTTAGAACAAAATTTGCTCATTTTGTTTTGCTGTTGTTACTCAAAAATGTACAAATAATTTAAATTAAAATTGCTATGCAGTTTTTAAGTTAAAACCATAGTTAGATTTTTGAATTCGGGACGAAAGCAGTCATTATATTTTTTCGTGTTCGCCAATTTCGGTGTTGTAGTTTTCAGATCGCCCGAAGGCCTCCGCCATGACGATTCTTTTTCTGATACAAGGACCGGGACCGATAATTTTACGTACTTTCAAAATCAAAAATCAAAATCAAAATCTTTTATTCATCTAGGCCACAAAGTGACACTTATGAACGTCAAAATTTAAGTTAATTACTTAATGATTCCACATTTACATTTACTGCCACGTTCGCAATGCAATAGGTAGAACCACGAGAAAGAACGGGCAATAAAACTCATGGCCACTCTTTTCAAACAAATATAATGGTGGTACATTTTATTTTTGTAAGGAGCTGCAACTGTTTCACATTGTAGACATCTACTAGTAACATTTTTAGTAGCTATTGATATCATACTCAAGCAGTAAATGATGTTCATATGGTAAGCCTCCCAAAGTAAATATGGTGAAACAGGAGCATCCACTTACGTCTTTTTAATGTAGGCAACTCGCGAACATGGTCAGAACTATGGTAGAAGTGAATGAAGCAGAAAGTAACGGTATTATGAAACCAAAGCAATCGACAACCTATTAGTTAGCCCATGACCACGAGTTACCCACATTTTACAAATCCGCAAAGTTATAATGAAAGTTTGGAACATGAATGCAAAATATATTATGAAATGAGAATATCGTAATTAACTACACTATAAAATAAAACTACTAATTATTGACCTAGTCAAAAGCGAACAACTACTTCCAAGCGCTCCTGTCATCAATATAATCCCTCAAACTGTAATATGCCTTATTTATAAGATTCTTTTTAACTTCTGCCTGAAACGAACTTAATGGCAAGTCTAAAATAAAAGTTGGTAATTTATTGTATATGCGAATACTGAGCCCAATAAAAGAGCTATGCGTTTTGTGCAAACGAAAATACGGAACACATAATTTATGTCTATTTCTAGTATTGATATTGTGTATGTCACTATTCATTTTATAAGAATTTATGTTTAGTCTTACATGCATAACACTGGCATAAATATATTGTGACGCTACAGTAAGAATACCAATAGTTTTAAATTTTTCTTTGAGTGAGACTCTTGTCTTTAACTGGTAAATGGCCCTAACTGCCCGTTTCTGCAATATAAATATATTTTGGATATCAGCAGCTCTACCCCATAACAATATGCCATATGACATAACACTATGAAAATAACTAAAATAAACCAATCTAGCCGTATCGACATCGGTCAACCTACGAACCTTCTGAACGGCATAAGCAGCTGAGCTAAGTTTCCCTGAGAGATATGTAACATGCGCACCCCATTGCAACTTCGAATCAAGTGTTAATCCTAGAAATAATGTGGATTCAATTGTTTCGAGTACATCGTCATTTAAAACTATATTAGGACCAAGCTTTCTGACATAAGGCAGAGCAAACTTAACACATTTTGTTTTTCGGCGTTCAGTACTAGATGTTTACATTAAACCATTTAGTCACTTGAATGAGTGCACTGTTATTTCGTTAAAGTGTTCCTTATTTCTATCTTCTTTAAATATCAAAGAAGTATCGTCAGCAAACAGTACAACGTCACAAATGTTTCTCAAGTAAAAAGGTAAATCGTTTATGTAAACAAGAATCAAAAAAGGCCCTAGGATGCTGCCTTGTGGCACTCCTAAATCAACAAGTAAGCCACTGGATTTTGAGCCATTTATTTCAACACATTGGATCCTGTCACTTAAGTACGACTTAATGACATCCAATGCTTTAGTCTGGACGCCGTAATGTATAAGCTTGCACAAGAGCGTCTCATGGCAGACACAATCGAATGCTTTCGAAAGGTCGCAGAACACACCAACAGCATTTTGGGAACTCTCCCAAGCACTGTAGATATGTTTGAGTAACGCTACTCCTGCAACTGTTGTCGAGAGACCCTTGGTAAAACCATATTGCTCATCATGAAGGAGGCTGTTTTGATTAAAATGTCTTAGTAGTTGCTTGAGTATGATCTTTTCAAAAATCTTACTAAAAGCAGGTAGTATCGATATTGGCCTATAATTACTAGGATCAGTCTTATTGCCGGATTTGAACAGAGGTATTATTCTACTATGTTTCATAAGATCTGGAAAACTGCCAGATTTAATACACTTATTGAATAAGTTGCTTAAATAAGAAGCCACTACATCAATTATACTTGTCAAAACCTTAACAGAAATGCCCCAGAGATCACCTGTATTTTTAGACTCTAAAGACTTAAAAGTATTTATAATATCGGTAGAACTAATACTATGAAATTTAAATATTACTTCACATTTTCCTACACTAGACTCTAATAGGTTTTCTGCGACTATAGCTGATGATTTTAATTCTCTAGTAGTAGTAAGTGGTATGCTAGCAAAGAAGTTATTAAATGTGTGTGCGACTTCTTAGTCATTATGAATTAATTTATCATTATCAAGAAGACTAAAACTATTACTTTTTAATGTTTTCTTACCTGTTGTTTCATTAATAGCTCGCCAGGTTGCCTTAACTTTATTCGAAGATTGTTTAATTTTATTCCTAACGAATATAGCTTTAGCTGTATTGCACACTCTTTTAAATATTTTTGAATAATTCCTAACATACTCAGTGAAGTTTAAATCAGAATTGTATTTTTTCATACCATACAACTCATACATTTTTGTAAATACCCGCAGTAGCCCACTCATTAAAAGCTCGAGATTCCTTAATTACTTTCTCCTTAGTCTTAAAAGTATTCTGAAACGTGTTATTAACTATATTAAATAAATTGTTAAAATTCTTATTTGGCGAATCTATTTCCATTAAGTCAGGATTCATAGTATTCATTCCAATCAATACTTTATTCTGGAATTAATTATACTTATGCCTAGGTAATGGCCTAACCAACACTCTCTGTACGATGCTATCATTGTAATATAGAAACCTAGCTAATTGACCACAGTGATCCAAAGTTAATTCAGAAGTAACTACTCTATCTGAAACAATACAATTACTAAATATGTTATCAAGACAGGTGAAAGATGTTGCCGTGATTCTAGTTGGTTCAAGAAATAAATTTTTCAAATTAAATGATCTAAAAAGGTTTAAAAATTTACAAGTCATTATTGAATTTTCAAGAATGTTAACATTAATCACCACAAACTATAATCCCTTTCTTATTGCTCCTAATTTTACTAATTGCATCTTCCATAACAGATTCAAACAAATTAAAGTCACTTAATGGAGGACGATATACACATATAATAATATGCTGCTCAAGCTCAATGCATGACAGTTCCACCGTGCGTTCTATAGACAAGCTAGCTATGTCTTTCCGTTCTTTACATGTCAAACTGTTGGAAACAATAATCAATGATCCACCATGAATAGCTTGTTTCCTAGAGAAGGCACTGTGTACTGTGTATTTTGTGATATTTATGAATTTAATCTGGTATTCTTTAAGCCAGTGTTCTGTAATGCACATAACTTTAATACTATGATTTTCTAAATATAAACCTAATTCTAAATCCTTGCCAGATAGACCTTGTATGTTTTGATGTGCTACAGTCAGTTCAATATGTCTACCCTTTGTCCTGTTCTTAAGTTTAAAGAACTTGTGTCAGTATTCTCAATAGAAGAATTATAAGGATAGGAACTATTTACAGAAACTAAATTCTTCGATACCCTACATGTACCTGTGTCATTTTGTATATTATATGCTAATAATTTAGCAACTTGTCTTTTATAAAATAGTGGCAGATACATAGTATCTTTAGTCAATGTAAAATTATTAATAAAATTATTGATGTCAAAAAATAAAATAAAATCCTTATATTGCCATGTCAAATCGTATAACATCAAGTTATGTTCATGAATATGTCTATTCATCATATCATTTAAACTATAAGCATAAGGCAAAGTCATACTAATAAATTTGCAATCATATGTTCTGTGAAGCGATAACATAACTTCTGTTAAATTAATTATATCTTTTTTAGTCACCATTTGACTATCACCGTATGAGATAATTATTGTGGACACCCTATCAAATATTGTTGTATTTAATTTATCAATTAGATGTGAAAAAGAAGACTCTGGATAGCAATAATTAATAATATTGTGTTGTTTCAATTCACAATTTATTAAACTACCCAAGCCTAAACCTAGCCTATCAGAGAACATATAAACTTTATTTGTGCCATTCCTACTTAAGGAAGACCTATCTGTTTTATTATATTTTATTATATTTGCTAAATAATAACTTTTGTCAATATCTAAAATATTCTGAGACTCACAAGTGGGTATGGTTGATTTTATGCTATTTAGGCAAGTATTGGTGTTTGTCAAAGCTTTCACATACTCAAGATTTTGCCTACCTACCTGAGCTATCTCATCATATTTCCTAATATAATCCTGAACCTCATTTTGATATTGGGCGTTCATCCTATCTATTTGAGACTGTAAAGAGGTAATTTGACCTTTGAGATTCCTAGTATGTTGATCATACAGCATTTTACTATTTATCAACTCTGTGTTGTACTTTTCTAAGTCTAATAACACTTCTGAACGCTCAGAAACTAAAACTTTATATTGCTGGGATGTTACTTTATTTTTCTTGTGTAGCGGTAGCTACATAACTGAGGCCATCTAGCGAGCGACGACGAAAGTCTCAACAATCCGGCGACATCAATCGGACACAATGCGATGGAAAACAAGGTGCTGAATCGCACATGCAGAGTTCGCGCGCTGAGTTGTATATATACAACATCTCAAATACATCCGTCGGACTGACAGTCCACCAGGCAATATCACCCAGCCTGGTTAGAGGATCCTCCCTCTAGTTGGAGGAACACCACACCTTTATCCTCCACATTGGTGACCCTGACGTGATCTGAAGCAACCTTCACCGGTCAGATCAACAACAGCTTCGTCGTCATCCTCGCCTCACCTCGCCTCACTCCGCACTTCACCCGATGGGCGGTAATCAAGTCGCCGCCAGCCAGCATCTTCGGCCAGGGACCAACCATAGGCCATGCAGGCTTGCATGCCTGGTCTTCCCTGCAGCCACTCCAGCGTCTAGGCACAGCACACTGCACATGGTTCACGTAAGAAGAGGACATCTCTCACCGGCAACGCAGCAGCCAGCCACTACGCAGCAACCTCGCAGCATCTCCCCTACTCACCGTGGGACACTCACTGGGCAGCACCTTCGCAACCTCTCCCCGACTCACCGTGGGACCATTGCGAAGCCACTATCCCAACTCACTGGGATAGCTCACCGCACACCGCACTTAGACCCGACTCACTGGGCCTACTAGCGGCACACAGTTCCGACTCACTGGAACTAGCGGCATCTCTCCACTGGCACTGGCACGCTCCTCAGAAGCATCGACAGCTGACTCATCACCTTCGAGATCGACCTCCGGTCTTGGAGGGGAGTGATGTAGCGGTAGCTACATACAACTGAGGCCATCTAGCGAGCGACGACGAAAGTCTCAACAATCCGGTGACATCTATCGGATACAATGCGACGGAAAACAAGGTGCTGAATCGCACATGCAGAGTTCGCGCGCTGAGTTATATATATACAACATCTCAAATACATCCGTCGGACTGACAGTCCACCAGGCAATATCACCCAGCCTGGTTAGAGGATCCCCCCTCTAGTTGGAGGAACACCACACCTTTCTTCCTCCTCACTTGTATTGTTTTAGGCTAAAGATTAGTTTCCTAATGTGTTTGTTTAGTTTATTATATTTTCTATGTCGTTTCAGGCTACTTGTGTTTAATTTAAATGGTTTAGTAGATCTGTGACCTAAGCTAGTACCTACAACCTCTGTATAAAGTTTCTGAGTTTTACTACTGTTTAATTCCTCAACAGTATGTTCTAGGGATTTAATATTTATTATCGATTGTTCTTAACAGCATTCAAGTTCCCTAATGCGACTCATAGACCATGAATGGCCATCATTGCTAGCGGTCAATAAATGTATTTGCTCCTGTAACCGATCTCGCTGGGCCAGTGTGTCCATATACTCAATATGGAGTTCTGCGAGCTGAGCCTTCAGGTTGGAAACCCTATCGTTGACAATCCTGATGTCCTCTTCACAGTCTGCACGCTCCTTCAGTAGGTGTATATTCTCCTCCTGGCACTTCTGTAATTCTATCAAGGTTATTCTCAGCTTGTTCTCTAAATTCTTCGCTGTGGCCTTCCGGGTCATAATAGTGCTCATTGTGGAATGGCTCATAGCCAAGGATACGCCAAACACCTTTGGACAGAAAGATAAACAAGATGTCAGAAAAGAGATAAGTCATTACACAATATATTTATTTAAATCAATATTTATAGCTAGAAGGACAGTAGATAAATAACAGAAAAGGAAAAATATTATTGAAAGTAAAGGTGTTATTCAATTTTTAATTAATTAGGCAAAATATGTAGGTAGTAAATGAAAAATATAATCTTTGAAATTAAACTACAGTTTACGGATTTTATCGCCTTGTATTGGTTTCACTAAGTTATTACATTTGAAACTAAAGATCTAGAAACTTTATTTTTAATTTATTACTAGCCGACGTTTCGAATTCTTTACAGAATTCATGTTCACGGCAGACCGAACTCTAAACTGTAGTTTAATTTTAATTTCAATGTGTAACATTCGCGTAAGCCCAAGAATATAATCTTGGCATATTTACTAATTTGTATCAATTTTTATATTATACTAGAAGACGCCAGCAGCTACGCCTGCATTTTTTTTTAATTTACCCGTTTTGGCCGATCCTGTGGGAATTTCGGGAAATCCCTTCTTAGTGCACCCCTACGGTCCCCAAGGAACATACATGCTAAATTTCCGCTTCCTGCGCCCAATAGTTTCGGCTGTAGCGTGTCTGTCAGTCAGTCAGTAATGCAAGGATTTTATATATCAAAATTACTTATAAAGATATTATATATATAGGGGCCCTGTTAAAGATATATACACTTAAATAAATGTGAAGTGTATAAATGTAATAGGTGTTTGTATGGGGCGTTTGTTCAGTCTTCGATTTTGCTTCCACGTCTTGTCAAGCAAAAGGAGATAGAAAGTGTGCCAGTGTGTGATGGACGAAGCTCAGGTTGGTGTGAGCCGAGTAAATGTGTGATGAGGAGTGTAAGTTAATAAGTAAGATACTCCCCGGGTTTAAGGATGATTTCAAATCCGTCCGTTGACACCTGGTAGTAGATCTGTCCGCCAAAAACTGTTCGTATCGAGGTTTCAAGCACCAAACTCAATGTCTTTCACAATTTTATGCACAGTATGATAACATAAATGATATTTAAGCATTTAATATTCATTTAAAATAAAATAAAACTTTTAAAATTACAGAGCTACGTAATTTTACGTCTGACGTTTACAGTGTTGCCAGCCAAAGAATGGCTTTTTAATTGCCACTAACGTTCACCCACCCAAGTGGAGACCTGTGGAAGCGTTGGTTAACTTTGCCGACCCATCACGAAAAGCAAGCCAATTCACGCTCTGAACACAGAGCCACCCAGATGTAAATAATAATGCTAAGGAGAGAGAAGAGATATGTATAATATTTTATCTCGGAAAATTCAAGTTTTCTGTGTCCTTACTTTATAATGACAATATGCTACTATATGCATTTATTAAATGTGGAGTATTCAAATATCAAGTTGTTATACTAAGACAAAGATTTGTCAAAAAAAATTAAACCTACATTTGCTTATACAGACGTTTTTCGCTGAACTATATCATTCATACCGTTTTTATTTGAAAGAAATAGTGACAACAATGTGACCGGGGGCCGGAAGTCGCGATCCCTAGATGGGGCGATGGGTGGCCACCATTACATGACGTTGCGCCCACCGTCGTATACCAATGGACTCTATTAGCCTCCGTGATAGTGCTTCTAGCGTGACCTTGAACTGTGCTACAGTAAGTAACAAAGGTTGTTGAAACGGCTTTGAAAAAATTTAAACGACACTAATTTGAGACGTTCGTTACAAGTTTAGCAACCTGTTAAACCATGATTCTTAAAAGGCAAACAGTTTGTTGTAAAAAGATAGCTGCGTGCTTACGTAAGCAATTTGGAATTGTTCGCCGAATATATACATGCAAAGCTCAGCCTATGGCTGTTGGCATATGGCTGCGTGGTTTTGCTCGCAGTATCTGACAACCACAAATTATTTGCTTTATGACAAGGCAGCCTAAAAATTTTACTTGTAAATTATATCTAATTGTAATATTTAAGTAAAAAACGACTGCTAAACACAATTTTGTATTGTTTCAATGTATATAATTTAGGGTCATAGATTTTGCTGTAAATAATTTTGCACGAAGATAGTCATATCATAGGACGCGATATAAATAAATAATTGTTAGTTAAATCAGTAATAAATTGTACTTTACAATCCAGTAATGTTCGAAATAGATTAATCAATAATCCAACGTGTACTTACTCTCAGAGAAACTAATATGACAAGGATTGAGTTTGAGAAAGAGAGACTTATTTATGTAATAAGAGGCTAATGAACTGCTTTCTTTGTAAAAGAAATACCAACTCTTTCAATCAACTATTTTACTCATGGATATGTAATTACTTTAAGGTGAAAGGCGTAAAAGACATAGCCGTGGAGACCGAGTTTGGGTTCACAGATATTTATCGACAGCGAAAACAATCTTACAGGGGTTTTATAGGCTCGTGTGTTTCTGGCCGCTTGCACAATTATGCCTCTTGAAGTTTCAACTGATACCTTCATGAATACATACTTACCTTGTCGTACATGCCACATGTGGAGGGAAGCAAGTAGTCTGCGACCGATCTACATCTCAGTTTGGGCGTAGCAGCTACATGGCAACAAACGCACTAAATTGGATAAATGGTGTACCTATGCAAATATTGAACTCAAGTGCGTTTTGATCTTAAATACAACGCCAAGAAGAAAAGCCAGCCAGACGATTATAAGTTTATAGTTAATTCGCCATACGCCACGCGATTTGCATTAAAAAAAAAAGGACTGTAAGATCGCTTGATATTACAGTCCTTTTTCAACAAGTCGTTGAGAGTAACATAATTGTATAAATCACTATTTGTAGATATTGTTTGTCTTGTTTATATTATCATTTGTCCAGTTAGACAAATTTATCTTCTATGTATTCTCTAAACACGTTTATGTCTGGTCCAGTAATAGTTTACCAATATTCTGATTGCTTAATCATTTAACGTCAAATAATGTTTCGTGAAATTAATTGCGCAAATTGTGAAGGTACAATATAACTTTGACATGCCAAGTGGAAATCAATATTGTACTAACTGGGATAATAAATAGAATTGTTTAAAGGGCAAATGTTACCGTTGGGTCGAATATAATATTATTATGTTAGGTTTACATGAATATGTTTCAGGTTAAGTAGGGATCCAGGTAAAACAAGGTAGCGAAGGAAATTATTTGAGGGCCGTTACCTGTGTTGCCTTGGAACCTTGAAATCTGTAGGTTTACCTGGTATTTTGTAACAAATGAAGATATGGTCATATTCCGTGCCTACTTAAATACTTGTGAGCATTTCAAATGTTGTTGAATGAAGTCTTATTTGTACGAAAATATTGTTTTGTATTTTGAGTGAAAATTGAAAGAAATTGTTGGTTATTGATGTTTTGTACTAATCTCTTACTTATGTATGGTTTAGCTATAAATGTAAGTTTGGGGTAAAAAGTGAGCTTAAGTTTGTTTAATTGCTATGATATTTATTTTAAAACCCAAAATGAGGTATAACAATAACGCTTTGTGTTTCGTCTTTTGAATTACAGTGATACAATTATAATATCCCGATCCGGCAAGTGGTCATGAAAATTACGTTCTTGGTATCGTTTAGAACATCTTGAGAGCAACAGAACTGTATGAGTTTTAAAGGCTCTCATGTTGATTATAGGACGATTTATTTCACCGTACTTTGCCTTTGAAATTAACGAAGTGTCATTGAAGTTAAAGGAAAATATGGTGTAGTCTCAATCAATTTCTACGTCTTAACCCTTGAGGTGCGATCAAACTAAAGGCAAAGTGCCACAAGTGCGAAAGGTCACGTTGCTGCAAATTTTCATTGGCATAGGTTACCGGAAAAAAATTAATCATGACACCTTAATATAATTATATCACATAAATTGCATATCATTGTGTTGGTTATAAAATCAGCTACCATAATAATAACATGAATTACTACTAAATACTCACCTTTCCGGCAAAACAAGCTTACAAACTTAGAAGTTTGTTTTTTTTCACTCGGTCACACAAATATTTCATCACATATTAATGAATTTCATTACTTGTTTGGTTCATAAACACAAAAACATTATCACATATACCTTTAGGTTTTCACACAATACATTATTTATTTGTAACAAACGAATCTAACGCCACTAAAAAAATTATAATCCGAACGCGTAACAAAAAGTTCGCCGTGCCAGGCCGCCATGTTACTGTAACGAACACTGTGGCTGTGAATTATTTACCATTTGAAACACGATAACAGTGAAAATGTACAACAATGCTAGTATTTAGTTGCTAAAATATGTTTTCAGATAAATAATCTGGGTACTTTTATGTCTTTCATAACTATTAAAAGAATATTTATCATAAAACACTTACGAAAATAGCGAGTTTCAAGAGTAGAAATAGCCCTTCTAAAAAGTTTTTGCCTTTTATCACTGTATCTCTTGTCTTTGTCACGAATAATGTCACTTCACAATTAATATTTATTTATTTCTGAGTAAATCTATATAAGTATCTTTATAAAATATTCACCGGTTTCTTCCACAAGACAACTTTTATTATAAAGATCGCGGAACAAAACACAACAATGGCGAACGCTTTCGCAAGTGAGACACAGATAATTATATTTCAATATTTTTTGGCGCGTTTCGTTTCCCTCACCCTTCTAAAACGATTTAGTTGCATAGAATATGAACTATTTTAATAGTTACAACTTTCGTTTCTTGGTTTAAGTAAAACAAAACGTGAAAAAACCGCGACCAATAGAACGATTTTTCATTGAGCACGACCGTGCGTGCCTCAAACACTTCGGACCACCAAAATTAGAGCACGACCGTGCGTGCTGTAATCACGTGGCGGGTTAATAACTCAAATTATGGCTGTTATGCATAAATTAGCTATAACATAATTATTTATTTTGTTGTTTTTGTGGTTAGTCGATGGTGGATGTTTGTTATTCTTTGACAAAAAACTAATTTTGATGACACTTTGTCGAAAGACCTGCCTATATAGCAAACATCAACAGGGCACGTGGGTTAGCTTGACAATTGGATGTACCTATTCTGTTTATTTTGTACATCGAACTAGCTCTTTTTCCTTCAATGACTAGGCAATATCGTTAGAATAGTGTATGTTTATGTATGACATAATTTATATTTTTTCTACCGCATAGATACTTAAGTTAAAGGTATAAATTCTCATTTCTGTCACAAAGTTTTAATCGGTTATCATCAGCTCTGATCACGGGAAGACTTTCATACATTAATTTGACTTGAAGATCTTTGGATATGACCAGATCTTCATCGTATATTCGTCCACTGTGTAAAAACATGTTCATTCCAACATAAATCATTGCCTTAGAGCTCATTTTATCTTGTAATGTTAGCATTACAAGATGGAGTTCAACCGAATTAATTAAAATGTGAGACATTTTAATTAATTCTAAAACATTTTAAAAAAACCACCAATGTTAGCGTAAACTGACAAAATATTGCCATTTGAATTGGTACTTCATTCCTCGCTCTCTAAAATGATAACTATATTTCACAAAATAAAAGGCACTTGTCCCACCGATTGTGATTAGCGTTTTAGGCCCAAAATGAAAAGGTTGTGGTATGAGTACTGTGGGTTGGTCTCAAAATCAACCACCTCAAGACCATGCAAATCCATAGGAGGTGAAAATTCAGCCTTATTAGAAAGTGGCGTTTTGTGAAAAGCGTAAAAATGTGTGAACATTGCAAAGATTTTTGAATAAGTAAAGATATATTTAGCGGATTAGTACGACTTTGCCTTTGGCAGTATTCATGACACAACTTATTTGTTTTTTTTTTTTACTTTCTGTGTTATGGTCCTAGCATTCGTCATGGTCCTAGCGTTTTTTCAGTTGCATCAAAGACCTTTAAGCCTTGAGCCCCGGTCTCAAATCTGCAACACAAATGAAAAACTATATAACACCTTACATTAAAACAATACAATCGTTCCCAAATCGCTTCTCGCGAGCGGTGGAACGCATGACTGGAGTGTGGATTGTTGGCCAGAAATACATGTGTTTGCTATTTTGACATGTTGAGCTAATTAGATACGTCATTTTCAACTTATTGTATGAAGATATGACTTATTTTTGTCCATATTAATGTAATATGTCTCCTCTCAATAATAATGTAAAATATTTTTTTGCTAAAGACATTTTCAAGACGAACATTACAAGATTCATCTCGTTATTTCGATCTTGCTTTGATATATGTGTTTCAGGCGTACGACGTAGGTCTAAAATTATTATATTGTGTAATTGTATTGTGATTGTGGTAAAAATATGATTACTGGTAGTGCCTAAATCTGTATCTTGCGATAAATATAGATTGTACAGAACATAGTCAAGAAAGTATTTTTCAAAGATAACATAATGACAACGCATTTGAATTTATGGTAGTCTTCGCCAATGGAAATGGTATGTGAATTGATCTTATCGTCTTCTTTTTAAGAAATATTGTAAAGAACAATGCCCATTTTTCTTAGAGACGCCGGCCCAGATGTGGACAGTCAAAAATCGTAGTAGTTGTTATTGCATTCGATAAAAGAGTGTTAAACTAGAATTTTGAGATTGATTAGAGGTCCATCACATTCATAGATTTATTACAAGAAGTACTTTTATATGCTCACAAAACATTAGGTGTGTACCCACTTTTATTAGGATAGTTAAAGTATTTCGTAGTTTTGCGTAGAAAGGAATGAGTTAATCATTTGGTAAGGGTAGAAATCCGAAAGAAAAAGCCAGAAGTCGTAAAAGATCCAAAAACATAAAAAGCATTCACAATGTGCACGAGCAAAACAAATAGGTAACAAACAAAATTAACTGAATATGACATTATTGACATTTACTTAAGAGGCAAAAAAGTGTTGCCATTTTACAGTTTTAAATGATATTGGATAATCGATATGGATTTCGGACATAGGTTATCTATATATTTGGTTCAAAATCGAATTTATTTATAGTTAATCGCATATATAACTTAAAAATACAAACATTTTAAATTTTTAAGGACCAAGTAGAGATTTGCTATTAACTCAAATCATTTTGAGTAGAGAAAACGTAAAATCGATAAAGAAGAAGTGATAATCGATTTGATATTATGATTTTTTTACTGGCAATTTCTGATCTATTACGTGTTGGCTATTTAGACGTTAACACATCTTTTTAAACCTATTTATTGAATAAGTTTCTCAGCACACCTATTGTAATGCCTATAAATTAAGTTATGAATAAAAAGGATTATTCAACAACTAATTTAAACTTTATTGTGCTGTTCATGAGTTCCAAACTGGGCCAGAAATGGGCATTGTTCTTTGACAAGGTTTTTACCAAGCAAAATAGATTTTGTGATTCAACAAAACGAGTACTTCCATATTATATGCATGAGTATGGTAATAGAAACGTATTACACAATTTCAACGTGGAAAATTTCTTGAGAATCCATGATTGTACTCGTCCTCAATGTCACGAACATTTACTCTATAATTTTATCTTTAATATCTGCGCTACACTTTAATATTTGACGTCATGATTTGCCACGTTACATGATGGATGATCTAAAACCCTTCTGAGTTCAAAAAAAATATTTTAAGTTTCCTTGTCTCGAGGAAATTACATTGTCTAACAGTTGTATCCATCCATCCATCTTTCATAAAAAAGAAAAAGAGGAATACAAATCTCAACTTATTTTGATGAATACACCCTAAAATTAATGTATAACTATTTGTAAATTCTTAATATAATGTAAAGAATAAATTGTATTGACATGTTCCGTTGTAAAATATAAAGTTTGGCATTGTGGATTTTCTTTTATTTTTACTATTCCTATGCTTTTGTGTCTTCTGAAGGCTGACTTCCCATGGTGCCCAATATTGTGAATAACTTTAATGATGCAGTGTAACGATATTTGAATTTCCAATTAGAAATGAGAAATAGTTTCAAATCACAAGACTAACACAGGTTGACCCTTATCATGGGAGCACGTTGACTGTCCGTGATCGTCGAGCGTGTGTGACACATTCACATTATTGCTTGCCGAGGAAACTGACTTAGCAGCTACAATGAAGTTTATAACAAAGATTAGCTTTAGTATGTTTTAGAAAGATACTCGTTTGTGAAGATATCCAAGTCTTAAATAACAGTAGAAATATAATATTTTCTTGGGTTTACGCGAATGTTACACATTGAAATTAAACTACAGTTTACGGATTTTATCGCGTTATATTGGTTTCACTTGTTTTTACATTTAAACCGAATGATCTAGAAACTACATTTTTATTACTAGCCAACGTTTCGAATTCTTTACAGGATTCATGTTCACGGCAGACTGAGGTGGTATTTGTCTTTGTCTTGAATTTAAAAGTTATCTCAAAGTACCCGAACATTTTTCAACTATTGGTGTTACTATCTACGCAGAATGTGCTCACTGTGTCTTGATGTCTTCTGGTGACTTTGTTCTTCTTGGGTTTCATTAGCCTGATAACAGGGTCCCAAGCTGGAGGAACATTCCAACCATCTTCCCTATTGAAATTAGGATGTTTTTTAATTTCAATAGCTTCTCGTATCATTCTTGGAATAACAACGAGCAACACAAACGCTCGACGAAGTCTGCTGTGTGTGAACATGTAGAACAAGGAACCAACTATTACCTGCGATTTGATAAACCACAGATACTCGCAAAAGAACACCGCTTTATTCCAACAGTAAACAGTAAAAAAGTTTAATTTCAACAGTAGAAATAGTCTTCACTATTAGGTATGGTTTCTGTGAATAAAGTGTTCACGTACACTTTGGCTTGATGAAGACAGTGAAATTAAAATAAAACCGAAGATAAAAGATGACTTCAGAAAGACGGTGTTTGATGGTGTCGAATCTTCACGTTAAAACTAAAGTGTAAATCAATTTAACAGTTAATTTTATTAGGCTTAGTAAAAACCTGATTTTGGCTACGCTTTAGATAAAAAATATTTATCCCAAGCAGTAACTAGTGTTAAATACTACTACTAAGTGGCTCTGAATAACCTTTTCCAATCTAAAGTTAGTTTTGCCTAAATTAAATATTATATGGATATTTAAATTTTTTGGAATGATTGGCAAGAATTCACTAGTGATCGCGACAAGTGGGAGATAGAAGTGGAGGCTTTTCCATAGCTGTGGGACATAAATTAGGCTTATTAGGCTTAATAATAATATTGATTTAGGCTACAAAATATAACAATTTACAAAACCAATTGTTCATCAATTATGAACTTTGAAATTCACTACATAATATCAGCGATCAGGACATTTCAATAATGTATTACATAAATAATGAATTATATGAATGATGTAAATAACGTTACAATTATTTATACATGGAATAATTATGTTTCATTTGTATTTAATTACATACCATAAATTCAATCGTGCTCTGAATATCAATTTAATGCCAAGAGAGCAATGGCAATTATTTTTTACAGCCTATATTCATTCATAATGTCAAACGAATTAACAAATTTTAAACGGGGATTGTTTTATGCGGTAAATTGGGTAAAATTGTTAGCACAGTTTAAACAATGCACACAGTATATAGTACCAGTAGGTCTATAGATGAGTGATCGTGCAATACATAATTATTTATTTATTTTATTTTTTTATTTATTTTCTTAGGAAAACCAACAGGTTTA
The DNA here is from genome assembly GCA_944739405.2 of Euclidia mi. Taxonomy (NCBI): domain Eukaryota; kingdom Metazoa; phylum Arthropoda; class Insecta; order Lepidoptera; family Erebidae; genus Euclidia; species Euclidia mi. The sequence continues at coordinate 22,744,736 of OX123184.2, forward strand.
CAAACATGATAGACAGTGATTCCTGAAAATACATATAGCCATTAATAGGTTTTAGCCAATGGTTACAATATAAATATAAAAAAGTAATGAGCATGAGACAAAACAACGCATATCTCCTTAATTTCTCGTACACGCATACCTCAGCAACAAAATGAAGAAGACAATAATGATTATAGAGAAACATAAATAATGTCAAAGCTTACATATGTACTTTAACAGTAAAACTTCACAATCTATATACTTACTTACTAAGCAACCGCCTTGCCGACGCAACACTAGTGTTAAATAGGTCTATATCAATATCTTTAAGAATTATATTGAACCCATTACTCGCCCGCCGAATAAATGCATTCTGCCTGTAATTAGTGGATGCGTGCGGAAGGCTTAGCAGTGGTCCCTTTCACTAGCCCAACATCGGCACCTTCAATGATATTAGGGACAGCAATTCTGGACAATCCAATAAACCGCTTGCAACTTTCATTAAAAACAATATATCTGCAATATTGCGACGTTTGACCAGTGACAGGGGGTGGTGTATATTGCATATGTCGATATAACGGTCGGAGTGGTATTCAACATTAGTCCTGAAGCATAAATATTTGACAAACTTGTGCTGGACTCTCTCAATGCGAGAGATGTATGTCTCGTACCTTGGGTTCCATACTTGCGAGGCGTATTCCAAGTGACTCCGAACAAAAGTACAATACAAGGTTTTAAGCGTTTTTGCGTGTTCGAAGTCCTTGGATGCTCGCATAATAAACCCAAGAGATTTATATGCCCTTGCAACTATAGCGTCGATATGAATGTCAAATAATAATTTAGAGCCGTGAAAGGTGCCAAGATCACGAACACATAATACCCTCTGCAAAACATGACTGTTCAGTGTGTAATCGAATAGTAACATATTGCGTTTTCTCCCATAGGTCATAACGTTACATTTGGATGGATTTAGTTCCATATGATTAATAATACAATAGTCCCCGAGACCTTTGAGATCCATTTGCATGGCGACAGCACCCTGCATATCGGTGACGTCAGAAAAAAAAATCATGACATCAGCAAAACACAAGACACGTGCAGAATGGAAACAGCTGTCAATGTCATTTACACAGACCACAAACAGCAAAGGCCCTAGTAAAGATCCCTGCGGGACGCCGCTGGGAATGTCAATCCAGCTAGATACGTATCGTTGTTGTTGATAGCAACAGCCTGAGAGCGATTTTTTAAATATGAAGCTAACCATCTTAACAGATCCCCACTAATACCGATACTTTGTAGCTTAACCAAAAGCAGATTATGGCTGATACGATCAAAAGCTTTACTGTAGTCTGTATAAATGACATCGACCTGCTGACCTTTGTCCATAGCCTGAGTCAAAAATTCGTTGAAGCGTATTAAGTTCCTAACAGTAGAAAGATCCTTTAGAAAACTTACATTTCCTGCTTAATAAATATATAACGAAGTAATTAAGTGAAACAGTATAAATACAGAATTAAAATAATTGTTTAGAGTCTGGCTAAAAGGCTGGGAAAGGTTGTTTGCAGAAGGCAATGGAAGTGATTAATTCATCCAGTCTGGTCTAGCCAAGGCAAAGGTCTAACATATGTACTGTGTTTTCACAGCGATGAAATTAAACTAATACATGCGCAAATTTACCCGAGATCTTCTTGTGATGTTCCGGAGTAGACCTATAAGATTACACTCATAATTTTGGCCAAAATAATAAGTAAATCGTTATAGTTAGCTACCAGAGTCCAAGGGTCAGGTTCTTCAGATCACGATGCACGTTGTAGGTCGATACAGAATTCACAGTTCAGTTATACAAATGTCAATGTTTACAACTTTATCTTTTATCACAATTTACCGGTGCCTGTTATAGATCAAAAGCGGCATTCACACGGGTTCCAAATTTACTTCAATTACAAACCACGCGAAAGACAAATGGCGCGAGCTTAAGACAATTTTTTTCCGGAAAATGACAAAGAGAAAGAATGAATGATTTGACAGTTCATAGTGTGACCATAGTCAAAATTTACAATAGACAAAGTAACACGCTACTAAACTGATATTATCGATTTAACTTATCACAAAAAATATTTCTATTTCAAACAATAACTCATAAATATCTTGATTTCTACCGTTAATGCTCTTTCCCTATTTATTAACGTTAATATCAACAGGAGATCAATACCTTATTAATGTAAGTAGATATAGGATCAACCGATATACGGACAATTTGCCAATTGAGAAACGTTATTGTATAGATGAGAGATAATCTTTGTATAATACGTTACGGATTTTAGAAATCTAGGTAGGAAAATTATAGTATCGGCTTATATTTCACAGGACTGCAGTAAATGTATACTGCGTGTTTAATAATCCACAGACCATCACATCACCACCATAGTAACTTAACTAGATTGGATTGCTTAAGTTAAGCATCGCTGGTACGGCTTGCTTAGTCTACCTCCTCTGAGTGTGTAGCCAGCCCTGGTAGCAGAAATTATATACCAACTGAAGGATAGACATAGCCTATCGACTTTTGTCCTGAGAATAGAACACCACGTGCACGACAACACCACGTGCCCTCCAACGCATGGCAGCGGTCACATAAAATGCTACAACTAGCGTTATCAAACAAAGTCGTCATTTATTTCAAACAAATATTTCTTTAAAAGAATTTTAAAGACAATTTCACGTGCATTATTTAACACATAACAATTTCTATATAAATAATATGTAGGTCAGGCCAAGACTAAAAATTTCGAACGATTTCCATGTACAAGTTTAATAATATAATAAGTCCAAGTAATTTTGTAGTAATAGTAGTAGATTAAAAGTAGCACGCAGTGCACAAGTAATTTGTAGACCAACCATTCAAATCAGGTGGCAATAGCCTCAATAAACATGGAGGAAATTAATGGCAGCTACATCTGTAATAAAGTACGAAGTGAAATAAAATTCATCTAGTCATCAAATTATACAATTTGACACGATCTATCGAACAGTGTAGATAACCTATAAATATATTGGTATTATATTTTTATAATAATACAACACAAGTAGTAGCAATACCCTAGTGGAGAGACCGACAGGCAGATATATCAACGTGAACTAAAAACTGTTTAAAGCTTATTTGTATATTTCCAGCATTAAAACTGACCTATAAAAATTAAATAAATGTGTGAACTGTGTTGCCGTAATTTAACATTACATAACATAACTGCACGCCTATATTTCACGCCCGGTGTTGCGTTGCGGCGCGCCCTATCTCCCGCGACCGAATGAGGGCGCACCATGTGATGCGTTGCGGTGGTGCCGCAGAGGAAGAGGAGATGCGGTGTTGTCAGGTTGCCGTCCTCCCTATCCTCTGCGGCCGCTAGGTTTTAGTGCCTGCGGATGGCGAGCGCTGGGGCTGCTCCCCGTCCGCCAAAAGGCAAGGTGGCGGCGTAATGTCCGCGCCGCCTCCCAAGTAGCATAACAAGACGTGGCCCGCCAATATCAACGGCGGGCCAAACCGGGGCGGAGTCACGGAAAAGTATGCTATCCGCGAATCGCGTGACCCCGCCAGTACACGGGACCCGTAGGGAGACCGCGGCGGTTTTAGTGGGTATGCCCCGAACGTCTTTAGGCTCCACACAACTCCTTCGCCAGTCCCAAGCCCGGTCGATCACACTCTGGCCAGGTTGGCGTGGAGTTTAGATGGCTCATAAGGACAGTTTCCACCGTAGTCAACAAAAAAAGGCGCTTTACACATCCACACATCGCCAGTTATGTTTCGGTCCCAATGTAATAGGAGGCGAACCTATTACCATCTACCGGGCAAATTAATAAGCGAGAGATATTTTACATTTTTAATAAACACATAAATTCGAAAAGTTAGAGGTGTGTTTAGGGTAACTGGGGATCGAACCCGAGACCATCGTCTCGGCAGTCCATTACGTACATCGCTATACCGTTATTTATATTTCCCCAATTATAATTTTATTGGTCTTATCGCGTACAATAAAATATTATTTATTAAATGAAAATAGTAGCTCAGTGTTAATATTCATTATATTTAACAACTTCAATGAGGAAATATTCTTACAAAAGGTAATTTTTCCCTTAGTTCTGAAAAAGAAACAAAGTGGTAAAAGTTAACATATTTTAAAAAAGTAATTTCGATAAGATAAATATAATAAAATCTTTCTTTTTAGCCTTGAACACAGTTGTGGAAAACTTCAATAATTCGAAAAGCGGCCATCAAATTAGAATAGTAATTCTATATTCATGAACTAAGAGTTACCAAATAACTTATTTTGATGAGAAAAGTTTGTCTACAAAAGAAAAAGCCACATAGACATGAATGGAATCTGTTTGTCAAAGGAATGGGAACATTATCTTTGTTCGACACCTAAGACGGTGAAGTAGTTCTGATTTAGGTCAAACTATTTCTAAGAATTGAAGTCTGGTAGGATTTCTTATTAGCAATGGGAGTGGTTTTTGAGGTTAAATAAATTTGTAACTAGAGTTTTTTTTGTGCTTGAATGAAAATTTACTATTCGTGTTAAGCTCTGTTTTTATTCGGTCCGGAGGTGGCTGACCGTAAGTCCTTGCCAACAAAACTTCTGATAATTGATTGTGTGGTACGTACGACCATTGCTCTTTGTCTTGTAATTACTTATTACGATTAGTTAGTTGTCAAAGTAAAGTTTCCTCTCACGTGTCCCTATCGGTTATGCGTACAATCTATTTAGTCTACAGGTGCTTTATGTCTTGTTCTATGTTTTATGCGATCGCAATTTTTTTATAGTCGATGATTGAATTCCATTTAGTAGAGGTAACGAATAAAATGGTACGCGCTGCTTTATTACTCATCATAAAATATAATTTTTATATCGTTGGAGGAAAAATATAATCAAAATCTAGCTAATGAGATAATGCGTATTCTATATTAACCCATTTGTTGTCCGGCGCGAGACACAATAGAAAATCAATTGTTATGAATCATATATGATACACGGGACAGAGAAACAGTTAATATACCACTAGATTCGTTTTTACATGGAATTTCAACCGCGTAGTATACTGTAGTTGAAACCTATATTCTGCTAATCTGTCGACCATTTCTTTCTGAACGAATACTTCAGTACAGCCTATAATCGCTTCCAACAACATGAAACAGATCCGTCCAATAACAAAGGTAATTTAACGAGATACAATTCCTCGCAACCACTACGATTTATTGTTAATCGCTAAACCCGAACATCCGGCTATCCGAATTCAAACAAACCACGGATACCTTTTAGTGACCGTAAATTATTAGAATATCAGTAGTTAGAGAGTTATTTGACCGCCATGTCAATTCTCGTCACTGATAGTGATTCAACAACATTGTTTGGGAATTTCGATGCTATTTGGCTTATTACTCTACGAACTAGGGAGCGATAGCTTAGTAGAGAGACATTTAGATTGCCATGCAAGGATTATCAGGTTTAAGCCTGCGATGTCGGCTTCACTGGGTTAATTAAGTCAAAGTCAAAGTCAAAATCATTTATTCATCTAGGCCACAAAGTGACGCTTATGAACGTCAAAATTTAAGTTTATTAGTTAATGATTATACATTTACTGCCACGTTCGCGGGTAATTTGTATATTATAACATAACAACATAACTTCACGCCTTTTATCCCCGAAGGGGTAGGCAGAGGTGTATTATACACCCACATTACATTTGTATATTATCGCCCGCTCTATGTCTTGAAAAGCTTGTCAAGCTATCAGACCCGGTTGTCATGAAGAACTTTGGCAATTGTTATGAGATCTTTGGAATATACTGACATAAGTCTGTCGGTCCCGGCTGTAATGAACATCTTTGGCAGTAGTTATGAGAAGTGAGAATTTTGGAATACACTCACATGTCTTACATTGGTCTTTGCCTTGGAATATCGCTATCCTGTTGGATTGCAGAGTCAGACAGCTTAGTGGAAAGCTAATATTGTGTCAAACCTGATTAGACGAGAAAGCGATCTCAATGATGATAATGTTTGATCTTAGGGCTCATTCAGACAGAGAGCGGTCACGCGGTCAAGCGTTCAAGCGGTCTGTTTTGCGTTCTTTGTGTTATATTACGTTACATAGGGTCTATCAGATAGAGAGCGGTCACGCGGTCTATGTAACGTAATATAACACAAAGAACGCGAAACTGACCGCTTGAACGCTTGACCGCGTGACCGCTCTCTGTCTGAATGAGCCCTTACATCTTCTTCTACGCCGAGCTTACATACATTACTAAGTTCGCGGAATGCAATCTTTTTCGCCTTGAATCCATTTAGCTTCTTAATTTTCGTCTTAAAATTTAAATAAAATATAATATGACGTTAACGACACAAAGTTTTTCCTAGTTTTAAATGTGTACCTATGAATATAACATTCAATGTAATAAGCTTAATGAAATGTTTTTTAACTGGTGAAAACGCAAAGCACAGCTCGTCTCATAAGAAATTAGCAACCCAGATCCAAATTCATTAATTAGTTTCAACCAAATGTGCATAATAATCCTTATATAACATTTTCTTTTTACGGTCTCATCATTTGAATCAACCGCGAGCTCTCTTCAGGAAATAACGAATCATGTAGTGTTTCTTTTGATTATAACATGTTCCTAATTAGGAATGTACTGTGGAGTCTTCATGTTGCCTGAAATCCCTCGCGACCGTATTCTGAATGTCGCGGACTTCAAAGGGATTACTTATGAAGAACATGGATTTATGTAGGTTCATTATCATAGTCATTATATACAGTTAAAACGAGATCTCATGAAAAAGCCTTTTATTTCTGCTATGAAAAGTCTGATGAAATATTTTTATTCCAAAGAATTGAATTGTATGGCTCGTCAAAAAACTGTTTAAAAAATAGAATAGGTAAATGAATATCGGAATTTTCAAAGGAATGACGATGTTTTACTAATACAAATCACTCATGCATTTAAGATTTAGTACAAACTATTTAATGGTGACATACATGTGCTTTTAGCTTTATATGTCACCATTGTGATTTGCAGGTACATACTATGCAGATGAGGACCCGATTCTTTGTAATGAAAACATACTTTATACGATACATTGAGTCTCTAGTCACTGTCAATTTATTGAGAAAAGTTTGATGATACGTGAATACGCCCCTCGCTCAAGAGCACAAACATTACAATTCTGCGAAGCGCACTATAGTATCTTCATAACACTTCCGACTGGCAAGGATACTTGTAGGTGCACTTTCGAGTCGTTCATTACACTTATAATTGCATGCGATGATTGAATTTCCAAGTCTCTGCCAGCAATTCCAGATATCATTGTTATAATACATTTTGGTCAGCCTTTACTTCTCGTCTATTCATCTCCGTAGCAGCAGCCAACATCTCACGTTCAGCACGGAAAAATAATATTAAGCATGTGACACACCATAAACGTTTCGTTTATGTCCCTACCATGGCTAATAACGTTATTAAGAGTAGAATTGCTCTAGCAACGTCACAGGCACGTGTTGACATCCCTACGGATGTAGCGTGTATTTCAGCCAGTAACAAAAAACCAGAAGCCGAAGGGCCATCACGGTCATTGTGACGTCCAAATAGTCTCAGCTGACCCTAAATGAAAATAGCTGCGAAATTCAGATGTAAAAAGTTTTACTTAGAAAAGGATTTTCATGGGGATCGTGTTGTGTATAGTTTTGCAAGATGGTATTAAGGTTACGATGTGTTTACAGATTTTTATCCTTATTCAAAAAGTAAAGAAGTTGTCGGTTCGATTGAAGTTTTTTCGTGTTATGTGGGTTCGGATTTATTTTTACTACTTTTCTTGTTTTATTTGTTACACGTTGAATGAGAGACAGTTGAACAACTACTACCTTACTATACTGTACTATGCCATTAGTACAGTGTAGTAGGAGTTACACATTATAATTTTCAAATCAATTTTATCAACTTAATATTTTTTTGTTTAATTACATTAATAAGTATCTGCATTATGGCTTTTTAATGTTATATTTTAAGAAGCCGCCTTGCTACTCCTAGTGAGTCAGATGTCGCAGGTTTTATTCATAACTGTATGTGAGATGAAAAAATTATTGATTTGAGTTTGTGTTCTCGGCACATCTGTATATAAAAGCCCGTATAAATGTATCTGTTCATCAGCTCAAATATTGATAAATAGCCACATGATAAAATAATGCATCCATATGCCAGAGTTAAAAAAATTCTGCTTCATCTATGTTGTTTCAATTTTGCATGATAGAAAAGTTACCAATTCAGTCGCAAAATTTACCTCATCGGAATCGCAACGTAAAATTCGGCTGTCAATAAAACCAATAAACGGAGCTTTAAAACCAATTTCAGCGATCTAACAATCAAAGAAATATAGGTCACACAAAAAGAGTAGGGAACATAAAATATGCAGAGAATCGAACGTGTCAAACCAGAAATACTCACCGCGACTTGGTAACTTGTTATCCAGTGCAATTAAATCGGCTGGACATTCCGGTCACGTACGAAATTAATGTCCGAAAACGTATTGGTTCACGGTACCAGTTTAGTAACCTGTAGTATGTATTGGATTAGGAGTGATGTGTTGGTCTTGTTTAAGTTTAGTTTGCAGTTTATTTAGTGTATCTCGATTGGCGTTGGTATTTGTTTTTGGATCATTAGCTACTGCTTCGTTATTGCTTTTGGTTTTGCAGTCATCATCCATTAATTGTTTTTCGTCTTCTCCTTTAATTGTCTGTCTTTAGTAGCCTTTAATAGTCCACTGCTGGATTAGGCCTCTCCTTTAAAAGGAGGAATTGGCCTACTATACCACGCTGGCCAAACGGGTTGGTATAGGTTTTGTATCAAGTTTTCCTTCTCTTACAGTGCTGTTCTCTGCATAATAAGCTCCCTCTGTCGGCTCTTACGACACCCATGGGATGATATGGGGTGGTGACGTGCCGCATTCTTAGTCCGTCACCACACGGACCACAGGTTTTGCAGTATATCTAATAAATGATGTCTTTAAATTATTTGTGAAGTGCAACTGCAATATGTACCTCATAGGTGCATAAGAGAAAATTACGGTACGTCTATCATTGGTCGTTGATGTTTAACGATTTTTGGACTTGTAACACGATCTGGTTATATCATTCGATTTATCGATTTCAGCTTGACCAATTTTAATACTTTTATAAACTGGAAACGACCAAGAATGAACGAAAATTAATTAAACAAAATACGTATGCTATTGAACTTTGCGACGACGCCATATTGGCCATTTTGAAATTGAAATAAGTGTGCACGAGAAAAGAAAAAATGTTTGTAATGAGAAAACTTTGAGTAATCTTATAAATATTATATACAGAACTACTGGAAAATAAGTGTAGATTTCATATTAAGCTATAGTTTATCGAAAAGTGATTAATATTGCAGTGAAAAAGTAATGAAACTATTGTAATGCACTTATTACGTTCCCAAAGAATGGCAGCCGTTATTTTTCGTCGCGTAAACAAAAACGCTTTATGGTGAAATTATGATTCTAAAGTAAAATGTGTTGAGTTATCTTTGCACATTGTATATTGTTTTAACGTAATAAATTGATCGTTTGGTGATTATGTGTGGATATTTGCTAAATTGTGATAAAGCTTACAAGTTATACCCATAAAATTTCTCAAAATCAAAATATATTACATCGCTGCGAGAACAAGTAAAGATAAAGATAAAAGAAAGATAAAGAAATATTTATTTTTCGCTACACACAAATTTTTATCTATGTAGGTACACATAAATACACGAAATGTGAAAAAAAAAACAAAACAAAATTGACAAATAAGATAGAACTAAGTAAAGAAAACAAAAATAATAAACAAAAAAAGAAAACAAGAATAATACATAACAAAAAAAATAGGCAGGATAGAAGTAGTAAAGATATTTGCGTGCAGCCAAAAAAAGGACCTAATTCGACATTATGCTAGGCAAAAGCCTGGCGCCGATTTTCAATCAGGCCCTCTTGTGACTCACGCATGTGATATCAGATACTATAGGTAATAATAATATAATTATAATAACAATAAACATAAGCATAGAAATTGTTATAGATAGACTAAATAAATAACTATGTAACGTATTTAAATCATAATTGAAAAAAGAAGAAATTGTACTTATACATATACATAAATATTTAATAAATTATGGACTTATAAAACATTAAATATATTAGGCACCGAAGGCGAAAGCACAGTGCGCGCGCGATGATCTATCGGCGCCAGAAGGGCGGGGTGGCGGCGGGAGGCGCGAGGCGTGTTGTAATTGTAAACAAAGCCTGCGTCACCCGCCAGTCGCCGCATCACCACCGGCGAAGCTGTTTGTACCGTTCGCGTTCCCAAAGAATGGGGCGAACTCGCATTACATACGCCGAGCGTCCAGTAACTTCACACGGTGCCATTATATATAAGTATATATTATGAATGTTATGCTAGCAGTTATACAGTAACGTCATTGAGAAAGAAAACTAACAGCGAACGATGGTAAGTGCAGGTACAGCGCGATGTATAATATGATAATATAACTGAAGATTCTTACATTACTTTTACTTCTTGTGATTATGACATTTCAGATTCACACGGAAAAAGGACCAGTTCGAGTGATATAGGAAGTCAAGGCAATAGAATACGGTATTTATACAACAACAACACAAGCTCGAGTGCCAGGCGGCCGCCCTACTAAAGGTAAGATGAAATGCTCACCATATCTTATACCAATATGTAAAGCTGAAGAGTTTGTTTGTTTGTTTGGTTGAACGCGCTAATCTCAGGAACCACCGGTCCGACTTGAAAAATTCTTTCAGTGTTAAATTGCCCATTTATCGAAGAGGAAGGCTATAGGCTACATAACATCACGCTATGAGCGACGGGAGCAGAGCAGTAGCCTTAAATAACGCGGTTGTGACCGCGGGCATCGTCCAGTGTTGTGTATACATCTATTAAGGTTACCTACAGACAGCGAGACTTTAGAGCGGAAAGATATGCATTACTAAAGTAATTGATTTGTTTCAGGTTTAATCTACGGTTTGATCGCACAGCGTATGCTCAGGCTAACCTTTAATAACATCAATGACGCCTACAACAGAATACGAACCTTATAGACATGGAATAATGCTGCTAAGCTTAACAGTAAGTTATAAACAATCAATTACAATAATAGCTATGACTAGGTACACAATCATACGATACATTCATAATAATTAGGAACTTAAATTTAGTATAGGTATAAAAATTGTTTTGTAAATTTAATCAAATCAATACATTTGTCAAAAATAAAATCGTATTATTAATAAAATAATTATATGGCTAAATAATAATAATGTCATAAGGTACTGAATAATTACAATAATAAGATTATGTACAGAATCATAAATGTCATTCCCGATTAAAATTAATATTATATAGCCTAAGTGAAAATAAAATTGTAATATGATTTATAGAAATCAAATGAATTGTTACGAACTATTATATATATTATAACAGTCGCAATTATATTAATTATAAAATTATTTTAATATACTAAATAGGTGATAATTAATGCTTATTACTTTGTAGCTGATTTTAATTTTAAATTAAGGAGGCGTTTATATTGATATTACCTAATTTATGCTGCTCTTCCATAAGAAACTTTTTCAATTTTTTCCTGAATGAGTGTAATGATGTGAGATTTCGCAATGGAGGGGGGATATTATTCCAACATTTCGAAGCAGCATAGCGAAAGCTGCCTCTAAATGCCTCTGTGCGATGTAGACCAATAGATAATTGTTTAGAGCACTGTCTGTTTCGTTCATTGCTATTTGCTACCCACTTCAGTTTGTCATACAAATATTGCGGTTGTTTTAACTTAATTACACCAAACATAAGACAAGCCAAATGCAGTTTTCTACGTGATTTCATTTTTAAGATCGAGTTCTTATTCAAATATGGCGTTACATGACATCTAAATGGCACTGAAAAACAGAAGCGAGCGCATGCATTCTGCACCCTCTGTATCTGTCTCTCTGTACGCGCCAAGAGTCTAGGACCATACACGGCATCCGCATAATTTAATTTACTTAGTATCAGGGAGTCAACTAGCTGAACCCGTAATTCTTCCGAAAGATAGGGACGCATTTTATATAACAATCTTAGCCTGTAAAAACAGTTCTGTACCGCATCACATATATGCTTCTCAAATCGAAGGTCCGAATCCACTATTAGTCCAAGATTCCGGGCCTCAGACACTCGCTCTATTGGGCTCCCTCTTAGATGAAGGCTAGCTGGCGAATGCAACAAACTCAAATTCTTTTTGGTGCCGAATACCATGTATTTCGTCTTTGATGGATTCAACAACAAGCAGTTACTCTCGGACCATGTGACCAGTCGCTCAAGGTCTTCATTCAAATCTTGTATAGCCTTTCCGAAATCACCGACCTTAAAGGACAAATAAACCTGCACATCATCCGCATAAATATGATAGTTACAGTTTTTAATTGACTGCTTGATGTCCGCACAGTACAAGCTGAAAAGTGTCGGTCCTAAAATTGAGCCCTGCGGCACACCTCTCGTTAGAGAGGCAAGTGACGAGGTCATAGTGGCTCCACCTGAAGTATTCAGCTCCACAAATTGCATTCTATTACTCAGGTAGCTATGGAACCACATTAGTGTGCTGTTGTCGAATCCATAAAAGCGCAGCTTAGATATTAGTAAATTTACGTTTATGGCATCAAACGCGCGGGAGTAGTCCAACAGGACCAAAATAGTACACATTCCCTTATCCTGGGCAGCCGGAATGTTATCGGTAACATCCAAAAGGGCCGTCGTAGTGCCTCGAAATCGTCTAAAACCGGACTGCAGTGTAGGCAAGATACTGTTCTTTTCCAAGAACTCGGTAAGCTGCCGGCTGACAACCTTCTCCAAGACCTTAGACAGACATGGCAAAATGCTTATAGGCCGCAAGTCATGTACGCTAGTTGGGTTCGGTATTTTAGGTATCGGTCTAACACTAGCTATCTTCCATATATCAGGCACTGTAGATGTCATAATTGAGCGATTAATTATTTCTGTTATAGCTTGTAGTGTGTGTGCTAACGTCATTTTAATCATTAACAAATTAATTCTATCGAATCCCTCAGCGTTTGACTTGAGACCATGTATAATACGAGAGACGACATCTTGGTCTACAGTTGCCAAACTAAATGTAGCGTCACAGAATCTATGATATTCATGAAAAGTTAGATAAGAAATGTTAATGTTTGTATTACCAGGCACAGTCAAGAAAGTACTATTTATTGTTTCTGGATCATTAAAATGCGGAGGAATATCAGCCACCTTTTTGGGCGGTAATATTGTATTTTTTAAGTTTTTCCATAAAATTTTTGGATTTTTAATTTGATTATTAATATTATATTTATAGTACGCAACTTTTTCATGAAATAACGCGGCAGTAACTGTAGACTTTAACTGTTTATAGTAATTTTTACTGGTTTCTGTCTTAAGTCGCCGAAATTTAGTCAACGCATCGTCCCTACGCCTCATCATTAGTCTGATCGTGTCAGTTACCCATGGGTAAGAATGACTCCTCACAGCGCAAACACTTGCAGGAGCGTGGATATCAAAAACCATAATTAGCCATTCATTCAAAGCACTCACCATATCATTCACATTGTCCAGTCCAGATATAAGATCCCATCGTATTTTATCCAAATGACCAATTAAAGTTTCACTGCAGATGTTTGAAAATGGACGTCCTCTATACATCTGCGGCAGAAGTTTGTGCTTCCTAATACTAAGCTCGCAACTTATAAAAGAATGGCTGTTAATTAACTTAAATGGTTCGATCCTAACATATCTCGCACTTAGGTCCGTGTACACCAGATCAATTAAAGTCTCACTGTCCTCGGTAAAGTGTGTAGGAGACGACACAAGCTGAGCGAGACCTACGCAGCCAAAAAATTCGTTAATCTTCTCAGCTTTAGTGTCATTACTATTTTGAATGTTAACGTTAAAGTCTCCCAATAAAATGAAGTGATCGCAGTGTCCTAAGGCACTTAACGTAAGACTGATAGCATCGATAAATAAATCTAAATTTAGCCACGGAGGACGATAAGCCGTGCCGATTGCGATTTTCTTTCCGTGCAACGTAAGTGTATGCCACATCTGTTCCACGGAATCGAACCTGGGATCGCCTGTACCCGTCCACGTACGCGCACTAATGCCGTGTTTTATGTAGAACCCTACGCCACCGCCGCGACCGCCGCGAACATTCGCTGGCCGCGGAGTGTGCCGGAAGCGATATCCTGACAATATAGGCCCCCGTGCCTCTTCTCCTCGTCTCAGCCATGTTTTATTTATTGCTAAAATGTCGACCGGATCACGTTCAACCATTGCCACAAAGTCCTCGTGGTTCGCACCAAGAGAACCCGCGTTCAGCAATCCAATTCTTAGGTATTTATTAGTGACCGCCATTATAATTAGTATAATTACGTATTTCATTGCACCGCACTACATACAGTAAAAGATCAGCTGTGCTATTGCATACTATAAATAAATATCCATCGCTAGCATCGTCAATTGAAAAACTTATTGAATGAAGAAGCCAACACAACGCATAAATGTACATACCGCTTTGTAATCTGTTTGTAATATCTGTGTTTATTATAATTATTAAGTTTAAGGAGTAAATAAATGTGTAAGAAGTAATATGTAAATATGTTATATAAAGGATATAATATATAGCAATATATAGTAATACTGGATAAATTATGTAACTATAATCGGAAAGATTTTTATGTGTAATGATAGTATGATTGCAATATTGGTCAATAAAGAAACGAATAATTTCATAGACATTATAAGATAACAATTTAAATAACAATAAAAACAAATTATGTGAGTACCCTGTGTAAACTATAATCAAACTTGTCATTAGGCAAAAAATTTGTTTATATCGTTATCACTAAATATACGATATGTAGGCGCCCCATCTTCTCTCTTGGCGAACACCTTCCCATCCCTCGACCACACATATCTCCACTGCCGACGGCGCCCAGCCTCAAAAGCCCGGCGAAACAGCTGATGATTAACGTGAGTCAGGCGTTCGTTTACATAAATGCGACGTTGCGAGCCCGTCACACCGATGTCAGTTGTTGTGAGTACTCGCCGCACGCGTGCCGCCTTTAGTAAGGTGTCGCGAGTTGCGCGTCGCGCTAGGCGTACAGCAAGCACTCGCGGCCGCTGCGCAGATGGATCGGCAGAAGGACCAGCCGTCTCAACCTTATTTCGAAGCGCGGACCCAATGCGCTCAACGTGCACGATGTCTTGGTCCTGTATATCGACGCCCAGCTTTGTTGCCATCAGCTTGATAACGTGAACGGCACTCTCTCCCTTTTGCTCGGGTAGCCCCGCCACAAGGACATCATTGAGCAACAATTGTTGGTCCCTGTCGTTCAATTCACGTCGCAGCATGGCAACAGTCTCCTCAAGATGCTCGTTAGTTGAGGTCCTTTCCTCTAACGCCTGTTCTATAGCCGTGACTCTCGACTCCACAGTAGCGACCTGATTTAAGCATTTGCTTATCGTGCTCTTAAAGTCTGCTATCTCGTCTCGGTACTGGCGGACTTCGTTCCTTATGGCAGACATCTCTTCTCTAAGCGCCCTAAGCTCATGTACCAAATCTCCGCCGTGTTGTAAGTGACATGAGTGTTCACCTTGGGCGTTTAGCATTTTTATAGGCGTGGCAAAGTTGTCCTCTCTAGGCAATGTAGAATTGATGGGCGAACTGCAACCAGTACATGTCCAGCTGCCGACTGCGGTATCGGATGCTGGAACACAAGCGCGATGAAAGACGGATGGGCATTTAGTACATCGCATACTGTCGTTCAGGGTCTTAGCAGAAATTATTTTGCCGCAAGCCCCGCACTTGACCATGATTGTTGATCGCACAGTCTCCGTAAAGCGCAAGGATTTATTGTTTACAGTTCAACGCAGCGACTAGCCAACGCAAGAGTACAGATCAATACTGTCTTAATAGTTCCTACAAAAACTCACAGATGTCACTGTTCTAAACAAAACTTTTAAGGCTGTGTATAAGGCTGTATACTGAAATGTCGATGTTCGCAACTTGTCAATTACAACCACCGATCACCACACTATGTAACAGTCACAGTATATATACGTAAGATTGTTTGTAGTGTAATTTAGGGTTTTTTTTTATAGATGCTAGGGTAGAATCACTGTCACTCAATGTTATAAATATTTAAGTACTAAGTTTATTTAATTTAATGCTTACTATGTCACTGTATAATACTAGTAATTGTTTATTGTACACTATACTGTAAGTTTACGAATAAATTAGTCCTCAAAGCACTGTGTTTATATTTTTAAAACTGACAATCACCGTAAGCAAACAGCTGATATCAACGTCCGTGACGTCACTCCCACGTCCACTCAAGTCAGTTTTATTTACTTATTGAAAGATATAACTAGTTAGATAAACTCGTAAGGAATCCAGGAAGGTATAATTCATGCCATATAATTATATTTTTATAGACGAATTTTTCGTTTTTCTGCAAGTCTACGTAAAAATTAAAAAGTATTTGAAATGACGTTGCATTTCCTGCGTTGGGCAAACCGGACCTTGCGCAGGATAGGGGTTAAGTGTTTCCACGAAAGCAGTATAAATACAACAATTATACTGATCGTGTTTATCGTCATCATCCTTTATACCATGTTATATTTAAAACTTGTCACGACTGATATATGATTGCAAAGCCTAAACTACTTAAGCTAGAGCTAGAAATTTGGATAGTGGGTTCCTTTCATAACGAAGGCATTCACTAAGGAAGGGTTAAATTTTTCACTCCAAAACAGGTGAGATGGGGGCATGAAAGTATTTTAAACATCTTGTATTACAATCTTCTAAAAAATCCAGATAATTCAATAAAACGGAAATAATTGCACAAATAGAATCCAAATTAATCAACAGTACCCAAATGTGCCAATTCTGAACTGGGTATAATTCTAAAAACGTCAAAATACGACTTTAATTAAACGCAAAAAAAAATTGATTGAGTTCTATTTTAAAGTTCTATAGACGGCTCCTGGCTAAAGATGTAAACGTTACGTGTTAAGTTACGATGTTGACTTTAAGTGATGCTTTTTCATACAATAATCTCCACTCGCTTTCACACGCTTTGTTTAAAATTATTTGCTATCTACGTACCAATGCGATTTGTTAACGAGAAAGTCAATGTTTCTTTCATTTGCTTCTATAATAATTTATGTTTCCAGAGATATTGGAAATAATCACCCCCGTAACAAAGAATTGAACTTGTAACGTAATACTACGTATTGCGTTATAATATCTCGCAGGCGCTTAACGCAGTGGATGTAACTGTGACTCATTGGGCTATGACTATATAAGATGGGTGCGCGATCTAAATCGGTCACTTTCCCTACACATCGTTATGCTGCTGGTTGTAGTGACAACCAAGTATTATTCTTCTACTTGCATATCTACTGTTCCGCGGGGGGTAAGCATATTCTAGTTGTCTGTGTGCCTATATGTTCTGTCTGTAGTATCTGTGATTTCTCAGCATAACAACCGATCTGGGGACAGCCAGTTCCTGACCGGTTGTTGTGTATTCTCTGTGCTGTTTCCAGTTCTCCCTACGGGCCTGAGGTTCTCTCTACGGCTACAATTCTCCCTATGGGCTGCGACCTACGAGCTGCTACCCGCCACCGCCCATGCATCAGCTCCTGCCTGCGAGCTTTCTACAGCCAGGCCCCTGGCACCTGACCACATCGGCTGCACCGCCTAAGCCTCCGCTCAGCCTGCACCTCGACCACCGAACTACCTGCCCAGCGTGCACTTCGGCCAGCTCCCGGCGACCCTACGAGCAGCCACCCTACGAGCGTCGGAGGGCAGCACGAGTCTACATTCCAGCCTTCAGGCCAGTACTTACCTAGTTCGGTCATACTGTATGCAAGCGGTAGTGAGACGTAATAAAAAACCTGTTCAGTCTAGCAGTGTTTCTTTCGAACCCCGACAATCCTACCTGAGACCCCGTCTCAAACTATAGAATAAATAAAATATAAATAAAACTTAAGAATAAATAATTATAAATAAAACCAGTCCATTCAACACCCAACACAATAGCCCGGAGTAATTAGTTCCGATACAAGTAGCAATAGTCTTGGGTATACCGCCGTTTGCCCGAATTGTATTTGCTATATTAGTCACGTGCTAGAAGCTTTGTTTCCCATAAAGTCACTTACCATAACATCATTTGTCATAATCATTGAAAGCCCTAATTATTACACGACCTAATTATCACATGCCCTAATTCTTATCACATGCCATAATTATCATATGCCATAACATCATTTGCCATCGACACTGGATGTGTAACGGTTGTTATATCAGGAGAAACTGGATGCAATCGGGACTTTAGGGCACCCCGACTCGGATAAATTAGGTTAGAAGGGGTCCGACTGTAATTCCAGTAACTGCTTCGCAGGGCTTTGGATGAAGGGTCAAAAGAGAACCTAACATAACCTATTTATTTAGTTCGTCAGTATTTTAAAATTCGGGATTTCGATACGTACACATTTAAATATTATGTCTAATAATAATTATGGCGTTTAAATATTAATTAGTCTAAAGACCGGATTATATGCAACATAAAAAGGTTGAATATGCATGCAAATATACATGAAAAATGCTTGAAATATGCACAAAATCTGACAGGATAAGCAACATTAAATGACAATATTTTTTTTTTGTAAATATTATTCCCTTAGATTTAAGGTTATTGTTAGTGTTGTACCTGTTTTAAGTTTTACTCTATTAAGTATGTATCTTTATTTTTTTATTTATTGTCGAACGAAATAAAAAACTATAAAGTTGAAACTTTTTTATTACAAAATCAGCATACATTTAGTAAACTATCCATTGATAGACGACAATCGATACAGTAACATGTTACATTATATAATAGTTTTGTATACAGTTCTTATTGTTCTAAATGTTTAGTGGTGCTTTATTTAACAAAACAATCATTGTTGATCTTGGTTGATGTAATACATGCTGAAGTGTATGAGCAAATAAAAAAAGGTTTAATACTTTTTCATACGACTACGCGATTGTGACGATGTGTGATTGCGATTTATTTATATATGGTGTTTCTACGTATAATACGCATGTATTTACAAAAAAAAGTATATTTGTATTAAGTACTATGTTTATCCATTATCTAGTACCCATAGTACAAGCTTCTGCTTAGTTTGGGACTAGATGGATGTGTGAATGTCGAAGAATATTATTATTATTTGTTTCTCTTTCACAGGTGTTATTCTAATTTGTTAGGGTAATACCCGGCCCTTAGGCAGGCGTATACGGAGACATAGGTCCAACGCGCAGAGGCCCTTTGAGAGTTTTAATCAAGAATGTGATGGGACACCTACTGAGGAGCCTCCATAACTGCACTATTAAGTACAGTCACGGGTTAGCCGCAGCAGGTGAGGGACTATTACTACTTTTTTGGAAACAAATTACTCTGGGTTATTGGGGTGGGTGTTAAATGGATAGAAAACTATAGATGAATGCCAGCGTCTACCCTAAGTACTCTTATAGTACGTCGAAAAGGGGCAGACCGAACCAAAAACATTATTATTATTATATGGGCTAAAATCCAGACCGAACAAAAATTGATGTCACTTTATCTCTAGTTGGTGTGGAGTTATTCAGAAATCTAATCATCTATCTGAGATGTGTACCTTAATTCAAATAAGCAACTAATCAATACAATTTAACTCAAATTGGTACACTGTGTATAGTGATTTCTGTAATAACATAACTTTACGCCTTTTATTCCTGAAGAGGTAGGCAGAGGTACACCTCTGGCGAAATGTGGGTGTGTAATACATTACACACCCACACTTCGCCAGTTATGTTTCAGTCCCAATGTAATAGAGGGCGAGCCTATTGCCATCTACCGGGCACATTATTAAACGAATGATAATTAACATTTTTAATACACATTTAACTTCGACAAGTCACAGGTGTGGTTAACTGCGGATCGAACCCAAGACCATCGTTTTGGCAGTCCGTTATGTACAACACTAGACTATTTTTTATATTTTATTTCTGTAGTCAGTATGCATAGTAGAATGGATTTGTAATTTCACAGATATATTGACAAAATACATTGTATTGTATGTCGCTAAGTTCATTTTCATCTCTAATGTGATGTTAAGTGCGTTGGTAATGAAGTTTATCGTTCTGCAAGATGTTTATAATATTGTAAACCAGATAAGAATGCCAATTTGGCGATTGGCATAAGTATCTTCTCAAAACCAATAGCAGTTACATGATATAGGATATAGGTGTTACTCTGTTGCCTCAATTAAATAATTACCATAGAATTAGGTTCACAGCATACGCAGTTTGTGCTACACTGTTTATTTTGTACTCCAGTTAGACGTTTGTGTGATTCAATAAACAAAACAAACCATTTTTAATCAAATCATGTAATATACACATGAATTAGTTAACAACCAACAAACTAAAATCAAATCAGTCGCCAGCACCCGTAAAACTATTCAGAATTTTCAAAACAGCGCTAACGAACATTCAATTTCCACCTTCTCAAACATTTGAACGATCCAAATGAAATTCCAACGATATCCTGTTACAAAATTAACAGGACGTAAAACGCATTAACCGCCCCAACATTTATACCGGTAAATTTGAAATATTCACGTTCGAAATTAATGTTGGCCGCTATAAACACCAATACAGCCCTCTATCACTTGCTACATGTATTAAAGCCTCTTTAAAATCGTCTGTGAAATTCTCCCCGTAAACGCAAACGACATATTTCGGTCCCTTTTTAGGGCAAATGTGGATTGGTGACATAAAATTTGGATATTACAGATGAAATTCAGAAGGACAATATACATATATTGTCCTTCTGAATTTCATCAATAACATTACCATCACATGATGGTAATGTTATTTTAATCTCATTTGTATAATTTTATTAAGGCAAAGTTGCGTAGAATATGTAAAATACAGTTACGAGCCATAAAGATATTTGCATTAGTTTTGGTTAGGCCGAAACGATGTGTTTATTCTGTGTCTAAACCTATCCAATGGCAAAAGTGAGGAAAATAGTTTTAGTATTATTTTAAAACTTTAAGTAATTAACGACAACAAACGTTATTCTTTTTTCAAATAATTTATTGGAACAAATTGCAAAGATGCATTAAATACATACGATGATCTTTTACAGTATGATTATAACGAAATTGAACCTGCTTTCACACTGTTAACACAACAACCATACTTACACAGTGAAGCCATCATACTGTGACGTCGTTTGTAAAATTGTAAACGTTAGTGCCAGTCACTAACAAACTTTGAAGTTCAAAAGCATCTTCACCTACTGTATTTCGTATATGCATTGACATTCACACCTACGGAGACAAAACTAAAATGGGGCTTTAAAACAAACGGTGAACCTTTATGCGGCTGACATTGTTCAGTGATATGATTAACTGGGATTTGTTTGCTACCAACACTTCTGTGTAGAGGTTAAAATATACCACGTCAGCAGCATGCCCCTGTTTGATTTGTAATGCTTTGACATCAGCATTATCACGACGAACATTACTGGATGAAACTGAATTATGGGCTCTAAACAATTTGAACTTGTAAATCACATATTTCCATATTAATTTTCAGTTTCTATACAGTATGTGCCAATACAAGAGCGTTTGGAGGTCAAGGTTGTAATTAGAGGTCGAATATACGAATGTGTCTAGTACAATAGTAAGTGTTTTCTTACGTTTATGATCATATCTAATCTAGCTACTTTTATTATCGTAGCGTGTAATATTTTTATTATTAATACCTTTTGGTGTTGTATATTGATTCTGATTTTATGGACGCATTGGTGTATAACGAGTTCGTAATTTTCTAATTAATTAATGAAATGTGTTGGACAATCGTTTCATTACGCTCAACACTTAACTGAAAAGGCCTTAATATAGTATATCGTGTTGGTAACAAACCTTTTATTGTATGTTATATTTTGACATCAACATGTATGTAAAGCTGCCATTAGTACTTATACAAAATATGTTTCAAATTAATTTTCTGTTTCTATACAGATGTTTCGAATCAAAGACTTTAAAAGTCAATATCAAAATTATCGGTCAAGATTTAGATGTATATAACATTATAGTATCTACTTAGATACTATAATGTTATATACCGGAATTATGTACAGGTACGGTTTATAATGTTCAAAATGTATGTAATATTTGTTATTGTTAGGGCATGTAATATGTATTATGTAATAATAACATACCTAAAACCTGTATATTTATAAACTCATGTTATTGCGAAAATATTATCATAAAATTTTAACGACTTAACTGATGTCTTACCTCCGTAATTAAAACATATTATTGCAGATAATATGTTCAACAAGTAATAAGCCATTTACTATCACAAGGCAATTAAAATCAAACTTTTATAAGCTCCACGCTGTTAAAAAGTAAGGAATTCCTTATTTGTATCAAATTCTTGTCAATGCATGAATTAAACTGTCTTCGAACATAGAAAATATTAGCAATGTAGGATACAAACTGGTTTTAATTCAACATGCAAGACAATATTATGATACTTACATCATCATCATCATATCAGCCAAACGACGTCCACTGCTGGACATAGGCCTCCCCCAAGGTTCTCCACATAGACCGGTCTTGAGCCGCCCGCATCCAACCGCCTCCCGCAATCTTGACGAGGTCGTCGGTCCACCTTGCGGGGGGCCTACCTCTGCTACTTACATACCTATGTAAAAAAATGTAGTTGAGATAAATAAAATTAAATAAAGGTAAACAAAACAGGTAAAACATTGAATAAAGATAAATATACCAAATTATATATAATATAATAATGTTATAGCTTTTCTTCATACCTATAAAAATATAGCTATAGATATTTTACCAAAGTTGTTTCATAATTTTATTGTCGGTTGGCTTCCCTTATAACGCCGCCGTGATGGTGGCCTTAATATGAGCTATTTTACTGCTCAGTCTAGATTGATGAATTAGATTATTTTTATTATGATTAGTACTTTTCTGAAACAACTATTTACCTTTTCTATTTTTTCGTAATAACTTCTTTTGCATAAACACATACTATCGTTATTCTTCATCACATCTGGCAAACTGAAAGACGAATACATACATGTAGGTATAAATTCAGTGTCACGAGGAGCTTTATAAATAGTCAATGATCAGACACAACGAACATTCAGACTCGGCACAACCATTTGTGGATCACACATAGTATTGTTTCGTGGGGAAATCGAGGCGCAGTGCCAAACGGCGAAGCTACCGTATAAACCACTACGCCATTCGAGTAGTCAATTCATTTCTATTAGTACTTGTTTAATGCACAAAAGACCATTTAATTTAAATGGCGAGACAAAATAACTAAGTGATTTACACTTGCAAATCTATTACATGAGAGTTGACACAGAAAATTGAAAGTAAACATTGCTTGAGACTTGCTTGAATAAATATTTCTTGTAAATACGTAGTTTCACTTGCGGCTAAATTATTTCACTTGAAGAAAGTATTTAGCCAGAATAATATTTGTTTATATTAATTGTAATTTAAAATGTTTATGGGAGCTATTAGATCAAGTAATGCAAAAGCATAAAATGGAAAGAAGCTCGAAAAAAATGAGTAGGTACTTAAGTACTTCACTAAAATGATTTATCGGCCATACTTCAATATTTCCGTTTTATGTCCTACTAATATAAAAATAAATGCGAAAGTTTGTGAAGATGTATGTATAGATGTATGGATGTTTGTTACTCTTTCACGCAAAAACAACTTAACGGATTTGGATGAAACTTTACAGTAATATAGTTTATATATCAGAATAACACATAAGCTACAATTTATAAAGATTTTGTGTAATGTTGCCATAATATAAGGAAAAGTTTCAATTAAGTCGTTAAAAATCCTGAGCTCTGAAACCTATCTTCGCTTGCGTTGCCTAAACCGTTGAAGTTACATGAAGATAATGTACGGTGATATTGTTTATCTTAAAAAGTTCAAAACAAAAGTCCGCAGCAGTATATACCTACATTTTATGTAGAAGCCAATATACACTAAAAAGTGGTCCGTAAAAATAATGAAATTTGATACTTTAGCGATAAGGCCGCCATTTGTACATGCTGTATGCATGTAGTATAAGCAGTATAAGCCAATTCACAAAATGTGTACTGTTCAATATTATTTGGTGTACAATAAAGAGTAAATCTATCTATCTATCTTTTTTTACAATGTTCATTCTAAAGTAGTTATCAAATTGTTTTCAAAATTTATAGATTTATTGTCTTCAGTATTTAATGTTGATGAACTTTGTCTTTTACAGTAAATAGTTTGGACGAATAGTTTAAAAGTTATCAAGATATAATTGACCGCTTAAGGGCGCTTGTACACGGTAAGAAAATACGCCGGGCCTATGCATGAATTCGTGTCGTAACTAGAAAATAACTGTAGACACTGCTCGCAGCGGTGCACGAAAAAAATCTTGTCTGCGCAAGACACGACGACGCGGCGAACGTTGTTGTGGAGCGGTGGAGAGCGGAGTAGTAGGGTTCAGCCTCATTTTTCTCTTGTATAATTGGATGAACCCAGTAAAGTCTCTTGTTTTTGTTTCCTTTTTCATTTTGTTATAATAATAATATGCAATTATCATTATTTTTTGCTTTGTAGTTAACATTTTTATAAATAAACGAAAATGATTATCAGACTTGTTATTACTTGAGCGCCCTACTGACGACTGCACGAAAAAAATCGTGTTGTGTACACGTTCCGATTGGTCTTGTCTGCGGAAGACACGAAAAGTTTTCGTGTGTAGAACAGATAAAATTCTTGACACGAAGAATTTGTCTTGTCTGCCGCAGACACGGTAAATTTTCTTACCGTGTACAAGCGCCCTAAGTTGGCGCGCTTAAGTACAGCCTGCTGGGCGGAGGCGGAGAGGTGGTCTGATTATGTACTTTGTGGTAATGCTTTCAGTTTTTATTTTTGCTGCTATTCTATTCAGTAGGTTTATAAGCTCTTCAATAACTTTAATAATATACCTACATACCGGAAGTTTGACGACTATGAAAACAAAAGTAATTTTAAGTATTATCTGTTTATAGACTGCCTCCGTGGTCCACTGGATAGCGTATGCGAATGCTGATCGGAGGTCCCGGGATCGATTCCCGGGTCGGGCAAAAGTGTTACTGGGTTTTTACGAATACTCAGTAGCAGCACGGAGTCTGGTGATGTGCCCGGTAACGGCAATAGGCTCGCCCCCTATTACGTGGGACCAAAAAATTCATGGCGAAATGTGGGTGCAATATTTACACCTCTGCCTACCCCTTCGGGGATACAGGCGTGAGACTATAAATAAATAAATAAATCTGATTATATGTATGCTACACGGCTTATGTGCAGATTCGTTTGTGATGAAATTTGATATGGATAGTCTGAAACCTGGAGAAGTACAAAGGCTACTCTTTATTAAAATTTCATGCGGGCGAAGCCGCGGGTGAAAGCTAGTTATTTATATGACGGCTTTTTGGCCGGCATCGACGCTTCACAGTTCTATATGGACACAGTGTTATAATTTCACACCAAATCAAATTAACAAAACTGACTATAATTATTTGGGATTACTGAACACGAAACGAGTGACAGTTTCTAGGTACTTGTTGCCCGCCCGGAGTCTCCAAGAGAACTCTGCAACTGTAGCGAACGTCACACTAGACTCTGTCAAAGCGCGCCATCTTCACATACTGCCGTTTCGTAGTCAGTTGACGTCCCGTACTCATGACCATTCCGATATATAAGTATGCGGTCTGTGAGTCATAATTACATGTCCTATTTAATTCTTGTGAGTGTTTTGTTCATAGTTAATTCTGTTTACCTATAGACTATTCTTAGTAAACATATACGTTTAAGTCAACACTAACACTATGCCATAACCATTCTGACAATAACATAAATTAACGCCTTTATCCCCGAAGGGGTTGGGAGCGGTATATTACACACCCACACTTCAACAGTTATGTTTCGGTGCCAATGTTATAGGGGACGTGCCTATTGCCATCTACCGGGCACATTATTAAACGAGTGATAATTAATAATTCTTTAATAGATGACTTCGAAATCGAGATCGAACCCGAGACCATCGTCTTGGCAGTCCGTTATGTACACCACTAGTTGGTAAATTTAATTCGAATTCTGATAATCATTTCTTGACTTCTAATATATTACTCTCTACCCAATCCAATAACTACTATTTCGCACCCAGGTACTTTTGAAAGATTAAATATTTGTGTGTCCCGAAATTTCTGATTCCAAACATAACTTAAAAAGAAACAGTGAATCAAGCAATTCCCTTCACGAGATTATACTTCAGCGCTAAAGTGAACGGCAGTCAATAAGTGCTTAATTTATTCAGTAGCACGTGTGAGTCGAACAGAATAAAATTTCAAAATAGCTTCTTTGGGAAGAATTCCGTCGTAAGTGCTCTAGTAAGTACTCGCACTAAACAAACTAAAATATTTATTTTATTTTGTGATCATTGCATTGGCAGCAATCTATCATTCGAGTATAACTAAGGCTGGGCTTTGGGGATTAATATTAAAAACTTTACAATAATGGAAAACTAAAACAAAGAATAGGAAATGTTTAGTCCAGCCCTCCTAAATACACTGCAGGTAAAATAAATAAGCTTTATTTGCGGCAGGTACAACATAAACATCACCGCCATGCAGCGGGCTATAGGGCAAGAGGGATCGGAAGTACTTTATCCTTTCACGAATTCAGTATCAAATGATAATGCTATTGAACTGTTTACCAACAGAATTAAAAGCCCTCATCCATAATACCAGTACTTTTAAAAGAAAACTTAGGGCCTTCTTGTCAGAACACAGCTATTACTCGGTATCAAAACTCATAGACTCCAACATAAGTAATTAAATTGTAATTTAATTGAATTTTTTATTATATTTTATAATTATGATGTTTCTAATCCTTTATCTATTTTCAATTATTGTTATTGTGATTTATTTTAACTACTAGACTTGAAATTTAGTTGTGTTGTTGTGCTACGGTTTTTTCGATGAATAATATTAATATTTTGTATTGATAATATTGGGTTGACTTTTTTATTGACATTGATGAACTTTTATTTTTTTGACAGTAATTAACTTTCTGACATTTTATTTTTCTTGTGTTCTATTTTATGTATATTTTATGTGTATTTATATTAATATTCAAACACAATTGTCCTTATTGTTTGTGAGTAAACGAAATGAAATGAAAAATTACGCGACTGATAAGACGCGAGGCATTTTCCGTCAGAAATGTACCGACCCTTAGTCCAATCTTTCACTTTTGTGTAAATCTGATTGCTAATCATGTTTTCAGCATGTTCCTATAAAAGAATTAATGTTTTTGTGGAAATACACTATCATGAATAAATAATAATATTTATACACTTGGTTGTGATACTACTATAATATAGAGGCTCGTTTGGCTGTGCATAGAGGGGTGTTAGTACCTACTCTTATGTATTGTAGTGAAAGTTGGGTATCGCAGAAGAGTCATGAAAGTAGAATAAATGCTGTAGAAATGAGAGCACTGAGAAGTATGTGTGGTGTTTCTTTGACTGACAGAGTAAAGAATTGAGTAATAAGAGAGTGTTGTGGTGTAAAAGAAGATGTAGTGACAAGCATCGAGAAAGGTATGCTAAGATGGTTTGGGCACGTGGAGAGGATGGATGACGAAAGACTGACCAAGCAAATATATAAGGAAAGTGTGGAAGGGACAGGACGAAGGGGAAGACCTAGGCGGTCGTTCTCTGACCAGATTGGAGACATCATAAAAACAGGACAGGTTAGAAGTAACCTGAACAGAAGAGCATACATGAGGAATCTGATGGGAGTGAATGAGGCAAGAGAGATATGTCAGGATCGTTGCAAATGGCTTTCCGTAGTCTCTACCTACCCCTCCGGGAAACAGGCGTGAGTCTTTGTATGTATGTATGTATGTATAATATACAGATTGTCATATGTAGTTTGCAACAGTGCTTGACACAGTTTTTCGCTAATTGACAGCAGCACTCTATAGTCAACTGAAACTTTTTTGGTTTTCTGTAAAAAAAAGCCATTTACCATGTACGCTTAAGCGGACCTAGTCGTACTCAACTTTCACGAACTTACCAACATTGCTCATTTTCCAATTACACCTAAATTTTCTGGAAGTAAATATAAAGATTTCAGTACTAAAACGTTTTACCACAGCCTGACAAAACAGCTCAACTGCTGACAACTTAATTTTGCAAAGAAAATAAAAGAGTGCCTTCAGAATGTTTGAGTAATATTTTCCGTAGTAATATAATTGTGTACATGAAACCTCAGGGACTTGTAGTATCAATAATTTTGCTTGGAATAAGGGAATCCGTCCACTGGGGAAACGACCGCTTGACATCGTGCCTCACGTTAGGAAAGACATTTTGTGAAGATGAGTACATGATATTGAGTAAAAGAGCCGTTTGCCGTCCAAGTGATATATATTTTATAATGGAATATTATATTGGCCACTTTGAGTGCCTTTAATAGCAGTCATTGTTGTTCTATAAAAAGTGTATATAGAAGGCCTCTTTTGGCTTTTGTCGTTTAGCTTAACGTTTCAGGACACTTTTACATTTAGAAGCTGAAGATAGTATTATTTTTAAAATTATTATAAAAAATTGTTATCACATACGACGCCTAATTGTTGGTTGCATTTTCAAATATCTTTACAGTGAATTTTCATCAAAAATAGTGAGTGCGCAGCGCTATAAAATTGCGCAAAATCCAGCTGCGCTCTAACAGTTAAATTATATACAAACTGATATTTTTAGAATATCTTGAAATGTATTTTATTTTTAATTTTTTTATACTCTCACGCCTGTATTCCCGAAGGGGTAGGCAGAGGTGTAACATTACATCCACATTTCGCCAGGCTTTTTTTTAGGTCCCACGTAATAGGGGGCGAGCCTATTGCCGTACCGGGCACATCACCAGATTTCGAACTGAGAATTTCCTAACGGAAAAACTCAATAACACTTTGCCCGACTCGGGAATCGAACCCGAGACCTCCCAATCTCACGCGCACATTAATTATGCCGCGAGACCAACGAGGCATAAATGTATTGCTCCAGGAAAAATATAACATTACACGAAGATGAAAACAAAGGCAATGTTAGCGATATTTATTTTTACACGTGAGTGTTTACATTTACTATTACTTAATTGCGTAATTTGATAGTATAATATTAATCTCTAGGAACCAGCACTGAGTCTGTGCCTTCTCCACACGCTATGAAAATGACAGTTTCAATTAGCGAAAAGCGTATAAAAACCCAGTTGATAGGTTTTGAGCTTATCATGGTCATACACACAGGGGGTCGGCCGGAGAACTTAATTTAATAATATGTATAGATAAGAGACAAAATGTAGATTAGAACGTATTATGTTTTGCTCTTACACTTCAACATGTTTTTTCTGTTATTTGAATATTGGAAATGTAACAGAATGTCACAGGCACGTTCTTACCCTCTAAAGATTATAGGTGAAACGCAAAACCATTGAGTTTTATCGAACATTCAGGACGCTTTCGTTGTTTTCGATAATTGCTTTTTCTAAAGCCATTATGATTCAACGCTGTTTGTGATTTGATAGATTTCTCTTTGTGATGCGACTCTTATCTAATGTTAAACAAAGACCAGCATGATACAATTATATTTTAAATTATTTTAAGTAAAAAGTAATTGTATTAACACACAAACAGATTTAAATAATTAATTTTCCCTCACAACTGATCCTGCAAAATAACCAAACATGAATCTCATTTTAGATAATTATCTTGTTAAAATATACATTACGTCTTTACTTTTTATATACATTTTCGATGTCCAAGAATGGTACAAAAACATTTATTTATATTACCGTGATTAACTTTTCAGGTCGCCGCCGTTTCATTTGTCGTAATATTTAGATACGTAAAAAGGGGCATTTCATAAAATTGTAACATTGTCCGTTCGGCTAAACATGAGGCCGCGGGTGAACAAGAAACTTAATTAGTAAGCCGTTTGATTACGTATAGGATATGTTTTCTGATATTGTTCTGTGGTCTTTTTTGCGTTGGGAATTGAAACCACAGGTGATTCCTGCGGATCGTTTTTTCGTAGCACAAGCTTTCTGTGAGTGCGAATATTTTTTTTACATGTTGATCGTATGAGGATGTTTTCCTGTTTTGGTTGTGGATGTGTTGGGTCATGTGAAAAGCGGAAGGAAAATCATAGATCATTATATGTATAATAGCATTATTTATTTGTTATTCTTTGTGTCTGTTATATTAAATGTGAGTATTTACGCCATAGCCGACCTTGAGATCCGAACAAGTGGCTCTGTTCCGATCATGATGTTCGGACTCATGATAGTGAATTTCCACAAAAACATTAATTATTTTATAGGAACATGCTGAAAACCTAATTAGCAATCAGATTTACACGAAAGTGAAAGATTGGACTAAGGGTCGCTACATATCTGACGGAAAATGCGTCGCGTATTATCAGTCGCGTAATTTTTAATTTAATTTCGTTTATTCACAAACAATAAGGACAACTGTGTTTGATTGTTAATATAAATACACATAAATATCCTACTAATATTATCAATGTGAAAGTTTGTGAAGATGTATGTATAGATGGATGGATGGATGAATGGATGGATGTTTGTTACTCTTTCACACAAAAACTACTGAACGGATTTGGATGAAACTTTACAATAATATAGTTTATACAGCAGAATAACACATAGGCTATAATTTATAAAGATTTTGTATAATGTTGCCATAATATAAGGAAAAGTATCAACTAAGTCGGGAAAGATCCTGAGCTCTGAAAGCTATTAATTGGAATTTTACCCCCTTCCTGATGACAGATTGATCTGATATTTGGTATATACACTCATATTGTCATCAAGATGAAAAGATAATAGGTATTTAAATGATTGTAATTTCAAGATGGCCGCCGATACAAAATGGCGAATCATAATATGTATATTACTTCACAACAACCTCAATGAAATCATCAAATGAAAGTGCTTGATTCGTAGAAAAAGCTCACTATGAAAAATCCAAGATGGCTGTCGCCGAAAAATGGTGGATTACATATTTTCCACAAATACCTCAATATGGGTATCGAATGAAAGGGCTTGATTAGTAGAATAGTGTTCACTATGAAAAATCAAAGATTGCTGCCACCACAAAATGGCGGATTACATATTTTCCACAAATACTTCAATATGGGTATCAAATGAAAAGGCTTGATTGGTAGAATATAGCTCACTATAAAAAATCCAAGATGGCCGCCGCCACAAAATAGCGAATTACGTATTTTCTACAAATACCTCAATATGGGTATCAATGAAAGGGCTCGATTTATAGAATAGAGCTCACTATGGAAAACCTAAGATGGCTGTCGCCTCAAAATGGCAGATTACATATCTTCCACAAATACCTCAATATGGGTATCGAATAAAAGGGCTTGATTGGTAGAATAGGGCTCACTATGAAAAATTCAAGATGGCTGCCGCCAAAAAATGGCAAATTACTTATTTTCCACAAATAACTCAACATGGGTATCAAATGAAAAGGCTTGATTGGTAGAATATAGCTCACTTTAAAAATCCAAGATGGCCGCCGCCACAAAATAGCGAGCTACCTATTTTCTACAAATACCTCAATATGGGTATCAATTGAAAGGTCTTGATTGGCAGAATAGAGCTCACTATGAAAAATCCAAGATGGCCGCCGCCACAAAATGGCGGATTACTTATTTTCCACGAATACTTCAATATGGGTATCGAATGACAGGGCTTGATTGGTAGAAAAGGGTTCGCTATGAAAATAGAATGAGAGTACCAACTAACATCAAAACTAAAAACTTGAAAATAAAATTAACTAAAAATAAATTAATTTTGGACGTAGCGTATCCAGAGTAAACATTATGATAGAAATTTCACTTGCCCAACGATTTTATATTTGTAAAAAATATTTATTTATTTTACAATGCTCATTCTAGAGTAGTTATCAAATTATTTTCAAAATTGATAGATTTATTGCCTTCAGTATTTAATGTAGATTAACTTTGTCTTATATAGTAAGTAGTTTGGACAAATAGTTAAAAGTTATCACGGTATATCTCACCTAAGTGCAGCGTCATTAAAAGCGCTTTCTATGAGTAAGTGCGCTTAAGCACAGCGAGGCGGAGGGTCGGTCTGATTGTCTGATATGTTCTTTGTGGTACCTAATGCTTTCAGATTTTATGTTTTGCTGCTGTTATATTCAGTAGGTATACTAGCTCTTCATAACTTCAATAATAATATACTTATATACTAATCTTTACCTGAAGTTCAACGATTATGAGTACAAAAGTAATTTTTCAGTATTATCTGTTTATATGTATGCTACACGGCTAATCTACACAGCCCTTTGTGATGAAATTTGACATGGATAGTCTGAAAACCGGGGAAGTACATAGGCCACTCTTTATTAAACTATCATGCTGGCGAAGCCGCGGGCGAAAGCTAGTACATAATATAGAAAACAAGAAAAATAAAATGTCAGAAAAATAATTACTGTCTAAAAAATTAAACTTCATCAATGCCAATAAAAAAGTCAACACAATATTATCAATACAAAATAAGTAATTGCAATAAATTCATCAAAAACCCGCAGCACAACAACACAATTAAATTTCAAGTCTAGTAGTTAAAATAAATCACAATAACAATAATTGAAAATTGATAAAGGATTAAAAACATTATAATATTTTTTTATCTTTTTTAACCTATGTTGTCCCACTGCTGGGCAAAGGTCTCCTTTACACTCCTCCAAGCATCCCTATCTTCTGCTAAATTGGGCCAGTCTCTGTCAAAATTGTCTAGATCGTCACGCCATCGTTTTGGGGGTCTGCCTCTTTTCCGCCGCCCGTCTTGCGGCACCCATTGCGTGACGATCTTCGCCCATCGGCTAGGATGCATCCGGATCACGTGGCCCGCCCAATCCCACTTTAAGTTGGCAGTCTTCCGTCCCACATCAGCAACACCCGTCAGTGATTGCAGAACGGCATTTTGCACTCGATCAACCCTCTTATATACCTGACAATACTGCGCTCCATTGCTCTTTGACAAACCTTGAGTTTTGAAGACTTTTGAAGTTCGTTCAAGGACCATGTCTGAGCACCGTAGGTTAGGATGGGCAGAATGCACATATCGACGAGTTTGCGTTTAAGTGCTATTGGAAGGTTGCCCTTCATGAACTCTTTCATGGACCAGTAGGCTTTCCAGGCATTTTGCGATTCGACGATCGATTTCTCGATCTTGCCTGTTTTCGAAAGACACTATCTGGCCCTAGTAGGTATACTCGTGGACATACTGTATTTCCTGCCCATCAACCTCGACCCTACGTTTACTGCTGTTGGTCATAACCTGGGTCTTTGAACGATTCATCGCAAGTCCAACCTCAAGGCTCGCCTTTCTCAGATCTTCGAGCATTTGTTGAAGCTCTATTGCTGTTGGTGCAAATAAGACGATGCCGTCAGCAAACCTGAGGGTAGTAAGCCTCTTATCACCAACAACGATGCCCGCGCTTGCCCACTGTTCTGCCAAGGTCTTGAAGAGCTCTTCTAAAACGCACGTGAACAGTTTAGGAGAGAGGGTCACCCTGCTTAACACCCTTTGCTACCCGGAAAGATGGACCTGAAGATTGACACAACTTGATGTTGGCTGTACTATTTCTGTAAATTAATTTAAGTAAATTGATGTAAATGTTATCTATTTGTAGTTTATTTAGTGCTTCGAACACTGCTTCATGTTAACAATTTCGAAAGCTTTTGTGTAATCAACAAAAGCTAAATAAACCGGTTTATTGTATTCGTTGCACTTTTCAATTATTTGATTTAAGGCTTGGATATGATCCGTTGTAGCAAATCCTCATCGGAAACCGGCTTGTTCAGGGGGTTGGTGATAATCTAGACCTTTATCCATTCGGTTTAAAATAATGCGAATAAATAATTTGTACAAATGCGATAGCAAACTGATTGGCCTGTAATTATTAATATCGGGTTTTTCACCCTTTTTGTGAAGCAGAATAATGTTAGAGTGGCACAATTTAGCTGGGATTTTACCTGTTTCCAAAATATTATTGAAAAAGTAGGTGATGTGCGGTAATGTAATATTGCAGCCTATTTTAAGGGCTTCAGTGGTGACGCCATCAAGCCCAGGGCTTTTTTCGAACTTCATGGATTTAAGAGCCTGGTGTACTTCAGATTCTGTGATGATTAGTATACGATCGGACAAGGAATATTCTGGAATTTGTGGATATTGACATGACTTTGTTCCTACTGCTATGTTTAATACCTTGTCGATCTTTAAGGCAGTTAATCCAAGTCCGGCCTCCTGAAATGCCCTTTTTTGCTATTCTCAGTGAATAATACAATATAATAAAAAATATAATAAAATTACAATTTAATTACTTATGTTGGATTCTATAAATTCTGATACCGAGTAGTAGCTGTGTTCTAACAAGAAGACCTTAAGATTTCTTTTAAAAGTACTGGTATTATAGATGAGGGTTTTTAATTCTGTTGGTAAACAGTTCAATACGACAATAGTCCTACGGCTAGAGCGACTAAGCTTATTAATGAGCTTCTTATATATAGTCCAGATGCAGACATATTTTTTAACACACAGAGTGTAATATTAAAACATATTTATAACTATCTAAGTTTAAAAAAATAAGTTATCTGTTCTATTATGTTCCTATTTCTAGTTAAGTTTATTGTTGTTTTTGTTTACAAATTTTATATTGTTATTATTAATTTTAGGCTTAGTTTTGGTAATATTGTAGTACTTAGTGTTTAATTTAATTATGTATATTTAGTATAGATATAAGCGATTTGGTGTACTATATGCTGTAAGCTTATATTCTTATAAATAAATGAATATGAATATGAATAGCATTATCATTTGATACTGAACACAATGTTTTACAATATTTAAATTAGGTTTTATTGTTTGTTTTAAATGTTTTCTTCTTGTGCTTTCTCTGACTAACCTTTCGTCCTCGATTTCATACTCATTGATGTATTTTGACACATAGCTCAAACTTGATAATATATATAAACAAGGCACTGTTAATAAAGAAAGACTTTGAAAGTGTTGCCTACACGATTCTGTGTAACGCCAAAACAGACAAATATAATTATACTAAAACATTCAACCTTTCAAACCTAACCGATGATACGTTAGTGCGTCGAGCGTACGTCCGTCAACGCATCGTCGGTCGACGTCGCGCGCGTCACGCACCACGTGTATTTTGACTGACGCGTTGGACGTTTTGAAATTCAATATCACACAACTCAACGGCACTAAAGATGCTGAACGCAGAAACTGACTAGACGCGTAATGTGGCAGGTCTAATTTGACGGTATAGACGCGACCGATGATACGCTCGACACATTTTCCGTCAGATATGTACCTTTAGTTTGAAAAACTCGAAATCAATATTATTTGATAACTTATAAATAAGAAGCATTCATTATTATGAGTTTTGTCCAAAATGCTGTAGCCATAGATACTGAAAGATATGTCTTTATCGATTGCTAAGCTACTGCTCTCGAGTATTAGTCAATATCTGCAAATAAGTTTAGAGCTTAAGCCAGTAAAGCCTTCTATCAATGGCCATACCAAAATCAAATATCGTTGCACGAGTAAGGATTAATTCGAGTTGAAATTGGTTGCACAAACTTCGGTCAGCTGGATTCTGCTTCAGACATTCCTTTCCGCAAACATTCAGAGCTATACAAATAACGTTGAAACAGTTTCATTGAAGTCTATCTATTATAAGATAAAATTTTATACCTACATGACATTTTTCACATAGATAGGTTTTTCATCTATTTTTTTATAGCCAATAGTGTCCCACGGCCTGGGCAAAGGTCTCTCCCTGGATTTCCATAAATCTCTGTTGTTCTTTGCCGTCTCTGGCCAGTCTTTGTCGTCTCTCAAAGACGTCTAGGTCATTCTGCTATCTCCATTTGGGAAGTCCACCGCTGTACTTTACGAGATATTTAAAAGCCATTGTAATGCTGTGATGATCTTTTAATAATATTTATTACCTAATATCATTGAGATGACTTAGTTTAATCAATGCAGATAGTAATTATTTTCGGTTTTAGCTTTTTTTTTGTTTAAACACGTATTTTTTATCATGTTCTAACACTAGTTGGTACATAATATGGTATGTGATATTTGCACGTAAATCACGAGCAAGAAATAGAAACATGCGTAGCACCTAGACGACGCTGCAAAATAATTAAAAAATTTAAACTCATTTATTAACATCATAATTATTACTTTATTGACTTATACATTCGTTTCATCGTAAGTTCTTATTCAACATATACTCGTATTAATTGTAAATACTGTTATAATATTTATATTGACGGTTTCGGTTACTACATCCAAATACTTAAGTGTAACGATGTAATGAAAATCGCTCTCATACATGCGATAAAGTTGTATATATGGCTCACTTGAGCATTCGATATGACCATACGAGTTTTGGTCACAACAACAGCCATAATCTAGAATCAAGTACCTTGAAACCATGTCAAGTACCTACTTCTATCGATTGTATGTCCAGTTTCTATTTTTGCTGTACATACTTTGCTTTTATAGTCTTCCTGGAATAAACATGAATCCTAAAACGACAATCAGAAATCGCAATAAGGAATAATATTTGAAAGGGATTTGTCATGGCTTCCAATCTGCACATCAAAAGTTGAGGACAAATGGAAATAATTTTAAAACGAATCAGCATTTTTATTCGCAAATAAATTATGGTTGACTTTAAAAAAGGCAATAAATATATGAAATTGCGTTTCAAAATTTAAGAAAACGTTTCCATCAATCCAATATGCGACCACTTAAATATCCCCAACTGACCACAAAATAGGGTTTACAGTAGGAAGTAAGTTTTAATCTTATAAATAAAACGAGTACGACCAACGATTCGGTGCTTCACCCTTATCTAGTACACACAAAAAGATTTAGATCCATGTAAATATTCAACAAAGGTATTCAAGTATTCAGGCAATAATACTTTCGGGTGCTGAATGGAATGTAGAAAAAACATTGAGTGTCACCAGCTTCTCATCCCACGGAAGGATAGAATCGATAAGGAAAACAAGTTATTTGGAGGTTCGGCACTTTAATGTAAATGTCAGGTTTGTAGGCAAAGCAACATGGGCACGCAAAAGTAAAACATTTCACCTTTTAGCGGATTTATAAATAGAACAACTATCATAGAATAAGCAACTTGAATAGTTTTTTGCTATTGTATAATAGAATTTAGTCTGCATTCACGGATTTAGCTTTTTAACTTAGCAAACTTTTCTGCATTTATGAATTTAGCTATTTAACCCTTAGCCACCTAACGTGTATTCTAGTAACACATCCACATAACGTCGGTCATGGTTACCGCTTGCGTATAAGTACTATTAAAACGGTAAAAAGCTCAACAATTGCTACAAATCAAAACTACATCATGTTCTTCAGATGTTTTTATTTCAAATTGTTTTAATAAAATCTTCAAATTAATACTTTTTACTTTTTATTATCATTAATAAAAGTTGACATACAAATATTTCAACAAATTATAGGCTTTTTAATTAAGCTGAGATCTAATCAATAACAATCAATGAGACTACTTAGATTTTAATTATTTTGGTAACCTAAATATATAACCTCTTATATAAAACTATCATTGGCACAATCAAATCACAATCATTACAAAATTACAGCTCCCTAACATTTACAATTTCTCGCGGCACTTTCCTACACACATTTTTTGAGAACACTCAACTCGACAGAAATTACTTTGCAGTTTAGTATCAGCTTATCAAACAGCTGAGATAAATAGGTGCAGCTTTATCAGTGCTACGGCGTTCATCTCTGGTGCTCGCATCATCAAATCGAAGGCAATTTAGCAATGTTTCAAACCTGTTCTTGCCTATACAACGATAAATCTCTCTTCCTGTGCCATGTGTGCTGTACCAACATGTGTAATGTATGTGGTTTTCTTTAAAAATTGCGGTATAAGGTATAATACAACATACCGATAAAAGCCTTTAGCTCCACTACGTAGAGATCTTGAACACATGTCTGAATTTGATAGTTAGGTCTTATCTTTCTAATTTTTTCGTTTGTATGCTTAACAATTTCTTCTAACATATCATCAGTAAAAAATAAATGCCATATATCGGATGGTGTTGTATTTCTGTTCAAAACATCTCTGAAGTTCCTTTTCAATCCTGGAAGTTGGCAAACGATGTTGTGTCGCAAAGTCCTTGATCGTGACACTGGAGGTTGAGACGATCAGCCTTGTAATGCGACAAGTTTTACTATTATGAAATTTTATACAAGTTGTATCTTCGTACAAAATTATTAAAAAGGGTAATTAACTGCACAGTTGGCGCAGGGTTTAAGCGGTCACCTCACCGATATCCAGTAATAAGACGTATC
The DNA here is from genome assembly GCA_944739405.2 of Euclidia mi. Classification (NCBI taxonomy): domain Eukaryota; kingdom Metazoa; phylum Arthropoda; class Insecta; order Lepidoptera; family Erebidae; genus Euclidia; species Euclidia mi. The sequence goes on from OX123184.2 coordinate 22,783,485, forward strand.
TTGTTAAGATAATATCGTACCTCGATCATTTTAATTCATCTTGTTTACTTTCTCAACGAAAAGATATAATTCCAGAGCTTCAAAAGGAGTTAATAACAACAATAAATTAAAGTCGTAATAACAGCCATAAAATCAACAATACGTTTCTAAATTACTTTTTTGGAACTGCTTCATATAAATCATCATACAAAAGTGCGATAAATTCTCATAGTTGACTTGGAAAAACATTTTATTTAGTCGAAGTATTATGCGTTTATACACGTTGGTCCATCATTTAGACAAAGCGACCACAGTGTATAAATTTAGCTTGTTTATTAAAATAAAAGTAGTTTTGAGGAAAGATGGATGGATTTTGTGAAGAAAATGCAAGCAATGTACAAAAAACGTATGATAGAAAAAATGAAAGAGAAATACTTTCTGCGCCAGTCGGTTTGTGTTTAATATTATTATCTAAAAACATGCAAGCCTTTTTTGTTTACAATTGGATTATGTTTAACAGCTATATGTTTATATTTGTAAATGACTACATTTCTGTTATGTGAATGAATAAAATCAATTGTTTGCTTTCTTAATTGTATTTTCAAAATATCGTCTATACACGTGTATCATGCGCTATATTTTCTTGCTTTTCATCGAATAGGTGGTGACGGATTAAGAACACAGAATATCACCACCCCATATACCGTAAGAGGCGACTAACATAAGAATATGCATTTGCATATTCTTATGTTAGTCTTCGGAAATCTTGACTTCAAACCCTACTACAATCCATCTGATCAGCGTAGGCCAAATCGTTGACTTAATGCAAGTCGCAAATAAAAAGAAACTGTTGTTCAGAAGTGGACTGCGAAGGGTCTAATGATGATCACACGGAACATACTACATGAGTTTGTCTAATGCAGTATATAAGTATTCTTAGCAATTAAGTCATCCGCTAGTAGAATTATGTTCAATTCTAGTTATAAAGGACACCACTACGCAGTCGTGATCAAAAGGTCCTTTGCTAGTTTCACGAGTGTAGCAATACGTGTCCCTTCAGGGACCAAGTGATAATTTTGTTTTTTTGAACGCTCCTGCATAATGCTCAGTAAGAAGTGTGCTTGGTCCAAGGGTAGTAGGGGTACGTTTGATGTTAATGTTGCTGTTGTTGACTGGACCACAGCGGTGGTTGTGCCTCTTTATAAGGGAAAAGGCTCGCAACAAGACTGCAAGAACTATAGAGGCATTAGCCTTCTCAGCATTGTTGGCAAATTGTATGCGAAGGTACTGATTGAAAAAGTTATGGAAGTAACCGACAAGATAATATGGGATGTACAAGCAGGATTCCGAAAGGGTATGGGGTGCACGGATCAAGTCTTTTCCTTGCGGTGCGTAGCCGAAAAATTCTTGGCCAAAGGTCAAAGGTCTATTGCGCATTCGTGAATTTGGAAAAGGCTTACGATAAAGTGGTGAGGAATGAAATGTGGTCGGTACTGTCGATGTATGGGGTGAACAGCAGCCTCATACGAGCTCTGAAATCCCTTTATGAAGATTCTAGAGCTTGTGTGAGGATAAATGGGTCGTACACGGACTGGTTTACCATCGAAACAGGTGTTAGACAGGGATGTGTAGCGTCGCCGTGGCTGTTCAACCTCTTCATGGACAGTTGTTTGCAAGATTTGAAAAATAGTGACTGTGGATTAAGGATGAATGAGTTACTTGTCAAATGCCTCCTTTATGCTGATGATCAGGTTATAGTAAGTTATGGTTTTTGAAAAGGAGGAATGCGTTACGGCTTGTAATGTTATGATCGATGGATAGCGAGTGGAGCAAGTGAATGAGTTTGTATATTTAGGTACGCTGTTTACAAGAGATGTTAAGAATGTAGAAGATATTAAAAGAAGAGTTAATGCAGGTAATAGAGTGAATGGAGCTCTGAAGGCGTTTATGAATAGCCAAAACATGTCCAAAAAGGCACGTTTGACTGTCCATAGAGGGGTGTTAGTACCTACTCTTATGTATGGTAGTGATAGTTGGGTATGGCAGAAGAGTCATGAAAGTAGAATAAATGCTGTAGAAATGAGAGCACTGCGAATTATGTTTGGTGTTTCTTTGACTGACAGAGTAAAGAATTGTGTGATAAGAGAGTGTTATGGGGTAAAAGAAGATGTAGTGACAAGCATCGAGAAAGGTATGCTAAGATGGTTGGGACACGTGGAGAGGATGGATGACGAAAGACTGACCAAGCAGATATATAAGGCAAGTGTGGAAGGGACAGGACGAAGGGGAAGACCTAGGCGGACGTTCTCTGACCAGATTGGAGACATCCTAAAAACAGGACAGGTTAGAAGCACCCTGAACAGAGGAGCATGCATGAGGAATCTGATGGGAGTGAATGAAGCAAGAGAGATATGTCAAGATCGCTGCAAATGGCGCTCCGTAGTCTCTGCCTACCCCTCCGGGAAACAGGCGTGAATCTATGTATGTATGTATGTATGTATGTAACTGTTCTATTAAGTCACTTTGCTGGCTCTTTGCGGAATATTGCGTTCGAAAAATGGTGAAACATCTGTTGAGAAGATGCAGTATGATTGTGGTCGAATTAGTGTAACAAAATTCATGGATCTATACTGATGTAAAAATGCAAAAGTGTATTTGTTGGGTTTTCTTCCAAGGCGGGAAAACAAGCAATATATAAATGCATAAGCATCGGATTCATGTAAGTTTTGGTAGGTATGCCGGAGGTTGAAGACCTAGAGAATGAAATAAGCTTATCAAGTAAAAGAAGATATGTTATAGAAAACGTTACGAACGCCAACATAGGCACATTAAATAGTAATATTTAAAGTGATCATTTTAAATTAGGGCGGGCGCAGCCGCAGTCAAAAGCTCGTTTACTTATAAATGCTTGTAATAGTGCATTTCTTAGTAAGTAAATATTCAATTTTATTACATATTTATTAAGTGTTCAATGGTATTAATATTAGCAAGCGCTCTCTAATAAGGCTTACAATAGTTTTAATTCCAATAACGTTTTCGTAGTTTAGTTTCATAAATATTAGCTTTTACGCGACCCATTTCAGACTTGTGAAAGTAAATTAATTTTATTTATACTTTCAATGTTATGAATAAGTGTAACAATTTTCTGGGTTTGCAGAAGTTTAAGTCCATGATTTCCATGCCACGTGTTATAGCAGGATTTATATTATTTATATAATAATTATGTTATTTTCCGTAAAAAAACAAGTCGCAGGCATTTTTTGATATCCACTATATTTTTAATAGTTTGTCTAGCCATATCAGTAAAGGCTTTTGCTGTGGAATATTGGTACATGCATACATAAGATATAAGACTAGAATACCTAAATTTAGCATACGGTTATACAAAGAGCCACGTAATATGCGGAGATCATAAATCCTCGCAGGAAGACTTATAACGTATTGCTACACTCGTGAAACTAGCAAAGGACCTTTTGATCACGACTGCGTAGTGGTGTGCTTTATAACTAGAATTGAACATAACTCTACTAGCGGATGACTTAATTGCTAAGAATACTTATATACATGCATTAGACAAACTCATGTAGTATGTTCCAAGTGATCATCATTAGACTCTTCGCAGTCCACTTCTGAATAACAGTTTCTTCTTATTTGCGACTTGCATTAAGTCAACGATTTGCCTAAGCTGATCAGATGGATTGTTGTAGGATTTGAAGTCAAGTTTTCCGAAGACACCATTTGCATATTCTTATGTTAGTCGCCTCTTGCGGTATATGGGGTGGTGATATTCTGTGTTCTTAATCCGTCACCACCTATTCAATGAAAAACAAGAAAATATAGCGCATGATACACGTGTATAGACGATATTTTGAAAATAAAATTAAAAAAGCAAACTATGTTATGGGATAACACCGTGAGCCATCACCCTGTCCAATTGATTTTATTCATTCACATAACAGAAATGTAGTCATTTACAAATATAAACATATAGCTGTTAAACAGAATCCAATTGTAAACAAAAAAGGCTTGCATGTTTTTAGATAATAATATTAAACACAAACCGACTGGCGCAGAATGTATTTCTCTTTCAGTTTTTCTATCATACGTTTTTTGTACATTGCTTGCATTTTCTTCACAAAATCCATCCATCTTTCCTCAAAACTACTTTTATTTAAAAAAACAAGCTAAATTTATACACTGTGGTCGCTTTGTCTAAATGATGGACCAACGTGTATAAACGCATAATACTTCGGTTAAATAAGATGTTTCTCCAAGTCAACTATGAGAATTTATCGCACTTTTGTATGATGATTTATATGAAGCAGTTCCATAAAAGTAATTAAGAAACGTATTGTTGATTTTATGGCTGTTATTACGACTTTAATTTATTGTTGTTATTAACTCCTTTTGAAGTTCTGGAATTATATCTTTTCGTTGAGAAAGTAAACAAGATGGATTAAAATGATCAAGGTATGATATTATCTTCACAAGATACGTCTTATTACTGGATATTATATACGTTGATAATAAATAGACATGTTTACGCTTAATATTGGCAAAAGCTTCTTTATTAAAAGAAACATTTTGTATGTAATATATTGACAATAATTACTGTACGCCCAAGGTTGTAATTTGACATGACGTAGTACTCGAAAAGCTTGCAACTTCACTTGCGTACAAACGTACTAAAAGTAAGTATTTATAATGATACAGTATTTTCTCAGGACTTCAGCTTACTCCAAATCTCATTTCATCAAATTGAGTCTAATATTGTAGTCGACATACCTATTAAATTTTGTGGTGATCAAAGCAGATCGGATATCTTAATTCTTTTATCTGAATACTAAACTGCGTAACTATAATCTGTTCTAATTAGTTATGTGATTGGCTCATGTTTGAATCAATACTGGCCCAGTTTGTACCTATTCCATTCAATGTTATTATTATCATTTAAGTAACTATTTGGAGATTTGGAGTGCTTGAAGGTAAGGATACATTTTATTACAGATTCATTTCTAAATATCAAATTTATACACTCTTTTGCACTATTTTGTACATAATGTTTGGAAGGTGATATGAAATTTATAGATAAAAGTATGTTTTCGAAACTATAATAAATAATATTAAATATTAATTTTTCTCCCACTATTTAAATTTTTATATAATTTGAGTAGTCCAAGCGATAAATTAAAATTATCTTATCAATTAACTTACATGTCATAATACGTAGGATATTGACTATTCCCTCGTATACCCAATCGTTACACAACATTAAATGATTCACTAAAAGCGTATTCAATGTAAGAGTCCCTACAGATTTTTATTAGTCTCGTCCATTAGAAGTATATTGGTACTAGATATGAACGCGTTAAGAAGATTAACAGGCCAACCTCACTCTATCGCCGCCGATTAATTATTTTATGGATAGGACCACCCATGTTTGGAGGCTTAATGAAGCCGAAGCTCTAAAGAAAACTGCTGTTTTCTTCTGGAAAAAAAATGTAAAGACGTCTTACGTAAACAGTTCGACTTTTTAGAATGTATGAAAAGAAGAAATTATTCTAGCCTATAAAATATCTGAGATTTGCTCAATTGGTAGTTCTTTAATACTTTCCACATTATGTCTTGCTCGGGTGGCAATATTATAACTATGTATGCTTGTATCAATCATCAAATTCTTGGTGGGTAGTTGGAACATAAAGTCGAATTTAAAATAGCTCGTTAGAAAAATTTAAATAAATTAGTTAATTTCAATTATTAAATTATTTTAATGCATAAAAGTTAAAGCTTCTAATAAATACATGCTGGTTTAGCGTTATTCCTTAAAACTAACAAGTTTCACCAAAACACTCAAAATGGAAACTTTCAACACGTCAAAAATACTGGATATGCAGACTTATTTTGAGGAGCGGATGGCAAGTTTTGAAGCTGACCTGCATAAGAAGTCACCACAATGTACCAAGACTCCGGCAGATGAATTCGCATCATTCAAGACCTTCGTAATGCAGACATTGAAGTCTTTCTCGCAGCAGCTTCATTTTGTTGGCCGTGAGATGGACAAAATTGAAACGCGTAGCCGACGTAAGATGCTGCTACTCTACGGTGTGGAGGAGCGTAAGGACGAAGAGACATCAAGTTTGGTGGTTCAGGCCGTCAAGCAGCATCTTAAAATTGACTCCTTCATGGCTGATGACATCCGGCGTTGTCACAGGATGGGACGCCAAACTTCAAGCAATAAGGCGAGGCCCATATTTGTTAAATTTGCAAGTGTTGTGGTTCGTGACAAAATCTGGTTTGCGAAGACAAAATTCAAAGGTACGGGCATCACCGTGTCGGAATTCTTGACACCTTCGCGACACGATGCTTTTATGGCTGCTCGGGCGAAGTTTGGAGTTGCTAAGTGCTGGACGAGAGAAGGTGTTATACACATCTTGGGCCCTGATGATAAGCGCTATCGCATCACCTCCGTCGGAGATCTCAGCAAAATAAAACTCGCCGAAGCTGAGAAAGTGGCAGCCAAACCAACCACCGCAAAATCCAAGAGAGCGCTGCACCTTCGAAGAAATAGGTTTTTCGTGGTATCCGTAGGCGTTATTGTATGTATTTTTACAATGTTCACTTTCAATCTTTATGCACCTTCATTTTTCACTCAGTTTTTATTGTTTATTTACTTTATTTACTGTGTACCGTGTTTTACAAAAGCTAGTAATGTCAATGTCAATGACATTTGACGTTCCGTTCCACACGAGGTGCATAAAGTTTGAATACTTGTTTTTTTATCTCGTTCCACTTGTTTTTGTGTTTCTATGTATGTATATTTCTGCCTTTTTTTCTTCTTTTTTTTGACAAATTTGTTAGTATTATATTTAAAATCATTATTTTTATGTAACCTTTGTATACGCTACTGGTGGGTGGACACAATGTGAAGCTTAACTGGTTTATTATTTACATAGTTATTGATATATTTATTATTATACCGTAAATCTATATATATAATATTTATATTATACATTTTATGATATTTATAAAGTTATAGAATGTCAAATACAGACTTAAGTAACGATGAAGATACGTTCCTCTCTGCGACAAGTTTAAATGATAGTTTTCAAAGTGTTCCTTCACTAAGCGACATTCTCCAGTCACAATTCTCAGACGTTCCACAATATTTTAATGTAGTCCATAATAACGCACAAAGTATTCCAGCCCATTTCCCTGATATGCTGGCCAACCTAGACTGCAAACACATACATGCTATCCTCGTTTCAGAGTCATGGCTAAAACCATGTCTCCCTTCAGCATCTTATTCTCTTCCAGGATTCAACCTAATAAGAAATGATCGCGTATCCGGCAGTGGGGGTGGTGTAGCCATATACCTACGTCATCAGATCAGCCACTAAAATTGCGCTTGCTCAATTCTTGCTTCTGCCCGTAATCGATTATGCTGATGTCAGCTATCTTGACCCCACCGAGGAGCAGTTAGATAAGCTTGAGCGTCTCCAAAACTTTTGCATACGATTTATATTTGGTCTGCGCAAATATGATCACATTTCAGATTTTCGTAATAAGCTCAAGTGGCTGCCGATTCGTCTTCGCAGGAATACACACAATCTCACATTGTTATATAATGTTCTATTCAATCCTTGTACTCCCTTTTATCTCAAAGAACGTTTTAAGTTCGTTAATGACACACATGTAAGGTCCTTGAGGTCGTCTGAGGATCTAACGCTGGAGATGCCGAAGCATTCCACAAATTACTTCGCCAAATCCTTTGCTGTTCAGGCTGTTTGCCTGTGGAATGGTTTACCATCAGAAATTCGAAGGGCAAAATCTCTACCTATATTTAAAAACCTAGTTAAAAATCACTATTTACTAACTTGTTGATTTAACGGTTGTCTGATTTTTCGTTTCCTTTTTTTTACTGTATCTGTTTGTTCTGAGTATGTTTATATATATTCAAAGTAATATATATGATATATGTTTATTTATATATGTATTGTCTATTTATATATTCCAAAGTATTATTAAATTGTATTTATATGTTTATTTATGTATGTATTGTCTATGTACATATTCCATAGTATTATTTAATTGTATGTATGTATTTTATTTTAAATTATCTTGCTATTCAAGCCAGCCAGTACTACACTATCGCTACGAAAAATTGCTAACATCATTCCTGTCCATCCAAAGGTAGACCGGAAGAGATCGCACTTAGCGATAAGGCCGCCGATTGTACATATACCATAGTCTAAGTTACTTATAATTAATGTACTGTTCAATTATGTATTGGTGTGCAATAAAGTATATCTAACTAACTAACTAACAACCATGTGGGCCACATCATAGTGCGTATTTTTGTGTTCTACTTTGTATGAACAAGCATTTCAAATGTATAATCATAATATTTTTTATTAACAGCAATGCGGTAACTATATATTATATTATTAAACTGTTGTGTATGTTATAAAAATAAATGCACACTCATTCATTCATAAAGCGAGCTTCAAAACCCAACTATGTATATAAGTATACAGCACGTACCTACCGCAAGAATTTAAGAAGCTCACATCAAAAAGTCATCAGACCGTGATCCGATTAGTTGGTTACTATTAGTTCCAAAATAATGAATAGTGATGAGTGGAACAATATTTGAGTGGGCAAAAAATGTACAACTATAGTATGTATGTGTATATATGATAGACGAGTGCATCTTTGTAAGAGATTAAAGGAATCAGCACATCACTCATATAAATAAATAAATGATGCGACCCCTTCCTTGATAAATTTACTTTATAATTCCTCGTCCTTCTTTTTCATTACTGACGCAGGAGTTGAGCTACTCAAAAGTATATTTGCAGCTTGGGAGAAGTCGCAAGATGCATTAGGTATTTTTTGCAACTTGTCAAAAGCTTTTGATTGTGTACATCATGACACTCTGGTCAGGAAATTGTATCATTACGGCGTTAGGAACAAAGCTCTCGATCACCTGGTTTCTTACTTGGGCAATAGAATCCAGAAGGTCCAGTTCAATGAAAAGACATCTCCAGGTTCTGCCTTAAAAATGGGAGTCCCGCAGGGGTCAATTCTCGGGCCATTTTTTTTTTTAATTTATATTAACGATTTACCTTATTATGTAAAAAAGAATCATAAGATTGTGTTGTTCGTGGATGACACCTCTTTAATTTTTAATATTAGACGACAACAGATAACAATGCACTCTCTAAAGTTGTTAATTAGTTTAATGTAAATAATTTATAACTTAATGATAAGAAAATCAAACTATTAAAATTCTCAATGCCCAATGTTAAACAGATGGAAACCAATGTACAACTTAAGGAATCAAGAATTGAGCCCGTCGGGACAAATATGTTTCTAGGTATTATGCTTGAGACCAAACTCCAATGGGGTCCGCATATAGAAAGACTTTCGGGCAAACTTAGTTCTGCAGCTTATGCAGTTAGGACAATTAGACGCCTTACAGATATAGATACAGCTAGAATGGTTTATTTCAGTTACTTTCATAGTATTATGTCTTATGAGATTCTTCTCTGGGGAATGCTTCAGACCTTAACCCAATATTCGTTCTGCAGAAAAGAGCAATAAGGGGAATTTACAACCTTGGTCCTCGTGTTTCTCTAAGAGGAAAGTTCAGTGAGATAGGCATTCTAACTGTTGTATCGCAATATATATACGATAATCTCTTATATTTCCACAAGAATATTGACAAATTTAGTAAAAAAAGTGATCTTCACACTGTAAATACTAGACATAAGTATAATCTTGTAGTTCATAGCACCCGCCTCCACAAAATAAGTAACTGTTTTATGGGGCAATGTATACGCTTTTATAACAAGCTCCCTCTTAATATAAGAAATTTAACAATAAATAAATTTAAGATAATTGTTAAAACTAAATTGTGTTTAAAAGTATATTATAAAATTTCCGATTATATAGACGACAAAAATGCTTGGGATTGAGCTGCTCTAATTCAACATAAAAATATAAACTTGTACAACTGATAAATTTAATTTTGACGTTTCGTAAGCACTTTATACAAAGTTTACACGAAATAAAGAATCATTTCATTTCATTTCAATTCCTGCTTGGTTGTCAGACTACATTTAATTTAGTCAAGGGCCGTTTAGACCTTTTTAAGCTATCCGCAGTGGACAAAAACTCTGCGTCACAGCTATAAAAACACTAACTTCTTAACACAAAAAGGTCACAAATTCTCATTAGGCCATATCGTAAATTTGAACCTACACACTTCACCCATCTATTTTAATACATACATAGAAACAAAAAGCCCAAACCCCAATACATAAAGACCTATTCACAGGCGTCCAAATTTTAATTCCCAAAGCAAAAACCAACCAAATGAACCGATATAAACTCAGATTAATTAATTAATGTACCGCAGAACCTTCATCATGTAATCCATGTTTTTGCCACCAGCCAAATTTTTTTTGTTATTTCATCTGTTATGTCTGCGCCAGCTACAGATCCTGTAACTGAATAGGTAAATAAAAGTTGCAGAAGTAGGAAAATTAGTTGGTGAAACATTGGGACCAACGTCGACAGTAAGATTACAAGTGTAATTCCGTTAAATGTCCAAGTCGTAATATGTCCAAAAATGTGTCCTTTTTGGACATATTTTGGCAAGACAGGTCTGTCGTTTAATTATAGGCGCTAAATTGGTGTTAGGGGAATAGGGACAGTCTTAATTTTGTTAGTGTAACTAAATATATACTAGTTAACTAGGAGGCATTAATAAGTTAGTGTGTAGGAGTAGTAGAATATTAAAAGTATTTTCATCCCTTCTATTCGAAAAGTGTCGCTTTGTTCCTCTTTTAGCGGGAGCAAAATAGCTCTTTTCTGTTAAGAACTTTTTAGCGGGCGGAAAAGTGATTTGAATTTGGAACGAATATCATTCATAGAAATCGAACGCAAATTGTATGAATAACTGGCTGGTACGTGTTGGCTGCACGGGCGTGACCCGCGCTAACAAAAAAAAACCGGTCAAGTGCGAGTTGGACTCGCGCACCGAGGGTTCCGTAGAAACCTGTAGGTATACCTATATAATAATTTAAAAAAATATGTAATGTAACTAAAAATTGTAGGTTTTCGAAATGCTATATGCTATAAAAACGTTGCATTATGCCAAATTTCAAGATTCTAGATCGACTGGAAGTACCCTTTAGGTTTGACTTGAGCATTTGATATGAATTTAAATTTTATACCTCTATGGGTTCATGAGAAAAGGGGTAGTTAGTACCTTTAAAATTCTTAAAAATATTTTAATTAATTATGATGTAACTAAAATTTACGGTTTTCGGTTTTTTTTTTTTTATACTTATGTGCTTCAATGTAATTTCAAGGTTCTGAGTTCACGGAAAGTACCATGCAGGTTTGATTCCCTTGCGAGTAGTTGCGATTTTGAAAATATGCTTAAACTGCTGTTTCTGTTGATTGCGTTGACATAGAAGTTTGATTTTATTACAGTTTAACGGTGTTATATATCAATTTTAATTTCATAACTCTACGCGTTCATGAGGAAAGAGGTCATCATCATCATCAGCCCTTTATATTGTCCCACTGCTGGGCACGGGCCTCTTCTCACTATGAGAAGTGAGAAGGGTAAGGCCATAGTCCACCACGCTGGCCTAGTGTGGGTTGGCAGACTTCACATGTCTTTCGAGAACATTATGGAGAACTATCAGACATGCAGGTTTTCTCATGATGTTTTCCTTCACCGTTTAGCAAGCGATAATTAACAATTTAATACGCACTTAACACCGAAAATTCATTGGTGCGTGCTGTGGATTCGAACCCGAGACTCTCTGCGTAGCAGTCTGTCGGTCTCTCCACTCAGCTATCGCTGCCATTAACTTAAAAATTAAAAAAAATGTTTTTATTACATGATGTAACTATCAATTTACATTTTTGGAAATTTTTCATTAATTTGTGCTATAAGAAATTGCCTTGTACCAAATTTCAAGATTTTAAGTTCACGGTAAGTACCCTGTAGCTTTTGATTCCCTTGCGAGTAGTTGCGAGAAAATATGCGGCTTAAATTGCTGCTTCTTTTTATTGCGTTGACATAGAAGTTTGATTTTGTTACAGCTTAAAGGTATTATAGACTTGAGTATTTGTTATGAATTTCAATTTAATACCTGTACGCGTTCATGAGAAAATGGTAATAATTTTAAAATTATTAAAAATATTTTTATGATATGATGTAACAAAAAATTACGATGATCGAAAATTTTCCTTTATCTGTGCTATAAGACGTTGCTTTGTGCCAAATTTAAAGGTTCTGAGTTCACGGGAAGTCCCTGTAGGTTTTGATTCCCTTGCGAGTAGTTGCGAGAAAATAAGTGGGTTAAATTGCTGTTTCTTTTTATTGGGTTGACATAGAAGTTTGATTTTGGTACAGCTCAAAGTTATTATTGACCTGAGTATTTGATACGAATTTAAATTTAATACCTTGACGCGTTCATGAGAAAATGGTAATAACTTTAAAATCATTAAAAATATTTTTATGATAATATCATAAAAATATCATATTATGATGTAACAAAAAAACTACGGTTATCGAAACTGTTCCTTTATCTGTGCTATAAGATGTTGTTTCGTGCCAAATTTCAAGGTTCTGAGTTCACGGGAAGTCCCTGTAGGTTTTGATTCCCTTGCGAGTAGTTGCGAGAAAATAAGCGGGTTAAATTGCTGTTTCTTTTTATTGCGTTGACATTTAAGTTTGATTTTGTAACAGCTTAAAGACACTATTAGCCTGAGTATTTGATATGAATTTCAATTTAATACCTTGACGCGTTCATGAGAAAATGGTAATAACTTTAAAATTATTAAAAATATTTTTATGATATGATGTAACAAAAAATTTACGGTTTTCGGATTTTTTTCTTTATCTGTGCTATTAGACATTCGTACCAAATTTCAAGATTCTGAGTTCACGGGAAGTAGAGCTTGCGAGTTCTTAAATTTGCAGAAATTAGCAACATAAACGGTTGTATCTTTTGATTGCGTTGGTTTAGAAGTTTAATTTTTATCACAGCTTCACGTGACAGTAGACTTGACTATTTTGATATAAATTTCAGTTGGATACCTCCACGCGTTTTTTAAGAAAAAAGGTCTTGACAGACGGATGGAAAACAAAGTGATCCTATAAGGGTTCCGTTTTTTTTCATTTCAAGGGATGGAACCCTAAACAAGCGCGCGAATTACGACTCTGTTCTCGTAATCAGGAAGTACATACTTTATTGAATTTTGTAAAAATAATGAGCTCTATGTCGAGTTATGAAAGTGACAATGCTTTACCTCCTGAAACCATAACAAAAGAAGCTAACAACGTCGTACAAAACTTATTTATTTTCTTATAGAAAGGGGATGAAAAGTAGAGTATATGACGCTCGGGATTCTATTCTACAATCCTTCGCTTCGCTCGTGGTTCAAAATAGCGCCCTCGCCGTAAAAATACCATTTTACTCCCTTGTCATACAATCTACTATTCTTAGCGTTTACTTTAAGTTGACTTTGTACTGTGAATTTATTGCTTCGTACAAGAGATTTTAATGAAGAACACAGCTTTTTATATTTAAGTCCAAGTTGAGGTGCTTGAAATAAGTATGCTGATAATACTAACACATATTTTTTATATATTTTTTTTTACTTTAAAAGACTACATAACACATTTGATCAAAGTTTTTTTATACATACATACATAGACTCACGCCTGTTTCCCCGAAGGGGTAGGCAGAGGCATATTAAACGCCCACTTTTCGCCAGTGTTTTGATCCCACGTAATAGGTGGCGAGCCTATTGCCGCTTATCGGGATATTTTGTTTGCCAGAGCCTCGTCCGTTGATCGGCAGGTGCACCACTTGCAGGTGAGGTTGGCTTGGGACCCTAAGTTCTTGGTGGGAACCCTATGCACAGTTTTTTTATGTGTAAGATAAATCCCTTATGAAATTATGTCCAACCTTCTTTGTGCAAAAGTTAAATATAAATAAATAAATGTCATACATACTTTTGTTCTTACTTCACTGAAATATTGTATTTTAGTTGAATCGAAGAAGAAGTAGAACTGTTTTCTACCTTAGAAGTTTTATTAACCGCTTGACCGCTAGCGCCAATTCGAAGAATTCATTCGACCGCTCACGTTCTAAACAAAATGTCGCGCCGCCGCTCGCCAGATGGGCGCGCTAACATAAACATTTATTGTTGATAAGTCGGTAACATGAGTAAGTTGAAGTGATGTTTTTCTTCAACCATGTGTAAGACTCGTTCAAGTCGTATGAATTTTTTGTTGATATTTAGTTTCTTATTTATTATACTTAGCAGCGAACATTGATTATCGTTGAAAAAAACACTTTGTGTATTTTTAACAGGATTATTTTAAAAAGTAAATCAAAGACATACATATTTTATGAGTTTTCACTGTAGAGGGATTCTATCTATACCGAATTAAATAAAAAAAAAACATGTATCATAGTATAAAAATATTTAACTACACGCATACGATTAGCACGTAATCACGGAGCGCGCGAAACAAAGAGTGGGATTTGACATTATTTTATCGTTCCGGGTTAACGATTTTAAGACTCGTTTCGTATTTTTAGCATGAAGAAATGTTCAATGATTTGAATAGAACAGAGAAAAAGTATTTAAAACATTAAGTAATAGAAAGAAACAGTAAATTCAGACCGAGTATAGCGCTGTAACCAAAAAGGGAAAATAGTCACTTGTGCGCGGTCTACGGAATTTCGAAAAAGGGAGAATAGTCATTTGTGCGCGGTCAAGCGGTTAACAAACAAATATACTGAGTAGCTTCTAATATTCCAATAACCATGGTTAAAACATAACTATTTTATTAAATGATTTTAAAATAAATAACAATGAATCCTTGATATAAAGGAGAATGACCATTTTTGTATGGAAGTTGGGCTAAGTTTGCTTCTTGATGGTTTGACTAGTAATATGTAGAAAATATAGTCGTAATTAAATCAGGAAAAAATTAATATGAAATTCGGTGGCAGTTCTTAGATATCGGATATTTAAGATTCCAAATATTTTGAGATTAAGTTTTGTAATAGTCAAATGATTTAGTCATATTAGTAGCAGTAAACTAGTTAATTAACGCCCGTGCTTTGAAGAGTAGGCACGTTAAGGCGTCGGTTCCGGCTGTCATGAAGGTCTTTGACAGTCGTTACGAGAAGTCAGTACCCTCAAATAAACTGATACTTGTCTAAACCATGACAAATCGCTATCCCTTTGAGTAACGGAGGTCAGACGGCAATGGCTATGTCGAAAAGCTGATATTCTTTCATATTTGGTTAGTCTTGTAAGCGGGCTCCTAGGCGTTTAAGTATTGGAAGCAACTGATATAATGCTAGGACTATGACGATATGACTTAATCATATTGTCGGCATTTATTTTAAGTATACTCCGACGGGAAAAAGGCGTGAGTATAATTATGTATGTATGTACGTTATTTTAAGTCTCTAATATATATATTTTATACATATAAGTATAGAATATAGTTGTAACAAGAAGTGGAGCTACGAAGCAAAGCTACATACATTTGAATGCCTGTACATTATATAAGTTTGGGGTATTTTCAGTCTGATATATTATATTTCTTACTGATAATTCTCAATACCATGTGGTACAATTAATGAGAATTCAATGACGCTAGTTGGCAAAAGATAATCTCATTCCTTTGGACTTTATATCATAAAGTTGGCATTAAAACTAATTATAAATCGTAAAATCGTAATCGTAAATAATCGTAAATAATTTATTAATCGTTGCCAAGCTTTTTTGTTACTATAAAACTAAGTAAGTAAAAGGACAAAGATGAGATGATATATATTATATCACATGTTATTATATAAATAGAAAAATATATTTGGTATAATAGAGGGACTCCTAATGCTGGTAAGAATTATTGAGGAAGCACAGATTTTGAGGCCCATTACCGATTTTAAGAGCCTAAAGACACAAGTAGCGGACACTACGGCCAGCCGCATGCTGCCGCGTGCGGCTGGCCGTAGTATTTACGATGGCCGCAAGTCAATGCATTGCGGCCAGCCGCTAGTGCGTTTACGCTCGTAGATTAAAACCAATTTAACTGTCGATTCTTATCATCTTACATATAACAATAAAAACCAAAACTGACTAACAAAACAGTCTGAACACGAATGGCGTTTGAGGTTAGGAACTACTATAATTTATTAATCCTTCAGTAATCTTTCCGCTCTTCGAAAACTAAAATTCTTCTGTATAATAGCCTCGTAAGAAGCATACTTGAATATTGCGTCGTAGCTTGGCGTCCTCATTATGCTACACATACCCTAAGCGTTTCTTAAATCATCTAGCCTACTCTACGTGGACAGCAAAAAAACAGCCAAGCTATTTTGAACGCCTCAAATATTTCAAAATTGACTCTCTAGAAAAACTCTTCTGAATTGTTATTCTTGTTTAAATTATTACACAACAACATTGATTGCCCAGAACTGCTATCAAAATTTAAATTTAATATTCCTCACAGAAATCCCAGGAAACCAATTATTCTCCTACATCCTCCATTTCGAAAGTCAGTTTTAGGCTCCAACTCGCCTGTTTCACGGTTAAGTAAGATATACAATCACTATAGTAAACGGGTAGATATATTTGGAACAACATTCCAACGATTTAGGAACCAAGTCCATAATCTTACTATTGATTAACCACCACAATACTAATTGCTATCATGTAAGTTTTCTAATAATTTTATTGTTTCCTCACTGTTAGGGTAACTTTTATCAAGGGTTATTTTTTAAGATACCTACATTTAATTATAATATGCATGTGGTGTTTACCTACATGAGTTGTGCACTTAGATTAAGATACTATGTTGTAGTTTGTAACGAATGCTTTAGTGTAATAACTACTGGTAAACCAATAAAAAAATAAAAACAATTAGGGAATACAGCTCGGCTGGGCAGCATATAGGAAACTCCGTCGAGTCTTTTCGTCATCCCTACCGCAAAGCCTTAAGACAAAAGTCTTCAACGAGTGCGTCCTTCCCGTTATGACATACGGTGCCGAGACGTGGACACTGACGCTGCGACTAGTCCACCAATTTAAGGTCACTCAGCGAGCTATGGAGCGGGCTATGCTTGGAGTTTCTCTGAAGGATCGAATTCGTAATGAAGTGATCTGACAGAGAACCAAGGTAATCGACATAGCTCAGAGAATTAGCACGTTGAAGTGGCAGTGGGCTGGTCACATCTGTCGCAGAACCGATAACCGATGGAGTAGTCGTGTTCTAGAGTGGTGACCGCGCCTTGGCAAAGGTATTGTGGGGTGCCCTCCGGCTAGGTGGAGTGACGACATACGCAAAGTGGCTGGCAGCGGCTGGACAAGAAGAGCCAAAAATCGGGCTCAGTGGTGTGCCATTGGACAGGCCTATATCCAGCAGTGGACTGCCGTAGTCTCTCGTAGGCTGATGATGATGATGATGACAGTAATTAGGCGAGTAAGCGAGTATTTGATATTAATAATATTAATGTAACTGTCCACTTTACAAAATAAATAATAGTAAAATACCTTTAAGATTACGATGGTGTAAGCCATGCTGAAACTTGGGGTCAAATACTTATAGCAGTATACATAAAACATGAATATTAGACCATATTTCATAAATGTTTTTTTGTGAAAAAAATGCGAACGTTTGTTCGACAAAGATATTCAATGTCTCAAGATATCTTAGTTAGAAAAGAAAACGAACATGCCAGTGGACTAGGGCCGTTATAAGGATAAATTGTAGATTAGTTTCGTAATAAATTATTTAGCATCATAAACCCTGTTCATGAATATTTTCTTGCGTTGAACAAATAAAATTAATGTTCAATTTCAATTCCTACTTTATGATCTTCATTTGGTACATTAAATTACTAAGAATTACATGAAAGAGCAGACATGTAGGTTCAATACAAAAAATTTTTATTAAGTTTATTATTATAGGTACTTTTTATAATCTAAATCTCTTTATTTTGATCATCAGTGTAGGAGTTATACTTTCATATTATTTTAGTAATATAATCTGCTATAATAGTAACCAAAGTAAACTCACACAAAGATTCCAAATTAGGCATAGCCTAGTTTGGAATAAAACTAAAAAAACACGAACACTATCATAATTATGTCTAGTAACCATATCTTACAATTTCACCCAAAACAAATTCAATGTACGATTTATTGTACATTTAGTAATAATGATCTAATGTTACTCAAAACTTATCTTAGCCATAAGTCGAACGATTATAGCAATCTTCTGGGCAGATCAGTTAAATAACACCGTGACTTAAAGTTCACCAATTCACATTAACTCATTGATTTACCCACGAAGTTTCCTCGTCTTGTTAATATTACATTTCGAAAAGATTTCTTATTCTCCTTCACAGCCTTAAACATAGCTAACGCCATTTAATTTGGAAAGTCTAATACATATTCAGTGTGGAAGCTGTGGAAACGTCGATTTTTTTTACTACCGAATACAACATGGTGAGAGTTAGGAGATTTCCAGACAGATGCATTTTCGCCGGAGAAGCGCTTTCGTAATAGGGTAGATGTTCGCTCGTAATTAAGTATAGTAGCCTCCTTCGGGGGTCTTTGAATTTCTCTGCGCTTGAAATAAGATTAAAAGGTTCGTTTTTACTGGTTTAAGTAGGTAATATTTTATTTTTATTTTGGTACTTTGTATATGCAATAAAATCAATCATCATAATAAAATCACTTGTCCTGATTGACATATTTATCATCACAGAGTCATATTTGAAAAGAAAGCTGGATTCATGAAATTTGAATAGTGTACTTATGACCAGCGTTCTTGGAAAGGGTGTTTCTTTTTATTTAATTCTCTACCCCTTAATATAACCACATATAATTATGTTCCTTCGCGGAGAGTTAAGTAAGCAGCGGTAGATTCAACATTAATGTTTTATATTATATTTTTTTTGATAAATCAAAATTCATCAAAGATTTTCTTGAGTTTTTATTGCTGACGATAACAGACGAGGCAGTGGCGTATCTAGGTAAATCCGGCTCATAGAATGGCTGTGAGGGAGAAACACAAACAAGCTGCCGGCTATCTCGAGGATGGGTTTAAATGAGCAGTAATGCAATTGAACGAAAACGATGAAAAGAAAGGGAATAGTTTAATAATATACCTACGTCAATTTTACGTTTAAATCCTAATACGAACCTTTGAAAACACAGATTTAAACTTATGCTCATATTTGAAACGAAATTTCTCTAACAAGTTGATGTTATATTTACACGTGTATCACAATTTGTAACTCCTATTTAATTTTAAACTTTTTTAATAACTAAGCCAAGAAACTTAACATAAAACTACATAGAACTTCATAAATCCATTCTTCTATATTAGGTGTATAGTCGTAAAAGACTATCTTTCTTAGCCATGAACTATTCAGGATCATGTATAAGCTGGCTCAAAGAAACTTAATTAAAGTTTGAAAAGTTTAGCTAATATGTAGAGGTGATTACAATGCACAGTCATGAGCATTGACGAGTGAACTCATATAAATCTAGAAAGCACATATTACGAAAGCGGGTGATTAATAACTTATGTTATATATTTTCTACATTCGATATTTAGTATCTAGTCCTAAGATATCAAAAACGGGGATACTAATTATGTACATTACTATGAAGATTGTTATTTATGTAAATAAACCAGTGTCGTATCAAGAATATCCATTCTAGTATTAATAAAAATAGAACGTATCTCTAACCATTTACTGGCCCAACCTAGTACAGGAAAGAGACGCTTGGAGGAGCGTAAGGAAGACCTTTCCTCAGCAATGGGACAGTATAGGTTAATAAAGGATCTCTAACCGCTTTTTCAGCCACATCAATAAAACACTTTAATTAAAAGGGTAAACACATTTTTGTTTTGATCTAAAGACGAATAAAATTTCAGTTAACATTTTTTTATATTTACCAAAATACTAAGTTGAATAAAAATACTGTACCACTTTTAAACAAATTTCAAAAATATTTTTATTGAATTTCTTTTTTTGTCTCTTTTTTTCTTTTCTTGGTCTCTCCGCGACCAAGCTCGGTGCAAGACGAGCGAAACATCGGAAACAAATAGGTATTTATACCTTAAATAAGTTAAGTTAACGCGATTAAGACTCGCTAAATTATTTTGTATGATGTATACAAATCGCGAAAGTTTAAAATTGATTATTGAATTTCTAGTCCTCATTAGAATCAATAAGTTGACCTCGTGTTTGAGGGCCGATATTTGATACTGAGAGTTCTAAATATGCTAGTAGCTTAGAGCACCGGAGCTTAGCTTGGTGCTAATTACGCTAGTCCTCTAAATCTGTATGAGCGCCCATACAACCTAGAGGACTATCTTAAATAGAGTCTACTATGTATGTATAGGGACACCCTTAAATATTCCACTTTTTTATTTTTTGTAATTTTTCCTGATATATTAACTGCTTGCTCGTTTGATTACCACCCTTGCCGGGTTGAGGTACATCTGACTGATTTTTTTCCGGATGCATAGGGTTCCCACCAAGAACTTAGGGTCCCAAGCCAACCTCACCTGCAAGTGGTGCACCTGCCTATCAACGGACGAGGCTCTGGCAAACAAAATATCCTGATAAGCGGCAATAGGCTCGCCACCTATTACGTGGGATCAAAACACTGGCGAAAAGTGGGCGTTTAATATGCCTCTGCCTACCCCTTCGGGGAAATAAGCGTGAGTCTATGTATGTATGTATGTATTTTTCCTTTATTTGTGCTGTAAGACCCTGCTTTTGGCCAAATTTCGTGATTCTAGTTCAACAGGAACTACCATATAGGTTTTCGACCCAAAACCTATAGGGTACTTACGGTTGACCTAGAATTGTCTAATTTTTATACACCTAATAGGAACCATAGTCTTCAGTATCTGGTATAAATTTCAATTTGCTAGGTCTACCCGTTCCTGAGAAAATCGGACAGACAGACGGACAAGAAAGTGATCTTATAAGGGTTCCTTTTTACCTTGTGAGGTACGGAACCCTAAAAAGGGAAAATGATCTCAGTACTGGCAATATGCCAAACGTTATGGACCATGTCTCAAACAGGAAGTAAAATTCTGTATTTTAGCTTTATTCAGTTTCTTTAATGCTGACTTTTGCAGTTTGATCCGGGAATTACACTGTACTCCGCAAGCCCATCTAATTAACCAATGTATCTGGTAATTTTATAAGAATTATCTAACCAAGAACTGGCGATACTGATAGTCTTCCCAATACTTGAAACCTAAAAGAGAGTTCTTAATCCACATTCTTTATGAGGATATTTTAGACATTGACTTAGATATGTCTGCTAGGGCCCGTCCCTATCAGGTACTAAATGCCTCAGATCAAAGAAATTGTAACTAAAATTATCAGATCATAACCTCAGGCAACGATATTGTAAGATTATAATATCATTGCCTCAGATACGTACCCACCATTGTACAGAATAAAAATAAATTATCACTAACAATAGGTGGCGGTATACTTGGCAATATTATAATTGAAGAAAAAAAAACATACAGACGAATTGAGAATGGAGGTTCTCAATTCGACTGTATGTTTTCAACTCACATTTTTAAAGTCGGCTAAAATTAAAGCCATTTTTTATTGCAAATGAAATTCAGATTGAAATTCGGTGCTGAAAAGTAGCGAAAGCCCAGCCTTAGTTATACTTGAATGATAGATCGCAAGTCATAAAGTTATGTTATGTTATTGTCAGAATGGTTATGGCATAGTGTTAATGTTGACTTAAACGTTTAAGTTATATGTTTACTAAAAAATATATAGTTTTATTTTTCTCAATAAAATAGGTTCATTAATCTGCCAAAAGTGGCAACACAATATTTAGTTGGTATTAGGAACATAATGATGTTGTCAATGTAATTTTTTATATTTGTCTCTGTGTTTTTTCTCAATAAAGTGCAAAGAAACTGCTGTGAAACAGAAGCCTCAATTTCACTTATAAGTACTGAAGAATCCTTAATCTTAATAGGTTTTGGGCCCAGAAATACTTGAAATTGAATATCAGTAGAAAACAGAATAAATTCACGTAAGAAGTTCACGTAATTCAAGAAAATTTAGAAAAAAAACAAAGAAGATGACCTCAAAATGTACACGCGTTCTTTGAGTGTGGAAAAATTCGATGGAAATAACTTTCGTCAATGGAAGTTTCAAATCAAATGTGCTGTAAAAGCCAAAGGTATCGACATCACTATGCCCAAACCAGAAGAAGACAGTTCTACTAGGCTAAAACACGATGGAATGGCAATGTTCATCATAACGTCCAACATGGACTTGAAGCAAATAACTTTAATAGAAAACTTTGAAACCGCCAGTGAAATGATGTTCAAACTGGAATCAATTTATGAGCAAAAAAGTGAATTGAACAAAATGATAATACAAGAAAGGTTTTATCAGTACAAAATGTCACCTAATGACTCATTTGCTCAACACATTTCCAAAATTGAAAACTAAGCAAAGCAGTTGAAAATAAGTTGGCGAAATAGTGAGTAACACAGCCATCATGACGGAAATTCTTGGTACTCTGCCCCCAAAGTACAGAACACTTCGCCAAGCATTGGATATCTTTAGATCTTTCTAAACAAAATATCATCAATTTAACTGCTCGCTTACTTAGCGCGTGGCATAAATATGAATGGATCGATGAAAGTTATTAGAAATGAAAAAGGTGAAGTCATGAATGAAGAAAAAAATATACTACAGTGGGTGGGACAATATACCAATTAGTTTTTTAAAAATGGCTAGGTCTGAAATGGTACCTATAATAACCCACCTTGCTAATCTTTGCTTTGACAAGGGCATTTTTCCAATACCCCTCAAGGAGTCAATTATTACACCAGTCTACAAGGGCGGGGATAGAGACAGTATTAATAATTATAGGCCTATCTCCGTATTACCAGCTACCTCTAAAATCATGGAAAAATTAATTAACACAAGGTTGCTTAATTACTTAACTGAATTTAATATTCTTTCAGCAGCGCAATATGGTTTTAGGAGAGGAAGATCGACTGAGGATGCGATAACTGCATTAACCTCACTAGTTACTGAACAGCTTGATAAACGGTACAAAAGCATTGCAGTCTTTCTAGACCTCAAGAAAGC
This sequence comes from Euclidia mi, assembly GCA_944739405.2. Taxonomy (NCBI): domain Eukaryota; kingdom Metazoa; phylum Arthropoda; class Insecta; order Lepidoptera; family Erebidae; genus Euclidia; species Euclidia mi. Next base: position 22,806,689 of record OX123184.2, read on the forward strand.
ATTCGATACTGTCTCTCTCCCCATCCTCCTACACAAACTAGAGAAGATTGGTATCAGAGGGACTCCACTCAATCTTTTCAAAAATTACTTGTCTGACAGAAAACAAAGGGTGAAATTGGAGGATTGTGTCAGCGAGGTAGCCGAGGTGTCATACGGTGTTCCCCAAGGTAGTGTCCTCGGGCCGACCTTGTTCTTGATTTACATTAATGATCTGTGCAATATATCCATCAAAGATGCAAACATTTTCACATATGCCGATGACACTGCTGTTGTCTTCGCTGGCAGGTCCTGGGATGTTGTCAGGGCAAGTGCAGAGCATGGCTTGGAGATTTTAGGCAAATGGTTGCGCAACAATATACTTACTTTAAACGCAGATAAGACCAACTACATTTGTTTCTCTGTTTATAATAACTCGCAACCAATTCATGACCTTAATATTAAATTGCATAGTTGTAATAAAGATATATATAGATCTAACTGTACCTGCCCAACTATACAGAAAGTTACCCAAATAAAATATTTAGGAGTATTTTTGGACCAGAGACTCTCATGGTATAGACATCTCGAACACGTTGCTCAAAGAATCAGAAAGTTAATTTGGATTTTTAAGACACTAAGACATGTAATTCCAAGAACAATTTCTGATCCAGGGCAAACGAGTAGAGATATACTGAAAGAAACATATATTTCTTTGGCACAATCTGTGCTGGCTTATTGCAGCCCTGTATGGGGTGGTGCAGCCAAAACTAATTTTATAGAAGTGGAACGCGCTAAACGTAGTCTACTTAAAATCATGTATTTAAAAAAAAATACATTCCCCACCGAAGAATTATTTCAAATGACGAAATTGCTCTCAGTAAGAAAACTGTACATTTTATATACTGTGTTAGAAAACATAAGACCTTACCTTATGATCCTACTAATTACAGTAAAAGACGAAAGCATGTTGTAGTGCAGGTACCTAGAATCTTCACCACATTTGCCAGTAGGCAATATAGTATACGTTCATCTCAACTATATAACTTTATAAATAAACATTTAGATATTTACAGTAAATCATATTATGAAATCAAAAAACATGTAACATATTGGCTAGAAATAAAAAATTATGAGGAAAGTGAGCAACTACTGCAAACAGAATTTAAATAAACATGTATCACCTACATAAAGACATACTTATTTACACATAATGTATATAATAAATAAATAAAAAATATAATATATATTTATATGTTTATATATACATATATTTATATATCTTTGGACACATCCGACCAAACACACACGCACACACACATATACGCAGACATACACGCAGACACACACACATACATACACACATGTTTAATTTTATTTTATCAATTAGCTGTAAGGAAACAAAATAAAATACTTGTTAGATCATAACATCATGGTTACCTATGTGTGTACGTGTTGGAGGAGCGGAGTTTTCCTGACACAGGCCTTGAAGCCTAAAAGGAAGTCCCAGCTTTAAGTTTAAGATATTTTGATGTGGTTAAAGAAAATAAAAGATTTTTATTTTTATTTTTTTATTTATTTTTTACAGTGCTAGAAGGACTATTTTGAGAGTATATTTGAGAGAAATGTTAGTGAAATAGAGAAAGAATAGATGATAGATACATATTTATGATGGCCCTAGTGATGAAATTGTAATGGATGAAATTATGAAAGCGCTAAAAGATATGAGGTCTGGCAAGTCTGCTGGGTGTGATAAGGTGACGATTGAAATGTTGAAGGCTGGCGATGGACTAATAGTAAACCTGCTGAATCGCCTTTTTAACCTGTGTTGGAAACAGGGCCAGGTCCCAGATGACTGGACGAAGTCAGTGCTTGTCCCAATTTATAATGGAAAAAGTTCGCAGCAGGAATGTCAAAATAATTGCGGGATCAGCCTTCTTAATGTTGTAGTAAAAATGTATGCCAGAATATTGATTGACAGGGTAGTAAATGTGACTAATGGGAAGATATGAGATGTGCAAGCGGGATTTCGGATTCTAGAGCCTGTGTCCGGGTAAACGGTGCCTATACAGACAGGTTTGACATCTCCAAAGGTATCAGACAGGGGTGTGCAGCCTCACCCTGGTTGTTCAACTTATTCATGGGCTATCCATCCATGCATTAATGATATTAGGGAAATGGAATGCGGGATCGATATGGCAGAATTGCGTGTTAAGTGCCTCTTGTACGCCGATGATCAAGTAATTCTTGCGTCGTCGGCGATTGAGTTACAACAAATGTTTTAATTCGTTTGGCTTAGTTACAAGTTCTACTACTTTAGGCTGATCAGAACCTTCGTGAATAGAATCTCTATTAATTATTCTGTCTTTATCGTTAACCGCATTTATTCGTGCCGTCATTGACTTGGTAATTACGTTTAACATTCATTCATTTCTTTTAGTTCTTTTGCTGTTATTTTTAATCGTGATAATACATCAGCTGCAGTGTTTTCTTTACCCTTAATATACTCAACTGTGAAATCATATTCTTCTAACGCTAGTCTAAATTTAAGCAACCAACTTGATGGATCTTTCATATTAAATAAATATATCAAACGCTTGTGATCTGTTTTGATTTTGAAATGTCTCCCGTATAGATATGGACGAAAATTTTTCATTGCCCAGACTATTGCTAATAGTTCCTTTTCTACAGTAGGGTAGTTACTCGTACTTGCCGCTTTATTTGAACTTCTACTTGCATAAGCTACTGGTCGTTCATCACTGTTAGATTATGGTGTATGTAAGACAAAGAAAAATTAATAGTCATGTGATGATGATGTCAGTTATCCTAGATTAAGACTCATGTGATGATGATGTCAGTCATCCTAGATTAAGGCTATATATTCAATGTACTAATTATAATTAAATGAGTATTAAATCATACTTGAAGCGATTACGTTGTTTCTCTTGACTCACCGGAATCGACCCCTTATATGGCGACCCTGCCAGCGCGACGCGATGTGCCGTTAAAGGAATCGTTAATGTAAACATTGAGTGGTTTGTGAAGTTTTAAGACTAATAATGATTTCATTACGTTGGAACGATTTCTTACTACTTGGCGTAACTTTCGTACGTTTGAACTGTTTTTCGCGAGTTTTTCGTCTTACAAAGAGACAGTATGGGCAAGCAACAGTCTAAAGAGCAAGAAGTGATAATAGCGCAAAACGGCGCTGGAAATTCCGCTGCTAAGGAACAGTTGTTGCAGCATGCAAGTAGCACAAACTATATTTTCATAGCAATTTGTGTTGTTTTGGCTGTTGGAGGAGCGGTATTGCAGTTGCGTTTGTATAGAAAATGTCATGGCAAATGGATCGAGAGAGGCATAAATGAGTACGAGGTGCGAAGATCGTTGAGCTTGTTCCGTAGACAGGCCACTGGTGTCCCGGCTGCTGGGACTTCTCCGGCGTGAGTACAAAGTAGGTGATTTGTGCCAAAATAAGTGCGTACGGTAAAAAGTGCGTGAGGTAAAAAGTGCGGCTAGTGTAGTCAAAAATCAATTATTCATGAAATGTGTATCGTAAAAACGTTTTACACCTATTTTACTCATATATCTTAGATATTATTTTCTTTTAATTTGATCTTGTATGTGGTCTATATTTAATTTTTCTTATTAATGTCTAATGTCATGATATCGTGACGATTATATTATTAATATCTAGACTTAAGTAATATGTTATGGCAAATGAGGCTAAGGAGGTATTTGATAAATTAAAGTATATTAAAGATTACCTCACCAAACTAGGCCCGAGTCGAAGGTCATCTACTATAAGAGAAATGAAGTTACATGAGACAAACGATATATATACACAGTTTTGCTCTTTACAAAAGATAATTAGTTTAAAGATAAAGAGTAAGGAAATCGAGAGTGATGAAATCAATATTGTGACAGACTTATGTACAAAAATAATTAAATTATATTCAAAAATTGTTCAGCTTTGTTCGGATAGTACAGAGGTTACGATAAACACCATGGAGAAATTTGATCTGAAAACTGCCAATGCATTGTTGCCCGTAATGACAGGGGATATTGATACAACCAAACGTTTAATCTCAAGTATCGAAATGTATGACTCTATGATTGATGATAGTGGCAAAAAGCGACTGATCCAATTTGTTTTAATGTCCCGTATATCAGAAAGCTGCGCATGCGTAATGATTATTCATCTGTTACAGATTTAATTAGTGACATGCGTAACATATTGTTGCCCAAAAAATCAGACACAGCGATCCAGAATAAGCTGCACCATGCGAGGCAAAATAACAAGAGTATTGTGGAGTACGGTAAGGAGCTGGAGCAGTTATTCGTGGATTTGACTATTACACAGGCTAACGGTGATTCCGGAGCATATAAAACATTGAGGCCAATAAATGAGCGTATTGCGATTAAAAGATTTGCCGACGGCCTGCGTAACAGTCGAGTCAGTACGATTATTGCAGCACGAAATTATAGCACTTTAAAGGATGCCATCCAAGGTGCATTGGACGAGATGGCGCCGAATGCAGAAGGCGAACGAGTGATGAGCTTCCATCAAAACCGAGGTAGGTCAAACCATTATCAACGTGGTAATTTTCAGAATAGTTTTAATAGGGGTACGTTTAGAGTATTTTCAAATTCACAGAATTATAATAATCGTGGTCGTGGTAATAAATGTGGTCCAAGTGGAATTCGTAACTTTGATAATTCATCTAATTATCGCGGTCGTGGTGGTTTTCGTGGCCACACAACATTTCGTCGCTCGGCACGATAAAATTAGATTAACTTAGCTGATTCGAGTAACAGCAGTAATAGTTCTCAGTCCATACAAAATTCTGAAGTAAAGACTGAAACTGAGAATAAAAATTTCTTATTTCGTGCATGGACATTTTTATTGTCAAAATATTAATTCAATAAATTTAAATGTTTTTCAAGTGTCCCGTAGTTGGTTACTTGACACCGGCGCGTCATTGTCCATAGTTAGGCAAGATGTATTAGAAAACTGTAATGTTCCATTCCATATAGAACGGATTAAAATAAATGGTATAGGAGGTCACGATGGCTTTGTTTATCTTACATTAAGATATGGTAATGTTGAGTATGAGCATAAGTTTTATGTATTTAAAAACTTTTCTTGTAGAACCGATGGCATTTTGGGACAAGACTTTTTGAGTAAATTTAATTGTATTTTAGATTTTGAACAAAATGTTCTGACTATTAACCATAAGGTACCCGTTAGTATTCCGTTACAAATGGGACAACTAGGCAAAAATAGTTACATGACAATACCGGCCAGGTGTGAAGTTACATATTTAGTGCAAACACACTTACAAGATGAATGTGTTATTATGCCTAAGCAATTATGCGAAGGTTTATTTTTAGCTTCAATCTTAGTGAAGCCTAAGGACGGTAAAATACCTCTTAAGTTTTTGAATACTAGAGAGACAGATGTTTGTTTAAGTTATTTTACACCGGACGTTGTAAGTTTAAATGATTATTATTTGTGTTCTTTTAGTAGTAATAATTTAAATGCTGACCATGTCAAGCGTTTGTTTTCTATTTTGAATTTTAAACATTTAAATCGAGAGGAACAAATTTCAATTGAAAACATTTGCGCAAAGTACTCTGATGTGTATTTGCTGCCAGGTGATAAGTTAGGTGTTACCAACTTCTACCAGCAGTCCATACTTTAATAGATAATACTTGCCCGGTATATACCAAACCATACAGACTTCCTAAAAGTCAAAAAGCTGAAATTGATAGACAAATTGGCGAAATGTTGCGTAATGACATTATAGAAGAAAGTATTAGTGAGTGGTCCAGCCCTGTGTTACTGGTTCCTAAGAAAACTGATAGCAGTGGTAATAAAAAATGGCGTGTTGTTATTGATTATAGAAAATTAAACGACAGCCTTCAAATTTCCTTTGCCTAACATCTCTGATATCCTCGATTCTTTATCAGGGGCAATATATTTTAGCCATTTAGATCTTAGCCAAGGTTATTTTCAATTAGAATTAAGCCCTGAAAGCAGAAAGTACACAGTATTTACTACAGGTAAACAATATCAGATGAAACGACTGCCAATGGGTTTAAAAATCAGCCCTAGTGCTTTCAGTCGCCTAATGACAGTAGCAATGTCTGGTTTGAACCATGAAAAGTGCCTTATTTATTTAGACGATTTAATCTGTATAGGACGAAGTTTAGAAAATCATAATAAACATTTAATTGATATGTTTGAAAGACTTAGGAGCGTAAATTTAAAAACTAACCCCGAAAAATGCCAATTTCTAAAGAAAGAATTGCTGTATTTGGGGCATGTTGTTTCTGCTAGTGGAGTGTCACCTGACCCTGAAAAGACGCGAGTAATACAGAGCTATCCTATCCCAAAAAATAGTGACGAAGTCAGACGTTTTGTCGCTTTTGTCAATTACTACCGTAAATTTATACCACATTTCGCTGAAATAACAATTCCGTTAAATAAACTTTGTAGAAAAGGTGTTAAATTTATTTGGAATACATACATACAGTGTGAAAATTCTCTTCAGTTATTAACGCAGTCTTTGACCAATCCCCCAATATTACAATATCCAAATTTTGACAAAGAAAATGAGTTTATATTGCATACAGATGCTTCTGGATTAGCCATAGGTTCCGTTTTATGTAATAAAAATGACTTACCAATTGCATATGCAAGCCGACCATTAAATAAATCAGAATTAAATTATCCAACTATAGAAAAGGAACTCCTTGCTATTGTTTGGTCAGTTAAATATTTCAGACCCTATTTGTTTGCTAAAAAGTTTATAATAAAAACTGATCATAAACCATTACTTTACCTGTTTAGTTTCAATAATCCTTCTAGTAGATTGCTAAAATTTCGGCTAATATTAGATGAATACGATTATGTGGTTGAATACGTTAAGGGTGTGAATAATGTGGCTTCAGACGCGTTATCTCGCATCGTTATTACTTCTGATGAATTAAAAAGTATTAATCAAAATGTTGTGAACTAGGAGTATGACGAAAAATCAATTAAGTAGCAATTCGTCGGTCGATAAGAACAAAACAGATGATCAGTCTGATCAACCGAGAGTCGTTGAAATTCTTAGAAAACCAAAAAATTGTACCGAGTTAATAATTTCTACTTGTGTAGTAGCATCCAATGCTAAATGCGTTAAAGTAAATGATTTTATTTATATACCATCTAAGATGTCAATTTATATAGACCCAAGTTCTCGATCATGCTCAGCGCGTGACGCTTTCGTGAGAGATTTGGAATCTATCTGTAAGAAACTATCAATGAATGAAATTTATATTATGAAGAATAATAATAATGAGAAGTATATTAAATGGTTAAATAAATGTTGTGAAAATAATTATTGGACCGGTCCACGAATTTATATTATAAAAGGATTAAAAAGAATAGTAATGACTTTCACTTGCTTCCCACGAGTGGGCACGCAGGCACTAGACGTATGATAAATAATATAAAAAAATACTACTTTTGGCCAAAAATGTCTGAGGACGTGGCAGAATTTGTTAAGAAATGTGACAAATGCTAAAAACAAAAGCATTCGTTACATACTAAGCAACCAATGGTAATTACTACGACTGCGCAGTCGGCTTTTGATAAAATATTTTTAGATATAGTTGGGCCCTTAGATAAGGATTATTATGGTAACTCTTATATACTCTCATTACAATGTGAATTAAGTAAGTATGTAGAAGCATATCCATTAGTTAGGAAAGATAGCGTAAGCGTGGCTCGAGCGTTCGTCGACAACTTTATATTAAGGTATGGTATCCCACGTGAAATTGCTACGGACAGGGGAACTGAATTTATTTCAGCACAATGACCGAGGTATGTAAACTATTAAATATTAAACAAACAGTTGCTTGTGCCTATCACCATGAATCGATTGGATCTTTAGAAAATTCCCATAAATCATTAAATGCATTTTTGAAAATTCGAACAGATAATAATAGTAGATATTGGAGTGACTGACTCCCGTATTGGTGTTTTTCCTATAATACCTCTGTACATTCGTCAACAAACTATACACCTTATGAACTTGTATTTGGCAAATTATGTAACATTCCTAGGTTTACAAAATTGTACTGTTGAACCTTTATATAATTTCGAAAGTTATCCCTTACAATTAAAATTTAGATTACAAAAAGCACAATACGAAGCACGACAAAATTTGTTAAACTCTAAAGTGTTAAGGAAATGTAAATTTGATGAATATTTGAAACCTGTAATGTATAAGAAAGATGATTTATTGTTAGTTAAGAATGAAACTGTAAACAAGTTTGATAATGTGAATGATGGTCCTTTTAAGGTATTAGATGATCTTGATCCTAATGTTAAAATCTTACTTAAAAATAAAGAAGAAATTATACATAAAAATAGGACAAAATTATTTGATGTTAATTAAAAAAAAAATAAAGCTGTTAGTTTATTTTTTTTTCTCTTTGGTAGGGCGTATGGTGTATGTAAGACAAAGAAATCCTAGAATAAAGACCTAGATTAAGACTCATGTGATGATGATGTCAGTTATCCTAGATTAAGACTATATATTCAATGTACTAATTATAATTAAATGAGTATTAAATAATACTTGAAGCGATCACGTTGTTTTTCTTGACTCACCGGAATCGAACCCTTATAAGATAGAACAGCCCCTATTGCGTACCCTGAGGCATCTGTATGTATAGTGAAGACATTATTTTGTCCGAAATCAGGATATTGTAGTACTGGTGGTGAAACAAGTGTGTTTTTAAATATATATATAGAAATGATTGCTGGCAGTTGTCATCCCATTTGAATTTTACATCTTTTTTACTTAAATTGTTTAAATAGTATGCTTTTTCTGCAAAATTCGGTATAAGTTTCCTTCCTGTAATAGTTTGCCAAAGCTACAAAACTTTTTACCTCTTTTTCATTTGTTGGTACGGTATATTCCTGTATTACTTTAATTTTCTCAGGATCCGGTAATATTCCTTCAGCAGAAACTACATGACCTAAATATGAAACTTCTTTTTTTTAAAATTCACATTTTAACGGATTTAACTTGAGATTGACTTTTTTCAACCTTTCAAAAATATGTATTAGTTTTTATTGTGTATTTCTAGGCTTTACCCAAAACCTACTATATCATCCATATAATCCATATAATTGTTCGTCAGATTATCGAAAAAGCTCGTGAATTCAACAAACCAAATTCCTTCCTATCCTCGATATAATCCTACCCATAATTTCCCACATCCTTAATTACTCCTTGCCCAGTATGGTATTTCCATCGATATGGAAGGACGCCCAAATTACTCCCATACCAAAAACCTGTCATCCCTCATCCTTTGCCGACTATCGTCCCATCTCCATACTACCATTCCTATCCAAAGTCCTTGAACGCCTCGTCCATGACCAAATTAATTCATTCCTCTGCAGAAATAATCTCCATAATCCCTTCCAATCTGGTTTCCGCCCGGGTCATAGTACAGTCACATCCCTTGTCAATATTACGGATGACATCAAGTCCGGTATGGAAGGCGGAAAGCTCACTATTTTTGCACTGTTCGATTTCAGTAACGCCTTCAATACAGTGGACTTTGAGATTCTAGTTGGTGTTCTTCGCTCTCTTAACATATCGCCAACAGTGATTGATTGGCTTCGTAGTTACCTGTGTGGCCGCCGACAGCGTATTCGCATTGAGGATACATTTTCTGCTTGGTGTAACATAACTGTTGGTGTGCTCCAGGCGTGGCGTGTTGTCTCCATTACTCTTCGCAATTTTTATAAATTCTATCTCTAACAATCTTCGCTCTTCCTACCACCTTTATGCAGATGATCTCCAGATTTATACGCAGTCACCATTAGCGCAGATAATACAGTCCATTAATGTAATTAACAGTGACCTGGCACAAATTTGCAGTTGGAGCAAATCATTTGGGCTGAAAGTTAACCCCTCTAAAACGCAGGCCACTATTGTTGGTAGCCCCAAATTGTTGTCAAAAGTAAACTGGTCGCAGCTCCCTGATATTGTTTTTGATGGTACTATACTTCACATACGGGACAAAGTCAAGAATTTGGGTGTTACGATCGACTCTGCTCTTACTTGGGGACCACAGATCCAAGAAGTAAGTCGAAAAGTGTTTGCTTCAGCAGGCTTGCTAAGAAGATTGAGGAACTTTCTTCCGACTGCCACCAAAATTGCGCTTGCCAACTCGATTCTTTTACCCATTATCGATTATGCGGATGTCAGCTATCTAGATCTCGCCGAAAACCAACTTGACAAACTTGAGCGCCTCCAAAATGTCTGTATACGATTCATATTTGGATTACGCAAATATGATCATGTTTCACAATTTCGAACGCAACTCAAGTGGTTACCCATACGTCATCGCCGGAATGCTCACATTCTTACTTTACTGTACAATGTATTGTTTAACCCTTCAACTCCTTCCTACCTTAAAGGTCGATTTGAGTACCTACATGACACACATAATAGGTTTTTGAGGTCATCAGAAAATTTGAAACTGAAAATGCCGGGACATTCCACGAGCTTTTTTGATAAGTCCTTTACTGTTACTGCTGTACGGTTGTGGAATTCTCTATCGCTACCTATTAGACAGGCTCAAACAGTAACGAAGTTTAAAGTGATGGTAAAGGAACACTATCTGTCCTTGTAGGGTAAGCTATCATTCTTCTATAGTAATTTATATCATTATAAGTCGTGTTAATGTATAATATTATACTTAGTATGATTATTTAGATGTATGTATATATGTTGAGATGTATACTCGTATATGTTTAGTTGCATAGGTATTATTATAAAATTATGATTAAAATTTTCGAATATAAGTTTTGATGTAATATTATTATGTATTTATGTATATATTATACATATATATATTATAAGTATCTATTTATAATATATTTATTTGGTACGCCTACAACCACCATTATTTTCCTCTGCAAACCATATCCATCCAAAGGTTGCCTGGCAGAGATCGCTTTTAGCGATAAGGCCGCCCAGTGTACTTTTCTTATAGTCTAAGTTTATGCTATGTAATAATTTTATAGGTGTACAGAGTAAAGTATATAATACATAAATAATAAATAAATAAAACCAACATACATATGCTTTGTTGATTTTTCCAAAGCCTTTGACTCGGTAAAATGGCCAACACTGTGGAAAACACTACTGGACATGGGTACACCACAACACCTCGTACACTTGCTCAGGGGACTCTACGAAGGGGGAACAGCATCGGTGTGGACAGAAGACCTCTTCTCAGATACTTTTCACCCAAAGGCGGGTGTGCGACAAAGTTGCATAATTTCACCTTTGCTCTTCAGCATCTACACCGAGCTTATAATGCGAATCACTCTTGAAGACTGGACCGATGGTGTTGTGATTGGTGGATACAAGATCTCGAATTTGTGATACGCAGATGACACCACCTTATTTGCTAGTAACGCGGCCCTCATGTAGGCATTACTTCAGAAAATGGAACGCATAAGTCTAACGTTTGGATTGAAGATCAACCGATCCAAGACCAAGATTATGATCGTGGATCGTGCCAATGACAATTCGCCAGAAGTTACGCAGATTGCGAATTGCGCTGTAGTCCAAACATACGTATATCTTGGGGCTTTAATCTCAAACAATGGAGGTTGCGTAGATGAAGTGAAGCGTCGAATGGCCATAACCAGAGCCGCCGCGGAGAAGTTGAGGAAGGTTTGGAGGAACCGAAACATAACCAAAGCCACCAAAGTCAGGCTCATGAAAACGCTAGTATTCCCGATCTTCCTTTACGCAGCAGAGACATGGACAGTGCGTGAGTTGGACAAGCTGAAGATAGATGCTCTAGAGATGTGGTGCTGGAGGAAGATGCTCGGCATATCGTGGACAGAGTTCCGCACCAATGTGTCCATACTTCAGGAGCTCGGCATCACAAAGCGTCTATTGACCATAGTACAGACGCGAATACTACAGTTCTTTGGCCATATCTCTAGACGTGATAACAACTCAATAGAGCGGCTAGTCGTACAAGGAAAAGTAGAGGTAACTAGATCGCGCGGACGATCACCTATGCGCTGGACTGATCATGTGAAATCCGCAGTAGGTGACTGCGTGTCAAACTGCGCCAGACAGTCTGCTAACCGAGAGAGATGGCGGGAGATCGTGAAAAAAGCTGTGTCCGCCTCTATCACTAATGTGAACGCCTCAACGTGACCACGACCGCTCTGCCAAGAGCGAAACGACAGAGAAGAGAAGAAGACTATATCATCCAAATAGACAAAACATTTTTCATAGGTTAGTCCTGAACGCCTGACATTGCTAAAGTTTTCATTCTGCTAAATGCGCTTGGACTTGTTTTAAGTCTCATTGGCATACGAGTCATTTGGTATTGTCCCAAATTAAATTCTGTATACTTTCTAGAGTCTGATTCTAATTCAAACAAGTCTAAATGACTAAAATATATCAATCCTGACAATGAATCTGATATTCCGGATATATTTTGTAGCGGAAACTTATCATCTTATTCGTAGTATTACCCCTTTGGAGCAGTCGTTATCTCATCATGAGACTAACGCAATCTCAGAGGGCAGAGTAACAGCTTTCACCTTTGTCTTGTGATATATATTACAGGATAGAAAGAAAGCTTACAAACCGCAGGGCAGCTTTGTGGCGAGCTGAATGTGTGTGGCGACACTGCGGTCCCGAATACTTCAGGGAGTCGGTCAGGGCCTCGTCTCCGGCTTGCCTTTACTGGCTGGTCGGAGTGGATTTCCAAGAGCGCCCGCAGGACTCTCGACTCTGGCTTGCCTTAGTCGGCTGGCCAGAGGGAAGTCGCAAGAGCTATTTGCTCGGGGGTGGAAGTGTCATTGTCAAGGGCGTAATTACGGGGAAACCCGCTCCGGGTCACGAGACCCGCGATGGCGAAACCGGTGCCGCGCCGCTCTACACCCCTAGCCGCTCACACCGGTGTTGCCCTCTTGTTGCCTTTATGGTAGAGTTTGTTTGCCTTGGCGGCTATTTAGAGAGGGTCCATCTAGTGAGCTGGCGAGTCACCGTCTGCCCCTTTTCGACGTACTATAAGAGTACTTAGGGCAAACGCCGGCATTCATCCATAGTTTTCATCTAAAACTATCCATTAAACACCCATCCCAATAGCCCAGAGTAATTAGTTTCCATATAAGTAGCAATAGGCCCTCACCTGCTGCGGCTAACCCGTGACTGTACTTAATAGTGCGGTGATAGAGGCGCCTCAGTAGGTGTTCCATTACATTCTAGATTAAAACTCTCAAAAGGCCTCTGCGCGTTGGACCTATGTCTCCATGTACGCCTGCCAAAGGGCCGGGTATTGTTCTAATAAATTAGATTAATACCCGAGAAAGAGAAACAAATAATAATAATAGACTAACTTAAAAATAAATAAATAGTAATAATAACATTTACGAAATTTACTATTAATTAAATGACCTCTGCACCACCCGCCAACTGAAGCAATTGACAATATACTGATCTAGCAAATACATTTTATAAAATTAAGACAAACCAAAAAAAAATACTATGATTAAAGTTAGCATGACAAAAATATTTTATCAAAGGATTGTTTCTGAACGCATCCGTAAGAGTTCAAACGTCATAATAATCGTATGTCACCTTGACATTTAACTTAAACAGTATACACCTACAGAAAAGTTTACAATTGCACTGACTTAAATAATTATAATTAGGAAATGTGGGTGATTAAGTACAAATTAATGTTATCCATACATGCTAGTGGCTCAAGACAAAATAGAATGTGTCAATATAAGTATTCTGTTTACATAGACGTTAGCAACCGAAACAAAACGATAGGAAGTTCATTAAGCGGATGCGTAAAACAAAACGGGACAATTACTGGTTATACTAAGTTCAGCTAGAGGTACCTGAAGAGACCTTGGGATACTTTTGGAGTAACGGCTTCAACTCGTGCAGTGAAGTAACTTTGATACGACTTCCATCTGGGCACTTGATATTTACAATGCCGTCTTGAGTCCAGCAACCCCGCATCCCGAAATGTTACCTCACCTTACTGAACCTTGCTTGCCGCGCCTTGGTCAGGAACTCCCTGACGGATATGGATGACCCTTTCAGCTTGGTCTTCCCTCTCTCTCTGAGAAAATTACGCTTTTCCTTCGATGTCTCATGTCGATTGTCAATAACCTGAGCGCATGCGGCGATTTGCTTCATAAGCAGCCCGAACATAGAGAATTTCAATGTCCCGAAATGTACGGAACTCCTCCGCTACTTTGGCTACAGTATCTTTGGCTGTTCCACTTTGTGACTGTGCCTGAAGCTCGTCCATTTTTTTGGTCACACTTTCTTCGAGGCTCTTCTGCGCCAGTACAATATCAGTGTATTGTGACATATCTCCGGAGTATCTTAGTGATAGTGATAGTAGATAATATGGTGAAACTGATCAGTTGGCAGGTGGTGTTTGTGCAATGTTCTTAAGTGTCATATACAAAACTAATAACACTTGGGCATATAACTGTAAGTACCTTAGTTATAATTAACACAAAAACAATACTTTATATATGGTGAATTTAATTTTAAATATATTTCAAACTTCGAATGTGTGTTACTTTGTTTACACCTCTATATATATGCTTAAGCTCTGATAATATAAAATAATCAATTCATAAAGTATGGAAAGTTACTTTGACAACTTTTTCGTTATACGACAGCATTGTCCTATTTCACTTAAACACTGAATCTTATGTCTGGAATATTTGTAGAATTAGAAGGTCAAGTTCATCAACGCAAATGAGTTTGGCTGGTTACTTTCCTTTATGAAAAAAATAAGTACTTGCGATCCGGCATTGCGACCTTCGCTTATGAAGGTGTAATACTCCAGGGTCAGTATTACGGTGAAACCTTTTTACACCATTGAGGAACTATGTATTATATATAGGTACGTTACGTTCCCTTTTGGGGCCGGTTATAGAAAATGTCTGAGTGATAGGCAAGGCCGAATTTTAGAGACGTCAATCTCGCTGCATGAAAGTATATTTTTTATGGTTTTGAAGTAACGGGTGTACGGATAGCGGAGTTGCAGAAGAGGTAGTTTTGCCGCCTAAGATCAAACCCGACTTTCAAGGTGAACATTTTGCATGCTATACAAATTTATCGTATTTTTTACAACTCCCGCACTAAAAGTATATTTTTTGACGTTTTACAAGCATACCAATAGCAGATGCATCACAAAGTGTTGTCTCGTGTTGGGATCGAACACAAAACAAGCGCTGAGGCGACCCCTTAAACCACTACGCTACTTGCGCATTCTTTGGGTGCATGTAAAATCTACCTAGATATACAATTTATAGTTAGTGTGGCTGTGGTATTTTATTATACAAAATTTTGGTGCATGTTTTATACACTAGATAAATGTGCAAACGTTTCGATATAAAAACATATTAGCTCACTGGAAAAATTTTGTTTTTGCCCTATACCCTAGGTATTTGTGGTTACAGGAATTTTTGATGCAAAATGGTCATAGATAATCATGGCAATTTGCCAGGAAAATAACCTTTGTCCTATTTTCAGAACAAAAACATGTTGAACAATCACAAAAATTTGCTAAACCGTTTAGGAGAAATAAATATTGCTATTTAATAGCTTCGAACGTTATACATATATATTTTAGAAATGCCTTAAAGAATCATCAACGCGGTAAATCAGCCTATGAATTAAGTTCGTGATCTAAAAATGTCTCACGCACGAATCTTAAATAGGAACTAAGATTTTTCACTCAATTGTGTGTTTTTACATCAATATTTCACCTAATATCTGTATCTATATCTGTGTCTAATCACGTGTGTAACTATAGAAGCGATAGCTTAGTGGAGATACCAACAGACCGGCATGCAGGGGGTATCTGGTTCAAATTTACGGCGCGTACCACTGACTTTTTGAAGTTATGTGTGTTTGTAAATTGTCTTAAAATATACATAGCATTCCTACAATCCCCCTGATCACTAAACTACATGAATTGAGTGGTTCTGCTAAGAAAAGCAAATATTCAAAAATAATAGAACCAGCAATGTTCAAAAGAAAATTGCATAGTCTTATACCTACTTCATAATAACGGATAGTCATTCGCGCAGAGCAAGATACAATATCTCGATAACTAGGTATTAAGACTAGGATCTTTTGACAAAGAACAATGCCCATTTTTCTTAGAGACGCCGGCCCAGATGTGGACAGTCAAAAATCGTAGTAGTTGTTATTGCATTCGATAAAAGAGTGTTAAACTAGAATTTTGAGATTGATTAGAGGTCCATCACATTCATAGATTTATTACAAGAAGTACTTTTATATGCTCACAAAACATTAGGTGTGTACCCACTTTTATTAGGATAGTTAAAGTATTTCGTAGTTTTGCGTAGAAAGGAATGAGTTAATCATTTGGTAAGGGTAGAAATCCGAAAGAAAAAGCCAGAAGTCGTAAAAGATCCAAAAACATAAAAAGCATTCACAATGTGCACGAGCAAAACAAATAGGTAACAAACAAAATTAACTGAATATGACATTATTGACATTTACTTAAGAGGCAAAAAAGTGTTGCCATTTTACAGTTTTAAATGATATTGGATAATCGATATGGATTTCGGACATAGGTTATCTATATATTTGGTTCAAAATCGAATTTATTTATAGTTAATCGCATATATAACTTAAAAATACACACATTTTAAATTTTTAAGGACCAAGTAGAGATTTGCTATTAACTCAAATCATTTTGAGTAGAGAAAACGTAAAATCGATAAAGAAGAAGTGATAATCGATTTGATATTATGATTTTTTTACTGGCAATTTCTGATCTATTGCGTGTTGGCTATTTAGACGTTAACACATCTTTTTAAACCTATTTATTGAATAAGTTTCTCAGCACACCTATTGTAATGCCTATAAATTAAGTTATGAATAAAAAGGATTATTCAACAACTAATTTAAACTTTATTGTGCTGTTCATGAGTTCCAAACTGGGCCAGAAATGGGCATTGTTCTTTGATAGACAGATAGATAATAGGTAAGAGTCGTTGACTAAGAAAGGATTTAATACGAGTCTGTGTGGTGTCTTGATAAAAAATCACAACGGCGGGAAACAGCTAGTTATAATTTAGGTTTATGTACAGCAAAGGCACTACATAATTATTCCTTCTACATATAAAAAACCCATCTCTCATCATCTCAGAATTGTACGACATTTTCCTAACTTTACATTTGGACTCTAAATTCTCATAGCGTTGACATTTTTCAGCGCTTCGTCGTCTTTTTAGCGTGGATTATGAAATTCCAGAGTGCTTATGAAACTTGTTTTGTGGGATGCGTCTCTAGAGTGCACTAAGTTTGAGTCTACAAAAGATGTCGGTTGCGTAATGTTACTTAATGGACTGCTCTGAGATCGGGTAGATTCTAGTACATCTGAAGACTTGGAACTCCTTATAGTGCTTTGTTTTTGTCTTTATGTTTTAATTTGTGGTGAATTAGGTTTGTAAGCTTTTAAAGAGCATATTTTTTATGTTCCATTTTTACGTCTTAGACTTAAAGTAAACGAGTCGCAGGTGTAAGTTCAGTAACCTCGAATAGAATTGAGCAATATGTCATTTAGCTAAGTAATGAATACGTTGAGAAGTGGCAGCAGGCTTTCTCTAGGTTCTTCTCGCTATGTACCTTACATAGCGAGAAGAACCAATGGCAGTTAGAGCAGAAAGGTTCTGGAGTGGCGGCCACGCATGGGACGTCGTAGCAGAGGTAGGCCTCCCGTAAAGTCGACTATAATTGCTGAGATTGCAGGCAGAATGAATGTGGGTAGCTCAAAATAGGTCCATGTGGAAAGCCTTGCAGGAGGCCTCTGTCCAGCAGTCTTTCAGCTGATATGATAATGAATTAATAACAATAGCAAATATTATTTATCACTTTTTCGACTGCCTAGCTGTGATACCACTTGCACAGTAAAACGGAAAAGCGTTGTATAGGTTATGTTTTTATTTTTGTAAGTCGATAGTCAACAAAATCCCATCACACAATGAATACGAAACCATAAAAATTATTAGCCCCTAATAAACATAAAACTATACTTGTCTATGACACGCTGCGCACAGCACTAGGCGCCCCCCCGCGCCTTCTGGACGCCGCGCCGCACGGGCGCCGGCGCACGAGCGGATACACGGACAGTTGGTTGACAGAAACAGCAAGACACACTTTTTGAAGGGCGCGCCCAGGCTTGTCGGAATTTACAGTTTTGTAACGAACCATATCACATTCACGCGAAATACAGTCCGCTTTGCACAGTATCGCATAGTTTACTTGTATATGGATTATACATTGGTCCATTCGAAGCCATCCATTCGTGATTGAAGACCGTTGCCATAAACACCATCTTTACAAGAAGCAACGTGGACACTTCTAGAAAAATCATCACGGCGAGGACAACGACAGTCGAAGAAAGCCACGACGGTCTCAGCGCAGCACAACATCAGGATAACAGATAATCAGACCAATTATTTTTTCCTTTATTAACTTTTCAACTGATTTTTTCAAATTGCAACAGCAATTACTGTATCAGACTTTTCAGACTCATATTTTCATGATAATTACATTATCAAACTAAGTACACACTTATTTCAATCAAAAATAAGCAAAAATATTCAGAAAATATCAGCATTTCATAACCTCTCATGTCAATCCTTCTCATCAAATTAGCCCTTTTTTAATAATACTTAAACCAAAATAACATTCCCCAGCATCTGGATAGCTTGCCAAGCCTAAATTGCCAGCCGCCTGCCTCAATAAGGAGCCCCCACGTGGTCATCCCACGCGCATGCGGCCTAGGGCTTCGCCCACCACGTGTTAGCTGTGCACTCAAGGTTTGCACAGCCTTGCTTTCTGCCGCTTGCTGCTATAATTTAAGTATTGCACAACTATTTACACAAATTCTGTGATAACATTTCCTGCTCATATTTTATTTATTTCTTTTGCAACATTGTGTGTCTTTAATTCACAGCAATGGCCACTAAAGGTAATAAACCTGATGACACAGAATTAATCAAACAACGTGGCATTGTTAAAAGGAAACTCACATTATTTAAAAAATATATTAACCTCATTCTGCCCAATAATACATTAACAGATATCCAAGTTATTGAGCTAAAAAACAGACTTTTGGAGTTTAAAACAATACATAAAACTTTTCAGGACGTTCAGACACTTATTGAATTGAACGCTGACATCTCAGAGTTCACCGATGAACCAGACCCAGAAAGTGAACAATTTGAAAATGATTACCAGTTGTTGGTGGCACAGGCTTCCCGGCTTATTCAGTTAAATGACAAGATGGTAACTAATCCAGAGTCAGACAAGGATCATTCAGGTGGGACCAAATCATTTATTAAACTACCCACTATTGACTTGCCACACTTCTCGGGTGATCATCAGGATTGGCTTGAGTACAGAGACACATTTCAATCACTTATTACGCATAGAACATTAGATAACATTCAAAAGTTTCACTACTTGCGTTCCTCACTATCGGGCAGTGCATCATTAGTTATAAAATCACTAGAAATTACAGGTGACAACTTTGAGGTAGCGTGGAAATTGTTGTGTGAAAGATATGATAACAAACGACAGCTGATAGGAAATCACATTCATGCATTATACAACTTAAATAATATTGAAAAAGAATCCTCGGTGTGTTTGAGACAATTAATTGACACAGTTCAGAAAAACCTCAGCGCATTAGCCACATTAGGTGAAAAAATAGAATACTGGGATACATTAATAATATATTTAGTGTCAAGTAAATTTGACTCAAACACATTAAGATATTGGGAAGAACACAAAAACACACTCACAGACATGCCCACACTTGAGTGCCTGAATAAATTTTTAAGAGGTCGTGCTGATGTATTAGAAGTTTAAGAACAATCAATTATTAACAACAATAGCAAATCAGATACTCAAGTGCGACAAAACACAAAGTCATTTACAAAAATGAACACACAAAAAGTACCCACATGTCCTTTGTGTAAACAGCATCATCTATTATTTTCTTGTGAAAAGTTTAGACAGATGTCCATTGAACAAAGAATCAGGGAGGTACAGAGATTAAAATCTGCTCCAACTGTTTAAAACCTGGTCATGACAACAAATTATGCAGAAGAGGGACATGTAAGTACTGCAACAAAAAACATAATACACTTTTACACTTAGATGCACCAAAACCATCATCTGTCACATTAACTAGTTGCACGCAGAACAAAACAATATTACTGTCAACTGCACAAGTCAAAATATATGACAAACAAGGAAAACCACATATGGTACGAGCACTACTAGACAATGGCAGCACCTCAAGCTATATAACTAGGCACTTGTGCTCAAAACTGGGCTTACCCATTCAAACTATAGACACCATGGTCACTAGTATTAATAATCAGTGCACAAACATAACAAAAAATACTAACATTCACATTCAATCAGCACACAATAAAAATTACAGGACGGACATTTTATGTCTTGTGATTAACCAAATTTGCAATACAGTCCCACATACATACATAAACAAAGATACCATTCAAATACCTAGTTGTATACAACTGGCAGACCCTGACTTTAACATTCCAGCCCCTATTGATTTATTATTGCGTGTAGACATATTCTGGGAAGTCATGGGTACTGGAAGATTGGAATTAGGAAAACAGCAACCAGTTCTACAACAAACAGATTTAGGCTGGTTGATATCAGGCTGCATTTCAAATACTCATATTCAAAATAAAATTCAAAACTCATTCTTTGTGAATCAGATCTCAGATAACATAAACAAATTTTGGGAATTAGAAAACATATCTACTCCTTCAGACATACCTCACATTACTCAGCTATCATGTGAAAAAATATTTACATCAACTACAACTCGCAATGCTGATGGTAGATTTGTGGTCACTATACCGTTCAAACAATCGCCAGAGTGCTTAGGCCAGTCATATAGTCAGGCAAAGATTCGTTTCCTTAACATAGAAAAACGATTCAAATCAGACCCTACATACAAACAACAATATCTAACTTTTATGCAAGAATACCTTGACCTAGGTCACATGACTAAAAACACAAACAGTAACACTCTGACACCTTCATATTATATACCACATCATGGTATAGTACAAAACACCAGCACCACAACAAAGTTCAGGGTGGTTTTTGATGCATCGGCACGCACATCTAACAAAATATAATTTAATGATATACAGACAATAGGACCAGTAGTACAAGATGATTTGATTTCTATACTTATTAGGTTCAGACAACACAAATACATAATATCAGCTGATATTGAAAAAATGTTCAGGCAAATATCCATCGTAGAAAACCAACGATCATTACAACAAATTGTATTTCGTTTCGATGAGTCAGAACCACTGAAAACCTACACATTAAATACAGTAACGTATGGGACAGCTTCAGCACCCTACCTCGCTACACGTTGTATCAGACAGGTTGGGTTGGACTGCCAACATGACAAGGAAGTGTCGGAGATCATCATACATGATTTTTATTGTGATGACCTGATCACGGGCTCAGACCGGAAGTCTCGGTTAATAGAAATAGCAATGTCAGTAAATGCAGCTCTAAAATCAGCACAATTCCATCTCAGAAAGTGGCAGTCCAACAGTCCTGATATTTTACAAAAAGCAAACCTATCATCAGATTCACTTCACAGTACCACAAATTTAGGTAACAAAGATCCATCAAAAACATTAGGTATATACTGGAACCAAAATCAAGATACAATAACATACTTAACAGACATAGAAGACTCGGTTGATTACAATATTACAAAATGGAAAATATTGTCAATCATTGGCAAAATATTTGACCCTTTGGGCCTTTTAAGTCCTTCAGTCTTAGAAGCCAAAATAATAATGCAAAAGTTGTGGTCACAAAACTTAAAGTGGGACAGCAGTGTCCCTCATGACATAGAAATACTATGGAAAAAGTTCATACAATCACTATCAGCTTTAAAACAATTAGTCATACCGAGACGAGTTTTCTATGATTCACCCAAACATGTACAGCTACACACTTTCTGTGACGCCTCTCAGCACGCCTATGGCGCCTGTGTATATGTGCGCACACACACCACAGATGGTGAAGTGTACGTACGGCTACTAACAGCCAAGTGCAGAGTGGCACCACTAAAATCATTAACAATTTCACGACTAGAACTATGTGCAGCCCTCACAGCTGTTCGCCTTTACAAAAAGGTCATTGACTCTCTCCGCAATTCACACATAATTTCAGACTGTTTCTTTTGGAGTGATTCCATGATTGTGCTGTCCTGGATAAAGTTGCCACCACACAAACTAAATGCATTTGTAAGTCACAGAATTAATGAAATACAAACAATAACACATAAACAAACATGGCGATATGTACCTACAAAACAGAACCCCGCAGATCTCATATCTAGGGGTGTCACAGCATCAACACTCATACATTCAGATTTGTGGTTCTCTGGTCCAGACTTTCTTAGGGATGATGATAGCAGCTGGCCAACATCACCTGGGCACAGCAGTTGTTCTGACCTTCCAGAAACAAAACCCCAGAGCCACAAAAACACTATTCAATGTTACTCACAGACAGACAACAATTCATTCATTTACAATTACTCTAAATTCACAAAATTAACACGCATAACTGCATACATATTGCGATTTATACATAACTGTAGAACAAAAACACAAACAAGTAATTCAGCTTCAAACACCTTTATTTCATTAACAACAAAAGAACTATATCAGGCCAAATTAAATTTAGTAAAAATGTCACAGTTAAATTCATTTTCTATTGAATATGAGTTACTTTCAACAAATAAAACATTACCAATAAAAAACAGATTAATTTCATTACATCCATTTTTTGATCAGGCCGGCGCAGTTATTCGCGTAGGCGGCAGGCTCGCTAATTCGCGATTTCAATATGATAAAAAGTTTCCAATGCTTTTACACGCTAATCATCACATTTGCAAACTCGTTTTTTCCACTCAACATATAAAACTTCTCCATGCTGGTCCACAGCTGTTGCTCGCCCACATACGTGAAACATATTGGCCTATCAGTGGTCGCAATCTAGCCAGAAAGACAGTACAATCATGCATCACATGTAGACGCTTTCAAGGAAAAACAATTACACCAATCATGGGTAATTTACCTGAGCCACGCATGCACTCTGATTTCGCATTTAATAACGTCGGTGTAGATTACGCCGGGCCAATCATGATTAGTAATCGTAAGGGGCGTGGTAGTCAGTTGATAAAGTCATACATATGCATATTCGTATGCCTTGCAGTTAAAGCTATACACCTGGAATTGGTTACCGATTTGACAAAGGAATCTTACTTAGCGTCACTAAATAGATTCATCAGCCGCCGAGGAAAACCTGCTCACATATATTCAGACAATGGCACTAACTTTGTAGGGGCGTCAAATGTTATCACGGGGTTTTTGGCGAAGAATCAGAATTTGAATAGCAACCATGTGGCAGAACAAGGCATCACTTTTCATTTCATTCCTCCATACTCCCCACACTTTGGTGGGTTATGGGAAGGCACAGTGAAGTCAACAAAACATCACCTTAGGCGAGTCTTGGGCTTGGCACATCTCACGTATGAAGAAATGTACACAGTCTTATGTCAAATTGAAGGCATTTTAAATTCAAGGCCCTTAACGCCTCTATCGTCTGACCCGTCTGATCTCACCGCTCTCACTCCATTTCACTTCTTAATCGGTCGATCATTATCTGTACTACCTCAGCCACCACTGGCTGACTGTAATCCGCTACATATACCCAGAAACAAACGCGTGGAGCTCCTGCGTCAACACTTTTGGACTCGGTTCTACAAGGAGTACATTTCACAACTTCAAATCAGAACAAAATGGAAGAAGTCGTCCGGACAGCTGACAGAAGGCACCCTGGTCGTCGTGAAAGATGACGCTCTCCCACCAGCCCGCTGGGTACTCGGGCGAGTAACACAGCTCCATCCGGGGCCCGACGGAGTCACAAGAGTGGCCGACATCAAGACCAGCGGCGGCACTATCAGAAGAGCATTTAACCGGATATGCCCTCTCACTGGCGGCCCGGCAGAATGTCTATGACACGCTGCGCACAGCACTAGGCGCCCCCCCGCGCCTTCTGGACGCCGCGCCGCACGGGCGCCGGCGCACGAGCGGATGCACGGACAGTTGGTTGACAGAAACAGCAAGACACACTTTTTGAAGGGCGCGCCCAGGCTTGTCGGAATTTACAGTTTTGTAACGAACCATATCACATTTACGCGAAATACAGTCCGCTTTGCACAGTATCGCATAGTTTACTTGTATATGGATTATACAATACTGTATCATCAAATAACACAACTAAATATAAAACAGCAACGATCCTCCTTCTTCTTACTTATGCGCTAGTATAAAACATGGTAAGATGATTAAAACTTAAAAACACTAATTTAAAATTTACATCTTAGTACAAAGGCACCAGTTAGTGAAGGAAGGCTTAGAGCGGTCATTGCACCTCCGTCGCATTATGCAATAAATCCCGCTAACTTCCCGAACAAACTTGGGCACACTCAGAATACTTTGTTTTATAAGAAAACTCTGTCTTACATTCAGATCATCTAGATGAAGTCAACGATGAAAACTTGCTAAATTAACGATTGATTTAAATAAGATCGAATTTGTACTACAAAATTAAATTTCAAGGGTATCTGAGCTCTGCAGAATTTGCTGATGTGATGAAAATTTATTGAACCTCAATTCTGTATCAATTCAGATCCAAAAATGGGCTATTATTGCCTTTCTACCTCACAAGTCTATGAACAAAATACTTTAAGATAGATAACTCTAAGATTGTGATTCACTAAAGAACGATCTATACTAACGTATATGAAAGACCCTAATCGCTTTTGAAATCAGATCGATAGCTGAGGGCATAATTTAGCCAAATAGGTCATAATTGACCTGACTCAGATTAAGTTTAATATTTAACTAGTTTCTAAAAAGTTTGAGAGATTCCAGAAAGTTTTCTAGGTATAAGATTATAACGCTTCAAACTATAATAAAATCGCGTTTCGAAAAAAAAGAGCATCTCAAGACTAGAAATAAATAATGAAACTATTCTTATCTAATGTGAATAATCTTCACTTTTTTATGGAAATTAGGTAACTGAAGGCCTTAGACATAGCCTCATGATTATTGTACTGAGAATAGATGCGTGACAACGGGCCTTAGGCGCCCCTCCAAGCACAATAGTTATGTGAATGCCCCATCAAGCTTTTATGCTTTAGGATTTGCTGTGAAATATAAACATTCCAATGTTGCCACACCTCTGACCACATGAGCCATCCGATTTGTGAAATTGTAAGAGTTTGAACGTGCTGTCGCACATGCAGTTCGAAATTTGGCAAAAAGTTTTTAACATAATCGGGGTTCACACGTCACGACTTGTACATAGCTTTTCTATACATAGCGCTTGGTGTGTAACTTTTAACCTTTTCTATTCTTATTATCGTCGTGCAAAATTATTAGCGAGATCTTTCGTAGTAACGTGTTCTCAAATCTTGGTTACCTATCAACTTTTCTTCGCATCAAAATGAAATGTTGTGTCTATGCACACATTATCATATTTTATTGCCCATACGTTAAGGTTTGTCTATAATTGCACCTGATGTTGTCTCGGCAGAATATAAGGCACCTAGGCTCAAAACAGAAATAGGAAGATCACAAATTGTTCACCTGTTTAGGGATCGAACCCATGTGACACACACTAAAGCGGCAAGCTGGGGTTTTAAACTACGATGTCATATATGAAGCCTAAATTTCTCTATTAAGCGGATAACAGATATGCTTTTATCTCAAACTCATTGAACTTGACTTACTTGGCATTATTCAGTCGGAGACTGCCTTTAGCGACAAGTTCAGGCGTTCACTCATGCCTTCCATATTTTTTAAAGTGTCGATATATCAGTCAGGACGAGCGATTTAAAATATAGGCGATAGCCTAGTTTTAGTGAGATATAGATATAGTATATTAATAATAATGTGCCGTTTACATGTTGTTCATGTTCATTTTGTTAAATCGTAATCCTACAGCTAGTTATAAGGTTGCTAATTAGCAAATAGCTCCTAGCCATGAACACTGAATGAGGCAAAACTGAGAAATGAAGATTTTAATTTAAATTCCCAATTAAGTCCCGAAAATATTTCTGGGCTTAAACAATGTATTAAGTAATGCGGTAATTGTATTTTTATCTACGCCCCTTTAAATAAATTCTGTATTATTGGTGTCAAGATTTGTCGTACTACCCTGAGACCGTACGAGAGAGGGTTATGTTTTTGTTTACTTGTGTATAAAGTTTAAGTCTTTGTGTAATAAATATCCTGTAAACATATTTCTTTGTTTTATACCTTCATGACTATTTAATATTATTTTATCAATGCAGTATGGGAACCTTATTATATGCCTATAATTAAATTATGTAATGGATATTGTCGATTCAACGTAAATGATTTTACTTTTAAAGTAATATCACTTTGATTTGAACAAAACTACCAAGATTTTCCATCGCACAGTTTCGTTCGCTCGCGAACAGGCTAGTGTGAAAGTTCTAGGAATGTACAGTTCCTCAAAGCATAACTTTGGAAAGTATGTAACAGTGACACCTTGGGAGCTAGCATCCTCACGTCGGATGTGAAGAAGAATATGAAGAATTTTATTCTCGATAGTTTTCTCGTTGCAGTTGCTCGCACTTTCAAATTTGATTTCCAAGAAGTTTTAAAATAATCTGAGCGTGTAACAAAAGCACAGAAGTCGAACGCGCTATTGCCTTATACCACACAAGGGAATATCGTTTACCTTTTATATATAAAATTACTCATAATATTTGATGGCCATTGACTTGTCACTGAAAAATGCTCTGCTTTTGAGCGTCAGTCGCCGTCCTCAATGAACATGTTTCAAAATTAAAAATAGGTACTTTTGAAAATGATCAATGTAAATTTAGTTCATCATATCAGCCTTTAATAGTCTACTGCTGGACTAGGCCTCTCCTTTGAAAGGAGGAATTGGCCTACTATATCACGCTGGCCAAACGGGTTGGTACAGGGTTTGTATCAAGTTTTCCTTCTCTTGCAGTGTTGTTCTCTGCATAATGTGCTCCCTCTGTCGGCTCTTACGACACCCATGGGATGATATGGGGTGGTGACATTTCGTATTCTTAATCCGTCACCACACGGTCACCGAACGGAAATTTAGTTAGTGATCACCAAAGTTGCAAATGCATTGCATACTAGTTCCAGTATGCCCAAGTTGATGGTATTATTGAATCATTTCATTTGCTGTAGTCTGATAATGGATTTTTAACTGTTCATAAAGTTATTTGCTTGTTGCTTTTATTTCTAAATTCTGGCAGGAAAATATTTTCAATATTTTTTTATCAACACAGTATCTTGTCACTATCGGTCACGAATATTTGAATAAAAAAAACATTTAAATAATTATACCTACAAAAATAATTCCTGGTGAAAGCTAGTTGCTTATATTGCTGAAGTTATAATTTTAGTAGGCAGTGACTATGCCCCCCCGTGGGATCTCCACCTTGTCGTGGTAGGGGGGCTCAGTAACCGTGGATTGGTCACCCGCGGTGAAGCTAAGAGGGATCCAGGAGGGGACGCTCCGCGTGGGCTTGGAGGGGCCTGCGCAGGATGCGTCCAACGGTGCGGGTGCGGGGGACAGTTCTGTCTGTCCCTCGCAGTCGGGTGCGGTCGCGGGAGGAGAGGCGTGTCGGTGTTGCGTTGCCGCGCGCCCTATCTCCCGCGACCAAATGGGGGCGCACCATTCGATGCGTCGCGGTGGGGCCGCAGAGGAAGAGGAGATGCGGTGTTGCGTTGCCGTCCTCCCTATCCTCTGCGGCCGCTGGGTGTTTTGGCGGCGGAGCCCAACACCTTAATCCGTCGCCAAGGGGGTTTTGTTCGGGGCCCGCCTGACCATCTGGCGGGCCAATACCCGTCGGAGGGTGGCGACGAGTGCTTTGGTGATGCCCCACCCTCCGACACACGGGTACATGGCGGAAGTCGAGGTGGTTTTTAGTGGAAACACCACATACTCCGGCTCTTATTTCCCCCAAGAGCCGGAGATCCGAAGGGATTTTCCACCTCGTAAAACAAAAAAAAAAAAAAGGCAGTGACTATGCCCCCCCCCCGCTGGATCCCTACTTTGCGTTGCCGTGCGCCTTATCTCCCGCGACCAAATGGGGGCGCACCATCGTTGCGTCGCGGTGGGGCCACAGAGGAAGAGGAGATGCGGTGTTGCATTGCCGTCCTCCTTATCCTCTGCGGCCGCTGGGTATTTTGGCGGCGGCGCCCAACATCTTCATCCGCCACCAAGGGGGTTTTGTTCGGGGCCCGCCTGACCATCTAGTGGGCCAATACCCGTCGGCGGGTAGCGAGGAATGCTTCGGCGATACCCGACCCTCCGGACACACGGGTACATGAGGAACACGGGTTGGTTTTTAGTCAGTAAGAGTCTGACAGTCCCCTTCGCCCTTCCCCCCCAGGGCGGAGGGACTCCATGAGGACTCTATTATCTTTGATAAATATACTATCCGAGCAGATATATTTTTCAAATCAAAACAGATGTTTCTAAGATTAGCGCGCTCATAAAAACAAACAAACTCTGCAGCTTTATAATATCAGTATAGGTAAAGACTACACAAATAACTTAAGACTGCAGCGATAGCGTAATAGATAGTTGGATATACTAACAGACTGTGATGCAGAGGATACAACGTTCAAACATAGAGCGCGCGCCAGTGACTTTTTGATGTTATGTGCATACGAAATTATTTAAGATCCTGAGACAAGAATTGGTACCGACGGTTTTACGGACCCGCCAAAGTATGATAATGGGTGGATTTAATACTACAGCAACGGAAGCGGTCATCCTACCAAGTAGTGGCCATAGTGGCCTTAGCAAATACTACTTAACTTCACCGATTTATTACGGACGGCAACTCTAGTCACATTAATAGTATTGGAAGTAGAAAGTTTTGGATGGCTATGCGATTAAAAAACGTTTTTTAAATAAATAAATTATAGTAAACCAAATACATTTACTCAGTCCCCATAGTACGTACAATAATCTTGAACCACTGAATGCCGTGTAACAAAACTCAAACAAGCTCTCTTTGTAAACGTGATCTCGTGGAAAGTATTTTATTTTTCACACCAGTGGAAATACCACGTGCTAGGGAAGCACCACATTATATATTACTAAGCGTTGTCATCCTTTGGGAAATCTATCGTCTCGCCACCGTTTTGGCTCTGCAGAATTTAACCTCAAGATAAGGTTGGCGTTAAAATCGTTCTGAATACTTTTACGTAGTTTTAAAATTGTTGCTGATGTAAGTTAAAGAGGGCGCTTTATTTTAATAAGTTTTATGTTTAATATTCCTTTTTTTATTTTGCTGTATATTTTGTTTTTGCTCTTAGGGCTTTTGTCTAGACGCCGTAAATAACTATGGTCGATTGAGGGATATGGACCAATATAGAATATGCACAGATAAAGTTTACTTTACGGGGCGGTGCCACACCGGTTAACAACACCGTGTTTTCGTGCTTTTGTGAGTGTAATTTGCATAAGTGTTATTTTTTTCATATCGACACGCCTGTATCCCCCAAAGGGTTAGGCAAGGTGAAATATTACACTCACATTTTGCCTTATGAATTTTAGGTACCACGTAATAGGGGGCGAACCTATTGCCGTTACAGGGATATTGCCAGACTCCGCGCTGTTACTAAAAATTCGGAAAAACTCATTAACAGTTTGGCCTGGCCCGGGAATCAAACCTGGAACTTCCCGATCAGCAGACGCATACGCTATCCACTGGACCGCAGAGGCAGTCTGTGTTATTTATATTCTTTAAAAGTTTCATTTTTTGAAACTTAGATTCACCGCAGATTAGCGCCTTTTAGCATTGGCCACCGCCGAATTAGTCGCTTTTTAGCATCCAAATACAGCGCCCAACATTTTCCACCGCACGCAAAACGCCGAGTGCGGTGACTAAGTTACTTCACTGAAGTTCACTATAATGAAATTATGAAATAACGCAAGAAAAACTCTTGTAAAATAAGTCTATGTTTTTCCAGTGTTACAATGTATTTATTACACAGTACAGTCCGTATTCAGTCATTAGTTCTTAATTCATACAGTACCTGCTACCAATTAATCATTTTCACCTGTTGCGATATTGCCACTCTGAGAAAAAAATACTGTAACATATAGCGTTTATTTACACATTTACACTAAACCCAGAAAAAACACTTCACTGAAGTCAAGCACCTACACTAATATAATACTCAGTAATTTATGACTGCCAGTCCAATAATATGTGGTGAACGAAATGAAACTACCTACTTTGTAAAAACGCGTACTCACACATAGCTTCCAGCCTTTGTGACGGAACATTAATGATGTCTGTGTTTTGTAAGGGAAGGAGGAATATTTTATACAATTCTTTGGTAGAATGTCAAAAGTGATTTCAAAAGCTAAGTTTTTTAGAATTTTGTATCCGTAATACTATGATACGTGAGTCACGACTTTTGATCGCGATCTTTTTGTTTAATGTTCTCATTACAGACATTATATAACATTAGTTTTACTTTTTGTCTCAGTCCAGGATAGTAATTTGATGACGAAGATCTTGCTCTTGGATTGGTAAAGAATATTTTTTGAAAAACATACCAAGAATAAACTAGTACTTTTTTATCAAAAAGTATTGTGTCACATTAACATTCTCTTTTGTTGTATAGTAGCCAGACAGAGTAGGAGAAAAATCTCGATAAACTTGTAGATTGAATCAACTCAATAATTATTGGTATAACGTTTTGAATCCAAATATTGTGTAGTCTTAACGGATTTGATACCCTATTTGGTTTTACCATACTTTTTGCCATGTTTAATTTGCAACCTAAGAGAATGGTTAGACGAATATCAATATATTTTAGCATCATGACCTTACGTAACGTCTATAAAAGAATTTTTAAACATCTCTGATCGACTATTTATCGCACTCTATAAAACACGTGAATGTAGATTCGAACATTAAAACCTAAGATTAAAACCACGACATCGCATCTCTCTACAACCAACATTAAATATACACCCATTAAGTAACTCTATAGTCAAAAGTGTACCATCCCCTACACAAAATCTATGAAAACTTGGCACCCAAGTAACAGATCCCTTCGCTCGCCTGCCATAACTTGCCTTCACCATAAACTAACATTATCTACAACATTCTTATCGTGTGTTTTGCTAAAAGTTCATATTATGTGATTTATACTTTCATGTCATTCAGTTTCACCTAAAATATCGTTACTGATCGGGTCTTTGCCTCTTCTCCACGCCAGACGCATTAACAATATGCGATCAATTGACGAGTTTTATTTCTTGGAAAGCCATACGTAAATTTTATTGAAACGATATCGTACAATACAAATTATTTGTATATTCATTTTCTTGCACTTGAGAAATTTTATAATTATATGTTGATATTAAGTAAATTTGATTTAAATATGACTTTCATTCTTGTATTTTATTCTCTTTGATAAATGTTGCTTTGTTATTTAAATGCACAAAGTGCCTTGCTTCTAAGAGTCACCGGGTTTTCAGATTTCTGGAGTCAGTTTTTACACCACAGGGACATTTTCGTGATTTACAATTCGTATGGTTTTGTCGAAGTGTTATTTGTGTCAGTTAATAAGAATATGTACAAAAGTTATATAAAGACCAACATACAGTACAAGAATAAAAGCTTCACAACTGTTTGCAAACTAGTCTGCTAACTTTCAAAGTTGCTATGTGTCTTTATAATAATCAGAGGTCTAGGTTAAAGTTGGTAGTGTTTTACTTATGTGGAATTCTAAGAATAAATGTTATTGTTTGAAATAGAACGTACATCCATTAAATTTTGAATATCTACACTATCCATATCTCTATCTACTTATATTATTAAAATCAACACCTCAGTTATTGCAATAGATACAAGCCGCAAGCATCGATATCTTGTCCCAAAGATACATACCCGTAGATATTCAGGTTTGTACAGAAGACTTTGGCCACACTTTACTTGTTGACGTGATTGGGTCAAAACCTACCTGTATTTCAAGTCTGAATATCTCAATAGACGTTACTTTACATTCTCTCAACACGTATTTTTTATTTAAATATAATTATATATAATATAACTCGCTTAATATAGCTTTTCATAGCAGTATTCACAATACTGCATGTGATTATCAATTCACGAACAAATATTATTAAATATGATAAAACATAACCTTATAATTATGCTTCTAAATGTATAAATATAAACATTAAATGTACTTATATAAATATTATAAAATAATGTAACGAAAATGTAAGCCTAAGAATTAACAATTTAAGGCTTTATATATATTAGTTACGAAACGAATGTATCTATATCCAATGTACACGCATGTTTTCCAATACCTAAAGCTAACGTGGATAAGCCCAATGTATCTCCTTGAATTATATTTGCTTCATCCAAAGCGTGAAACGATCAGATAGTGTGGATCCGGTCTAAACAGTAGGTAGGAACGAACTGAGTATCCAATCTCGTTGCGGATTTCCATCCCTCTTGCGAACATCCGCGGATGTAACGCGATTATGTGTATATGGGCGCACTGGAGATGGTTTGTTTTATTGTAGATCTAGGCATAAACGTAGAGCAGAGCCATCTAGATGACTAAATGAAAACTAAACCGGAAGTTAATATTATTTTAATGTAATTTTAACTAAATAACCAGTAAAATATAAATTAAATTTGCTTGTAATTAATATTATATAAATTGTGTTACATTTCTGTATTTACATATATTTCTGAACGCAGTATTGGTTGATAGTTTGGCTAACTTTGTTGCCCGCCAACACATTTTTGTAATTTTATAACTAATTAAATTTATCAAGACGTATTTCAACGCTTTAGCTAAAGGAACTGTAATTCTATATTGTTTCTTAATTATAAAGATTAATTGAAAGCTCTAACATACGATAATTTAAATATTATGTATTATTGAATATGTTTTGATACTAAGTGATGTTGATGCGACGGCGGGCGGCCATGACACTTTTGGTTCGGACATTCGTAAATCGTATCGTATCGTGATTCAAGAAATATATTGCAGTTAACAGTGAATTTAACTAGTTTCATTTATGGTTCCTGGGGTGTCCTGACGAGTGAGGGTGCCCAGGCGCCGATAGCAGCGGTGGGATAAACGCTCCCTAAGAGACTTCGGGATCTACGGTTGGCGCGAAAGTAATGGATCTCTTTCATCTCTTGGCTTGGCCGCCAATTCCAATGATGCCCTGAAGACTGATGCGACAAGCACTTGGAAGCCGTGTTTGGCGCTTGTCAACCCTGTTCGGAGACCGCACGGTGTGTCGGAGTTATCGTACGAGCGAGAGCGACTACGCCGGTCACCGGGGTGAGGGTGTGCTGAGGCGCGAACGCTGTTCTGCTTTGAGCTCTACCAGAGGTTGCAGATGCGGGTTGTTGATGCACTGACAGAGGTATTTTTCCAGAGCTGATTTGATTAGAGTTTTTGAGAAGCATCCTTTAACATTTTATAAATCATGGTGCTGTTTGTTTACATGATTACCTATTGCCCCCATAAGGATTACCAGATAAACATACAATAATTATGAAGCTACTGTTGTTTATCCACGTTTGGTACATAACAGCGCTACTGTGCTTATAGTCACGTCGACCATGTCGGAAAGTTCCTGTAAAACTCGACATCAGAGATGGTCACACACTTGTATTACACAAGAAAGAGAAAATAACTTTGTTGTTAAGTGGTTCTACTAATGTTATTATTAGTAAATAACAGTATAACTGCCCTTTTCAAGTTGAAGCTCTGATTTAGATCCATTGTATAAATTACCTGACTTGCTTTCAGTTTAAATAAGCCAATTTATGTGCTGAATATGCGTTCAATTGGTAGTCAATAAGTTATCTCAGTGGTAAAACATTAAAACTAATATTTGTAAAGTTACAAAATAGGTTGTAATAAATATTTGTGGACTCTGTAGGTGCCTACATGATTCCCTTTTAACATAATGTTGAAATTGTTATGTCAACTTTGAGCTCAAGTTAAGGTAATATAATAACAGACAACGGAACCCAACTTAATTATCTTAATATTTGTCGTTTAATTTTAAACCTGTATGGAATGATTTGTCCCAACCATAATGATAAGTACTTGCTTAACCCAACCTACTGTAGCTAGAAACATGAGATCTGGATAGTGATTCCTTTATGGCCATAGGCATTCACTTAGGTTCTATAATAGTCCACCTCTAAGCATTTTAGGTTGAAAGTCTTAAGACAGATGACAGCTAACCTTTTATAAATTCCAAGCCTTAGTGTTATACTTGGTAAATACAATTTATTTTATTTGTGAGTTCATTTGTAAAGTTAGTGGCATCTATATTCAAGATGACAATCAGTGATAAACCAATAAAATTTAGTGCCAACTTTATTGCTTAGCTCTTGTGGGATACATGACAGTTAGGAATATGATTATTATGATAATGATGTGGGTTTAAAGAACATGATGTGAAAATCCATGTCTCTTTTCCCATTTAGCAGTATCTATTCTTAGCAAATAAAAGTAATTGTATGAACTACTCATGCTTTATTTCCAAGTCAGTTATGATTAGAGTCAGTTTGAGTTTATTTATTCAGATAAACAATTACTAGTTGTGTATGAATGAATAAGAATTACATTAACATCACATGTTAACAGTTTAAAATAAATATTGACATTATTTAGAAAAATCACCTTAAATATAATGTCAAATAGATATAAACTCACCACCATATTTACTATACACATTAATAAATAATAAAACAAAATATAAAATTAAAGTTGAATTACCTAATGAAAGAGTTAATGTGTAGAGAAATCATAAATAAAAACATTTATTTCAGAAAAGAAAGGTCTATTTATATAAACAAAATGTTGAATTCATTATAAAATACCAATATCTGAATGACTTTATTAACTTTTATATTATGGTTGATTGTAGTAAATTCCTTTACTGAGCGGAATCATTTTTAGAAATAGGAAAGCACTAACCTTGCTTTGAAATACCGGTATCTTGTAAATTTCTCTTTTATGGCTCAATGGGCAAACAGAGAATTTCACAGCTTACACTATACTTAAAAATATTCAATAATGGATTCAACTTGTTCTTACATGAGTAATAATTATAGAACTGGTATTTTTAAAATCCTTGAATCTACAACATGGTTTGAAATCATTTCATATTTATGATCATCATCCACAGTCTGACTGTTCACGGCTGAACATAGGCCTCTCCTTGTTATCGCCATATTGTTTTCCTGTTTGATGAGAATAAAACTTATTTTGAATATATTAAGTTTTAGCTGTTTTATCAAAATTACAAATGGGTATCCTGATAACTTTAATATTTGATTATCTAAAATGGCACTGTCAGACAGAACCTGAGAAAATTCAGTGTCTTTAATATTTTACCTTAGGTGTAAAATATGGGCTCCAACACTGTTGTAGCAAAGCTAACTTACAGACCAATGCACATGTTGAACATGCCTGATATATAGATATAGCCTAATAGGCCGCACCACTTTGCAAGAGTAGAATTTTATTTCATCTACATTTACAAAGGTTCATGGAACTAATACTTGGGTGGGAAATGTTGCCCACCACCTGCCTTTTGAGTGTTACAGGTTGAAGATGACATCCTGGCAGATGACCTGGACTTAGCATGAAGAGAGGATGGACGAGCGGTCCTTTACTGATTAATATGTATGGATGACGGTGGCCCACCCCTTTGACGTCGGTTGTTTCGTCTGTGGGCTATGCGCACACATGCCGCATGAGCGCTGTACTAAGCTAGACTCCAGCATTGTTTACTAACCTTTGTTGCTGATCAATATCAACAACTGTATGAGCAGTCGACCGTATGGGCGTATAATGACTAAACTTTATTTTTTGTAACTGTGTTTCATATGACTATGTTTTATATAAGTTACTGAGTTTTATATAACTGCTCTTTATAACCGTGTTTTCTATAACTGTGGTTTCTATAAATGTGTTTTATATAAATGTTGTTTTAATATAAAATAATGTTTTATAAAACTGTGTTCTCCGTAACTGTGTTTTTGAAACTGATTTTATGACAGTGTATGTATTTGTGTTATTTTTCTGTGCTCTTTTAATTGTGATATTGTCATTTTGTTGAGGGTTATATCCCAGAATGGGTGATGCCTGTTGTTTGAATGGCTAGACCCAGGATGGGTGATGCCGTTTGTGGGCTAGATGCCTATGTTGGTGATGCCACAAGTTGGCTTAGCCATGGGTGATGCCTGATGTTTGTGTTGGCTAGAACCCGTGATGGGTGATGCCGTGTGTTGGCTAGAACCCGTGATGGGTGATGCCGTGTGTTGGCTAGAACCCGTGATGGGTGATGCCGTGTGTTGGCTAGATCCCGTGATGGGTGATGCCGTGTGTTGGCTAGAACCCGTGATGGGTGATGCCGTGTGTTGGCTAGAACCCGTGATGGGTGATGCCGTGTGTTGGCTAGATCCCGTGATGGGTGATGCCGTGTGTTGGCTAGATCCCGTGATGGGTGATGCCGTGTGTTGGCTAGATCCCGTAATGGGTGATGCCGTTTGTGGTCTAGATCCCTATGTCAGTGATGCCACAAGTTGGCTTAGCCATGGGTGATGCCTGATGTTTGTAAGGCTAGATCCGAGGTAGATGATGCCTGTAGTTTGGAAGGCTAGACTCAAGATGAGCGATTGCCTGTTATTAATGTTGTAAACTATTTGTTTGAATAGTATGTTTATTAATGTGAGAATCTGTTTGAGAATTGAACTGTCCCTTGTGGTTCAGTTGTTACCATCTTTGTTTGTTAATTTTATGCAAGCTATAATTTTTAACTTTCGTTATTATGTGTGTTAACATATAATTGCAACTGAGATAACTGTTTGATAATATTGTACTGTCTGCTGATGGTAAAATTGTTTACATTTTGTTTATAAAGTACTTTGTTAAAGCTGCAATACTTTATTTGTTTATTGTGATCACTATATTAACTTAGAAGTTTACTGTTTAAATCTAGAGAACTATTGCTGATTTTGTATTGTTTACTGATACCACATTGGTAACTGCCAGTAACTGTCTGCTGATAACAGTTCACTGATAATAACTGTGTGTTGATGACTAAACTGTTTACTTTTTCGTTTATTCTATACTTTTGTACAACCTGTAATTCATGAAAGGGCACGTTTGGCTGTACATAGAGGTGTGTTAGTGCCTACACTTATGTATGGTAGTGAAAGTTGGGTATGGCAGAAGAGATTTGAAAGTAGAATAAATGCTGTAGAAATGAGAGCACTGAGAAGTATGTGTGGTGTGTCTTTGACCGACAGAGTAAAGAATTGTGTGATACGAGTGTGGTGTGGGGTAAAAGAAGATGTAGTGACAAGCATTGAGAAAGGCATGTTAAGATGGTTTGGGCACATGGAGAGGATGGACGACGATAGACTGACAAAGAAGATATATCAGGCTAGTGTGAATGGGACAGGACAAAGGGGAAGACCTAGGAGAACGTTCTCTGACCAGATTGGAGACATCCTGAAAAAAGGACAAGTCAGAAGTACCCTTAACAGAAGAGCATGCATGAGAAACTTGATGGGAGTGAGTGAAGCAAGTGAGGTATGTCAGGATCGTTGCAAATGGCGTTCCGTAGTCTCTGCCTACCCCTCCGGGAAACAGGCGTGAGTCTATGTATGTATGTATGTAATTCATTTTTGTATTGTCATTGTATGAGGATGTTATTGTGATTGCTTGCTTTAGCATGATGTGACTGGATAAGATTATATTGTGATAGTAACTTGGTGCTTGCTCTAGCATGATATGCAGTAATTTTTTAATAACCCACCTGAATGTAGAGTCATAAAAACTTTATAATTTGTAATTTTCAAGCGCAGGGAGCGCGCTTGTTGTCAGTATGGCCGTATGGGCGCACTGGAGATGGTTTGTTTTATTGTAGATCTAGGCATAAACGTAGAGCAGAGCCATCTAGATGACTAAATGATAACTAAACCGGAAGTTAATATTATTTTAATGTAATTTTAACTAAATAACCAGTAAAATATAAATTAAATTTGCTTGTAATTAATATTATATAAATTGTGTTCATTTCTGTATTTGCATATATTTCTGAACGCAGTATTGGTTGATAGTTTGGCTAACTTTGTTGCCCGCCAACACATTTTTGTAATTTTATAACTAATTAAATTTATCCAGACGTATTTCGACGCTTTAGCTTAAGGAACTGTAATTCTATATTGTTTCTTAATTATAAAGATTAATTGAAAGCTCTAACATACGATAATTTAAATATTATGTATTATTGAATATGTTTTGATACTAAGTTATGTTGATGCGACGGCGGGCGGCCATGACACTTTTGGTTCGGACATTCGTAAATCGTATCGTATCGTGATTCAAGAAATATATTGCAGTTAACAGTGAATTTAACTAGTTTCATTTATGGTTCCTGGGGTGTCCTGACGAGTGAGGGTGCCCAGGCGCCGATATGTACATGCTCCGACACGGATGTTAGCCAACTTTGCCGGATTTATACGAGTACATTCACTTACTGAATGTTGTCTACTAATTTGCAAGATTTTGGTGCTCACTTTAAACAATTCCTGCAACGTGAAAGTTCGCCGTTGACGAATTTATAATAGATGCACTCAAGTTTAACTTTGAATTGCGGAATGGGAGTTTTGTTTTTGAATATTCTGTTTTCATCATGAAGCAAAAGCGGTTCAGAGTTATGAGTAGAAGAAATAGCTTGTTAGACCAAGCAGTGAATACTCAAAAAAAGCTAGTAGACTTATAGAATATTTTCATATAAATTTATGAACCGCAATTTTGACTATCAGTGTGCATGTTGATTTGTATTTCGTACACAAATTTGTGTTTCGATTCTTTCTGGTGATAAGTTAATTATATTATTATGTATCTGGCCAATATGTTTTACTGAACAGACAGTAGAATCTTATACTAATATATAAAGCTGAAGAGTTTGTTTGTTTGTTGTGTCACTAATCTTAGGAATTAATGGACCGATTTCAAAAAAAAATCAGTGTTAGATAGCCCAATTATCGAGGAAGGCTATAGGCTATATAACGTCACGCTATTAGCCACGGGAGCGGAGCAGTAGCCTTAAATAACGCGGGTGTAACCGCGGGCTCATCTAGTTGAATAATATAGATAGATAGATAGATAGATAGATATACGCTTTATTGTACACCAACATAGCATTAAACAGTACATATTCTATAAAGAGACTTAAAACTACGATAATGTACAATCGGCGGCCTTATCGCCTAGGGCAATCTCTTCCAGGCAACCTTGAGGTAATATAGACCCTATATAAAAATCCGTGTGGTGACGGATTAAGAATACGGATTGTCACCACCCCATATCATCCCATGGGTGTCGTAAGAGCCGACAGAGGGAGCATATTATGCAGAAAACAGCACTGTAAGAGAATGAAAAGTTGATACAAACCCTATACCAACCCGTTTGGCCAGCGTGGTATAGTAGGCCAATTCCTCCTTTCAAAGGAGAGGCCTAGTCCAGCAGTGGACTGATAAAGGCTGATGATGATGATGATGATATAAAAATGGCTCAATTGACTAAAATTTCACTTTAAGTTAAGAGTAATCCTCCGTAAATTAGTGCATTATAAAGTTGATTTGGAATTTACCACTTTCAAGATTCAATTTTATTTGTAATGTGATTAGTTTCTGGTAACCTCGTTTTCCTTTTGTTTGTTTTTAATCTTCCCTTTTTTCTATAAATCTTTTTACTACAGAGCTAAACTGTCGATATAGTTTTTGCTCCAGCCGGCTCAAAGCTTCGGTACTCGGATGAGATTTTCTCATATCTTCGGATCAGACGCATTCACGCGCGTACTTCTCCCCTTCGAATTCTTGTTAACTAACTTTGTAATTTCTTATCAAATTCTAGCAGCAGACTAACTTTCCAATAACTTCGTATATTCTTTTAAGAATTGTGTATTGTTTTTTGTTTTATTTTACTTCGTTTTGGCTGTATTTCATTTACTTTATTGGCTGAATAATGGTTTTATCTCTTTTGTGTTTCTGTTTGGTTATTTCGTTGAGTATAATGTGAATTTAGGGAGAAATGAATAATTTAACGTATACATATAAAAGATGTTTCTGCTGGATAGGTAGGTACATAAAACTTAACAATGTGTATATAAAATTATTGCTTTACTGACTGAATGACAGATAAGCTACAGCCAAAACTATTCAGCGCACGAAGCTGAAATTTGGCATGTATATTCCTCGCGGACCGTACAGGTGAACTAAGACGGGATTTTCTGAAATTTCCAAGAAATCGGGCAGAAATACCTAAATAAAACGCCGGGTAGCTTCGCATATGCTCTAGTTTAATATAAAATTGGACAATTATGTTAACACAAAAGTGCACGCACCCATTAATACTCCTTGAGCGCACGCGCGGGCTACAGGTGTGGCCCACTTGTAAATAAATTAATTTAATAAAGAAGTTAGCAAATTAATGAAATTCATTCCTTAATTTATAGATATCTTTATTATAATCAGAAAAGTACATAAACTTAAAACTCTTCTTCTTTATTATAATATCAAACATAGACTAAAACTTTTTTTAAATCATTCATATTTGGCAGGCTTGAGATGCCGTAGTCTTATTTTCATTTACAAACGTAATATTTACCTAAAAATTTATCCCTAGCAATGGTGTTAATCGCTTAACTAAATAATTCGCAATAGACTATTCTATTGGCGAGCAATCAGGACACACACCTTCCTGATATTCACTACAACATTTGTGATTTGCATTGCTTGCGTGTGCTGCAGAATATATATCAACAACTCCTCCCCGAATAGGCTTATTTTGTTGCGGGGGATGTTCTTTTAGTCCTGTAGTAGCCTGTTTTTTCAGTTTGAAAACTCTTGGTACCTATATTTTGCTGGAAAATACTACGCTCAATTGGGACACGATCTTGCAAGATAGAATTCCATTTCTTAGAAATATTTACGGCAGATCACTTTTATTCGTAGATTATTCATTTTATACATTATTATGATACCGTTTATAACTGCAATGTTACTGAACGACCGTTAATATACCATAATAATACAAAATATTGCAATATTTACCACTTGTGCACTAGGCACTTATTTTCCTTCAACGCTCGCGCGGGGTACAGGCGTAGCCCATGAACTTCTAGGACGATTTTTGCGCACGTCCTAATGCCGCTGTAGTAGGCATTCTATTAGTAGGAGCGGGGAAAACCAACTGAGGAATACACAAGACGATTGCTCTGTGGCATACCTCTAGTTCCACCAATATATGACAATATTACACCCTGGGTTACATACTACTCTGTCAAGAAAGTACCGGGCAAATATCAATAATACACAATCTGTTTGTTATTCACCCATATTTATTTTATCACCTTCAAAGTATGCTCCTTCAGAAACGATACACTTACGCCAACAAATAATCGAATCATCAAAACATTTTTAAACGCTGGTTCCGGAATTGAGTTCAGTTCTCACCGCATATTCTCCTGTATATCTTCTACAGATTGAAAACGGGTGCCACGAAGTGGTAAATTGAGCTTAGGAAGAAGAAAGAAGTCACCTGGAGTCATATCTGGTGAATATGGTGGAAGCTCGATGGTATTTGCTGAGTGTTTGGTCAAAAATTCGATCACAATGATAGCCTTGTGCGAAGGCGCAATATCGTGGTGCAAGATTCTTTTGGGACCAGCTGAGGGGCAACATGTTTCATACCCAAATGATTAGTTAAAATGGTACGGATGGAGCTCGTGAGATACAGAAAGTTCGGCGGCTATCTCTCTCAAAGTTGAATGATGATTTCCAGTGACTGTTTCCTTCACTTTTACGATGTTAACTTCAGTTGCAGAAGTTGATGGCCTACGAGAGCGAGGCATATCTTCCATCACATCTGGCCCGCTTTTGAACGCTTTGTACCACTCATAAGCACGAGTTTTTGATGAAGTTCATTCACCGTAAGCCTTCTGTAACATTTTCATTGACCCCGAACATGAATTTCCAATGGCGATGCGAAATTTAAGACAAACTCTTTGTTCGATGTTTTTGTCCATTTTGAAATTCGCAATACACACTACATATGATATAACTAAAAACATCACTGTACCTATATATGTATAAAAGAAAGTCATGTTAGTTACACTTTTTATAACTCAAGAACGGCTGAACCGATTTGGCTGAAAATTGGTGGAGAGGAAGCTCAGAACCAGGAAATCACATAGGATACAATTAGTTGCAAAAAATAATCTGGGAAGGATTTCAACGAGGGTCATAGTTTGTAGGGATAAACCTCCTACCTATTGACAGTAAGAACGCATGCGCTGTAATAATTGAGTGCTGCGCATGTGCAACTGTCAGTACTGTCACATTATATATATATATTATACTTCGTTCGCTTACTTATATAAATTAATAATTATTGTAACAGCCTTGGCTAATCCCTACTAATATTAGGTATAAATGCGAAAATGTGTATGTATGTATGAGCCGATTTCACGCTGAACCGGCTGAACCAATATTCTCTACTCACAAAGAATGTGTGCATGCGAAAGTGTGTATAGAGATATATCTGACCATGGCTTTGACATTTGACTGTATTGAAAGTGATGTTGTTGAGCACCTTTCGGTAGATACTGTCATGAATACTGACTAAGTTACTTCGTACTATATAGAGTTTCTGACCTCCTTACAATTATCAGGAGTACCTTCATGCAACTTGAGACTGAACGTACCAACGTTCCAGTCCTGTTAATGCGGACTCTTAATGCACCAAAGCTTTGTAATGGCAAACGGCTACAAGTAACACTTAGGGCGAAACATTATAAAAGCTATTCGCGATGAAGGGTTCCGTAGTGGAGGTATCCACTTACCATAGCCATTATCTTCGACTAACTATTAATTAAACTATTTGTAGAAACAATAAAGCTATATTTGCGGTTTTTAAGATGTGCTTTATTTAAAAAACTGCTGACTACATATCGTTCAAACCAGTTTTCGTTGGAAATTTTTATAACGATCGACAGCATATATTTTTTTAGATTTGTCACTCTCTTACTTTAAAAGTTATAGGGACACACACACCCATTTTACCACTTTGGAACCGTATATCTTTCAAACGATTGGCTTTGAGAAACAATGGTTTTAGAAACCTCAAAATAATTTTTAACGACCCATTTTTCACATGAGTTTCATGTATAAAGAGCCCCCCATAATATTCAATTTTTTTTCTATAACGTCGTAAAGCGGTTCACAAAATACTTCTACCTACCAATTTTCAAATGTGTAAATTGAAAAGTTTCGGCATAAAGTGGCTATGATATACGGAAACACTGACAGACATAAGGGCCTGGTCACAAGAACGGTCTAAGCGGAACGGCAGGGGCGATGTACATGGCGCGTTTACTCAGAGGTGGCCGCGCGCCGCGTCACAGTAAACGCCCCATGTACATCGAAAACGTTCGCCGCTGCCGCCCGCCGCTGTTGGCCGTGACCGGGCCGTAACGCGTCTATAAGGATCCCGTGTTTAGCAATTTTTGACTACGGATCTCTAAAAATACTGTTTACAGAAATATTTTAAATACTTCTTGCGGTTATTTTTCTCATTAGTCTCTATAAACAGAATTAAAATGAATGATGAAGGAGTTTTGTGCTACCCTGAATTTAACGTGAGCGAAGCCGCGGGCAAAAGCTTGTTTAATATAAATAACAGATGCTACTCAAACGCCGCGCAAAAAAAAAAATGGAAAACAGTTAATTACGACGGCTGTAGCCGGAGGATGCAAAAAAATGCAAAATTTACTTAATACAAATTTATTACTAAGAAATTACAATTAATTATAATTAGATGTATGTCGACAATCGATCAATGTTAGATCCAA
Source organism: Euclidia mi (assembly GCA_944739405.2). NCBI lineage: Eukaryota > Metazoa > Arthropoda > Insecta > Lepidoptera > Erebidae > Euclidia > Euclidia mi. Next base: position 22,850,908 of record OX123184.2, read on the forward strand.
AGTGACGCGTCTTCAAGGGGCCGCAATGTCCGGAGTTCGATGCCTCACGTTGTGCTGCGTCGGCGCCTCGTGTCCGTTGCTGTCACTAGGCTGCTATTGCGAAAGTAATTTGGGGCATCATGTATCAGCGGTTTCGGGGATAGGCATGTATGTAACACCTCCCGCCGTAGATCAGCAACTATTTCGAAATCTTGATTGAGTGAGATGATGAAATATTGCTGTGGCCAACTTTTATATCTCTTGGGTGCGTTTGCGCCAATTCCTGAACTTCAGCGTAGATACCAGTGGTTGTAACGTCGTTCGGTTCAACTTCTCGAGAGGATTGTTCTCGTCGCTTGCGGTAGATTAGTACAATGGCGAGTACACTTGCACCGGATAGTATTAGGTACATCGGGATTGTAGTATGGTAAATACTGGATTCGATGTTGCTTTCGCTGAGTTGAACTGGTGTTTGTAGCGTTAACTTCGTGTTAATTTCATGTAGGTTTTGCAGATCAATGGAGTTCAACAGAATAGGCGTCGAGCTTTTGGTTACAGGTTCTACGAATTGCGGCAACGCCATTATCTCTATGGCATATCCTTTGATGTGATCGTTTGAGTTTGCTATAGTGAAGTCTGGAGTTTCTATGTGACAGTTGTATGGAACAATAGCGAGGTAGCTGCCAGTCAGTATTCTATGGGTTTCTTGTCCACATGATATCTTCACCTTTGTAGGGTTGGGAAAGCTCATGGTGTAATGCTTTTCGTCGAGTTGTTCTACGGCTGCTGTGCTTAAGATGACAGACGTCGGCTTGCAGGATGGCTGTATTTCTTGCTCGGTGATAAGATTTCGGATGCAGTCTGATTCATCTCGTACGCGGTACTTGGGTTTTGCTTCACATAGGTACAGTGAGTTTACCTTCGGGCATTCAGCCTCTATGTACATATAATCCTTCCCAGAAATCGCAATAAAAGGTAAGGTTGGTATGAGGACTTTATCAAGTTTGTTAGGGACAATAGATAATTTATAAAGATTATAAATTGTAGGAAGGGCAATAGGCATCTTGAAGACTATTTGATTATCTCTATAAAAATATCCTAATTTAATTACGTCGTTATAATCTCTAATTTCTAAATCAAGAACTTCGTTTTGCGAGTACAAAGTTCTTAGCTTATCTAGTAATTTTCTTAATTCTACCATACTTATAACTGAATGCGGTGTGCTCGATGCACGTATAAAGGCTAGAGTGTATTCTAACTTACGAAGCTCTTCAAATAAGCTTTCTATACTATCGCTTAAAATTACCAAGTACTGGGCCATATGGGCATGCTGTATAAGATCACGACCTTTTGTGATCTTATTAAGAACTTTACTAATTCTTTCTTGGTTATGCGTTATATTATTCAATAAATGATCGTTCTGGGAAGCCCAGGTTTTGGTTAAACTAACATGTTGGTTGATTTGCGATTCTAACTTATGTTCGTTCTCTTGTAATATTTTAATTGCGTTATTATATTTAATAGCATCGCTCTGGTCTAAGTTGCCTGTGATACATTTGATAACTGAGCCTTATCCATCAATAAGTCCTCTTTTAGAACGACTATGCTCAAACGTTTGTAACTGTAAAGATACTTTAGTTAACTTTGACTTAAGATAATTTATATGCGGTTCAAATATATAAGAAGTGTTATTATTTAATCTAGGTCTTATTTTAGATAATTTAACTTTAGCTGTCTCAACATAAGATTGTATAATATCAAGATCTATAGAGTTAAGAAAGGAATGATAATGGGAAACAATTCGCGTTGTTCCTAAGTTAAAACGTAGTAAGCCAGGACCGTTTTCTAAGGGGTCAATCATTACTTCTTGTCCTCGAGTCATTTGAAGTAGTAGCAACAGCAGAATCCTGTAACAACACGGGGTTCTTAGGGCTGCGTTTTAAGCGAGACCTTGCAACTGGACCACGTTTCTTTTTGGTGTAGATATGAATAGGGAGATCGGCGAGTACAGTATCCTGTGTGTAGCGAGGGGCAAGTTTTTGTCTATTGGCTAGGGGATTACGTACAAAGATCTGTTGATCTGGGGAGTATTCTTTTTCTGGTTCTTCACGATCTTTATTCCTATTTTCAGTTAATTGAGTGCGGTTATGTAAGGAGGTTTCATTAATTAATTCATAAACCTGAGTTAATCTCTTCTTATGATCTACTAGATACTGTTGTTACAATTGTTCTGATAAACTTATGTCTGATGAGTCACGAGGGTCAAAATGACCTGTGATTAAATCGATAGGTCTGCCTTTGGTGAAACTGTGAATAGTATTGTAATATCCTAATATTGCATATGGCATTAGATTAATGACAGATTCATTACGCCTTTCTAGTTTCAATATTCTTAAATGTTCTAAAATAAGTTAAGTGAAAACGTTCTACTATTCCGTTATCGTTAGGTGAATGTGCGAGTATCTTATGATGCTGAATTTTATGAAGTCTTATAAATTCTGAAAATAGTGCATTAGTGAATTCGGGGCCCTGGTCAGTGATTATAGTATAGGGAACGCCATGATGGGTGCAAAACGTCAAAAGAGCTTGAACGACACTTAAAGCTGTACCATCTCGGAGATGATATGCTTGCGCATATTTAGAGAAAGCATCAACTAAGGTAAGGAACTTTTCAGTTTGAGCTGTAAAAAGAGATGTACAATTTCAAAAGGTTTGCCGGTGGGACTATAGCAAATTTCTGTTTAATAGGGTTACGGTCGTACTTTACTTGACCGCAAATAGTGCATTCGTTAATATATTTGGTTATATCGTCTTTCATATGAGGCCAATAATATCTATATGACAAAGATAAAAAGCATTCATTGATACCACGATGGTTAGTTTTACCCTCGTGATAATTTTTAATAATATCTTGTTGTCTAAGATAGTCCTTTACGTTCTCTACTTCTTTCTTCGTTAAAACCATATTCAAGGCAGAACTTTTAAATTTATCTTGGATGATAGGCATTATTTGGTACATAGCCAATGGAGGATGAATAATCAAACCGGTTTTTACCTTAGGATTAACGTATTCTTTTACGGCGTTAATAACGTCGTCTTCGAGGTTAGATTCTGATAACTGAATAACTGTTTTTGTCTGGGTCTCGAATGGCTTAGATACGGTAGGTCGTTTTTTAATATCTCCTACAACAACGAAACATATTTGACGGTGGAATTTATTAAGGGGTTCATCCGATATCGGAATTTCTAATATGGTATTCTCAGCACTAGTATAAACTGTTTCAGTCGAGGAACCAGAAACTGATGGTGGTTTTTCAGATGTGTTAACAAATACGGAGCTAGTATATTCGTGATTAATTTCTACACGGGACAAGGCATCAGCGTTGCTATTCAGCTTACCCTGCTTATAGACATTAGTGAAATCATATTCGCTTAATTTTAATCACCAACGAGTTAAACGAGAATTCGGTTCTTTTAAGTTCATAACCCACTGGAGTGGTTTATGATCTGTAACAATTTTGAATTTTCTACCAAATAAGTACGGGCGGAAATATTTAGTTGCCCATACAATAGCTAAAAGCTCTTTTTCTATTGTGCTGTAATTGATTTCACTAGTGTTTAATGTGCGGAACGCATACGCTATGGGTCTATCGCTGCCTATCTGTCCTTGTGAAAGAACGGCACCAATGGCAAGGTTTGAAGCGTCAGTTGTGAGAATAAAATCTTTGCTAAAATCGGGGTATTGTAGGATCGGGTCATTCATTAATAGTGTTTTACATTTCTCGAAACAGTTAATATAATTTGGATCGTTAATATTAATTTTGGAACCTTTTTTGAGACACTGAGTCATTGGTTTTGTTATGCGAGCAAAGTCGGGAATAAATTTTCTATAATAGCCTAATAAGCCTAAAAATCGTTTAATTTCTGTGGAAGTTTTGGGCTTTTTCCTCGGCGTTCAAATGATCCGTACGTAGTTGCGATAACACTTGCTTAACGCGAACGGACAGTTGTTCGGTACGCGTGCACTGAATATTACACAACTCGGCTTTCACAGGTTGATCCATTGAGAAGACTACGTCATGACACGTTGGGTCTGTGACCTCTAATATACCACGGTTATTTTTTACAGTAGTGACGCAATTATCTATTATACAGTTTGATATACATTGCTTCTCAATCAATACGGCACCATCGCGAGAATTAATAGGGACTTTAATTAATTTAGTTGAATTAGCCGGTATTATTTCTTCATATAAATTACAATTGCGAGAGTCATACATGAACAATGGATTGCTTGAATTACGCGTATTTAATAACCTATTCTTTAAATCAAGATTTGATTCCAATTTTTCTAATAAATCATAGCCAATTATACCTTCAAAGTAATCGTGAAATTTTAAAATACAAAGTGTTATATTATTCGTCTCATTAAATTCCTCAAAGCATGATAATGTAATAGTATAATCGTTGCGAGTAGTAGCGTGAATGTTAGTTACTTCGAATGGGTCGTAATTACATGGTATGTGTGATAAGTGTCGGTCAACAATCTCTGGACTTATAAATGACGAATTAGAACCTGTGTCTACTAATAATTTCATAGGGGGATTAGCTATTTTTATATACGGCAATTGTCTTTGTGTTTGTAAGTTAATTTCTATTTTAACTTGTCTGATTTTAAAACTTTCTGAAAATCCTTATCTTCAGTGGGCGCAATGTCTGCGACCTCCTCTACAGAGTAACCTTCTGTACACTGAGGTGGCTCGTATGAACTATTATATATTTCATATGGATAGTCGTACGTAGAGCACTCATAATATTCTGGGGGATAGCAATCATTATCAAAGTAATCGTTATATGGGCTATATTCGTAATAAGATTCATCAGAAAAATCATTAAAGTTAAGTTAAGTCCACTCGCTGTCCATCGATCAAAATATTACAAACCGTAACGCATTCCTCCTTTTAAAAAACCATGACCTTCGTTTTACTTACAATCACTTTCATTCCTTTCCTCACTAACGCACCATGCATGATTGTTACCATCTCCTGCAATTCCTTCGCTGAAGATGCAATTATTACCTGATCATCAGCATAAAGGAGGCATTTGACGAGTAACCCATTCATCCTTATTCTGCAGTCACTATGTTTTAAATCTTGCAAACAACTGTCCATGAAGAGGTTAAACAGCCACGATGACGCTACACATCTCTGTCTAACACCTTTCTTGATGGTAAACCAGTCAGTGTATGACCTATTTATCCTCACACAAGCTCTAGAATCCTCATAAAGGGATTTCAGAGCTCGTATGAGGATGCTGTCCACCCGTTCATTGACAGCACATACCACATTTCATTCCTCACCACTTTATCGTAAGCCTTTTCCAAATCCACGAATGCGCAATAGACCTTATGACCATTGGCCAAAAACTTTTCGGCTATGCTTTGCAAGGAAAGAACCTGATCCGTACATCCTATACCCTTTCGGAATCCCGCTTGTTCAACCCATATTTTCTTGTCGGTTACTTTCATAACTCTTTCCATCAGTACCTTTGCATACAATTTGCCAACAATGCTGAGAAGGCTAATACCTCTATAGTTTTTGCAGTCTTGTTGCGAGCCGTTTCCTTTATAAAGAAGCACAACTACAGCTGTGGCCCAGTCATTAGGTACTCGGCCGGTGCTCCAGCACAAGTTATATAACCGCTGCAACTGACCAACTATGATGCCCTGTCCAGTCTTCAGCATTTGGACTGTAATCCTATCATATCCGGCAGCCTTACCTACTTACATACTTCCCAGTGCCTTCACGATCTCATCCACGCCAATAACGCTTTCATCATTGCTATCGTTACCATTCATTTCATCGATCAGTGTCTCTATCGCCGTTCTTTCAAATAAACTTTCAAAATACTCTTTCCATCTCTTCAGCACGCACGATTCACCATTCACTATCCTTCCATTCTTGTGTCTGATCCATGTGTATTCTAAGGATTGAGTTCTTTCTCGAACTGCACGAAAGGATTTCCAGAAAAACTTAATGTTTCTCCGGAAATCGTCAGATAATCTGCTATCAAACTCATCTTTCTTTTCCTTTTTTTTTCTGAGATAGGTATTACAAAGATTTATCTTTAATTGCCAAGTTGGTCTCGCGGCATAAATTGGGTTTTTCCATTAGGAAATGCTTAGTAGCAGCTCGGAGTCTGGTAATGTGCCCGGTACGGTAATAGGCTCCCTGGCACATTGCCAGACTCCGTGCTGCTACTGAGAAGTCGAAAAACTCAATAACAATTTTGCCCGATCCGGGAATCGAACCCGGGACCTCCAGATCAGCAGACGCGTACGATTTATACTGGACCACGGAGGCATGAGACACGAAACATTGTAACTGATAGAATAGAAGTGAGGATTTTAACAGGTAGAAAATATTGTGCAAAATATATTTAATTAAAAGTACCTATACTAAAATTGCACCAAGTAAGCTAATGAATGAAATGGTCGTTTCAATTACTAGTAATTTTCAAATAATATTTTCAAGATTAAATTATAGCGCTGGCAAACTATAATCAAAACGAGTAAAATACGTCTGCATATTCATTATAACAGTACAATACATGATAACTTTCAGGTGAATCAAATCAAATCATTTATTGCATTTCATGTGTACTTATTTGTTACATATTGAATATAGTATCTTTATACATGAAACCCTTTCAGGGCACAGCAATTTTAAAACATGTATGAATTTATAAATTTACTATAGTGAATACAATACACACTTATTGCATCACTATCTAAATCCATTAGTTATTTTTCGTATGAAGATATCATACGAAAAATAACTAATGGATTTAGATTCAATGAGGTCTGTATTCAAAAGCAAAAAAGATGCTATGAATCCTGGTTTCGTGGAAATTGATTCGCCAAATAAAATTTTTCATAATTTTTTTTAATGTAGTTAACAACGAATTTCAGAATTCTTTTAGGACTAAGGAGAAAGTAGTTAAAGAATCTCGAGCTTTTAGTGAGTAGCCTACTGCAGATATTTACAAAAGCAGAGCAAAAATTTACGAGTTTTATGGTATGAAGAAATACAATTCGGATTCGAACTTCACATAGTATGTTAGGAATTATTTCAAAATATTTAAAAGAGTGTGCAATACAGCTACGTCAATATTCGTTAGGAACAAAACTAAACAATCCTCGAATAAAATTAAGGCGACCTGGCGAACTATAAATGAAACAACTGGTAAGACAACACTAAGAGGTACTAGATTTAGTTTACTTGATACTGACACATTAATTCATATGACGAAGAAGTCGCACACACATTTAATAACTTTTTTGCTAGCATACGGATCGCTAATACTAGAGAATTAAAATTATCAGCTATGGTCGCAGAAAACCCATTAGAATCTAATGTAGGAAAAAGTGAAGTAATATTTAAGTACCATTGTATTAATTCTACCGATATTATATATACTTTTAAATCTCTAGAGTCTAAGAATACAGGTGATCTCTGGGGAATGTATGTTAAGGTTTTGACAAGTATAATTGATGTCATCATCATAAGCCCTTTATACTGTCCCACTGCTGGGTATGGGCCTCTTCTCACTATGAGAAGGGTAAGGCTATAGTCCACCACGCTAGCCAAGTGCGGTTTGGCAGATTTCAAATGTCTTTCGAGAACATTATGGAGAACTCTCAGACATGCAGGTTTCCTCACGATGTTTTCCTTCACCGATAAGCAAGCGATAATTAACAATTTAATACGCACTTAACTTCAAAAAGAGAACATTATGGAGAACTCTCAGACATGCAGGTTTCCTCACGATGTTTTCCTTCACCGATAAGCAAGCGATAATTAACAATTTAATACGCACTTAACTTCAAAAAGTCATTGGTGCGTGTCGTGGATTCGAACCCGAGACCCTATGCGTAGCAGTCTGTCGGTCTCTCCACTCGGCTATCGTTGCCCCGTAATTGATGAAGTGGCTCCTTATTTAAGCAATTTATTCAATAAGTGTATAAATAAATATAGTATAAATAGTATAAATCAGTAAGTTTTCCCGATCTAATGAACATAATAGGATAATACATCTGTTTAACCCGGCGTGAAAGAAGTGAAAAATTGTTACATCAGAAATTTTGATGTTCGATTTTGAATACTATGACTGTGTAATTAGCATTTATGCTTGAGATATATTAATAATAGTATTCAATCAACAAGATTAGTAAATAAAATACCAACATTAAGTACCAAAAAGCATTACTTTTTATTGAAATCATAACGTATATAAATTTTCTATGACAAAATAAAAGTTTAGGTAGTTAACTTCTTCTCCTGTTCTAAAATTTCGTGAGGTGAAGGATTAAGAATACGGAATGTCACCACCCCATATCATCTCCTGGGTGTCGTAAGAGCCGACAGGGGAGCATATTATGCAGAGAACAGCACTGTAAGAGAAGGAAAACTTGATACAATCCCTATACCAACCCGTTTGGCCAGCGTGGTATAGTAGGCCAATTCCTCCTTTTAAAGGAGAGGCCTAGTCCAGCAGTGGACTGTTAAAGGCTGATGATGATGATGAACTTCTTCTCGCATAAAAACCTAATGAAGTTCCAATTTCTTCGGTAAATCAACATAATAATAGTATCTTGATATTGTTGTAAATAAAAAAGGAGCTATAAAGGCTTATGATACCATGTAAAAGAGCACCAAAGTTACACCTAGAAATAGGCACAATCTCCGCACATCTAAATAGTGTTCCATACATTTTTGTACAGCAATGTTTTGTTTGTCTTATTTCTGAGTACCTACAATCAGTAGTCGCCGGCACAGATTCCGGATTTTCCAAATTTTGCATAATACCCTCTTGTTCCGAATCACTTTCTTCACTTTTTTACTAATGTTATCATTTTTTTTGCTCTCGGAATAACAGAAGCAGCATTTGAGTACTTTTTTAATAGTTCTTGTAGCTGATGTTCATTTTCTTTATAAGACATCCTCATAAATCCAAAAATAATCATAAAATACTTTTTATAGTATTTTATGATTATTTTTTTGATTTACAGTTATTTATAACAGTAAATAAAAAAAATACTGTCCACACAAAAATGCAACACTGACTACGAGGTCGGGTGTGACGTACTGCAGCCACGTTTACCCATTTGTATCTACCATCGCTGCGGGCGCAACACTAAACTCGATACTGTACCTCGCCTTTCGGCACCTTACCTCCAGCTACTGAAAAGTCAGGACTCGTAAGACAACAGCAAAATTAAATAATCTGCGTTTTAAAACTTCTCGGGTATGACATATCCGACCTCATTGACGCCGGGTTAAATACGGCAGTAAGACTAATCCTGGTAATTGTAAGCCTATATCAATATTGCCTGCTTTTAGTAAGATTTTTGAAAGGATCATACTCAAGCAACTACATAGACATTTTAATCTAAATATCCTCCTTCATAGTGAGCAATTTGGTTTTATCAAGGGTCACTCGACATCAGATGCAGGAATAACGTTACTCAAACACATATTCAGTGCATGGGCGAGTGCCTAAAATGCTATTGGTGTGTTTTGCGACCTTTCAAAAGTATTCGATTGTGTCTGCCATGAAACGCTCTTATGCAAACTTAGACATAACGGCGTCCAGACTAAAGCATTGGAAGTCATTACTTAAGTGGCAGAATCCAATGTGTTGAAGTAAACGGCTCAAAATAAAGTGGTTTATCTGTTGATTTAGGAGTGCCACAGGGCAGCATCCTAAGGCCTTTCTTGTTTGTTGCTTACATAAACGATTTACTTTTTACTTGAAAAACAATTGTGATGATGTACTGTTTCCTGACGATACTTCTTTGATATTCAAAGTAGATAAAAATAAAGAACACCTTAACAAAATAAACAGTGCGCTTATTCAAGTGACTAAATGGTTTAATGTAAACAATCTAGTACTGCCCACCAAAAAGACAAAATGTATTAATTTTGGTCTGCCTAATATCAGAAACTTTGGTCCTAATATAGTCTTAAATGGTGATGAACTTCTAACAACTGAATCTACAATATTTCTAAGAATAACACTTAATTCAAAGTTACAGTGGGTGCGCGTGTTACATATCTCTCAAGGAAACCTAGCTCTGCTGTTTAATATGCTGTTAGGAAGGTTCGTCGGTTGACTGATGTCGATACGGCTAGACTGGTTTATTTTAGCTATTTAGTTATGTCATAAGATTTCATAGTGTTATGTCATAAGGCATATTGTTATGGAATAGAGCTGCTGATATCGAAAATATTTTTGTATTACAAAAAACGAGCAGTTAAGGCCATTTACCAGTTTAAAAGTCAAAAGTTTCACTCAGAGAAAAATAAAAAAGATTAGTATTCTTACTGTAGCGTCTCAATATATATTGTTTGCTAGTGATATGCATGTACGTCTAAACATAAATTCATACAAAATGAATACTGACTGAACAATATCAATACTAGAAACAGACACAAATTATGTGTTCCATATTTTCGTCTACACAAGACTCATAGCTCATTTATTGGGCTAAGTAACCGTATTTATAATAAAATACCGATAAATATTTTAGACTTACCGTTAAGTTCATTTAAATGAGTATCTAGATGACAAGTGCGCTTGGAAGTAATTATTCACTTTTTATTAGGTCAATTATTAAGTAGTTTTATTTTAATAATTACCTTCTTCTTATTTCATACTGCATTTGCATTAATGTTCCACACTTTTTATTATAACTGCGGATTTGTAAAATGTGGGTAACTCACGGTCTTAGATTGTAAACGATTTGATTGTCAATTGCTTTGGGTTCATCAGTAAGAGTATTCTTACTTTCTGCGACATGCACTTCCATCATAATTCTGACCATGTTTGCGAGTTGCCTACATAAGAAAGAGATTAGAAAGAGGTAAGTGGATGCTCCTGTTTTGCCATATTTATTTTGGGAGGCTAACCAAATTAACATAATTTACTGCTTGAGTATAATATCAATAGTTATTTAATCCTCACTAGTAGATAACTTTCAATGTGCAACAGTTGCAGCTCCTTACAAAATTAAAATTTATAACTATAATATTGGCGAATGAAAAGAGTTGCCATGAGTTTTATTGCCCATTCTTTCTCGTGGTTCTACCTATTGCATTGTGAACGTGGCAGTAAATGTAAATGTAGAATCAATCATTAAGTATTTTCTTCAATTTTTTTGTGACCACGATGAAAAAAAGATTTTGACTTTAATCAATAATTTTGAATATAATTTGCTTACTCTGATTGAATGAATAATAAATAAGCTTAAAAACAGAAAGGCTACAAATGGCAGTTGACGCTTTTTATATTATAAGCATTAATAAGCCTAACACTAGAGAAGGAGTTCTGGAAAGTTCACTGCTAAGAAGGTGAGAGAAGAGATGGTTTGAGTACTGAGGTTCGTTATTTTGGTAACATAACAATGAATAATTTTCAAACCGAAATTTCTAAAATTAAAGTGTAAAAAACTATTTTTATTTAAGATTTAACGTATTATGTAGGTACATAAAGATATGTGATTGTACAATTGACAAGTGTTTGTCAGCGTTCTAGTTTGAAACGGTGAAATAACTTTTACAGTTTTAGTTTGTTTGTTATTTGTAATATTTTGTTGTTTAATCAAGATACAGTCATAATTACTGAAATAATGTTAAACTGTCCTAGAATGAATAATTAATTGACTTCAGTGCACTTGAAGACATCGAAAAAAAAACATATATGTACAATATTTACATGACAATATTTTTGACAGCGTTTGTCTGACATATATTATATATTAGATATATTTCCCAATTCAATTTCAAATTCCAATTTGCAAAACACAATCAGTTATACCAATAAATTTTCCAGTTTATCTGAAATATACGCCAGCGATTCGAATAGAAGGGAATTCATCTGATATGAATTTGTATGAATGTGATTTTAATTAGTGGTTTAGAAAGACTCGTTACGTTGCGAAAATTGATGTTATAATTATTGATTTCATTGTTTTGGTAGAGCGTCTCCTTTTTGTTCGTGATTTCTTTAAGTCAATGATAGATTTGAGAAGTTCCTTGCCACTGCAAGAGGAACAAAGTAAAACACAAGTTTTTTAATAACTGGTAGCGCCATCTACCTTTCCATCGAAACTAATCCCATCAACATCAATGGTTGGTCGCTGCTTGGCCAATGCGAGCGATGCCTTTTGTTTCTATCCCTCTCTATCCCATTCCCAAGAAGGGGGCACGCCTTCGCGGATTGGTCGCGGTGATCGTCGACGCCAGTGACAGTCCAGAACTTTCGAGAACATTCGATTCGCTAAATACGCGTCCGCCATACCGTATCACCGCGCCGCTCCCGCTATAGTTATTACCGCTTATAAAACCGCTCGCAAGTGGAAGTGACTGTGTAGTGAAGTGAATCAAGCAGCTGCATCACGAAACCACCAGGAGATTGCCCTTCGGAAACGAAGAAGATTGCCGTATAAGGTAAGTGCCCTCCATCCTTGGAATATCCTATACCCACTCACAATCATCTCTCCCATTCCAATCCTACATCCTCTTCCCGTATCCAATCCTAGGCGGCTAAAAACCCGCTATCCTTTGTATACAGTCCATTTCCTTCTCCAAGTCGCCTAGAACCTACGGTTTTGGTGTATCGCCGAACCAATAACGAAGAAGTCATTGAAATCATAAGGATCCTATTACAAAGTTACTCTTCGAACCATTGAGAAATAAGTAAAGAAAATAATTGCGAGAGTATTTAATGCAAAGTATTACTTTTATAAACGTTAATATGTTGATGTTTGTATACAAACAAACAGTCAGTTCTAAAAAATCCAAATCGAACGCAAAAATGGTAACAATAATTCCATTATGTTTTGTTTTTCACAGTTCAAAATTTGTTTGATATTTTTGACTCACTTTTCAGCTTGATACGTCTCCATACTTATGATAATTTTAGATCCAATTAAATACTCTTGATATTGAAGCATATACAGCAACGTTATTTTTTGTTGTTTTTAGGGTTCCGTACCTCGAAATGAAAAAAAACGGAATCCTTATATCCGTCCGTCTGTCAAAACCCTTTTTCTCAGAAACGCGTGGACGTATAAAACTGAATTTATACCAAACATTCAAGTCTACTGTCCCTTGAAGCTGTGAAAAAATCAAACTTCTAAGCCAACGCAATCAAAAGATACAGCTGTTTATGCCGCTGATTTCCGCAAATTTTCGAAACTCGCAAGGTAATCAAAGCCTACAGAGTACTTTCCGTGAACTCAGAATCTTGTAATTTGGTACAAAGCGATGTTTTATAGCACAGATACAGGAAAAATTGCGTCAAATTGTTTGTTACATCATATAAAAAAAAACATTTGTATTAATTTTAAGTTTACTACCCCTTTCCTCATGAACGCGCATTTTTTTTAAATGACATTCATATCAAATACTCAGGTCTATAATTCCATTAAGTTGTAACAAAATCAAATTTCTGTCACAACGTAATCAAAAGAAACAGCAATTTCACTATATTTTCAAACTCTACAAACTACTGGCAAGGGAATCAAAACCTACAGGGCACTTCCCGTAAACTCTGATTCTTGAAATTTGGTACAAACCTACATTATAAAGGACAGATCAAGGACAAATTGCGAAAACCGTAACTTTTTAGTTACATTATATAATTAAAAAAAAATAGTTTTAAGGTTACTACCCCTTTCCATAAGAACGCGTAAAGGTATTAAATTAAAATTCATATCAAATACTCAAGTCTATAATATCTTTAAGATGTAACAATATCAAACTTCTAAGCCAACGCAATTAAAAGATACAGCTGTTTATGCTGCAAATTCTTGTAAATTTTCAAAACCCACAAGGGAATCAAAACCTACAAGCTACTTCCCGTAAACTTAGAATCTTGAAATTTGATACGAGGCAACTTCTGATAGCACACATTTAGGAAAAATTCCAAGAAAGAAAATTTTTAGTTTCATCATATAATAAAAACGGGATCCTGCCGTTTTGCCGAAAAGATTTTGCCAAAATTTCATTACCAAACCAATTTTAACAACCTTTTTTATACCATTGCAATATTTCGAATGATTTTAGTACGCATATTTTTATTTGGTAAAATTTGTACTTGGCAAAATATTACCAAGTATAATGTCATTATGGCATTTGGTGTTTAATCAAATGATTTATTACAGCAAACAATCTTCAGACAATAAACGTTTGGTGACATTAGTTTAGTTATGGAAGTAGTAAGAGTAGATAAATTATAAAAAAAATGGTTAGGTTAGGTTAGGCTAGAACTGTGACCTCCTATGCACGAGCCGAGCAAGCGAAGCGAGCGGTGCCGCGGTAGTGGCCAGCGAGTGTCAGAAACGACTTGCATTAATAGAAAAAAGAGATTGTTTTTAGTAGGATACCCGGAACTGAACTATTTAGATTAGGATAATTATTGATTTTGCGTAAAAACTGTTATTCCAACTAAAATATTTGACTAAATAAAAAAATTTAAAAGTACTAGTTGGTAAACAATTTATAGTTTAAACGTTCATTTCCCAAACATTAGGGTTGCGTTAAATTTTTTTGTGAATAAATTTTTTGCTAAGTAACAATTTGGCAAATAAAATTAAGCGAAAAAATGTTTGGGAAGTGAAAATTTCTCAATTTCCTTTCGGTCAAACAAGGAGACCCAATAAAAACATATTTTTAAATTTTAAAATTACTACCTCTTTCCTCATGAACGCATAGAGTTCCCCCCCGTGGGATCTCAACCTTGTCGTGGTGGGGGGCTCAGTAACCGTGGGTTTGAGGTACAACACCCACGGTGAAGCTTAGCGGGATCCCGGGAGGAGACGCTCCACGTGGGCTTGCGTGAGGCCTGCGTAGGATGCGTCCCAAGGTGCGGGTGCGGGGGACAGTTCTGTCTGTCCCTCGCAGTCGGGTGCGGTCGTGGGAGGAGGGGCGTGTCGGTGTTGCGTTGCCGCTTGCCCTTTATCCCGCGACCAAATGGGGCGCACCATCGTTGCGTCGCGGTGGGGCCGCAGAGGAAGAGGAGATGCGGTGTTGTGTTGCCGTCCTCCCTATCCTCTGCGGCCGCTGGGTGTTTTGGCGGCGGAGCCCAACACCTTCATCCGCCGCCAAGGGGGTTTCGTTCGGGGCCCGCCTGACCATCTGGCGGGCCAATACCCGTCAGCGGGTAGCGAGGAATAATTTCGTGAAACCCTACCCTCCGACACATGGGTACATGAGGAGCACGGGTTGGTTTTTAGTTAGTAAGAGTCTGACAGTCCCCTTCGTCCTTTCTCCCAGGGCGGAGGGACTCCATGAGGATTTTCCAACACGATACCAAAAAAAAAAAACCGGTCAAGTGCGAGTCGGACTCGCGCACCGAGGGTTCCGTACAAACCTGTAGGTATATGTAATTATTTGAAAAAATATGTGTGTAACTAAAAATTTAAGGTTTTCAAATTTTACTTTTGATTAGTCTGACTGCGCTCTAAGGCGGACGTGTGTCGCGTAAATAAATTTTATATTATTGTTTCGCGCGGCGCGAGCTGACGCTGGCAATTTTTACCGCCATGAGTGATAAACTTGTGGTGAACGAGCTGCTGGCGTTCCTGCAGCAGAAGCTAGATATCGTGGAAGAAGTGTTGACTATCCAGATCTGTGTAACGAACTTCAGCGAGGAGGACATTGCGGCTGCCAAGCTGCTTGTATATAGGTCGCTAAATAAATGTGACCAGATGATTATCACGCCACGATGGATATGATAACGCAACGATATTTTTGGTACGGAATGAATATAGATATTAATAAATGGTCAAGGGCTTGTATAGCTTGCCAGAGGGCAAAGGTTAGTCGACATACAATTTCAAAATTATCTAGTTTTCCACAGTGTAACATATTCATACGGATATAATCGGACCATTGCCTACATCGCAATATGGACACCGTTATTGTGTAACCATCATAAACCGTTTTACGCGTTTCCCCGAAGCAATTCCCGTCTCAGATATTACGGCAGAAACTGTACCTAAAGTAATATACGAAAACTGGATATGTAGGTTTGGTTGCCCGCTTAGAATAACAACGGATCAAGGTAGGCAATTCGAAAGTGACTTGTTTAACAACTTGTTGTCATATTTAGGACTTCGAGATTCGTTATCTAATTTTTCACTCACTAAAAATATTACAATTGTATCCCAAGAATCTACATAAATGCCTAAGGTACTCAAACCATGCAAACAATCAACTGTTGTGTCTAAAAGATTTTTAATAGAAGTTGAAGACTCCTTTACAATAACTGGTTGTTTGACAAAACGTTTTAACATACTGTTAGATAAAAATTTCTTATTATCATACCGCTTACATAAAATAGACCAAAATTCACTATAGTTAGCGGCTGTGACTGGTGTATGTCGCAGTAATTGAGCTGCTTCTCCTGACAAATGTGATTTTAAATAATGAAGACGTTGTACATCGTCCAAAGACACATTATTATGTATAAGAGACAAAAACAAGTCTCTAAAAGTGGTCCACTCAGTATACAAACCAGAAAATGTGGGTAGACTGATTTTTTGTACTCTTACATTTGTCGATGTTTTTTCTTGTTGATTAGAAGTTATGTTAATATTTGTGTTTACATTCATTTGTCCCTTGAGTTCTGATTTATATAATATGTATAACTCCTCGGTATTGTCATATACTTCACTTGAAAAATAATCGTTATTTAAATCTAAATCTGGGGCTTTCTCTATAATATTTCTATGTGTTTTTACAAATTGTTTCCACTGTTCTTCCAATGATTCTAATCTAGTTAGGCCACTACATAGGCCTCTCCCAATACGTGCCACAGTACACGATCCTCAGCATTCCGCATCCAGTCTGTCCCAGCCACCTTTTTCAGGTCGTCGGTCCACCTAGCCGGGGGCCGCCCTACCTTACGCTTGCCAAGACGTGGTCTCCACTCTAGGACACGCTTGCTCCATCGGCCATCAGTCCTTCTACAGATATGGCCAGCCCACTGCCACTTGAGTCTACTGATTCTGTGAGCTATGTCGGTAACTTTGGTTCTTTGTCAGATAACTTCGTTTCGGATTTTATCCTTCAAAGAGACGCCAAGCATAGCCCGTTCCATAGCTCGCTGCGTGACTTTTAGTTTGTGGACTAGTTCCACTGTGAGTGTCCACGTCTCGGCACCGTACGTCATAACAGGTAGGACGCATTGGTTGAAGACTTTGGTCTTCTGGCATTGCGGTAGGGGCGAAGAGAAAACTCGACGTAGCTTGCCAAACGCTGCCCAACCCAACTGGATCCTGCGGTCGATTTCTTTCTCGAAGTTGTTTCTACCAAGCTGGACTACTTGCCCAAGGTAGACATACTCTTGAACAACTTCGAGCATCGATCCGTCGACATAAACCGGTCCCGGCACAATGTGTTCGTTGAACATAATCTTAGTTTTATCGAAGTTCATGCCGAGACCGACCCGTCGAGAGGCTCCATTTAGGCTGTGCAGCATCTCGCTCAGCTCTTCCAGGCTCTCTGCCACGATGACAATATCGTCGGCAAAACCGAAGGTGGGATATGTACTTGCCATTAATGTTTATGCCCCGTCCAGTCCAGTCCAGCGTCTTAAAGACGTCTTCGAGTGCGTTGGTGAAGAGCTTAGGGGATATTATATCCCCCTGCCTCACCCCTCTACGCAACTCAATGGGGCTGGTTTTACTGTCCTGGAGCTAAACGGTCATAGTGGCCGTGTCGTACAAACATCTCAACACCTCGATGTAGTGCCAATCGATGCGACACCGCTGCAGAGCATCCAGAACCGCCCAGGTTTCGATGGAGTTGAAGGCTTTCTCGTAGTCCACGAAAGCCATACACAGCGGCTGATTGTATTCGTTGGTCTTCTGTACAATCTGCCAAACAGTATGGATGTGGTCTACGGTGCTGTAGCCTTTTCGAAACCCGGCTTGTTCCGGTGGCTGGAAATTGTCGAGTTTTCTGGCGAGGCGATTTGTTAGGACTCTCGAGAACAACTTGTAGACGTGACTCAAGAGTGAGATGGGTCTGTAGTTTTTCAGCAGGGTTTTGTCACCTTTTTTGAAAAACAAAACCACCGCACTCCCACTCCACGCCTGAGGTGTTAGGCCTTGATGGATAACGGAATTAAACAGGCTCGCGAGCTCTTTCAGAACTGCTATCCCACCTGCTTTTAAGAGCTTTGTGGTGATTCCGTCATCCCCTGGAGACTTGTTGTTCTTGAGCTGCTCAAGAGCCACTCTTACCTCGCCCTGGTTGACATCGGGGATGTCCTCCGTGTAATGGCGCGTGAGTTGGGCTCTGTGGTCATCATCGCTGGGTCTCGTGGGTTTAGGCATCTGTGATGCGTACAAGTCCTTGTAGAAACTCTCAATTTCAGCGAGAATCTCGGACTTGGAGGTTACGGTTTTGCCATCCGCAGTATTGAGTTTCGACAGATGAATTCTACCAAGCTGGCGAGCGAAGACTTTGGTGCCTCGATTCTGTTCAATCGCAGCCGTAATGGTGCGGGTATTAGAACATCGGAGGTCACGTCGCACCAGCTTCCGGATCTTCCGGTTTAGGTTTCTTCCATCTGTCGAAGACGTCTGCGCATATGACATTCCCCTTCTTTGCCTCATAAGTTCGAGAGTCTCGAGCGAGAGTTTACTTTGCTTGTTAACGCTTTTTCCGGGAAACACCCTTCGAGACACATCCTGTAGCGTTTTGACCACAGTGTCGGTTTTCTCGTCAACAGTGCCATGGGTTTCCAGCAGTCCGAAACGGTTTTGAAGTTCTAGTTAAAACTTTTCGGATCATACTGCTAGCTGAGGTGCAGTAGGTCTAAGAGTAGACTTCATCATGCGAAGCCTCTCAGCTCTGAAGTCTATATTTAGGGTGGCTCGGACAAGTCGGTGATCGCTACCGGTATTAAACCTGTTGATCACTGAGACGTCTCTAAATATATACCTCCGATCAGACATAATGAAGTCTATCATGTTCCTTGTCACAGTATCGGGGCTTCGCCATGTCCACTTTCTATGAGGCTTCTTCTTAAAGAAGGAGTTCATTAAAAAGAGCCCCTGTGACTCCAGAAAGTTGACCAGCATTTGCCCTCTGTGATTTCGGCACCCCACGCCATAGGTCGAGGTCGGCGCATATACCTGTACCACCTTCAGGGAGTACCTGTCGGTGATCCTTAATATTCAGGTACGCTACCCGTGTCGACACACTGCTGATTTCTACAACGTTGTTAGCGAGAGATTTTTTAACGAAGAAACCGACACCGCCCTGAGAGAGCTGATCGCCTTCTCGACAGTAGAACAGGTTGCCTGACTCAAGGGTTATCGTGTCCTCCCCCTGTCTTTGGACTTCAGACAACCCCAATATATGCCAGTTTATATGTCCTACTTCAAGTTCGGTGATGTGTTGGTCCAGCCGTAGAGAGCGTCCATTGTACGTAGCCAGGGTCAGTTTCTTGTGGTAGCCGTTTGCCGTAGCCCGGAGATTCTTAGCACCCCCTGCCCCGCTGTTACCGCGACCGCTACCGTAGTTGCGGACAGCGGGACTACCGGGAATTGGGGGCCTATTCGTTGGTGCGCTCATTGGGTGGTATTTGGCCTACTATACCGCGCTGGCCAGACGAGTTGGTATCGGGTTTGGTTTCAAGTTTTCCATCGCTTGTCAAAGATACTATTCGTTTTTTATTGCAATTTCCTTATTCGCCTTTTACGACACCCGCGGAATGAAATGGGGTAGTGACACTTGTATTCTTTATCCGACGCTACACGGAAAATGTGTTATACGATCTTTTGTTATTAATTCTAGCTTTTTCAATTATTGTTTTGTTATTCATTTGTAATTTAATTAATGATTTCATTGTAAATAATGTTTATGATTGTACACAAGTTTCAACTAAATAAATTCACCAAAGTACAAGCTCAAATATCTAAGTTACAGATTATTAGATTACACTACTGACGAAGTTGCTAAAATTACAAGTCTATGACAAAAACCGAAAATTTTACAAGTCTTTTAACTACCTTGTACTTCGGGGCAAAATCGGGCATGGATTCCCCGTCTGAACCAAATTTACTTAATTATTCTAAGTCTAAATTACTTTATAAACTACAATTAATTTAACACTAAATTTTACAAGTCCCAAATGATTCTACTTTACTAAAGTTCACTAAACACAAGACACTGATGCAAATTTTCTAAGTTGATGATATTATCACTGCTAATACAAAGTTAATATTTGTTCACTACTTACAGTTTTGCTTGACCAAACCTCTCACTGCCGATGTGTTACGTCACGTCCCTTGACGTCACAAGCTCCAACCGCACCCAGATATAGGATGCCCAGTGGCGCCCTCTCGTAACACAGGCTCGAACTCAAAGGCACTTGCAGCGCCCTCGGCCAATTCTTGTCACAACTCCAAGTAGCGATGTGGTCGCTTTATAGCGCTTAACAGCGCCACACACACTTGTAAACACAAGGATTAATCACGTCAAACTTTGAACCGTACGCTGTTACCAGCGAGGTAACAGAATAAACTAGGAGCCAAAGGAACGAACAACTGAGAGGAATATTGTTGTTACACAATAACCCCGTCCGACTCCGAAGGGCCAAAAATGATTGAGCGTCGGCTGCTTGGTACGGTATGCTTGGCTAATAAATGAAACAACCGTTTGATTGATGCGAGTTAAAAAATTACTAGTACTACTACTTCCGGGTCTTCTTACGATTCCCCTAAGGGAACCGTGGGGAAACTGATGCAGGTGGTTGACTGTCTCAGTGGGTTCGGCCGCCGCCTGCAGCTGCAGACGGGTCACGGGGGTGTGGTCCTTGCCACTGGCGTCGTATCCGGGCGTCTAGTCCGGGTGTGTTTCACGCCGCTATCGAGACCTGACCCCACCTATCTACGAGCCAGCGGCGGGTTGTTCGGTGGGGGCTTCGCTTACGTTGGCGAGGTCGAGCTTGCCGGGGGAGGCTCCCGACAAGCGCCCGTCAGCCGACGTGAGCGAGCTGGAGTAAATCCGGTGTGACTGCTGCGGGGATCAAGTCCCGCGGCAGTGGTCGGTCCGGTCGGCGCCAATGGTATGGCGCCAGCTCCCGCAGGTGGCGGAAGGATGACCCGTCAGCGCGGGCGAACATGTTGGCGCTCAGGCGACCGATGAAGTCGTCGAGGCTCTCCATACGTAGGTCCCTGGAGATGACGTCGTTCCTCACGTAGCGAGGGGCGTCTACAACGGCGCGTAGGGCGAGCGATTGCTGCGCACGCAGCCGTTTGCGGAGGGTCTCCGCAGCCAGTGCGTACCACGCTGGTGAGGCATAGGTGAGGCAGGTGCGGATGTTTGCCTTGTAAACAGCCAGCTTCGCATGGAGGGGAAGTCCGGACGCCAAGATAGGACGCAGGAGAGCTCGAGCGGTTCGCGCTTGGCCAACAACGTTCTTCACGTGTGGGGCCATCGTAAGACGACGGTCTATGGTCACGCCGAGGTATTTCACCGTCGGGGACCAGTCGACGTGGTGTCCGAGCATGGTGAGAGGCGGGGGCAGTCTCCGTCCACCCATGGAGATTGCCTGGGTCTTCGCCACGTTGACCGTCAGTCTCCAGTCTTCCAGCCAGGGCGGGAGTGCATCCAGTGCGCGCTGCATCTTAACCGCCGCGTGAACAGGGTTAAGGGAGGTGGTGATGTAGGCAGCGTCGTCTGCGTACAGCGCCAGCATGGCGTCTCCAGCGACGGGGATGTCGTCCGTGTACCTGCTGTAGCACACGGGCGAGAGGCAACTTCCTTGAGGTACGCCGGCTCTGATGGGCCGCTTTGTTGACAGGACGCCGTCAACTGTCACTTGAAAGCGCCTGTCCTGAAGAAAGGTGGCCACAGTCTTGACTACTCGGCGGGGAGTAGTAGACGTGGACAGCTTGTAGACCAGGCTGGCGTGCCAGACGCGATCGAAAGCCTTCTCCATATCGAGAAGTACTGCAACAGCGCTCTCCCTCTTGTTGAGGGCCACCGTCATGTGGTGCAGTACTCTCGCGAACTGGTGCGTCGAGGAGTGTTCGGCTCGGAACCCGAACTGCTCGTCGCGTGGCTGGATGTGCGGTACAAGATGCAGCAGTAGAAGCTTCTCGAAGACTTTCAAGAGTGTCGACAGCAGCGTGATGGGCCGATAGCTTTCGGGCTTCAGTATGTTCTTCCCGGGCTTGGGCAGCATTATGACTCGGCCGAGTCTCCATGCTGCGGGAAAGTGGCTTTGGCGGAGGATGCCGTTGAACAGCTGCGTCAGCGTCGCGATTGCTCGCGGAGGTAGGTGACGCAGGGCTTCGTTGGTGATCCGGTCGGGACCTGGGGCTTTCCGCAGTTTGGTGCGGCGAATCATTCGCTGCAACTGACCCGGGGAAAAGACTACTGGGTCTTCCGTGGGGGCTATCGGTGATTGGAAGTAAGACTCCAGACGCTGTTGGATAGCTTCTACATGCTGCATGTCGGAAGCTGGATTTGGCTGGAACTGGGTCTCCAAGTGGTCGGCAAAGATCTCCGCTCGGTCCTCGGGGCGGTAACGTGGGGTACCGTCACCAGCCAGGAGGGGCCTAATCGGAGGTTGCTTCCCAGAGAGCTGGCGGCACAGGCGGTGGATGCCTGACCAGTCTTCACCTGCTCACTCGATGGTGCGGTGCCAGGACTCGGTGGCGACTGTTTCCAGTGCACTCGAGATCTTCGCAGCCAGAGCGTTGAGCTGTGACTTTATAGTCGGGCATCGGGTGCGTTGCCATTGGCGTCTCAGCTTCCTCTTCCTCTCGATCATCGCCATGATGTGGGCCGGGAGTTGGGGAGGCCGGCGTGTTGACGCAGCGTCCAGACGCGAGACTCGAAGCGTTGTGTTGATCACAGCGCTGAGTTGCTCAGCGAGTGTGTCGAAGTCTGCGTGGGTCTCGATCCGGCGATAGGGCACGTGCTTCGCCATGTAATCGGCAAATGCTTGCCAATCCTGGCGGTGTCGAGAGGGTGGTGTCACTGTTCGAGCCGGAGCACTCGACAGTGTGAGTAGTATGGGTTGGTGGTCCGAGAGGAGGTGTTCGTCCAGGACGTCGATCATTGGTGCGGTCGGCAGGCCGCGAATGACCGTCACGTCGATGACGTCTGGTGTGAGGGCTGCCTGGTACAGATAGTGCGTCGGGACTTCTGGCCCCAGCACGTCGTAGCCGTTGCGGTCTGCATCGTCCAGTAGACGGCGGCCGTCAGGGCAGGTGGTGGTTGAGTTCCAAGCCGTGTGTTTAGCGTTGAAGTCACCCGCGACTATGGTCGCGTTCGGCGAGTTCAGCAGGGCGTGAACATCAGCCGTCGCTAGTCTGTTGTTGGGCGGCTTGTAGAAAGCAAACACAAGGATGGGGCGGCTATCTATGCAAACTTCTACGCCAAGGGCGTACGACGACTGCAGCGTTGGTACAGGCAGCGGTTGGTGAACGATCCTTCTCTTCACTTGGACTGCTAATCCCCTATACGCAGTCCCAGCTGGTGAGATGTGGTCCTCTCGGTACACGTGGTACCCTGGCATCTTGAGGGAGGAGCTGACCTTAAGGTGCGTCTCGTTGATGAGGGCAATGTCAACCTGCCGCTGGGAGAGCAGCAACCTTAAGAGCCTGGTCTTCTCGGGGGACACTCCGTCGGCGTTCCAGTATACAATGCGTAGGCTACTAGCGGCCATAAGCGCATAGTTCGCCTACGCATTTGAGAATGAGCGGGACCGGATCCCGCCCGTCCTGCAGGGCCTGTAGCACGGCGTTGAGCGCGCCGATGGCCATGGTTATCACCGGGGCTACTCGAGCCGGCGCCGGCGTGGTGGGCACCGGCGCTGGCGCTGCAGCCTGCCTCGCCTTCGTCCCCCTTGAGGGGTCAGCGACCACAGGTGCAGTAGACTGCTCCTTCTTCTTGGTCTGCTGCGTGGTTCTCGCAGCAGACTTGCTCCGGGGTCTCCTTCGCCTCCTCCTCTTTCTACCAGCTGCCGCCTGGCCAGGGTTGGCAGCGGCCATGAGAGAGCCGGGGGCGTTTTCGTCGGCAGCTACAGTGGGTGTTTGTGGTTTCGTGGCTGCCGAGGTACGAGCCACAGTGCCGGCTCGTTTGTTCCGCGCCTCCTTGCGGAACACCGGGCAGGCAATGTTGTTCGCCGTGTGTGCACCTCCGCAGTTCGCGCAGGTGGGTGGCGACTCGAGTGGGCGTGGGCAGTCCTTCGCAGCGTGCTCTTCTCCGCAGCGCACACAAGCTGGGGGCCTGTGGCAATTGTGCGAAGAGTGCCGGAACAGCTGGCATCTATGGCACTGCGCTGGGCCTTTCTTGCCCCACCATGCCTCGATTTTGACGCCGGGCATACAGAGTAACTCTGTGACGTCATATATGCCCGGCGTGATGTCTGGGGTCCGCTGCAGCTGCGCGTGGAACAGGCAGCCGGGGCGACCGGTGCGCGTCCGGATGGCGCGGACGTACTCCGGGATGTATCCGAGCTCTCGGAGCTCCCTTTCGATGTCCCCGGGGTCGGTGTTTGAAGGCAGGCCTCTTATCGCTACCTTAACACTCTGCTCAGCTGGGAGAGAATAACAGTACCAGGATATTCTGGTATCCTTCTCCAGCTGTGTGAGGTAGCGCTGGGTGGTCCGGTATTTGGCCTCCGACTTCGGCATGAAGCGGATGCCTTTCCCGTATGCGCGGCTGTTCGGCGCGTACCCAAGCCGCTTTTTGAACTCCTTGAGGTGCGTCGGCCAGTCCAGTAGTACCTCTACTACGAATGGCGGGTATCTGGTCTTCGCAGGAGCGGAGCTGGTGGTGGTCGTCGCAGTGGCGGTGGTGGTGGCCACTGGGGTGGGCAGCGGTGGCGGCAGTAGGTGCTGCAGAGGTAAACGCACCCGCTGCGGTCACGGTGGCAACGGCGGCGTAGGACGGCCCGGTCTCCATGGGCGAGACTGAGGTCGTGCTGTGTAGGCTGAAGGGCGGCGTCGTGAATATCGCCGGCCTCTTCTCGGCCATCTGGGGGAACCTCTCCGGGGAAATGGTCACCGGTGGCGCCGTGTATCGCGGCGCGCAGGGTGGCTGGTCCAGCCTGTCCGGTAGTGGTAGTGCACTGTGCGTCAGTGGCCTCTTCTCTCGCCGTGGCAGTGGCGCCATCTGCAGGAGGGCAGCTGATGTCGCCAGAGGGACGAGGTGCGGGGGCAGGGCTGCAATGCGGTGGTCGGGCGGGACACCCGCCGGTGGGGCAGCGTGAACAGAGGCAGTGAATGCCGGAGCAGCGCCGGATGAGGTCACGGTGTCGGACGGCTTCATGGCAAAGGTCGGTGGTGCGGCGCTGGAGCTTGCCTGCGGCCACACAAAGGGGTGCGCGGCGCTGGTGAGCTGTGTCGGTTGCGGGTGGTCGGCGACCGAGGCGACGCCAATCGGAGGCATCGATGGCGCCGAGAGCCTGGGTGGTGCCGGAGACGGCCTTGGCGACGTCTTTGGCGTCGGCGTCGGTGTTGGCGTTACGGGCAGAGGACTGCCCGCAAAGTATTCCTCACCCCCAAGACTGGGTGTTATGTTGAGGGGAGGTGGGGTGGTGTGAGGCGCTCGGCTGACCTCCTGGTCGCTGATCAAGCGCTCGACGCCCGCCTGGATGGTGGCGAGTGGAACGACACGCGAGCGCCATATGCTGCGTCTCGGCGGAAGCGGGCGGGTTGCCTTCCTCGAGGGAGGGTACTGTTGTTGGGGTGGCGGCATCTTTCAACGCCACATCCTTATCGCGGCGAAAAATAAATAAACGCCGCGGTCCAGACGCGGCGGTTGAAACGCCAAGCTGCGTAAACTGCGCGGTCCGTTTGCAGCGCGGCGCGGCGCGGTGATGCCGCGGCGCTTTAGCACGTCGTGGTCAGCCGCGCGACGCGGACACGCTTATTTGTTCGGACCCTTATATAGATGCCTCGGAGAATCTTAACATCGCGATTCAGAAACCCGGTACAACGCCATCTATCGAGCGTTGTGATAAACTTTACACAATCGAACAAAGAGATACAAGATTTTAGTGATATTTCAGATCGCCTATACAAAATTAATATTCATTCAGCTTATACAATTATTCGGTATTGCCTTTTCGTCCCTAAATTAACTCATACTTTAAGATCATCACAACACATACATACATACATACATACATACATTGACTCACGCCTGTATCCCCGAAGGGGTAGGCAGAGGCATATTAAACGCCCACTTTTCGCCAGTGTTTTGATCCCATGTAATCGGTGGCGAGCCTATTGCCGCTTATCGGGATATTTTGTTTGCCAGAGCGTCGTCCGTTGATCGGCAGGTGCACCACTTGCAGGTGAGGTTGGCTTGGGACCCTAAGTTCTTGGTGGGAACCCTATGCACAACTTTGGAAGGAAAAGGCACTTTTAGGAAAAATTTATCAAATTATTCAAACAACCTTAAGAAAGATACTAAATGTGGACATGGACGACCGAGCCTGGCTACAAGCGTCATTACCTATACCTACGTCTGGGTGGGCTCGGCGTTCACAAAATTTGCAGTGTGAGTTTACCGGCGTTTTTGTCTTCGGTTCACAGCACGGAAGAGTTAACTAGGAAAATTTTAACAACTACACTAGTTGATTCGGAAGTGCTGTGCAAAACCATGGCTTTAAACGCCTGGAAAATGGCTTGTCCAAACACTGAATTGCCTACCAACCTTTTCTTCCAGAGATAATGGGACTTGCCGCTCTGTAACTTAGTAAGAAAAAATATTTTGTGAACAGCTTCTAATGTTGCAGAGCGTGCTCGCTTGCTGGCTGTGGGGGAATGGGAGTCCGGTCTTTGGCTACAAGCACTACCATCTTCCCACACAGGAACCATGTTGGACGATGAGACGTTCCGTATTGCCACTTGTCTTTGCACCACACATGGAGCACGTTTGGGTGCTCCATGTGTTTCTACGCATCGGTGCCATTGTGGAGAAGACGTCGATAGCCTCGGACATCATGGGCTTTTTTGCAGCAGAAGTGTGGGTAGAATTCCACGACATGCTAATTTTAATGACATAATTCGTCGTACTCTTATCGCGTCTGGCGTACCAGCTGTACTCGAACCAAATGGTTTGGTACGCGACTACGGGAAGGCGGTATGTCGTAGTTGCCATAGAAAATGGGTACGCCTTTGTTGTGGGACGCAACGTGCGTAGATACCCTTGCGCCATCACATATTCCAAGCACAGCAGGTCATGCCAGCGCTGCTGCTGGAACGGCGGCAACCCTCCAACGGCGCAAATACGGAAATTTAGTCGGCAATTACGTGTTTGAGCCGTTTGGGGTAGAAACGTTGGGCCCATGGGGTCCGAGCGCTCGTATTTTGTACCGAGAAATTTCGAAACGCTTGATTGACGTCTCATGTGACCAGAAAGCTAGTTTATTTTTTGCTCAAAGAATCATAATTGCCACCCAGTGTGGCAATGCTGCCAGCCTTCTGTGCATGTTACCCCATGTCGGTGATGCGGAGGTATACAACGACGCCTAAACGCCTCGTGCCTTGCGTTTTATAAGAATACTAGTGGACGCCAGCAGCTACGCCTGCATTTTTTGTAAATTTACCCGTTTCGGCCGATCCCGTGGGAATTTCGGGAAATCCCTTCTTAGTGCACCCCTACGGTCCCCAAGGAACATACATGCCAAATTTCAGCTTCCTGCGCCCAAAAGTTTCGGCTGTAGCGTGTCTGTCAGTCAGTCAGTAACGCAAGGATTTTATATATTAAGATATTATTTTATTTTCTTTTTAATTTAGTCATAGGTTTTTAAGTATAGTATTAGTTGTAAATAGTAATTAAGTAATAGTTAGTGGAAATGTAATTAAATGTAAAATAATAGAATTGAAGTCAAGCATAATTATCCGCTGCCCCAATTTTATTATAATCTCATCCAATGAATTTTTAACCTATGAAAACTTCTTTAGTATTCACTTAATAATAAAAATTTCCGTGCACGCTTTTGATTGGTGTTTACGGAGAATTTAAAACGATTCGGGCAAGTCGAGCATTTTATAATCACTAGCTTTTTTCCTTAAATGAGTCGGTGTTCTAAGCAACCAGCATATTTAGAACTCTCAGTATCAAATATCGGTCATCGAACACGAGGTCATTTTATTAGGTCTAATGAGGACTAGGAAATCAATATAAATATTTTTGCAATTTGTTTAAAAGCAGTACAGAATTTTTATTCAACTTAGTATTTTGGTAAACATAAAAAATGTTAACTGAAATTTTATCCGTCTTTAGATCAAAACAAAAATGTGTTTTCCCTTTTAATTAACTTGTTTTATTGATGTGGCTGAAAAAGCGGTTAGAGATCCTTTAATAACCTATACTATCCCACTGCTGAGTAAAGGTCTTCCTTACGCCCCTCCAAGCGTCTCTGTCTTGTGCTAGGTTGGGCCAGTAAATGGTAAGAGATACGTTCTATTTTGATTAATACTAGAATGAATATTCTTGCTACGATACTGGTTCAATAACCGCTTGACCGCTAGCGCCAATTCGCCGAATTCACTTGACCGCTCACGTTCTAAACAAAATGTCGCGCCGCCGCTCACCAGATGGGCGCGCTAACATAAAGATTTACTGTTGATAAGTCGGTAACATGAGTAAGTTGAAGTGATATTTTTCTTCAACCTTATAAATGACTCTTTCAAGTCCTATGAATTCTTTGTTGATATTTATTTTCTAATTTATTATACTTAGCAGCGAACATTGACTATCGTTGAAAAAAACACTTTGTGTATTTTAAACAGGATTATTTTAAAAAGTAAATCGATGACATACATATTTTATGAGTTTTAACTGTAGAGGGATTCTATCTACACCGAATTAAATAAAAAAAACATATATCATAGTATAAAAATATTTAATTACACGCATACGATAAGCACGTAATCATGGAGCGCGCGAAACAAAGAGTGGCATTTGACATTATTTTTTCGTTCCGGGTTAACGATTTTAAGACTCGCTTCGTATTTTTAGCATAAAGAAATGTTCAATGATTTGAATAGAACAGAGAAAAATAATTTAAAACATTACGTAATAGAAAGAAACAGTCAATTCAGACCGAGTATAGCTCTGTAACCAAAAAGGGAAAATAGTCACTTGTGCGCGGTCAAGCGGATAACATAACTAACAAACTTCATAATAAAGTACAACTTATTGTGCCCATTTTTGATATCTAAAGACTAGCTTACTAACTTAAGGTATTAATTACTCGCTTTCGTAATATGTGCTTTCCAGATTTATATGAGTTCACTCGTCAGTGCACATGACTGCGCATTGTAATCACCGATACATATTAGCTAAACTTCTCAAACTTTAATTAAGTTTCTTTGAGTCAGCTTATACATGCTCCTGAATAGTTTATGGCTAAGAAAGATAGTCTTTTGCGAATATAGACCTCATATAGAAGAAAGGATTTATGAAGTTCTATGTGGTTTTTTGTTAAGTTTCTTGGTTTAGTTATTTAAATAGTTTAATATTAAATAGGAGTTACAAATCATACACGTGTAAATATTACATCAAGTTGTTTGAGAAATTGCGTTTCAATTATGAGCATAAGTTTAAGGGCCGGTTGTTTCAAATGGTTGGTTAACGTAACATACGTACGTTAAATACTGACGATTACGTGCCATGTTTAACGTACGTAAAATACAAAGCGTTGTTTCACAGCAAAAAAAACCGATCGTCAAAGTTATTCGAGTTGCCAGTATAAAGCAATACTTTAGCCCAAGAAAAATGGTTGGGAGATTTTTGTAGTATGGGAACATCGCGCTTTTAACGTCAACATATGGTCAACTTCATCTAAAAGCGGGAATTGGCTACCTATTTGTGTTGTTTTGTTTTGAGTGCTTGTGATTTTGTAAACAATAAATCCAAACAACACCGATTTTATATTAAATAACTGACACATATTTTGATACGTTCGTTGTTCCTTAATAAATATGGATACTTTTCACCAAAGTACCTAAGTATTTTAATAAACACCATATTTGTGTAACTTTGGGATTTCACGTGGTGTTTTATTGTTACGTTATTTTACTGAGAACGTGCAGTAAATTTCTCAAAACTAGAGAAAGACCGATTTGAATCTATGATTGAGAAATATAAGGAAATATTGTTTTCCAAAAAGCGATTTGACGTGTTAATAATATAACTATTACCATTGATACACGGTATCGTGTTATAAATTCCTGCTCGTACCATAGGTTAAGATTATAAATACGTGTTTTAAATACTTCTCTTTCTTTCTACAACATTTGTTTCATCAGACGAACTATCGTCTAACAAAGACGAATATACCAGGGAGTCCATTGTTTTTTTTGCCTGTTTCACAAGTATTCGACGCAGATGTTTACAATGAAATGGCGCTAACCAATGGGTCCAGCACCGGTTAACGTAAACGTTACTTTTTGACGTACGTCAAGGATGTCATTTTGTGAAACAACGCAATTTTTGCTTTGACGATAGTTAGCGCCATTTTTGACGTTTACGCGTGCGTTAAATTGTGGTGAAACAACCGGCCCTAAGTCTGTGTTTTCAAAGGTTCGTATTAGGATTTCACGTAAAATTGACATAGGTATAATTATTATAGTATTCCCATTCTTTCTATCTCATCCTGCGCCTCGTTCTACTCGTTTTTCAACTCCATTACTGCTCATTTAAACCCATCTTCGAGGTAGCTGGCAGCTTGGTTGCGTTTCACTCTCACAGCCATTCTATGAGCCGGAGTTACCATTTAGATATGCCACTATGCCACTACGTCCGTAATCATCAGCAAAACAAAAATTAAGAAAATCATTGATGAATTTTAATTTATAAAAAAAATATAATATAAAAATCGATGTTGAATCTACCTCTGCTTACTTATCTCTCCGCGAAGGTACATAATTGAATGTGGTACATAATTGAATGTGGTAATATATTGAAGAGTAAGGAAAGTATTAAATAAAAAGAAACACCCTTTCCAAGAACGCTGGTCATAAAATAAGTGCACTATTCAAATTTCATGAATCCAGATTTCTTTAAAAGTAGGACATGATAAATATGTCAATCAGGGCAAAAGATTTTATTATGATGATTTATTTTATTGCATAAAGAAACTACCAATATAAAAATATATAAAAATAATATATATATATATATATATATATATATATATATATATATATATAAATGGGTCGTACACGGATTGGTTTACCATCGAGACAGGTGTTAGACAGGGATGTGTAGCGTCGCCGTGGCTGTTCAACCTCTTCATGGACAGTTGTTTGCAAGATTTGGAAAATAGTGACTGTGGATTAAGGATGAATGAGTTACTTGTCAAATGCCTCCTTTATGCTGATGATCAGGTTATACTTGCGTCTCCAGCGGAGGAGTTGCAGGAGATGGTAACAATCATGCATGGTGCGTTAGAGAGGAAAGGAATGAAAGTGAATGTAAGTAAAACGAAAGTTATGGTTTTTGAAAATGAGGAATGCGTTACGGCTTGTAATGTTATGATCGATGGACAGCGAGTGTATCAAGTGAATGAGTTTGTATATTTAGGTACGCTGTTTACAAGAGATGTTAAGAATGTAGAAGATATTGAAAGAAGCGTTAATGCAGGTAATAGAGTGAATGGAGCTCTGAAGGCGTTTATGAATAGCCAAAACGTGTCCAAAAAGGCACGTTTGGCTGTCCATAGAGGGGTATTAGTACATACTCTTATGTATGGTAGTGATAGTTGGGTATGGCAGAAGAGTCATGAAAGTAGAATAAATGCTGTAGAAATGAGAGCACTGCGAAGTATGAGTGGTGTTTCTTTGACTGACAGAGTAAAGAATTGTGTGATAAGAGAGTGTTGTGGGGTAAAAGAAAATGTAGTGACAAGCATCGAGAAAGGCATGCTAAGATGGTTTGGGCACGTGGAGAGGATGGATGATGAAAGACTGACCAAGCAAATATATAAGGCAAGTGTGGAAGGGACAGGACGAAGGGGAAGACCTAGGCGGACGTTCTCTGACCAGATTGGAGACATCCTAAAAACAGGACAGGTTAGAAGCACTCTGAACAGAAGAGCATGTATGAGGAATCTGATGGGAGTGAATGAAGCAAGAGAGATATGTCAGGATCGTTGCAAATGGCGCTCCGTAGTCTCTGTCTACCCCTCTGGGAAACAGGCGTGAGTCTATGTATGTATGTATATATATAGTGTGACGGCCGGTGTCATGCCAAGCTGTCATCACTACCGTTGCCAAGGACGTCTGACGTCTACACGACAAACTATCCGGTCATCAAACACGATAATTTATTAGCAAAGAGGTTTGAAGACTATTTCATTATTTTGAAATGAGTTTTTAGTTCGATGACGTATACACTCTGTCAAGTGTTCGCCAAATTCACCAGTAATTGACAACAAGGCGATGGCCGTGCGGATAACACATTCCTTTCACGTTCTGAAGGCGTGGGTTCAAATCCCAGTCATAACTGTTATGTGGATTATAGTTTTTATGAAATTTGGAAAATGTTTATGAATATTTGGCAAATATTTAAAAGATTATTTAAATATTTCGAGTAAAAATTAGAAAATTCTAGAAACTTCAGGCAGGAATGGAAAGGTTAAAAAGAGACAGGAGATGGAAACACAAATTTAAATATTTCGAATAAAGATTAGAAAATTCTAGAAACTTCAAGAAGGAATGGAAAGGTTAAAAAGAGACAGGAGATGGAAAAACAATTGAATAACGAAAAGACAATCGAAATTAGTAGATCTAGAACATTCTTAAGGGTATATAAGGCGGTGTAGACGCGCTAAGCGCCAGTTTAAGTTGAAAAGTGGTAAAGTGAAGAAGAAGAGGAGTGCAGTGAAAAGTGCAGTGCAAAAGACGCTAGTGTTGGTGCTGTCCGCGTCGAAATTAAACGGCGCGTCGTGTGTGAAGTCGAATAAAGTGTCATCAGTGCTACTCGGTGTTTCCTTCCAATCCCGTTACCCCGTCCGTAACAATATATATATATATATATATATATATATATATGTATATATATATATATATATATTACCTACTAAAACCACTAAAAACTAACATTTAAATCTTATTTCCAGCGTAAAGAAATTCAAAGGTCCCGAGGGAGGCCACTACACTTAATTACAAGTACGAGCGAACATCTACCCTATTACGAAAGTGCTTCTCCGCCGAAAATGCATTTGTCTGGAAATCTCCTAACTCTCACCATGTTGTATTCGGTAGTAATAAATTAGACGTTTCCACAGCTTCCGCACTGAACATGTATTAGACTTCCCAAATTAAATGGTGTTAGCTATGTTTAAGGCTGTGGAGGAGAATAAGAAAACTTTTCGAGATGTAATATTAACAAGACGAGGAAACTTCGCAGGTAAATCAATGAGTTAATGTGAATTGGTGAACTTTGAGTCCTCGGTGTTATTTAGCTGATCTGCCGAGAAGATTGCTATAATCGTTCGGCTTTTCGGCGGTTGTGATAAGTTTCAAGTGACATTATATCATTATGACTAAATATACAATAAATCGTACATTTTCACTGGGTTTATACATATGTTATTTAAATTTGTTTGAAGGCAATAGTGAGACGATTTGATTACCTTGAATGATTATGTTAGAATGATTATGTTAGTATGTTTTAATTTCATTCCAATCTAGGCGCTGCGTAATGTAGAGTCTTTGTGTAAGTTGTCCTTGGTTACTATTATAGCAGATTACATTACTCAAATAATATACAAGTATAACTACAACACTGATGATCCAAATAAATATATTTAGACTATAAAAAGTACCTATAATAATATAATTGAACCTATATGTCTGATCTTTCATGTAATTCTTAGTAATTTAATGTAGAAAGCGCTACAATATCAAAGAAGTAATTTTAGCAAATGAAAATCATTAAATGGAATTTGAAATTAAACATTAATTTTAATTTAAAAATTATAATTTAAATTGAACATTAATTTTAATTGTTCAACTCAAGAAAATATCCATGAACAGGGTTTTTGATACTAAATAATTTATTACAAAACTAATCTACATTTTATCCTTAAAGCGGCCCTAGTTCACTGGCATGTTCGTTTGTTTCTAAATAAGATATCTTGGGACATTGAATATTTTTGTCGAACAAACGTTCGCAATTTTTCACAAACGAACATTTATGAAATAGGGTCTAATATTCATGTAATACCTATAAGTATTTGACCTGAAGATTCAGCATGGCTTACACCATTATGCCCGTTACATTAATATAACTAGTATCAAATACTCGCTTACTCGCCTAATCACTGTTGGTATTAATAAATTATAGTAGTTCCTAACCACAAATACCGTTCGAGTTCAGACTGTTTTGTTAGTCAGCTTTTGTTTTTCTTGTTATATGCAAGATGATAAAAATCGACAGATGAAATGGTTTTAATCTTCGAGTAAACGCACTATCACTATCGGCTGCAGTGCATTGACTTGCGGCTATCGTAAATACTGCGGCCAGCCACATAAGGCACGCCATTTGTGTCTTTAGGCTCTTAAAATCGATAATGGACCTCAAAATCTGTGCCAGCACCATAATTCTTACCAGCATTAGGAGTCCTCCTATTATACCAAAATATTTTTTCTTTTATATAAAAACATGTGATGTAATACATCATCTTTGTCCTTTAACTTACTTAGTTTGGTAATAAAAAAAAAAACTTGGCACCGATTAATAAGTTATTATCTTCAACTTGATAAAGATGAGTTATGGCATTCTTCTAATAAAAATATTTACATACCAAAGTCTTAAAAGTTCTTGTTTGATGAATGGATAACCCTCTTTGCATCAAAATTTATTTCAAGCAAGTAAACAATCAGAAGTCTAGATTAGATAATTACATTCCAGACACCAGGTTTTTCTGTAATTTATATGTTTTTGAGACACCAAATTGTATTCTGGGCCTAACTCGTCTTTCTTAATTATGTTGTTTTAAGGTAGATGCACTTGTAATCGGCGTGTTTGTCAAAGTAAATTACGTTGATCTTAAAAGGATAATGCAACTTTTCCTTTGTCTGCTGGTCCAAAAATATGAAACCTGTTGTGCACAATTGAAACCTATTCCAAACGAAAGTACTAACCATTTATTGCAACTTTTACTATGAGGCCAAATAAATCTATCCCAGTAAAAAAAAGATACAGGGTAACAAAATTATTAAAAAGTGTGGATCTTTATATCACTTAATTATAGGTTTTGTTTGTTTTAAACAGATTTAAAATGTTGCCAATTGCAAACTTATTGGAGATTAGAGCACCTAAAACATTTATAAAATATAGGATAGGATAGTTAGGATTCAAAATAAAAAATAATATAACCCAGACAGATAAAAAATTTCCATCAGATTCTCTGCCGCAATAGATAGGGCGCGGCAGGGAGGCGCGGAGCGGGGACGCTAGTGACTGTGACCTGTCGCGCTATCGGTACAGCAGCAGCGCGCTCATTAATCATACTTTAAACCACGTGCCATTGCAATAAATGATTATAAAAATCCACAATTTATAAACGTTTGTTACCCTGTATCTTTTTTTTACTGGGTTAGATTTATTTGGCCCCATAGTAAAAGTTGCAATAAATGGCTAGGACTTACGTTTAGCATAGGTTTCAATTGTGCACAAGGGGTTTCAATTTTTTGGGCCAATAAGTTGCATTGTCTTTTATTTCAACTTTTTATTGTTATTTATTTTTAAAGTTATTTAATAAAATAGTAATCTTTAAGGTATTTTAGGCTAACAGGTATATTTGCTGACTTATAAAACTTCTAAGGTATATCACAGTTCTACTTTTTCTTCGATGCCACAAAAATACAATATTTCAGTATGATTAAGTAAGTACAAAAGCATGTATGACATTTGTCTTACACATAAAAACAACTTTGAATAAATATATTAGTCGTTTAAAGTAAAAAAAAACAATCAAAAATATTTGCAGGTATGATCAGCATACTTATTTCAAGCACCTCGACTTGGACATAAGTACAAAAACTGTGTTCTTCATTAAAATCTCTTGTATGAAGCAATAAATTCATAGTACAAAGTTGACAAAGGTCTATACCTATGTCAACTTCAAGTAAACGCAACAAATACTCCTAATATTCTACTACTCCTACACACTAACTTATTAATGCCTCCCAGTTAACTAGTATCTATATAGTTACACTAACAAAATTAAGACTGTCCCTATTCCCCTAACACCAATTTAGCGCCTATAATTAAACGACAGACCTGTCCTTCTAAACTAGGTCCAGAAAGGTCACATTTTTCATTTAACGGAATTACAATGGTAATCTTACAGTCGACGTTGGTCCCAACAAGTTTTCCAACGTCTACAACTTTTATTTACCTGTTC
Organism: Euclidia mi; assembly: GCA_944739405.2. Lineage (NCBI taxonomy): Eukaryota > Metazoa > Arthropoda > Insecta > Lepidoptera > Erebidae > Euclidia > Euclidia mi. Next base: position 22,887,358 of record OX123184.2, read on the forward strand.
AGTTACAGGATCTGTAGCTGGCGTAGACATACAGATGAAATAACAAAAAAAGTTTGGCCGGTGGCAAAAACATGGCTTACATGATGAAGGTTCTGCGGTACATTAGTTAATTAATCTGAGTTTATATTGATTTATTTGGTCGGTTTTTGACATGGGAATTAAAATTGGACGCCTGTGTATAGGTCTTTATGTATTGAGGGTTAGGTTTTTTGTTTCTATGTATTTAATTTAACAGATGGGTGGAAATGTGTAAGTTTAAATTTACGATATGGCCTAACGAGAATTTGTGCCCGTTTTTGTGGTGGAGGTTAGTGTTTTTATAGCCGTGACGCAGTTTTCAGTCCACTGCGGATAGCTTAAAAAGGCCTGCACTTGACTAAATTGAATATAGTCTGACAACTCAGCAGGAATTGAAAAAAAAGGACGAGGAAATATAAAGTCAATTTATCAAGGAATGGGTCGCATCATAATATAGTTCTACATTTCTTGCCCACTCTAATGTTGTTCCACTCATTACTAGTCATTATTTTGGAACTAATCGTAACCAACTAATCGGATCAAGGTCTGATGACTTTTTATATGAGCTTCTTACTTTCTTGTGTTAGGTACGTGCTGTATACATAATATACCTATACAGTTATGGCATTGCTGTTAATAAACTACATAATGATTATACATTTGAAATGCTTGTGCACACAAAGTAGAACACAAAAATATGCACTGTGATGTGGTCGACATGGTTCATGATTAATATAGGTATACATAGTTATAATATTGCCACCCGACAGAATGTGGAATGTATTAAAGAACTGCCAATTGAGAAAATATCATATATTTCGTAGGCTAGAATTTTTTCTTCCTTTATACATTCTAAAAAGTCGAACTGTTTACGTAAGAAGTCTTTACATTTTTATCCAGAAGAATATAGCAATTTTCTTTAGAGTTTCGGCTTCAATAAGCCTCCAAACATGGGTAGTCCTAAAATGGGTATCCATAAAATAATTAATCAGCGGCGATAGAGTGAGGTCAGCCTGTTAATCTTCTTAACGCGTTCATATCTAGTACCAATATATTTCTAATGGAGGAGACTGATAAAATCTATAGGGTCTCTTATATTGAATAAGCTTTTAGTGAATCTTTTAATTTTGTGTAGCGTTTGGACATACGAGAGAATAGTCAATATCCTATGCATTATGACATTTGTGCTTCATAATAAGATATTTTAAATTATCGCTTGGACTTCTCAAGGGACACAAACATCTTAATGTTGGGAGACAAAGATTAACAATATTATTTATCATGATTACGTAAACATACTTTTATCTTTAAATGATTCACCTACTTAACTTTACGTAGGTACATAATAGGTGTACAAAAGAGCACATAAATACGACTTTAAGAAATAAGGCTCACGATCAAGTTATGTTAGGAAATGTGTCCTTAACCTCAAGCGGTCCAAAGCTCCAAACAGAGACTAAGATGATAATGATAATGAATATTAGACAAATGGAATAGGTACAAACTGAGCCAGTATTGATTGAAACATTAGCCAATCACATAATAACTAATTGGAACAGATTATAGTTGCGCAGTTTAGTATTCAGGTAATAGAATTAAGATATCCGATCTGCTTTGATCATCTCTGAATAATACACGAAATTTAATATGTCGAATACAATATTAGACAAGAGAGATTTGGAGCAAGCTGAAATCTCGAGAAAGGCTGAATTATTTTAAATAGTTCCTATTAGCACGTATTTACGCAAGTGAATCAGCAAGCTTTTCTAGTAGTACGTCATGTCAAATTACAACCTTGGGCGTACAGTAATTATTGTCGATATATTACTTTTTTTTTATGAAGAAGCTTTTGCCAATATTTCTCATAAACATGTCTGTTAATAATCAACGTATATAATATACGTCGTATCCGTGTGGTGACGGATTAAGAATACGGAATGTCACCACCCCATATCATCCCATGGGTGTCGTAAGAGCCGACAGAGGGAGCATATTATGCAGAGAACAGCACTGTAAGAGAAGGAAAACTTGATACAAACCCTATACCAACGCGTTTGGCCAGCGTGGTATAGTAGGCCAATTCCTCCTTTCAAAGGAGAGGCCTAGTGCAGCAGTGGACTGTTAAAGGCTGATGATGATGATATCATATAAGTAACGTAATTAATAAGACGCATCTTGTGAAAATAATATCGTACCTTGATAATATTAATCCATCGTGTTTACTTTCTCAACGAAAAGATATAATTCCAGAGCTTCAACAGAGTTAATAACAACAATAAATTAAAGTCATCATAACAGCCATAAAATCAACAATACGTTTCTAAATTACTTTTTGGAACTGCTTCATATAAATCATCATACAAAAGTGTGATTAATTTTCATAGTTGACGTGGAGAAAATTTTAATTAACTGAAGTATTATGCGTTTATACACGTTGGTCAAACATTAGACAAAACGACCACAGTGTATAAATTTTGCTTGTTTATTAAAATAAAAGTCGTTTTGAGGCAAGATGGATGGATTTTGTGAACAAAAAGCAATCAATGTTCAAAAGACGTATGATAGAAAAATGGAAGAGAAATACATTCTGCGCCAGTCCCAAGTAATATACGAGTAGGATAAGGACAAAAAGAAGAAGTAATATTTTACTTATATTATCCAACCATTATTAATTTACAATTTGTTTTATACTAGCTAAGCACGCGGTTATATCCACGTTTTTAAGGCTACCGCTCTGCACCCAAGGCTCATAGCGTAATGTTATAATAATATAAATAGAGCCTTACTCGATGAATGATAAGCTAATGAGGCGTGAGTGCGTATGTCTCATATGCGGCTAGTGTTTTCATTATGTCTTCTTTGATAATTGGTTTTTGGTTTGAAAAACATTTGTCAAGTTCAAAGTTTTTCCAAATGGATCGCAGACGCGCCTGAAATCTCATATATCGCAAAAATATTTCATGATTTTCACTCGGTTATTCTCTCTATATTCTCTAACTGGTCCAACGTGTAGACTCGTTAAAGTAATACAGACGCCAGGACTCATAGCTTTTCATATCGAAATGTTATCACATGATGTTAAAAGTTTAAATTATATTCTTGAACTCAATTTATAAATTGTCGTTGTTACGGTGGTATGTAGTATGAGCAAAAAGAGATTTTACTTGTTTGTTTATCTACGCTGGACTTCGTAACGTTTATAATATTTTTTCTAGGTTTTCCGTCATTTCGCGAGATAAGAATTCATTTATTTGTCTGTGCACGCTTGTCTTGCTAATGTAAAAACTACTTTGCCTAGGCTTTATGTCTTTGTTACTATATAAAATCACTGGTTGTCTCTGTTTTATACTGTAAAGAGTGAGAAGAAATTTCTGTTTCTGTCTTTCTGTTAGTCTGTGTACGCTGCTCTTCGTAATGGTTAAGCTACTTTTTCTAAGCTGTCTGTTTCCTTTTTTTATGAAATCACTTGTTCCGAGTGGCATGGCGTAGAAACTTGACAGCTACTGAAGCTAGAAATATCGCCAGTGAGCTACTTTTATGGGTTCACCCTTGTTTGATCGAACAACGTTTGATATAATATTACTAAATCGAATTTTAGTTGCAATAAAGTCATTTCGAAGAATTATTCATTTGACCGAATAATTCATTGGTAAATTTTTATTAGCGTAATTATTTATTTGAACTTATTTCATTTGAACTAATTTTATTTCGCCGCATTTTCAAATGCACTAATTTTATTTAAACTAATGTTTCACTACACTAATAATGATTTAGTCGAAAGATCGTATCGAATATTTAGTTCGGTATTCTCTCGTTTTCCATAAATTCATTTGCACTAATATTGTTTGCCATAATCATCCCCGATCATAATATTAACTTGCACTATTATCATTTATACTAATAACGTTTGCCTTAACAACTCAACAGTGATAACTTTTATTTGCCATAAAATGACTTTCTATAACAACATATATCATAATAATTAGTTTTCATAAGTAACACATCTCATAATAGACTCTTGACATAATCAAAATTTGATGTAATTATGAAAATAATACATAATATTGTTAGGTCGAAATTAGTTATCGTTAACACCCCGACTCAGTGCAACCCGACTCGGATAGGTTAGGTTAGGTTAGGGTTCTCTTTTGACCCTTAACCCAAAAATAGGAGCCCTGCGAAGCTGGGCTCCGTCAACTTTGTCCACATTCTTCACACTAGTTTAATAACCTGAAGTTGAATTAATTATCGTTAACACCCCGACTCAGTGCAATCCGAGTCGGTTAGGTTAGGTTAGGTTAGGGTTCTCTTTTGACCCTTAACCCAAAAATAGGAGCCCTGCGAAGCAGGGCTCCGTCAACTTAGTCCACATTCTTCACACTAGTTTAATAAACTGAAGTTGTTCAGTTTATTCTCTATTCACACACAAAATAATGTGGAAGCGTGGCACCACAGGTTAAATAGTATAGTTGATAAAAGAAACCCCGGATTTTATGAACTGTCTACTATACTGCTTGCCGAAATGAATATAGTTGAAGGAAAAATACAGTGTATTTTAAATGGAGAACCTAGTGCAAAGCAGAAGAAGATTTGCACTAAAAAAATGACAATATTGAGACCATATTGCGCAATTTTGAAACGTATACAGGACTGGATTTACTAAAAGCAATTGCAAGTAATTTAAGATTAGTATAACTGTTTTCTTGTTCAAAATAAATAATTTTTCAAATATTTACAATGTTTTCTTTTCTGCATTACATTACACCAATTGAATATTCGATAAAATACATGGTTATACCATCTGAACATTACATCAAATGAACATTATACCTTTTGATCATTAGCGCAAATGTTGTTATAGCAAATAAATATTCGATGAACTGAAAATTCTGTCAAACGATATTATACAAAGTGATGATTTTCTTAAACGTTGTTCGATTTAGTAATATTATATCAAACGTTGTTCTATCAAACAACACTTTTATGACGTTAGCCCGCCGTTAGCATAAAAGATTTTATAATATTTCGACTCCAAGGTAGTAAAATCTGGTTAAACGTTTTACTTGAGAATACGCTAATTTTGATGCTAGCGCTAGAACGCGAGTTACTGACAACCATGTTTATAACAAATATTTTATCTCGTTTATAATAATGCAAGAATACTTTAAATAACAATTCACTTTAATCATTTATTTGGACTCTGTATTATTTGCTTTTATTAAATGGTTGGCTTATGCATGTTTTATATTGACATATGCAAGTACTTTTGCTAAAAACGTGATAACTAAGATGTTGATCTCAAGTGTTCTTTCGTATACATGACTAGTATACGAACCGCGCTCGGCAGGCTGTTATGGATACTTAATCCATTTGCTTTCAAGTGAGAGATAACGGAAAAGCATTTGCTATGATGCATATGTGATACACGAGACATTGGCGCTCTTAAAGCAATACATTGCTTTAATTTTGGTTACGTGCTTAAAAAAAAAATAGGCTATGTCTTAAATAACGACTTAAACTAAACTTTAAGCTAACGTAGCTAATTTTTACTAAAATACAAATTAACTTAATAGAGTTAAACACATCATCTTTCGCGACATCTAGATCTTTTAAATAAAAAAGCAGTAAAAGCATCATTACATTTCCATCCAGCAAAACACGAAGAAACAACAATCTTTTTTAATTGCAGTAAGATGAAAGAGTATTCCAGGCAATGTTGTCCCTTACTTAAAGAATTTATGTCTTAAAAGAACGTGGAGCAGCGAGTTTTTGTTTAATGGCATAATTATAAACATAAATGTACAACGTTTTAACAATAAGAGTTAATAAGCTTTGTGATCGAAGCGTTTATAAAGATTGTTTATGCGCTTTTAGCTTTATAATGTTTTATTTAAATGCTGATAATAAGATAAACGGGTTTTAGTCACTGGCTAAGCAGATTCTACAAATAACTCAAAGTTTTTTTCAGTGCGGGAGTCGAACCTACAACACTCAACGCTGTCTGCAGTAGTCAGACTTACTTTTAATTATTATTGTAACTATCAAACGTGTCACTTAGGTATAACCTGTTGAAACCACGATCAACGCATTCTTGAAGACTAGAACCCATTAAACTTAAGTAGTGTTCTTGTTGTATAGTGTGGGTCAGCTCTGTTAAACAAATCAGCTGAACGAACGATCTCGTAGAGTTGTATCTGGTTTTTTATTGCTTAACAAAAAACGTATGACAAAAGATCATTTTACAAACAACGTTTGAAAAACTAATCATTTGACAAACTTTCATTTCGCAAACATATAACTTTAAAAACAGTCATTTCACATAATACAGGTTTCGCAAATGTTTTAATTAGAAAATAATTAAACTGTTAAAATTTTATTTAAAAAATAATCACATGACTAAATAATTCGTTTGCCAAATTGGTGATTGTACAAAAAGTTAGAAGATAAATTATTAGTTTTTAAAAATAACTAATTTCCAACCAATACTAACGCGAAATTTTGAAAATATAAAATTGCATGGTTGCAATTTTCGTCTTGGGCAGATTATTTATTGTCAAGTAAAATTTTGTATTAATACTAATTCGATAGCAACTTAAGTCTTTTAAAAATAATAGACACTTCCTGAATTAAGCTAAATAAGTAGAATTCGGTTCTGGCATTGTTTTCCGTTCGGTTCGGTGTGGTCGCAGTTCTAACCTAACCTAACCAGTCATCGTTTTAGTTGACTCTACACAAACATTGTTGTATTAACGTAGATTTTTGTTAATTAAATATTTACCTAGCAATGCATTTTGTCAAATGTTATTTATGCTTTACGTTGTTTTGTCAAGTAACATGTTTAAAAAAATATCAATTTGTAAATTAATGTTTTAGCATAATATATTTTTTAGTAAATATTTTGTCTAATGAGTAGTTTACTAAACAATAGTTTGTAAAATAATAAATTTATCAAGTATAATTTTGTCAAATGTTATTTTTCAAATGAAAATTTGTTAAATGATCGGACACCGTTGTATCTTCTTCTTGAGGCTCTTACCGAGTATCTTTAACTTTTGTTTAGATCCTTTTGCAGTCCACTGCTGGACTTACGCATATTCTTATTTATTTCACAGTACCACACTGTGAGGATTTGGTCGTCTATACCACGCTGGACAAATGGGTTAGTAGGTATAGCGTTTCATCTCGAGTTTGCCGTCTCTTCGCAAAGATACTGTTAGCTTCGTGTATTCTCCTTAGTCATTTCTTGCGACACCCGCTATTTTGTATTCTTAATATGGTACCTCACGAACAGTACTTACCAAGTATTGGGTAATATTCATGAACTAACATTCGTCACTCAAAAAGCTGCCACGCTTATACGCTGGGTGGGACATATCTGTCCCATGTCAGATGACAAATGGGACCCTCGTAAAGGGCAGGCGACATCGCGGCAGGTCTAGTCTCAGATGGCGGGATGAGCTAGCCTCCTTCAAAAAGGATTGGTTCCAGGAAGGTGAAGATAAGGACTTATGGAAGAAGAGTGGAGAGGCCCTTGCCCTGCAGTTGGACGTTAAAGATTCTTAAAAAAAAGCATGAGGTTGGCTGTTAGTCTCTTAAACAATATATACTATGCTGATCGTACAAATTCATATTGTGATAAAGCGAAACCAATTATTGTAAGATTTTCTGAACAAGATGTATTGGATACCAATTGATTTCAAGACCCTGTAGAGTACTTACGTTTAATAAAGAAATAAATGTCTTCTATTTGCAAAATATAAAAGTGGGTTCGATACGATAAAGATGATTTATTGTGACTGAATTTTTTTTATCTTATTACTGTGTGTTTTATTAAAATGAGGAAGTTAATTTTATTTTTCACTAGCTATTGACCGCGGTTTCACCCGCTTTATTTTCGATATATCAACACCGCCAATGCGCCACATACAGGGCAAAACTACAGCTCTAATAAGAACTCGTCGAGTGAAAGTTATATTAAGATTGGTGCAGTCATTCCAAAGATTACTGCAAGTTTATGAATTGGTATTGTGTAACTACATGCTCTTGAAGAACATAGCTATTATATAACTCAATTTTATTGATATATTATGCATCGATGTCATTAGCGAAAAGGGCTTGCATTATAAATAACGGGCTTTGGTTGTTTTTACTTAATTGCTTATTCTTGGAATACCATAGGCTAGAGAAATCATGGACTCATCTCTCATTCTTGAGACATCATTTAAGTTATACACAACGATATTATAATAAGAGCTATGGCAATATTTTGCATTTTTCGAATACCATAACAAACAATTTAGTGGCAGTTGTTTTGTTTGATGTTAATTAGGTTTTCATATTACTCCTCTCATTCAAGCGGTGGATTAATTATCTGAAGGACCTTAAATATGTTCGAATAGAATTGCAATGTTCAGCTGTGTATCGTTGCACCTCATTATGAAACGTAATATTTATGTTGTTGTGGTTATATGCATAGATAATTGTATATTTATTAAATTATTTATATTGATTCCTTGTTCTCTTAAGTATAATTCTGAGAATCGTAGCATACAAAATAAGATATGTTTTATCATACTTAAAGAAGTAGTAACTAATTATTTATAATAAAGCTTTCGTAAACTGCCATAGAACAAGCCAGATGGGTATATAACTGTTACAAAGGTCAGAGTGACAAAACATGTTTAAAAGCATATAAAACTCAAAATTTTTATTTTTACACTTTGCTCCATATGAGCATCAAAAGCAAAACCTTATGAATAGTCAAAATAAACGCAGCTGAAATCCCAATACCACCGGCGTAACCCAAATCGAAAAATGACAGCACAAATTTAATTTAATGCGATGAAAAGCTCATCTGTTCCCAAGTTACTTCCCACCGCAATTTATTTAAGAAACTAAACCAAACTCAACTTTATACAAAGGATTGCAGCAAAAATATGAAGCCGGATATTCATGACCGGAACAAGAATTTATAGCGAAATATAATGCTACCTGTCCGAGTTTATATAGTGTTATATCCTCGCTGAAAGTAAAAAGCATAACGAACACGAAGGGAGTTGATAAGCTGACGTTAGGTTGGTATGTTTACTTTAGTCTAAGGCATTGGTTTAGAGGAGGAAATATTGTTAAGGTAAGGTTTTGGCATACATTCAGCTGTTGGCTTATGAAAGATATTCTAATGTTAAAAGCTGTATATTTCATGTAGGATACAACATTGTATTACCTTTTACCTTATCTTTACTCCCGTAGTAAACACCAAGGTCTACGAGGAGCTCTTGTAGCCTGAGGTTGTAGGGATTTATTAAAGAAAAAGTTTGCAATATGAATAACTCCTGGAAGGAACTCCTTCTCCCAAAAGGAATACCGACTCGAAACATCAATTTGTGGATTGTTTTGAAGGTGTTGATGTTAAAGCTTTTTTTTTAAGATGACTCCCGCACTAGGAATAAATTGTGTGTCGCGAGGGACTTTACAAACATACAACTAACAGACACAAAGTACACACAGACTCGAAACAACAATTTTGTGGATCACACAAAGTGTTGTCTTGTGTGGGGATCGAACCCACAACCCTTGGCGCAGTACCAAGCGGTGAGCCGGCCGCTTAAACCACTACGCCAACTGTGCAGTCATTGAAATATAGGAACTATTTTCAGAGCAGGACTAGTTTTAAAAATAAATATTTCATTTCTCAGACAATTCCTTATCAAAATAGCATTACGAAATAAAATAAAATTATATCAGAGAAGTGCTTACAAAGGAGGCACAATTAAAGTGTCCATGAATTGTGCTTTGTTTGTGTAGACATAGGGAGTAATTCATAACGCATGCCTTCTGGACGCGTGCCAAACCCATTTATTCTTATAATTCTGAGTAAACTTCGTATTGTCATTCTGAAATAACATTATCCCATAAAAAACAATACTTGTCAAAAAACCAAGTCTCGCTACCGTAAAAAGTTGTGAGATCCATGTTAGTCACATTGTGTTTCAATGTAACTAATCGGTCGTTAAAATAACCTTTGTAGTACCACAACCTCGACTGCATATAAGTATAGTGCTCGAATCACTCCTTCACATTACGAGTGTTACAGATTGGATTCCCACATGAAAAACCCTTTGTGTAACGTCTGTGTTTGTTTCCAGTGAGCATTTTGTTTCCATTTGCTTGTGAAATCCCTTGCGATACGGAGTCTTAGGCTAAGAACTCACGGAGCGATTTTCACCCTCGACCGCCGCGGTTGCGGGCCCGCAGCTTCTGTAGAATGCAGATATATATGTAAAAATTAAAGCAAAACTCACGACGCGATTTTCGCCCGCGGCGTGCGCGGTTGTTTGCGGTTCCCGCTGCACCGGCGGGCAACTAGTGGAATCGTGCGGGCCGCGGTCAACCGCAGCCGCAGCGGGCGGCGCCCGCGCGCTCTGCGGTCGGTTGGCGGGCCGCGGTCGCGGGCGAGGGGCGGGATGTACAGAAATCCAACGTCATTTTGCACCAGCCAGTGACTTGTGGCATCGTGACAAATGTTTGTGCATGTTTAAAATTAGACAAACATTATAAAATGGATATTGAAATCGATCTACTAATTACTTACGTCTTGCAACCGCCTGTCTTGCGATCATCGCCCGCCACGTCTGCGGGCGATGATCGCAGCCGCGGCGGCTGAAAAACCGCGCAAATAACCGTTCTCGTGAGTTTAGAAATAAAACCGCAGTTCCACCACCGCGGCGGTCGCGGGAGAAAATCGCTCCGTGAGTTCTTAGCCTTAGGGTCGGAATTGTCTTTTCCTTTTCAATGTATCTATATGACTGATACTTAAAACAGTTTACTTGTATGACTTATAAGAATTGTACATACAATTTTGTAGAAGCATTTCAATCAAATTGTGAAGCTGCACCATTTTATTGCTGCTTTAATTTGTATGCGAGATTAAGAGTGCATCTGTATGTATTAAACATACATACAGATGCACTTAATAGAAGGGTTATTATGTATATATGTATAGATACAAAGTATATGGCCTATATGTAGTATTTTAGTCATATTTGTCAATGGTTTGAAAAATAAAAGAGACAACTATCAATTCTTACTTTCATTTATTCAGTTTGTCACAAGAATATATCTTAGATAAAGGTACATTTACCGCCACTCGTGGCAATTCTTTTAATAGTCACTTTTTATAAAAGCAGTACAAACTATATCATATTTATAATATTGGGTAGCAAGGTTGTGGGTAGTTCAATATATATGAAATATAAAATTAATACAATGGATTAGCAACAATATAATTCATTTAGTAATATTGACCACTGGTATACCTTTAATTATTATTCCAGGTATATTTACTATGGATAAATTCGATATTTACCACTGTAATATTCACCACAGGTACATATAATTGATATAGCTTATTTCACAGCATATGAATCAATTCTATTATATGATATCCCAAGTTCTTAACTTATAACATCTCACAAGTGACAAAACCACCCACAATATCAATTATACAATAGCTACACAATATTACATTGCTTCTGCATTATTTCTATTGACAATACTCTAAATAACACCACAGAAGCAATATAGAATCGTGAAACACAATAATATAATAGTCAGAATTATATCGTACCTTAGTTAGCCGTTGCCGGAGCGAAACTGAACATTGAGCAGAGTCTGTTCATATTTTATACTCTATTTACCCGTTTGACAGTGTCAACTGTCAAACGTCAAACCAATTTGTCTATTTAGAATTGGCAACACTATAAATTCAAAACATACAATCCATTTATGTTCATATGTTTAAGCTATACATAGTTAATGATAAAATATATATGGTTATATCTTGTTAGAGACATATGTGAATAATTCTAAAATCGATCTTATTGTAACTTAACCTAAAACTCGACGTAGAAATAACAATGAGATAAATTCTAGCCAGATTTATAACAGTTTGATATCCGAGCTTTTGCTGGGATGATAAATAGGTACTTACAAACGGGACACACATACTTTAGACGTACTTACTTTGATATATTTTTGAATATCTTTACAATATATTTCAACAAATCTATCACGGCCATACTGACCTGTACTTCGCTCTCGAAGTACCCTCTTTATTTTAACCCTCTGCAGCAACCTGCCGTTTTTATTTTGCACCTGCAGCAACCTGCAGTTTTTATTTAGTACCTGCAGCAACCTGCAGTTTTTATTTAGGACCTGCAGCAACCTGCAGTTTTTATTTAGGACCTGCAGCAACCTGCAGTTTTTATTCAGGACCTGCAGCAACCTGCAGTTTTTATTCAGGACCTGCAGCAACCTGCAGTTTTTATTCAGGACCTGCAGCAACCTGCAGTTTTTATTCAGGACCTGCAGCAACCTGCAGTTTTAATTTAGGACCTGCAGTAACCTGCAGTTTTAATTTAGGACCTGCAGCAACCTGCAGTTTTCATTTAGGACCTGCAGCAACCTGCAGTTTTCATTTAGGACCTGCAGCAACCTGCAGTTTTTATTTAGGACCTGCAGCAACCTGCAGTTTTTATTCAGGACCTGCAGCAACCTGCAGTTTTTATTCAGGACCTGCAGCAACCTGCAGTTTTAATTTAGGGCCTGCAGCAACCTGCAGTTTTTATTTAGGGCCTGCAGCAACCTGCAGTTTTTATTTAGGACCTGCAGCAACCTGCAGTTTTACTTAGGACCTGCAGTAACCTGCAGTTTTTATTTAGCACCTGCAGCAACCTGCAGTTAATGTCATACAACAGGTTTTTAATTCATCCTTAATACGATTTTAAAACTACATTTTTTTTTCACGACGGTTCTTTTTTTTGCTTTGTCTACTCTGAAGGTTTTAGGCGATTTTTTTTATAAACTATATTCAATTCCAGAACCTCGCAAGGTCCGATAAGCTTTTCATTTATCATTTATCTGTAACATTTATCTAGTTTTTAGTTTTGTTTATTTAATAAGATCATTAGTGTTAATAAACCATAAAATCCCAAATCAATATAAATGTGCACCTACACGGTGTTCCACATAACAATTTGGATCATGAAAATATTTTACTGATAGATCATTGATAAATGGTTGTTATCCTTATAGATATGTGAGACCATTCAAAAATAGATATGGACGATATTGGCATAAATATAATATTTCAAAACACAGTTTTTATTTTTACTTATGAGGTGGCGTTATTCTTTCATTTCATTTATGTATTTGCAAAAATGGGTTGTACTTTGGTGTTATAAATACAGATTATTCTGTAGCCCATGTAGCATAATATGGTTTTGATTTACACATAGGTACAAAATATTATCTATGTTATTTCATTATTAATCTTTAATAATACACACAAAATGTATAAAGGCTATCTGATGCCTTAGGCAGCTTTTGCCAGTCTACGATAACTACTTGATCCGAGTCCCTATAGGATATTCTTCAAATGTTCGAATAGATGTATTAATGTTCTAACAACATGTTCGGTCAATAGCAGAAATAATTTTAATACGTTGATATACTGATAGTTGATCAGCAGTAATCATAACAATCATGTATTATCTCATCTCATCGGGTATCAGACTTGAGTTGTTAGAGTTTCTACCAATAACATATACTAATAAATGTAAGAGCCAGTCTTAACTGCTGTACGATAGCTCGGCCAACCTGATAGCAGTATCAAGTGGAGAAATAAAGTATGTGTATTCACCATTTCAGATTACCATTTCAGCAAGGTACCTAAACATTTTCTATGTTCCTTTATCAAGTAATAAGTATTGCTATTTTAATAATCAAAACACTTAAGTATACACATATTATTTAGCAGTGATTTAAAAGTCATCGTTACAACGATAAGAATATACTTTAGACTATGCCGGTGTGGGTAAGGGAAGAAAATAATTCTTTATCAAGAAATCAGGCTGTGCTTAATCATCCATTTTCTTTCTAAAGTACAATAAACTATTCTAATGTAAATGTTACATAATATAGAAACTGTATAATAACGTTTTCCGATATTGCAAACCACTACATCATCCATGGATTAACAAGAACAATATGATACGAACGGAGCTACTCCAAACTATCACAACAAATTTTAATTTAAAAAAAGTAACTAATGTAATGAAGCCTATACTTAAAAAATAATAGAATAGGATTTCGCAACATCAGGATAAATAATAATAGTTTCAAGTAATGAAAGTAATTATTGACTTTAATAGATCAAATTTTGCAAGATAATCTTATGTAGGTAGTTATCACATTTTAGAGCTATATTTATAGAATAGAATCCTTTATTTAAAATAACACATCTTTGCTACGAAACCTTTAGTAATTAATTACATTATAAAATATATTATTATAAATTATTTTATAAGAAACTTAAATATGAATTATTATAGATTATTTTAACCGTTGTTAGACCATAACTGCCATAGCAATGATTGGTTAGCATTTGGTTCATGGTATAGTTCCCAACAACTCTTACAGGAAAGAGTATAAATAGCCAACTTTCGCTTAGCGGTAATACAGATTACATAACTTAGCAGTAAATATGTTTCTAATGGAGGTAATTATACATTGTTGTTAAAAAAATAGTGTTACAATCCTTTTACATAATACGTATTTACTTGTTGAACGTCGTCAACTATTCTCGTTCTCTTCAATCAGTCTTACATATTATTGCAAAATTACCTCACCCAACAGAACATATCCACTAGCCTCTTTCCAGCACCACAGCTACTGCGTCGAAGACAGATCGTGCTCCGTCGTCAGCAAAACGGCGCTGATGTTCTTTAGTCAGCGTCATGGGATTTCGACAAGGATGCTCTGAAACTAACAATTGGATGTATTAGTAATGTGAGGTGGACATATCCCACTTCTGATAATAGAAGGGTTATTATGTATATATGTATAGATACAAAGTATATGGCCTATATGTAGTATTTTAGTCATATTTGTCAATGGTTTGAAAAATAAAAGAGACAACTATCAATTCTTACTTTCATTTATTCAGTTTGTCACAAGAATATATCTTAGATAAAGGTACATTTACCGCCACTCGTGGCAATTCTTTTAATAGTCACTTTTTATAAAAGCAGTACAAACTATATCATATTTATAATATTGGGTAGCAAGGTTGTGGGTAGTTCAATATATATGAAATATAAAATTAATACAATGGATTAGCAACAATATAATTCATTTAGTAATATTGACCACTGGTATACCTTTAATTATTATTCCAGGTATATTTACTATGGATAAATTCGATATTTACCACTGTAATATTCACCACAGGTACATATAATTGATATAGCTTATTTCACAGCATATGAATCAATTCTATTATATGATATCCCAAGTTCTTAACTTATAACATCTCACAAGTGACAAAACCACCCACAATATCAATTATACAATAGCTACACAATATTACATTGCTTCTGCATTATTTCTATTGACAATACTCTAAATAACACCACAGAAGCAATATAGAATCGTGAAACACAATAATATAATAGTCAGAATTATATCGTACCTTAGTTAGCCGTTGCCGGAGCGAAACTGAACATTGAGCAGAGTCTGTTCATATTTTATACTCTATTTACCCGTTTGACAGTGTCAACTGTCAAACGTCAAACCAATTTGTCTATTTAGAATTGGCAACACTATAAATTCAAAACATACAATCCATTTATGTTCATATGTTTAAGCTATACATAGTTAATGATAAAATATATATGGTTATATCTTGTTAGAGACATATGTGAATAATTCTAAAATCGATCTTATTGTAACTTAACCTAAAACTCGACGTAGAAATAACAATGAGATAAATTCTAGCCAGATTTATAACAGTTTGATATCCGAGCTTTTGCTGGGATGATAAATAGGTACTTACAAACGGGACACACATACTTTAGACGTACTTACTTTGATATATTTTTGAATATCTTTACAATATATTTCAACAAATCTATCACACTCTTAATCTCGCATACTCTCACTCTTAATCTCTCATCATCATATCCCTTCGTCTGGCGTATTCCCGCTCCGGGAAAAAAAGACAATTAGAATATCTGGCATCCGCCATTTTTGGAATTAGCGAGCATCTGGCACATTCCCGCTCCGGGAGAGAAAATTATTTGGCGCATGTGGCACCGTCCCGCTCCGGGAGATGCACTAAAACGTGGATTTAGGCGCCTAATATGCATTTCGCACTGCTTTAACATATACAGACGAAAAAAGATAGAAATACAGTCCAACGGAAACTCAACAAGGCATATATTTCCATGAATGTTCATTGTTCCTGCAGTGTTCCGTGTGCTAGTGTTTGTTTACAACGAACGTCCGCGTATTTTGTGAATTTTAAGTATATTTTGTTGTGTTTTTGCCTAAACTTCATTAGGAAAGGATGGGTGGGTAAGTAATATACTTCATATAAGTAATTTTCTGTGTGGGTTCAAGGCTTTTTAACAAAAAAATGCGTATTTCGTCAACCACTCCCACTTTGCAATCGTGTTAGTCCCGGCAAAAAAACCATTTCTTGTTGGCTGTTTACGACACTTTTGTGTAAAAGATTGTGAAAAACTAATTATTGTATAACTATTAACATATTTCTTACTTTAGATTCATCCAAGTAAATCAATATTTAGCGAAATTTGTGATAAAATTACTGCCGGCATTGTGTCCTCCCGGAGCGGGACAAATGCCACACTGACACTTTGTTCACTGCAACAGTAGTGTGGATTATTTCGGAGCATATTATATTGCCATTTTTACTGAAAATTAACATAAGATAACATAAAAATTAACTAAAAATCATCTATATTGCTTTAAATGATGTCTGAATGTCCCGGAGCGGGACAAACAGACATTTTTGTTTATAAATTCTCAAATATTTTTGTTTGCTAACACGTTTTAATTTTGTAACGTAACTTTAGTATAATAAATCTAGTTTTAGAAAATGTAATTAGTATTAAAAAAAGATAATCTGAAATTGTTTTACAGGTCATTAATTATGAGTACCTATTTAGAGTCGTTTTTCGAGAGGTTTATGTTTATGTCTGAAGCTGCCAAATTTATTACTTTACGAATGAAACTTTTTTTTAGGCTTACTATATGAACTGAACTTACGAATAAATAAAAACATGAGCCACTTGAGCCACATCTCTCTCAGAACAAATCTTGAAACATGAGTCACTTCATAACACCGGCGGGACGGCGCCTGATAAGGCCTACATTTATTAATGTTTCTACTGCTAAAATAATGTATGGAGTTAAGTGATTTTATGACTGTATGTTTTAAATCATGGTATAGTTTTGTAAATAAAACACAAATATTAACGAGAAAAAGTATAATTTATGAATGATGGTAGATTATGTATCGAAAAATGGAAAAAATGCCATGACCCTATCTTTACGTTACGATATTGTTTTAATTTCACACTTGATACATATTTACCGTATGCAATATGATAGTATACTTAATCAAGAATCTGAAATGCTATATTTTATTACACATATAATACAGAAAAGCAGTAAAATTTAAATTTTTCTAAACATCGAAGACTAGTTTAAATTGTCATTCCTAAGCTATGCTAGATGTGGTATAATTTGCAAAATGGCTTCCGCAATATTTACTATTTCATTTTCTCTCCCGGAGCGGGAGCGCGCCAGATCTGCGTAAATGATCAAAATGGCGGCGCCAGACGAAGGGCGCCGCCATTTTGATCATACTCTTAGCGTTAAATAATTAAACGCAAATATATTTGAATATCACCCAGTTTCAGTGTTATTGTTTATATTAATATCACCCAGTATTGGTATTTTTCGAAACTCACTTATCTATTTCCATGCCAGAAAAAAAAATGTTTGTAGTAAATGTTAAAACAACTCAATACTGTAGTGCGAGTGCCAATGTGTACCAGTACTAGAGAGCATCCATATTAGGTATTTTTCAAAATGTATTTTCATAATATATTGATTTATATAATATAGCCCTTGATTGTCACACCACACACCATATCACGGTACAGATAATAAAAGAAATGGAGTGGCAATAGTTTTAGAAGACAATTTTCGTACTTGGATTATTAATTTCACTCGGAAAAGCGGCAGAATCATAGCTGTAAAAATTGGCTTTGGCTGAACAGAAAATCACCAACATAATATCAGCGTATGTCCCACACGCAGGCTGCACTGAGGAGGAAAAGGGTATTTTTTGGAGGACTTAGACGATCTGGTACACGGCATCCCATCTAATGAATACAAGATTATTGCGCGGACCTAAATGGCCACATAGGAGCCAGAAATTCAACAGGTGGGACGGCTCACGGTGGGTTTGGAATAGGTGTAATTAACGAACAGGTTGAAGAAATCTTGGATTTCTCTGCGAGACATTCGCTAACCATTATAAATACGAACTTCCAAAAGAAACAAGAACATCTGATCACCTATAAAAGTGCAGGTCGCATGTCACAAATAGAATACATAATAGCGGACATGACGGTAAAACGGAAGTTCAAGACAAAGACTGTAAAGTTATCCCAGGTGAACCCCTCACAACACAGCACCGCTTACTGGTAGCCGTTTACGTCCTCCCAAAGCCGATAAAAACAAAAACCGACAGGACACCTAGTACAAAGTGGAAGGAACTGGATGGACCCAAGGGCGAACTGCTGAAAGCTGCTGTAAAAGAATATCTCGAAACTGATTTTGGTGTCACTTATAACACGGCAGACGATATGTGGTCTAAATTTGAATAACAGTGCAGAGAAAAAGCTACGGAAATCCTAGGAACATCTAAAGGACCCATTAAAAACGGAAAAGACCCAAACTGGTGGAACGACAAGGTAAAAGAAACCCTGACAAATAAAAAAGTTCTATTTAAGAAATGGCAAAGCTCGCAACTGGAAGAAGATAAGGACCAATACAAAGATGCCAAAAACCACGCAAAAAAGTGTGTTGCACAAGAAAGGGCAATTAGTAACCAAAACTTTTACAACAATTTGGAAAACGCCACGGACGCAAATGAAATAATTAAAATTGCAAAATGTAGACATGAATCAACTATGGACATAAAGGTTAATCTTAATATATAAAATCCTTGCGTTACTGACTGACTGACAGACACGCTACAGCCGAAACTATTGGGCGCAGGAAGCTGAAATTTGGCATGTATGTTCCTTGGGGACCGTAGGAGTGCACTAAGAAGGGATTTCTCGAAATTCCCACGGGATCGGCCAAAACAGGTAAATTTAAAAAAATGCAGGCGTAGCTGCTGGCGTCCTCTAGTAAGTACATAAAAAGTAAAGATCAAATTGTGTTAACTGACAATGCGCACATTAGAGAGACATGGGTCGAGTTTTATCAACATCTTTTAAACGACGACGAATTCCAAAATGAAGATCCTATGCCCAGTGATACAATTCATGGACAATACCTGAAGTAGATGCTGCTGAAGTTAAAAACGCGACGATGAAAATGAAGAACAGAAAAAATACAGGCCCGGATGAAGTGCCCGCAGATCTATGGAAGGCTGATAGCTGGCCCGATAGCTGTTTACTGGCTTACTAAGCTATTTAACCCTTAACCACCTGACGTCGGTCTCAGAGACTCGTGCGATTTTATTTTCAAAATAAATCTGTTGCTATGCGGGCGGTGCAACCGTGCGTTCTTGTACTTTTTCCCCTCCCCCGTCAGTACGCGCCACGCGCTCGGCAGCTCCAGACGTGCGTGCAGTTGTGAATTATAGGTAATTATATTTTGTGTGCGGTCTGAGTGACCGACGTCAGGTTGTTATGTTATTTTTACTACATAGTATTTTAGTATTTACGCCCAGCACATCATCATCTGACAATCCTGAAAAATTTGAAAAAAGGAAGGCTTGTTCAACATGCGACCCTAAGAAGAGGCGTAAAACAGCTTATATGTGTTTCGTATGTAAAAATCCAATTTGCATTGAATGTAGCCAAAAATTGTGCCTTGATTGTCGCCGCAACTTGTAAAACTTTACATTTTGTGATTTTATAATAATTGTGCCGTGATTAAGCCAAAAATAATTTTAAACTTAAGATAATATGTTCGACTGATAGTAAATAGGTTTATTATAATATGTAGTAATTAAAATTCCTATTCGGATCTCATATATCCAAAGTTCCTTCTTTTTTCTAAAATTTCGTATGTTTATTTTATGTGTTGATTTAATATAAGTAAATAAAGACTTCTCATTGTTTAAAAACTTAAAACTAATAAAAAATATAATAAAAATATATATTTGACTTTCATTTAAAATAATATATAAATAAAAAATAATTAAACATAGTTAATACGCAAGCGGTCTCTATGACCGACGTCAGGTGGTAGTGTAACTGAAAAACACGTCAGGTGGCTAAGGGTTAACATCATCTTAGCCACAAAATGCATACCAAAATCATGGCGGGAAAGCTATCTACTCCCCTTTTACAAGAATAAGCGTGATGTAGCACAGTGCGAAAATTATCGAGGTATAAAATTGACCTCACATACAGTTAAAATATGGGAAAGAGTTATTAATAAGCGAATCGCCAACATCTCACAAATATCACCAAATCAGGTCGGTTTCACAGTATCGAGATCGACTATCGATGCAATTCAGACGATCAGGATTATGATGGAGAAATATAGAATTAACCCCAAAAATTTGCATCTTACGTTTATCGACCTCGAAAAAGCCTTTGATCGAGTACCCCGTAAATTAGTATGGCAGGCTATGCGTGCTCAACTTGTACTTGAATACTACATCGAACTAGTACAAGACATGTATTGTTGTATAACAATGAGACATGTAAAACAAGAGCCCGAAGCCGAAGTAGGCGTCCATCAAGGATCCGTGCTAAGCCCACTTTTGTTCAATCTGGTTATGGACTACCTTACCAGGGATATTCCTTCTCCATTGCCCTGGATAATGCTGTACGCAGATGATATAGTGCTGGCTGCCGATACCGCAAGTCAATTGCAGGAACTTTTAAACAAGTGGGGCACACCCTCGAAAATTATGGCCTGAGAGTGAGAAGGAGCAAAACCGAATATCTGAAATGCCCTTTCAGCAGCAACACTACATCAGAAACCATTTGTATTGGAACTACACCTGTCCCTACCGGTGAGAAATTTAAATATCTAGGCTGCATACTTACACCCGTATTGTGCCTCGTTATACATACCTATATAATAAGATTTGTGATTAGATGCCCCTACATATGACAACAGTCTAGATATTCACTGAATATAAAAAAACGGGCCACTTTATACGCATAACCCTTAGTGCGTGAGTGGTTTAAAAACGAAACACTTTTCACAAGTGGTGCTGATAAAATCACTACGGTCATCATTTCGGTGATAAAATCTGCCAAAAAAGCCCTCAGTCATAATAAACAACATTTATTGTTATCTATATTACATTTCCCTTTAAAAAGAAATTTGATACAAACACGACAATCAATCACAAAATCATTATTTTTGACTGAAATTGGATACTATGAACATACTTCCTTTGAGAAATGATTGGGTATCTAAGGTTTCATCTGACAAAAAAAAAAACAAATTGTAGCGAACGTGAAGATTATTATTGGTACCGATTTGATACCCTTGGATCTCGCTTAGCAACACTAATAAGAAAAGTTTTCTGTCAACTGACGACCGGTTGGCGTAGCGGGAGTGTAAGCGACTGCTACGTCGAAGGTCACGGGTTCGATTCCGGCTCAAGACATACATTTGTGTGCGTAAACATGGATGTTTGTCTTGGTCTGGGTGTTCCTATGTATAATATGTATGTATTTACAAAAAATAAGTATATATGTATGTTTATCAAAGTCAAAGTCAAAGTCAAAGTCAAAATCATTTATTCATCTAGGTCACAAGGTGACGCTTATGAACGTCAATTTTAAAATTAAATTACTTAATGCTTCTACATTTACATTTACTGCCTCGTTCGCAAAGCAATAGGTAGAGCCACGAGAAAGAACGGGCAATAAAACTCGAGGCCACTCTTTTAAATCGCCAATATTATGGTACATATTTTTATTTTTGTAAGGAGCTGCAACTGTTACACATTGTACTAAATTACTTGTAAATAGTATTAGTTACAGACGTAATACTTAAGTAATTAATGCAGTTACTAAATTATGTGTTTTAGTTAGCCTTCCAATGCAAACAGCGAATATTGTGTAACAGGAGCATCCACTTACGACTTATAATGTATACAACTCGTGACCATGTTCAGGACTATGGTGGAAATGTATGTTACAGAAGTGACGATATATGAATACACAAAATCACAAAAACGTTAGTTCACAGACCATGATAACGAGTTATCTACATCTTACAGTACAGTAAATTGTAATAAAATTAGTGGAACAACAATGCAAATGTAAATGTAGTAAGTGGAGTGACCTAATTATAATAAACGAATAATAATTTAAAAAGAACTAGAAATGTTATATAATAATAAACTGAAAAATGCTAAGTATCTATATAAATTCTAAATAAGTAGTAGATCATGAGTTGTCTAGTGTAAGTGACCATCTATCCTTATCACTAAAATAATCATTAACAGTATAATAACCTTTCCTAATAAGGCAGTCTTTTATTTTACTTTTAAACGTATTAAATGGTAATTCTAAGAGACTAATTGGTATTTTATTGTAAATACGAATACCTAGCCCTACAAAAGAATTGTTAACTTTATGTAAACGATGATAAGGGGCATATAACTTATGCCTGTTCCTAGTATTTATATTATGTATGTCACTTTTTGTAGTAAATAAACCTATATTTTGCCTAATATACAATATATTAGCAAATAAGAACTGCGAGGCTACTGTTAGAATTCCTATAGACTTAAAGCGTTCCCTAAGAGTATCTTTAGCACCTAACATGTATATTGCTCGTACCGCTCGTTTCTGTAGAACAAAGATATTCTGAATATCCGCAGCTTTGCCCCATAACAAAATGCCGTAAGACATGACACTATGAAAATAGCTAAAATAAACTAGACGAGCTGTGTCAACATCAGTAAGTTGTCTAACTTTTCTGACAGCATACGCTGCAGAGCTGAGCTTACCTGCAAGACATGCTATATGTGCACCCCATTGTAACTTATTATCTAATGTAATGCCTAGAAACACTGTAGAGTCAACTGTCTCAAGTTCCTCCCTATCTAGCATAATATTAGGTCCCAGTTGTCTAACGTTAGGTAAGGCAAATTTAACACATTTAGTTTTTTTAGAATTAAGTACTAGGTTGTTTGCTGTAAACCATTGTGTAACTTGTATAAGTGCATTATTTACATCATCAAATTCATTCCTATTCCTGTCTACTTTAAAAATAAGTGACGTATCATCTGCAAAAAGTACGACATCACAGATGTTTTTTAAATAAAAAGGTAAGTCATTAATATATACAAGGAACAGAAAAGGACCTAGAATTGAACCTTGTGGAACGCCTAACTGTATAGGTAATTTAGAGGATGTAGTCCCATTTACATCGACACACTGAAATCTCTGCCGCAGGTACGACTCGACAACACTAAGTGCGGTTTCCTCTACGCCGTAGTGGCGGAGCTTACGCAGTAGTGTGTCGTGATGAACGCAATCAAATGCTTTTGATAGGTCACAAAATACTCCGATAGCATTTTTAGATGACTCCCAAGCATTATAGACGTGTTTTATGATAGCAACACCCGCATCAGTAGTGGATCTACCTTTAGTAAATCCGTATTGATCTTTGTGAAGCAGACTATTTAAATTAAAGTGTCTTAGTAGCTGCTTTAGTAAAATCTTTTCAAATATTTTACTAAATGCCGGCAAGATAGAGATGGGCCTAAAATTATTTATGTCATTTTTACTACCAGATTTGAATAAAGGTATGATTTTACTTAGCTTCATCAAATCCGGAAATACGCCTAGGTCAAAACATTGGTTAATAATTATAGAGAGGTAAGGCGCAACAGTCTCAACTATAGTACTTAAAATTTTAATTGAAATGCCCCAAAAGTCGCCGGTATTTTTAATAGTAATTGAATTAAATGCGATCAATATATCTTGCGGGGTGACGTGCTCGAATCTAAACACGTTCTTGCATTCAGGTACACTGCTAAGCAACAAATTTCCAGCGTATAAAGACGATGATTGTAAGGAACTAGTAGTTGTTATTGGTATGCTTGCAAAGAAACTATTGAACATATGCGCAACTTGAGATTTGTCTGTGACTAATAAATTGCTATCTTTGATTTCAAATTGGTTTTCTCGTTGTCGTGTTCTACCAGTTTCATTATTTATAATTCTCCACGTTTCTTTAATTATATTTGTCGATTGCTTAATTTTACCACTAATAAATTTTGATTTTGCCATAATACAAACTTGTTTAAAAATTTTTGAGTAGCTTTTTACATAATTTAGAAACGGTGTGTCAAATCTATGTTGTTTCAAACCATATAATTCAAATAACTTGGCTCTACTTCTGTATATACCTTTAGTGGCCCACTGGTTAAAAGATCCGGTAGTACCCTTTAGTGTTACAGTTTTACTCTTAAAAGTATTTTGAAACTCATTAATGATTAGTCCAAAAAGTGAATTATAAATTTTATTTGGATTTTCTGAGTTCAATATTGAAGGATTGAGATTTGCGATAATATTGTTTTTGAAATGTATAAGACGATTGGTAGTTTGAGGCCTACATTGTACTGTATGTGATTTATTATAAGCTGAACAAGAAAAACTAGCTATCTGTCCACGGTGATCAGAAGGAAGAGAACTAATAACTACTGGGTTTTTAGCAACACAAGAACTAAATATATTATCCAAACAAGTAGAAGATGTTGCAGAGACTCTAGTAGGTTCACAGAATAAGTTACTTAAATTAAATGACTTAAAAAAGTTCAGAAATCTAGTACACTGTGAAGAGTTCTCTAAAATATTAATATTAAAATCGCCACAAACTATAATATTTTTACTGCTACATTTAATTTTATTAATAGCATCTTCCATAACAGTCTCAAATAGATTATAATCACCAGAAGGGGGTCGATATACACAAATTACAATATATAAATCTAGTTCCACACAGGACAACTCAATAGTGCGCTCAATAGATAAGTTTACAATATCTTTACGTTCTTTGCATTTTAATAAATTTGAAGTCATTATGAGAGAACCGCCTCTAATAGCCTGCTTCCTTATATATGCGCTCTGCATTGTGTAATATTGATTAATGACAATAATCTCATGGTTATTTAACCAGTGTTCGGTTAAACACAATACTTTAACATCATATTTCTCTAGAAATAAACTTAATTCTAATTCTTTGCCAGATAGGCCCTGCATGTTTTGGTGTACTATATTTAAATACTGCAGCCTAACTGTTGTCCTATCTTGGAGTTTAAATCACAAGATGTGTCAATAAAAACGTTGTTAGTACATGTACTAACCCTATCAAATAAATTGTAAACACAAGGCTTTTTGCCTTGCTGTAAATTGTATGCTAATAGCTTAGCAATCTGTCGCTTAATATAAAATGGCAGATACATTGTATCTTTTGTCAAAGTAAATTTACTAATAAATTTATTAGTGTCAAAAAAGAATATTGCGTCACTATGACGACAAGTTATATTATACAATAACATATTCAATGTGTGTATGTGCATGTTTTCTGTATGTCTTAAGTTATTTGAGTATGGCAAAGCACATAAAATAAATTTACACCTAAATTTTGAATTAAGTCCTAGTAACACTTCAACACATTCTATTATATCCTGTCTCTTTACAGTTAAACTGTTACCAAACAATAATATGGCTGTACTATTCTCATCTAAGGGGTGTAACCTAATCTGATTCACTAAACTAGTGTAACTATCCCCTGGCCTGCAATAATTTATTACACACTGATTTGTATACTCATTGAGAAGACTACCAAAATTATGACCTAGTCTATCAGAAAAGATGTAGGTTTTATTAGTTGCTGTAGAAAGCCTAGATTTAATCATATTTGATTGCAAAGGCGATTGGTTTTGTAAATTATTGGAAAAATTCTCAGGTAGTATAATAGTACTCGATGGCTCTGTTGGGATTAGAGTGTGAGTACAAGGACACGAGAGCTTATTGGTCAGAGACTCATACATTTCTGCATTACATCTCACTAAGTCTACGAGCTCACCTGCCTCCACTATACGCTTGCTCAGCTCTTGTTGAGAAGCCTGGTATTTGTTGAAAATCTCATTTAAGGTGCTTTCTCTAAGTAACAGTTCTTCCCTCAAGCGATGAGTATCAGAATCATACACTAACCTACTTTGCTCCAAATTTCTAGAGTACTCAGATAGTTGATTAACTAAGTTAATGCGCTGTTTTCTGAGATTTAAATTAACCCTATGCATGTTATATTTCCTTATAGATTTATGAATTTTTTTAATTAATTTATTAACTTTAATGTAGCGTTTCAGTTTTTTATGACTAGAAAAGCTGCGTCTCATAAGAATGGTATCCTCCCTGGTCAGATCTATTGTCACAACTGGCTCCCTAATACACACATGATCAGGCTCACTACTAACCAACTCATGATATAGGCTGCAGGTATTCGCAATCTGTTCACTGTGTTTAGTAGATTTAATGTTGGAGATGGTGTTATGAGCTTCACTCAATTCACGTTCCAGTTCAGCAACACGTCTCAGAGCTTCTTCATGAGTGTCCATGCACTGTTGGAAGTTGGACACCGTCAGTCGAAGTTGCTCATGTTGTTCTAGGATTTCGTGATGGTGAATGTGCATTTCAGCCAGCTGTGCCTTGAGTTCAGTGTTCTTGTCTATAATTTTTTTAACTTCTTCTTCGCTGTCCTCCCTTTCCTGTAGCAGCTGGTTACACAGGATTTTTGAGCATTCCAATTCCTTAAGAGTGGTCTGTAGTTTGTCCTCCAAAACTGCCATTCTGCGGGTCATCATTTCCACAGACCTACCCCGTAGGCACCTGAAATATAAGGAAGAGTGAGTGAAGTCAGCTGAGGGAAACTATGAAATTGGTGGATAGAAGGTTGAGTAGGAAATATTGTAGGTAGATCATAAAAAAAGAAAAAGAGAGTAAAATTGAATAAATTTAGGAACAGCTTATTTTAAATAGGTACTAAGTATTGGGGAATTTGATATTCTATTCATAGAAAAGTAATGAACATAAAAGTTTGATAGATTTATAAAACAATAATATGTAATTAACAAGGTGAGTATCACTTATTGGTAATGTTTGAAATATCAATAAAACTGGAATGTAGGTACTTTAATAAATGGGCCTGTGTAACACTACTGTACTAAGTAAATATTAATATAATTTATAATAAGTAATTATGTATTGTGTATAGTGTGTCATGTAGTATAATGGTGTCTGAGGCAAATGTTTATCGTCATCGATTTTGCTTCCACAAATTGTCAAGCAAAAGGAGACAAACGGTGCCGCTGTGTATTGTAATTGACGTCGCTCACATATAATGAGCAGTGTTTATGTGATGTATAGTGTATTTTTGTTAGTGGTATATACAATAAAACGGTACAGGATTATGTAAAGAATAATGAAAACAATACTCCCCGGGTTTCCAGATGATTTTAAATCTCGTCTCCGTTATCCGTTACTTTGACAGTTACAGTTAGTCCGCCACAAATTTTCTAGCGAGGTTTTGTCAGTAGTCCTTTGATTTGTAGATACACCAACAATTATTGGTCAGGTTTATGGGTATACACTACACTTCCAACATGGAATTTATACTTAAAACAACATAAAACTATTTTTATCATTTAAATTATTATACACGTATTGAAATGACAACTGCTCGCTAGTGTTGCCCGTATCAATTATCTAGTATCCATAGTACAAGCTCTGCTTAGTTTGGGACTTGATGGTGTTGTGTGAATGTGGTAGAACATTATTATATTATTATTATTAACTAAGTCGTTAAAATTTGAGTTGATTTCTAATTTCTTTTTGGATAATATTACAACGGGGAGAGAAGAAACAAATTGGAAAGAGACTGACAGAAAACAAATATAAAATAATGATGTCATCAATATAAATTTGAAAGTTAAACCACAGTACTGATAGTTCGCGTTATTGATCATCAATAAATCCGAGTACCTTCAATAATAATTGACAGTAGCGCTACGGTTCGCAATCACGCTGTAATATAATACAAATAACTGCGTGAATAATTTTGATACCTTACCATATACAAATTTTTTATTTGAACGGGAATCGAATGCTTTCGGCGTAGCAGTCGCTTACGTTTCCGTTACACCACCGCGTCATCGTCTGTCTTTAAAAAGAAAGATGTCTACAATCCTCAAACAGCCTCAGTTGTGGTAAAACTGTAATTTGTAAGAATAGGTTGTTAGGTACCTCATTTAATCTGTGCGTGGCGAAACTTTGGAATGCGAAGTCGAACTTTTGAAAAGCGCCTAAGCGCTGGTCACTGATACTGAATGAACATGCTTTGTATTCAATGTTGATAGTAACACAACATATCACTGCAATAACATTGTTTTTTACTTGCGTTCTACCCTCTGCTGCTTAAAGTATTTACAGAATCTCGCATACTTGACCTAGTTACAAGCAACACCTTATTGTTTTATCCATTCCTTAGATGAATGGGAATCCATTGTGAAATGCTTAGGGGTGTCTTTTAAAATACCCCTAAGCATTTCACAAGCAACCATGATTTATAATCCTAGACGGTCGTTCTCTGACCAGATTAGAGACATCCTAAAAAAAGGACAGTTTAGAAGTAGGTACCCTTAATCGAAGAGCATGCATGAGAAATTTGATGGGAGTGAATGAAGTATGAGAGATAATTATGTCAGGATTGTTGCAAATGGCGTTCCGTAGTCTCTGCCTACCCCTGAGGGAAACAGACATAAGTCTATTTTTGTAAAAATCCTTAAATTCCTTATAAAAAACTGGCCTGAATTCAGGGCTAAGGTCTAGTTTCTTATGCCCGACACCAAGTCCGTCACAAGCCCGGTAATCACATGGATCATTGCGTAGCTAACTCATCAGCCACGAATGACAAACTTGAGATCACGCCGACTCATCCGCGACTACCTACATGTTTTTGTTTTGGAAAATCCTTTTTTCTCTCCTTGCTGACAACTTTGAGACAATTTGTAGAAGACATTGGAAGTTGGTTTATTTTGTTTTCTGTACTTATTGAACGATGTTTGAAGATTTAATATAGTTTTTCTAGTCTAAGTTACTATTCGTTCTCTACATGATGTAAGTACCTACCTAAGTATATCAAACAGATATTTGGAACAAACAAACATTATAAAAAAATATATATTTTATTTAAATTTTCCATATAAGTACATTGTGTTCGGTTACTATAAAAGTCAAAATTATACCGAAGGATTCAAATTGTACTGCACTGGACTGACCACGCGAATGTCATCATATCTATTCTGCAATTAAGGCTTAAAGAAGTTTATTCTCATAAAAAGATACAGTATCCACTTACACGAGAACAATAAAATAATTTTGTAGTAGGTAGTAAGTATTAGGTTGGTACAAAAATCTACGAATCACACAATATTAGTACAGTCTGTATGACGCATATTGGCTTTGATTAACAGTTGTATTGCATTTGAAGTTTTTAATCTTCATTTTGTGAGATATATTCATATAGTTGAGACTTAAAACTGTGTAACGACTTTACATTTTTATTATAATTATGATGGTAATTTATTGTAAAAATGTGCTCCCCCAAAGGTATATCTTTTTACCATAGTTCGTACGTGCTTTTGGCAAAACCAATAGACTTGTCGGCGGAGACTACGTTTAGTAAGTTGCGATTAATGTATGAAGGTTATATTTGTGTTAATTGTTTTATTAATAATTTTTCTGCTTGAAAATACATAAAATAATTGTGTTATATTGATTAGTTTGGTTTCTTTAAAAATTTTACTGGTCGGCCAACTAATGGCCAACTACTGCTGAACTGAGTAAAAGTAAAGTAATAGTAAAATAGGAATAGTGCAGAATTGTTAATCGTGCTACAAACCATAATACACTGATCACGACAATTCGGCTAAGAGTGTAGCCGGCTAAGAAAAGAAAAATATTGTCATAAAATACTTTCGCAATCCACTGCTGAAAATGGTCAATAAAAGACTTTGGCCTACTCTACCATGCTGGCCAAACAAGTTGACAGGCTGTGATGGCAAGTTTTTCGTCTCTTTCCAAAGATATGATATGATGTGTTTCGTCTATTTTCCTTAGTCGTCTCTTACGATACTCACAGAATAAAATGGGTAGTGATACTTTGAATTTTTAATCCGTCACCACAGGGATATGTACTCTGGCAGGTCCTAATATAAATTCTGCACAGTGTTTATGTGAGGCTCAAACACGGTAAAAGGTACTAGAGCTGTCCAAACACAAAGCATATACTCGAAACTACTACGGCATTGTTTCAGAAACTCGACAGCCAATAGCCAGCGCTAATTGAAATTTTTACTATGTAACAGTACGAGTATTGCAGCTTAGCCGCTATTATGATGTCCAATCAGAGGCAAATAGTTCCAAGAACCGGCGTTTGTATAGAAATCACTCGTCAAGAAGTAAAGTACCTTCAAATTACTCAGTTCTCAAAACAATAAAATTTAATATAATATTGAAGTTGCAGAAGTGTAACTGGCAATCGTGGAACGGGCTGTAACTGGAAAAATGTTAGTAGGTACCAATCTTGAAATTGCTTTACCTGTAGAAGTCACAATACTTTAGCAAGAAGGTTAAAATGAAATATAGTGATTTAATTTTTCATTTATTTGTTCGTCTTTCAATTTTACCTTCACAAAGCCTATGGACGGTTTGTGATTAGCGTATTTTTCTGCGCGTATACGGTCGTTACAGCATACGCGCTTACGCGCGCGCTACATTAAGCGCTTCACAAAACCGGACTCGCGTAAACGGGTATAC
The DNA here is from genome assembly GCA_944739405.2 of Euclidia mi. Lineage (NCBI taxonomy): Eukaryota > Metazoa > Arthropoda > Insecta > Lepidoptera > Erebidae > Euclidia > Euclidia mi. The sequence goes on from OX123184.2 coordinate 22,918,347, forward strand.
TTTGGCGTATTCGCTCGAAACGGTAGTGACATCTTGTCAGTGTCAACATGGATTCTGACGACTTAGTGCGTCATCGCTCGTACGAGTTGCGCGTGTGCCAAAAAGCGCGCCTTTACGCACCTACCTGCGCTTCCGCAAAACGAGCTTATGCGCGCGTATAAAACGCTAATCTGAAACCATGTTACCTGGTAAGTATGTAAGTTTTTAGGGGATAAAGGATCACTCGCGAGACTTTATGTTCTACCCTAACAGTCATTTTGCGCTGAAACACTAGGGCCAAATAGTGAAATATGGCACACCCAGAGACAAAGGTAAATAGATACAAATTTATTTATCCTTTCGGTGCGAGTAACTTCACGCCGCAACAAAGTAGCTTTACACCTAGGCAGCCGCCGCAGTGGTCGCAGCCATGGCCGAATAAGCCTGTATCAGGTAATTTTAGACCTAATTTATCCAGGAATAATAGCGGTAACTTCCGGAATCAGCCGAACTTACCGAAACAACAGGTAAACCCTCCACAGCAAGTATCTGACATCACAATGCGTTCCGTTAACAAACCCGTGACCCCGCAGTTTGCGAAACAAGAGCTGTTTTACACACTGAGCAACTTAGAACAAATGCAACCGTTTTGCAACGAAAGTGAGTATTATACTTACGATGGTCCAAACCACGATCACGCAGACTCAGAGCCGTGTACCGACGAAGCAGAGGTAAACTATGATCAGGATTTTATCTCGGAGGAGGATCCAGACAACCAGAGCTAGTTAAAATTAACTTTCAATATAAGGATCACTTACCTTATATTGAGTTAGCAGAATTTAATGGTAAGTTTTTAATAGATACAGGAGCCAGTAGATCTTCAGTAGCATCTGATGTTATTTTCGGCACTATTTTTGAAAATTCTATAGACATAGAACCGTTCCAAATAGTAACCGCTCACGGTACATCGCTACATAATCAAGTAGTATATCTCCCTTTACCGCCAGCATTTAACTGTGAATTAACGCATAAGTTTTTAATTTTTAATTTAGACCCCAAGTATAAAGGTGTTATAGGATGTGACTTGCTTAAATTACTAAACTGTAATATTGATCTAAATAATAATATCTTACATACATGCACTGCCGATATACCTATACATTTCAGTTATCTTATTCAAAAGATTAAAATTGAACCTAAATGTGAAAAGATAATTACCGTTAAAACACACTATACAGACGGGCAATACTTACATGATAGTTTTTATTAGTCGGATCGTTTATTCTCACCCGCAGCTATTGTAAACGTGACCGATGGTTCGTTTAAAACCTCTATTATTAACTATAGTAATGAAAAGAAATACGTACCCAATAAGTCGATTATAACGCTAGAGAATTATATAGAACCTGAAACAGAAAATACATATAAATTAAATAGCATGCAATTAAATGATGTCGATAAAGAGCTTTGTGAAAATTTAAAGAAAATACGTACCAGTCATATGAATGAAGAGGAGAAGCGCGAAATTACTAGGCTATGTTATCAATACAGAGATTTATTCTTTTCAGAAAATTTACCACTTACCTTTACTCACGCTGTCAAGCACGAACTTAGACTTACCGATAATACTCCAATATTTGTACGTAGTTACAGGCAAGCTCCTAAACAGCGAAACGAAATTCGTAAACAAGTACGCGAAAGCATATCTCCGTGGTCTTGCCCCGTGCATATTGTGCCCAAAAAGGCCGATGCCTCTGGGAAGGTCAAATGGTGACTTGTAATAGATTATAGGCGTTTGAACGATCGAATAATTGAAGACAAGTACCCTTTGCCCTTTACTCTATCCAAAATATACATGATATTTTGGATAGAGTAGGGCGTGCCCAGTATTTCACCACCCTAGATTTAGCTAGTGGCTACCACCAAGTAGAAATGCATCCTAATGATATTGAAAAGACCGCATTCACCACTGAACGCGGCCATTACGAATATCTCAGAATGCCCTTTGGCTTGAAAAATGCACCAAGCACTTTTCAACGCCTTATGGACCATATCCTAAGAGGAATCGATAATGTGTATACGTACCTTGATGACGTCATCATCGTGACGTCAAGCCTCCAGCAACATACTGAAAAGCTCAAACAGGTCTTTGAAAGATTCAAAATTAATAATTTAAAGATACAGTTAGATAAATCAGAGTTCCTTCAAAAACATGTTTCATTTTTAGGTCACGAGTTAACAGATGAAGGTCTTAAACCTAATAAAGATAAAATTACAGCTGTCCTTAATTTTCCTTTGCCGAATACACAAAAAGAAATAAAAGCCTTCTTAGGACTTGTCGGTTATTACCGAAAGTTCATTAAAGATTTCGCTAAACTCACTAAGCCTATGACAGTTTGTCTCAAGAAAAATCACCAAGTAGTTCACTCCCCAGAATTCATAGAAGCCTTTAATAAGTGCAAAGAGATCTTAACTAACTCCCCGTTACTACAATACCCAAATTTTGATGAACCATTTATTTTAACTACGGATGCGTCCGATTTTGCCTTGGGCGCTGTCCTTTCACAGGGCATAGTAGGTTCCGATAAACCCGTCGCATTTGCTTCGCATACATTATCCGATACCGAATCTCGTTAGTCCACCATCGAGAAAGAGCTATTAGCTATAGTTTGGGCAATAAAGTATTTTAGGCCCTACCTATATGGTAGAAAGTTTACAATATATACGGACCATAGGCCCCTCACATGGTTGATGTCGCTTAAAGATCCAAATTCTAAATTAACTAGGTGGCGTCTGGAACTCGCTGAATACGATTATAAAGTTGTATACAAAAAGGGCCCGCAAAACACAAACGCTGACGCTTTATCCCGTGCTAAGATATTCCACCACAGTATAGATTCATTGGCCGTTAATCTTGATGACAATAACGATGACGAGATAATAAACCGAATTTTTGATAACGCACGTAGGGAAGCCGCGAACGATCCCGTGGCCAACCCCGGTAACGATAAACCACCTGAAAATCCAATAATTAATCCCGAAAATAATAACTCACCTGAAAACCCAAGCGTCCCAGAATCCCAAGCAGGCACCGATAGTATGAGCATAGTATCACAAAACCCCGAATTAGTCTCAACCAATCACACTCAGCCAGATAACGAAAATAGAGGTATTCCTATTATAGCAGATGCAATAGATAGACAATTAAAGCAATTTCACATAAGATCCACACCTGGTTCTACATACCGAGTCGATAATAGGTCCACAAGCACTAGAAATGTTATTAAAGATGTTTTTATTCCAATAAATAACACGGAAGCTGAAATAATTCGATTTTTAAAAGGAACATACCGTAGCTGATAGAGTTTTCCATTGCTATTTTCATAGTGACGAATTATATTATGCATTTTCTAAAGTTTATACAACGATTTTTAATGACCGTGGCCCAAAATTAATAAAATGCACTTCACGCGTAACTTTAGTAGAGAATAGATCTGAGCAAAATGAAATAATAAAGAAATACCATGAAGGTAAGACAGTACACCGTGGTATTCAAGAAACCTATAAACAAATTCACCGTAATTACCATTGGGCAAATATGTTACTTACTATACAAAGTTATATCAATCAGTGCGATACATGTTGCAAAGCAAAGTATGAAAGGAACCCATTGAGACCACCTTTGGCTCTTATTGACACCCCAACTAAACCAATGGAACACCTATTTATGGACCTCTATTCAACAGGCGGTGCTACCTTTCTTACAATAATCGATAATTTTTGTAAATACTCACAGGCGGTACCTTTGAGTGCTAGCAGTAGTATACACATAGCAGAAGCTTTGATCAAAAAATTTTCAGTATTAGGTTTACCGTGTAAAATAACTACAGATTCGGAAAGTAAATTTGAAAACGATGTAATTAAAGAAATATGTGCACTTCATAATATAGGTATACATTTCACCACGCCGTATAATCCCAATTCAAATTCACCAATTGAACGTTTTCATTCCACCATAGCAGAAATAGTCCGCATTCAAAGAATGACTAACAAAGATGACCCCATATAGTCCATAATGACGTATTCTATTATAGCATAAAATAACGCAATCCATTCAGCTACAGGTTACACACCTCACGAATTACTTTTCGGTCATACAGCCTCTAGAAACCCTTTAGAATTGTATTATACAAAAGAGTTCTACCAAGATTACGTTATTAAACACCGTGCAAACGCTGAAGCGGTTCAGGAATGTGTTTCGGCCTTAATGTCTAAAAATAAGGAACAGGTCATAGCTAAAAGAAACCAGGCAGCCGAAGAAATCATGTTCAAGGTAGGTGAAACCGTTTATAAGCAGGTAGCGAAGACAACACGCAGCGACAAAATGAAACCAGTTTACAAGGGACCCTACAAGATCATTCACTTGCATCCGAACAACATCGCCGAGATAATAGGTAATCACCCTAATTCTAAGTCCATTAGGGTTCATTTTAAACTTCTACGCAGGCCTCATCTTGTTACAGGGCCCTCGTCGCAGGAGCCGTCGTGCTCTACGCATCATCCACCGTGAATGTAAAATCTATCGATAACGGTAATGGCATCCTTTTGCTTAAAGAAGGACAGATTCTTAAGCAAGATAATTACTTTAGTTTAGTTTGTATTTACAATATAAGTAGTTTACGTCTTACATCTATGAAGCTAATGGCTTTATATGCAAGCACTAAAGCCGCTGAAGGTTCAGCTTTCGGGGAGCTCCATAAAACTTATAGAGACCAAATTCAATACAGTCTTAACCTTATTAGTAAAATGTTTCAATTCTTAACACCTCACATTAGGCAAAAGCATGGCATCATTAATGGTTTAGGTTCAGTAGTCAAGGCAATTACAGGCAATCTCGATAACGACGATGCAGTTTGAAAATGAAATAGCTAATCTTAGAAACGACATGATAAACATTAAAAGTTCTCAGAAAAAGTCTTTAGTATTAGCAGAAAATACGATAGATGAATTTAGTAATCAGTTAATTAGGCTAGATGAAAATCATAAGCATTTAGCAGATGTTCTTAGAAATTTAACTAGAGATAGTAATAGTGTTAAAAATCATTTGCATTTCTTAGATGTATACGTACAAATAGATTTTAGTTTACAGATAGTTTTAGATAGATTAATGCTTATAGAAGATGCAATGACCTTTGCCCGTTTAGGAACGATGCACCCGAGTATTATTAGCACACAAAATTTAATAGCAGAATTAAATAAATTAAATAAAATTGATTACCTTAGATTAGTAGCCGAAATAAACGTTAGTAACATACATATAATAGAAAAATCCATAAGAGTTAAAGCATATAGCACAGCACATTCAATTAACTTCATCTTAGAAATCCCAACAGTATCTCCCAAAACATATGACCTAATTCACCTTTATTCCATTCCCGATAAAAATAACCTTACCATTATTTCAAAGTCCAAATACCTTGCACTTGGTTACGATGAGTACACGTACCTGGAGGAAAGCTGCGCCTCGCTGACTGATGACACCCAGCTCTGCAAAGCGCTGCAAACAAGAAAGACTGACGACGCTGAAGACTGCATCGTGTCCCTGGTACAACACAGAACAGCCAACTGTACACATGCTAAGATGAACCTCGCCAAGGGCAAGATACAGAAGATCGGAGACAGCAGCTGGCTGGTGGTCCTGACAGAAGATCAAGTACTCAGAACGGAATGCAACACCAAGACAGAATACAACAGAGCAGCCGGAGTCATGATCATCTCGCTAACAGAAGATTGCAAGATATCCGTAATGAATACAACCCTCATTTCCCACACGAGTACACTGGTCATCAACAAAGTTATCCCGTTACCCAAGATTTGTTTTTATACCCCATATTTTACCGTTAATCCGTAACAGTCATCCTCCTAGTGTTATCCCAGTTGCAATCCGGGGTCCGTTTCTATATAAATATATTCGGCTTTGACTGTATATTAGCTTTTACATAGAGCGACTTCTTGTCTGAACTGCGCAATCCAATATATAACTTATAGTCTTTAATGTTATGTCAGACGTGGCGTTTATTAAAACCAAATTGTATACTTTGAAAATAACATCAAAATCTACTTACATAATTAACTTCATCCCTAAGAATGATGATCCAAGACAATTTTTATTGGACTAAAGAAATTATCCGATGCAATTTTGCAAAAAAAATAATTCATGACTCAAAATGCACAACATATTGGAACAAAAAGCAAGTTTATAATAAGAATATATATCAACACTTATTGAAATAGCGTCGGCGGTGACACAAGGATACAATACATTTATCAAAAGAAATAACATGTCGCAAAAATGTAATATCCCCGATACTCTTTGACTGAATACTGTTAAGAATTCATTGATTTCCTAAACTTACTTTTTGCCAACAAATTGAAACATATTTTGTTCAGAGAAGACGTGAAATGGCCTAGCAGTGCGAAGGGAAAGGTATTTGGAATGACGGGTAAAGAAAAGATATGTGTTTGTAGAAAGTGTTTTCAGACAGAACTAATATTTTATTTACCATCTGGCTTGACGATTGGCGTATTGGTTTAAATGACCTTCTTACCGATTAATATACATAGACTCACGCCTGTTTCCCAAAGTGATAGGCAGAGACTGCGGATCGTCATATGCAAGTATCCTGACAAATCTCTCATTCACTTTTATATATTTTATACACACTCTTTGAAATGTGCGTTCGATTTCCACATGGGACTATACTACTTTCCACAAATAATTGCTTCGAGTGTCTTCATATCTGTTGTTTGAATGTTTGTTAATTCTTTTAAATATGGGATTTATTCCCAGAAAAGGATATGTTTTTAAAAAGAAACGGAACTGTAAAGATCTTCCAGTACTTTAAATGAGCGTCTTGTAAACAGTAAGTTCTACAAAAGCATCAATAAGGAAGTTGTTATACTAAGAAGAATATGCTACTACATTCAATTAACTTTCTATAGAAACCTAGTATTGCTACTACTGTACTACTTAAAGAAGTTCAATTTTAATGTTAAAGTTATTTTGAACTCCGTTGGATATCAGTAGCGTGCTGATAATATAATGTGTATTACGCCATAGTGCTTAAATTACTATTTATACGCATTACTATTATATAAATAGACTTCGTAATTCACTTCGTAGGGTTCGTTCGTTCGTTCTTAGCTTTAACATAGTATGTAATTGCTGGCTTCGAGTGATCTACAACCTCCGACACTAGAGTTGGCCAGACACTCAAACGAAAAACAAACAATTGCTGGATAATGCATCTGGATTTATTACTTAGGTTGTGACATAATTATTTATTCAGTTTGCTATAAATAGTAGCTAATAAGTTGGCATGGCTTATTCTAAATCAAATGGAATGGCTTTAACTTAGCTGTAATCTCCTTTACTAAATATTCCTGAATTATATTTTATATCCTGAATTATTTTTTATTCCTGAATTACATTCGGGGAGATGGGCCTCGTTAGCCTTGGTTGGCAACCTGTCTAGGAGAAGGTAAACTCCGAAATTAAACCAACTTTCAGGGAGCATACCCGACACAAAACCCCGATTTAAGGTGTAAACCGAACCGGGCCGAGAGATTCGTGGCCAGAGGCTAAGCTGGTCGCAAACGGAGGGTGCCTGTGTAGGTGGTCACAGGGCACAGCTGATATTCCGCCTAACCACCGTAAAGGGCTCTACGAGGATGGAGAGTCTAGATCCCTAAATCTCGTGGGAACGCTATGGGAACAAAAACTTCTTCTTCTCCATACGGCGGCGACGCGGTTCGCAACCCGTCACGTCTCGTTTCCCGCGAGGGTGAAAAGCGGCCTACGGAAAGCAGGTTTGCAATATTGAATGTTGGAGAAGGAATGAACGGAAAACTGGATGAAGAATGTCAGATGATGAATGATAGAAAGATTGATGTTCTTTGTGTGAATGAAACAAAACGAAAAGGGTGTGTCACCACCGAGCATGGCGCATATACGGCGTATTGGTCTGGGGTAGATAGTACCACCAGAGCCTGTTAGGGAGTTGGTGTAATACTGACTGAGCGAATGAATGAGTGCGTAAAAGAGTTTCAATGTGTAAATGCTAGGCTACTGTGGATGAGAATGAGAGTAGGACTTACTCGTCTCTATATTGTAGGGGTGTTCGCCCCGGTCAATATAGTTACGGGTATGTCACAACATGAGCAAGACGAAAGGCAGAAGTTTTGGGAGAGTTTAAGAGAGATTTTGAGAAACTGCAAGGATAATGAAAGATTGATCTTGTTAGGGGATTTCAATGACCCATCCATTGAAATCCCCTGAGGGAGTAAAGCGAGATGGATTTGAAAGGGTTTTAGGTGCATTTGGTGATGAGAGTGTGAACGAAAATGGAAAAGCACTGCTTGAGATTTGTTTGGAGTGGAGCCTTTGTGTGACAAATACCATGTTTGATCATAAACGGATACATATGTATACGCGTAAGGCTAAAAATGTTAGAAGAAGTATGATTAATTTTGTGATAGTAGATGAACGATTGAGAAAGAATGTGTGGGATACAAGAGTATATCGAGGGATCCGCATCTACACAGACCACTTTTTGGTATTCAGCCGGATAAGTGGGCTCTTTAAAGAATGGCGACACCGAGAGCGTAATGAAAATAGGGTCTTGGAAAGAATAAAAGTGGAAAATCTACAAGAGAAAGATGTGAAAGATGAGTATAAACGAAGATTGATAGCTAGATTTGAGAGGTTTGATGGCATAAATGATATGGAAGAATTATGGCAGGCCTTTAAAGAAGAGGTAGTATATGTAGCGTCTGAAGTATGTGGTGTGATCGAAAGAAGGAAAATACGAAAGGTTAAGAATACGTGGTGGGACAAGGATGTACAATCAGCAGTGTCAGAGAAGAAGAAAGCTTGGTCAGATTGGTTGGCTGCCAGAGCAAATGAAAGAATGGGAAAAGCAATGAGTGTAGACATAGATGAAGCAAGAAAGGAGTTTGTAAGGTTAAAAAGAATAGTGAAAGAAATGGTTAAAAGGAAAAAAGAGGAAAAGAAAGATAAGTTTGATAGCAGATTATCTGACGATTTCAAGAGGAACATTAATTTTTTCTGGAAATCCGTTCGTGCAGTTCGATGAAGAACTCAATCGTCAGGACACACATCCATCAGAGACGAGAATGGAAAGATAGTAAATGGTGAATCGTGCGTGCTGAAGAGATGGAAATACTATTTTGAAAGTTTATTTGAAAGAACGGCGATAGAGACACCGATCGATGAAATAAATGGTAACGATAGCAATGATGAAAGCGTTATTGGCGTGGATGAGATCGTGAAGGCACTGGGAAGTATGAAAAAAGGTAAGGCTGCAGGATATGATAGGATTACAGTCAAAATGCTGAAGGCTGGACAGGGCATCATAGTTGGTCAGTTGCAGCGGTTATATAACTTGTGCTGGAGCACCGGCCGAGTACCTTATGACTGGGCCACAGCTGTAGTTGTGCCTCTTTATAAAGGAAAAGGCTCGCAACAAGACTGCAAAAACTATAGAGGCATTATCCTTCCCAGCATTGTTGGCAAATTGTATGCAAAGGTACTTATTGAAAGAGTTATGGAAATGGCCGACAAGAAAATATGGGATGTACAAGCGGGATTCCAAAATGGTATGGGATGTACGGATCAGGTATTTTCCTTGCGAAGCATAGCCGAAAAGTTTTTGGCCAAAGGTCAAAAGGTCTTTTGCGCATTCGTGGATTTGGAAAAGGCTTACGATAAAGTGGTGAGGAATGAATCCCTTTATGATGATTCTAGAGCTTGTAAGAGGATAAACGGGGCATACACTGACTGGTTTACCATTGAGAAAGGTGTTAGACAGGGATATGTAGCATCGCCATGGCTGTTTAACTTCTTCATGGACAGTTGTTTGCAAGATCTAAAACATAGTGACTGCGGATTAAGGATGAATGGGTTACTTGTCAAATGCCTCCTTTATGCTGATGATTAGGTAATACTTGCATCTTCAGCGGAAAAATTGCAGGAGATGTTAACAATCATGCATGGTGCGTTAGAGAGGAAAGGAATGAAAGTGAATGTAAGTGAAACGAAAGTTATGGTTTTTGAAAAGGAGGAATGCGTTACGGCTTGTAATGTTTTGATCGATGGACAACGAGTGGAGCAAGTGAATGAGTTTGTATACTTAGGTACTTTGTTTACAAGCGATGGTAAGAATGAAGAAGATATTGAAAGAAGAGTCAATATAGGTAATAGCGTGAATGGAGCTCTGAAGGCGTTTATGAATAGCCAAAACGTGTCCAAAAAGGCACGTTTGGCCGCGCATAGAGGGGTATTAGTGCCTACCCTTATGTACGGTAGTGAAAGTTGGGTATGGCAGAAGAGATTTGAAAGTAGAATAAATGCTGTAGAAATGAGAGCACTGAGAATTATGTATGGTGTATCTTTGACCGACAGAGTAAAGAATTATGTGATAAGAGAGTGTTGTGGGGTAAAAGAAGATGTAGTGACAAGCATTGAGAAAGGCATGTTAAGGTGGTTTGGGCACATGGAGAGGATGGATGAAGATAGACTGACAAAGAAGATATATAAGGCAAGTGTGAATGGGACAAGACAAAGGGGAAGACCTAGGTGGATGTTCTCTGACCAGATTGAAGACATCCTGAAAAAAGGACAAGTCAGAAGCACCCTTTACAGAAGAGCATGCATGAGAAACTTGATGGGAGTGAGTGAAGCAAGAGAGGTATGTCAGGATCGTTGCAAATGGCGTTCCGTAGTCTCTGCCTACCCCTCCGGGAAACAGGCGTGAGTCTATGTATGTATGTATATTTTATAGATACTTATTTAATTCCTAGTATATAATGCTGCCATAGATTTTGCTGCTACAACAGACTATCTCCAAGGCTGGTACAAGTTAGTATTATACAAATCTGCTCACAAGATTTGGAACAAGCTATATCAAGATCTACAAGAGCATGCACTGCAATGTATTTCAATTAGCAAGTGGAAGTTCAAGTTTGTTGAAGAATCATTAGGTACTATTCAAGTTTGTAACGGATAGTTCTAGAACGGTCTACCTAAGCAACGAATATACATGGGCTTAGATTGTTATTTTATTGTTAGAATTGTTATATTTCGTGATTGTGTTTAGTTGAAGCTTGTATCAGGGCCAACTTGATCGGAGAAGTTAAATCCTCCCACAGAATGGTGACGTTAAAGAAATCGTTTCTGCAGCGGCGTTATTTAATAAGAGTGGTTAGTTAGAGACTAACGGACGGTTTCAATATTCAATCTATCCGTGAATTTCGAGATTCGAGATTCGTGTTTGACATATTTTGTAACTATGGAGTTTATGACAAAAACGAATCTAAAATCTAAAAAAATGGATAGATCGAATATTGAATTCAGCGGTAATACAGCACATCGCATGCCCACGCCTAACGCCCTGACGTTTTGATTTTCTGTCCTTCTCGCAAGATCGGATAGAGAGGAATGCGTTCTTCTTTGGTCCATCTTTATCTTGCACGAGCTTTTTTGTAAGGGAATATAGAATCATCCGTAGGCTGTGCAATGCCTGACAGGTTGTCGTGTGACAGAAATCCTGCACCAACCATCTGATGTACGCTAGTCAGCTAGTCCAGGGACTCAATCGATATGAACACCTGCATTACAATTATATATAGCCAATGATAGACATTACTCACATACTATGAATATTTTGATAATTACTCGAATTTGAGGTCGCAATCTTGGTAAACAAAGCTCAAAAAAAATGCGGAAGGGATGATAGAGGCAGCTTTAGTTCTATTTTATTAGCTCTTATTCATTTTCACCTGTCCCGGTATCTGTAAAGAAATCTTGCAAGATAAATTTGAAACACTTCCCCGTTTTCTATAAAGTTTTGCAAGCATGTGTATATCGCTTGAAAATTACACCCCTCTGGGGCAGTCATTATCTCATCATGAGACTAACGCAACGCAGAGGGCAGAGTAATAGCTTTCAAACATCTTTTTTGTCTTCTGATATATATTACAGGATATCAAGAAAGCTTAAAACCCGCAGGGTAGGGTAATCCGTGGCTGTACTTCATAGTGCTGTCATGGAGCTCCTCAGTAGTTGTCCCAACACAACCTAGATTAAAACTCTCAAAGGGCCTCAACGCATTGGACCTGTCTCCGTGTACACCGGCCCAAGGGCCATGTACTTTTTTAACACCATATGTTAGAAAAAGAAGTTCATACAGTTAAGGTTATATAAATATAAAAAGTGTTAAGTATCAAATTATTCATAAATTGTGTAGGCGCGACCAGGCCATGGAGAATGGACAATCCGGGTCCATTCGGTCAGTAAAAAATTTTAGGTAGCTGTTGAAGCTACCACAAACCCGCGGTGCCAGGGACACTGCTCTTTTTCTTAGTATGGCGGCAAAGCCGTCCACACGAGCCTCAGCGAACATCCTTAACGCTCTACAGAAGCGCGGCAGCCCCATCAGCGCCCTAAACCCATTATTATACTGGACTCGCAAGACATTGTACATAGGCTGCACGTGTAAGAAGATTGACAAAACATCTTGGATAGGGTTACTTTGACTTGTTCAGTGCAGCGTGAGTTAAGGAACCCCAATCCACTACAATTAGCTTTGTCAGCCAATAATATGCTAGAATGATCATGTACCAACAGAGCATAATTATCTAGGACATGCGTCATTGATCATACGAGCTGACTTAACATTATATTAGTATATAAGCTTGGTATTTTAGATAATTAAAATAATTACTGTATTAGCTGTAACTCTGTCGAAATAAAGTATTTTTTTAACTTCTTTCGTTGTGAGTCACTTAATTCGTGCGAACCTACGGGCCAGCATGTTCGCCCTGACTGGGGTACATGCTGATAACTTTTCTTAGGTATTATCATTGACAAAAATATGAATTGGAAGACACATACAGAGGAACTCACAAAAAGAGTTAGTTCCTCCGCATACGCTCTATGCAGACTATCAGCCATCATAGACACTGACGCCATCATTACAGCATATCATGGCATAGTTGACTCCGTCTTGAGATTCGGAGTAATATTTTGGGGCAACTCGACCAACAAAGAAATAGTCTTTAAATCTCAAAAACGATGCATCAGGGCAATATTTGGTCTTCTAAGCACTGATAGCTGTAAGCAATATTTCATCTTAATATATAAAATCCTTGCGTTACTGACTGACTGACAGACACGCTACAGCCGAAACTATTGGGCGCAGGAAGCTGAAATTTGGCATGTATGTTCCTTGGGGACCGTAGGGGTGCACTAAGAAGGGATTTCCCGAAATTCCCACGGGATCAGCCAAAACGGGTAAATTAAAAAAAGTGCAGGCGTAGCTGCTGGCGTCCTCTAGTTAAATATAAAATACTAACTCTATCCTCCCTATTTATAAATGAGGTCGCTATGTTTGTAAAAGCCAACCCAAAGCTATTTAGTCGCCTTGCCGATGTAAACAATCGTAGCCGTAGGGATGGTGACAAACTAAGTATTGTGCCATGCAACACTGCACTAATGCACAAAAGTGTATTCTGCCTAGCACCTGTCATTTATAATAAAGTACCCAAATCCATTCAGCAGCTTCCCATAAATTTAAATTACAATTAAAGAAATTTCTTATTAGCAAATGTTTTTATAATCTGAAGGAATACTTAATTGATGCCTAACATTATGACGTTACGGTTCAAATACAACAAAATTTTGTACGCCTATCCTAGGCAAAACATGTAAGGGTCTGATTATTATTATTCTACACCTTATGTTGCAATCATTTGCTTTGTACACATACACCCATGTTTTACAAAAATAAATTATCTTTTATCTTTATCTTTATCTTACCCGCTTTGAATATCATCACTTCACTCTTGCTGGTGTTGTACCTGAGCCCATGCGCCGCCGCGTATCTCTCACATATTGTTATCAGCCGCCTGAGGGCGCTGATTGATGGGCTCAGCAGCACCCTATCATCGGCGTAGCTAATATTGTTGATCATAGTGCCGTCTACAGAACAGCCAACTACAATGCTGCTGAGCTCATGAATCAGGCCATCCATATATAGTTTGAAAAGTTTTGGCGACGTCAACCCGCCCTGCCTCACCCCTCATCCCAACCTATACACTTGTGATAGCTTATACATCCATCTGACATAGTTGGTTTGTTTGCCGTACCAAAATTTGAAAAGTGATACGATTTCACTTGGAAGATGCGTTTCGTTTGACCATTTCTGCCACAATTTGCTATACCTAATCTACCAAATCGAAGGCCCGCGAAAGGCCTAAGAAACACGCATAAATTGGTGTCTTCCTATTGGTGTAGTACTGGACAGTGTGCTTGAGCGTCAGTATCGTTGTTTCAGTGGACAGTCCTGGGCGGAAACCGAACTGAGCATCGTGGAGATTCATATGACTATCTAGATGTTTATTAAGCACCCTATCTAGCACTTTAGCTATAATAGTAGCGAGAGATATGGGCCTAAAATTACTTAGACTTGATGCGTCACTAGTTTTAGTTTTAATAATAGGGACTACTATAGTTCTCATCAAGCCTTCAGGTAAGTGTTAATGCCCTATACAAAAGGTAAACAGCATAGCAAGCACCCGGGGCATGTGAACACCAACATATTGCAATTGTTCAATGCTCAGAGAGTCATGCCCAGGAGACCTAACACGTTTCTCGCGACCTCTCTGGTAAGTAAGCACTATAGGATCGCCTTCCTTATTACTCCGTACCATCTCTGTGCTTGCAGGCACTGATGAGCCCTGTACTAGGAAGTGAGATTTAAACATGCTACCAATCTGGACGGAGACACTTTTTCCTTCTATACTCACGGGAACGCTCGGCCATTCAATTTCTTGGTCTTTTTCCAAAAACTACTAAAATTATTCAATGAATGTTGCGTCGCTAAGATGTCCATTTTTTATTTGCGTCTGGTTATTTTGACACCACTTAAGTTGTTTATTAAACTAAGTCCGGTTGGTGTACCTTATTTAATATACATACATAGACTCACGCCTGTTTCCCCGAAGGGGTAGGCAGAGGCATATTAAACACTCACTTTTCGTGTGTTTTGTTTGTGTTCAGTGTTTTGATCCCACGTGATAGGTGGCGAGCCTATTGCCGCTTATCGGGATATTTTGTTTGCCAGAGCCTCGTCCGTTGATCGGCAGGTGCACCACTTGGTGAGGTTGGCTTGGGACCCTAAGCTCTTGGTGGGAACCCTATGCACCTTATTTAAATAAATAAATATTTTGATTTTGTATGTATAGAGCACGTGAAAACGAACTTTATTTGGTTTGAAGTATAGTTTGTTCATATGAACATGTAAACTAGGAACATAGTAAATATAATTCTATCTAATGTGAAAGTTTGGTATTTTAAAATACGCAATTTATTAAAGAAAAGGCTCTGTTTTCTATTTGTTGTCAGATGATTTCAGATTGAAGAAAAATTGATGGATTCTTAGCACAGCTCGGTCACCGGCACACACGTTTAAGGAGATATAGCACTGTATTCAAAATTTCATTTAATTTGAACCAGTAGTTTAAGAATTATAACGAGTCAAAATTCTTAATTTTGTCACTCACTGACCGATCATCAAAAGTCAAAGGCACTTCTAGCAAACATAGAGGCTTGAAATTTAGAAAACAATTAGTGTTTAGTGTATGAATCAAGGAAATACTAAAATATATTTCAATTTCGGTCCAGTTTTTGAGATACATAAACTGCATAAATAAGTTTGTAATCTCATATGTATATAAAAGATTACAAAATTACATTTGCAGTTAGAACTTTAATTAAGAAAATTCGTTGTTGGTGTACAAGAAGTAGAAAGTACCGGAAAGGACAAAAGTAAGACTATCTTCAAAAATAAATAAGATCCCATAAAAACAATATATTATGGCCGAGTCAATATATTTTATTTAAAACATTAAAGATTTTTAATTAACAGACTTGGTATTACATGGATCTGACTACTTTTTACGGTCGCGAGACTTGGTATTTTTGACAAGTATTGTTTTTATGGGATTATTTTAACAATCAACTTAAAATTACTTAACTTATCTATAGTGGACTGAAATCGTAGGACTTTGAACTTTTTAAGAGATAACAGAAAATGAAGCCTGATGGTACATCATCAGCAAAAGTTATATTTAAAGTTAATTTAGATGTCAGCATAAACCAACATATATACTATCTAACTATTAATGAGCAAATCAATAATATTGTACCCATTTTAATAGGGAGACAAAAAAATTGGCACAATTAAAGTTTATTGCGGGAAGAAGTACACAAAGATAATATTCCTATATTAACATACATTAGAAATAAATTCAATGCGATTAAATATACCGGACTGCCTCGTTGGTCTCGGACTGCCTCGTTGGTCTCGCGGCATAAATGTGCGCGTGGGATCGGTCCCGGGTTTGATTCCTGGGTTGGGCAGTGTTATTGGGTTTTTCTGTCACGAAATTCTCAGTAGCAGCACGGAGTCTGGAAATGTGCCCGGTACGGCAATAGGCTCGCCCCTTATTACGTGGGACTAAAGTATATCTGGCGAAAAGTGGGTGTAAAAATACACCTCTGCCTACCTCTTCGGGGTTATAGGCGTGAGACTATGTATGTATGTATGTAAATATACCGTTCCTAGATAACCTAGAAACAGATGCTTACAGAAACGTCATAGAAGTAAATAAAGGGGTAGGATTTAGGCCCCTTTGAAAATTGTCACAATAAATCTAAGATACTATGTAAAGAATATCTCAATTTCATAATACAAGTTCTTTTGAAAATAAACTAGTAAA
Organism: Euclidia mi; assembly: GCA_944739405.2. Lineage (NCBI taxonomy): Eukaryota > Metazoa > Arthropoda > Insecta > Lepidoptera > Erebidae > Euclidia > Euclidia mi. The sequence continues at coordinate 22,935,186 of OX123184.2, forward strand.
CTTTTTTATCATCACCCTTTAACAGTCCACTGCTGGACTAGGCCTCTCCTTTGAAAGGAGGAATTGGCCTACTATACCACGCTGGCCAAACGGGTTGGTATAGGGTTTGTATGAAGTTTTCCTTTTCTTGCAGTGCTGTTCTCTGTATAATATGCTCTTTCTGTCGGATTTTTCGACACCCATGGGATGATATGGGGTGGTGACATTCCGTATTCTTAATCCGTCACCACACGGATAAAATTCTTACCAAACAATAAAAGGTTTTCATGAAAAATGAACCCATGAAAACTGCAATGTCATCACAAACTATCATTATCAATACAAGCACATGTCATGATGAAGTGAAATATATTGAAGTAATTCCTTGCAACATTAGTAGTTTCACAGATCGTTAGCTCAGAAGTTAAGTTGGGATTAACGAGGTCACTGAACGGGTGTGTAAATATGTTATTAGATTAATTCGTTTGAAATGATACTGATTTATTTAATAAGTATTATTAGTCTCATTTTGTAAAATAAGAGAGTGAGTAAATGGTTTAGGTTGTTTGTCTAATATCCGGAAGGCGGAATAGTATGACGAATACAGAGCGGCCGAAGATACAATCTGGCAGTCTAAGCGAGACGCCGCCCGCCAGAAACTGCTAGAGACCTTAAGTCGGGATACGTGGGCGCGCCCATATCTGATGGTCAGAAACTAGTTACTTTCCTGGGTGCCCCCTCTAACGGAAAGTCTCCGCCCACAGCTGGTCGAAGAAGTTGTGGCCGCTCTGTTCCCGTCACGGGCGGAACACATTCCTACGTCCATGACGGCGCCGCCTTCCGAGGCAGCCAACGCGGACAATGACAACGACGTTCCCGAGGTGACTCGGGTAGAACTCCAAGCGGCGGTGTTAAGGATTAAAAACACCGCCCCAGGACCTGACGACCGAGCGTGGGTCCTGGCAATGGAGGAGTTCGGACCCTGACTAGGGAGACTCCTCACAGCGTGTCTTGAAGGGGGCCAGTTTCCACGTGTCTGTAAAACGGGGAAACTGGTCCTCATCAAGAAGGCAGGGCGCCCGGCGGACAGCCCTTCCGCTTATCGGCCAATAGTGTTGCTGAACGAGGTCGCCAAGATGTTCGAATACATTATCGCGGAGCGCCTCGTCCAACACTTAACTACGATGGGACCTGATCTGGCGGCCGACCAATACGGTTTCCACCGAGGGCGCTCAACAATCGACGCGATTAGAAAAATGAGGAGTCTGGCGGAAGAAGAGGTTTCCCGGGGCAAGGTGGTTCTGGCGGTGTCGTTAGACATTGCCAACGCGTTTAACACCTGCTGTTGTATTCGGGAGGCACTTGTGTATCACTGAGTGCCTCCATACCTCCGCTGTATTGTCGGGGATTACTTTAATGAAAGACAAATAATCTACCCGAGTCATCTCGGTATTAGTCCGCGAGTTATGTCGTGCGGTGTTCCGCAGGGGTCGGTCCTCGGCCCCCTTCTGTGGAACATCGGATACGACTGGGTGCTGCGAGGTGCGCTTCTCCCTGGCGTGGGTGTCATGTGTTACGCCGACGATACCCTTGTCACTGCGAGAGACAGGACGCACCGGGCGGCGGCAATAAGGGCGACAGCTGGGGTCGCACAAGTCGTTGGACGGATCCGGCGACTGAGCCTCGAGGTGGCTCTTTGCAAGTCCAAGGCAATTTTACTCCACGGGCCTCAGAACCGACCACCTGCGGGGTCCCATATTATGGTAGGAGGGTCCGCATCGGGAAGACCCTGAACTACTTGGGGCTCGTACTCGATAGCCATTGGGACTTTCAAGAACATTTTAGACGCTTGTCTCCCAAACTCTTGAGGGCAGCGGCCGCGATGTCAAGACTGCTGATCTTGGGGGACCAAGCGCCTCTTCTCTCCTCTCAGGAGGCTCTACGAAGGAGTCGTGTGGTCCATGGCCTTTTATGGTGCTCCAGTATGGGCGCACGATCTGACAGCCCTCAATATCACGGCGCTTCGCACACAGCGCGCCATGGCTGACAGAATCATCAGAGGTTATCGCACGATCTCCTTCGAGGTGGCGAGCCTCCTAGCCGGATCTTCACCCTGGGATATGGAAGCTGGGCTCCCGACATCGCTCTATTTATGGCGTGAAAATGCCCTGGAGCAAGGCGAGAGACCAGCGCCTCACGATATTGAGGTGCGAGGTTCCGAGCTCCAACAGATCCTAGTGGCGGAGTGGAAAGCACGACTTGTGCGACCAAGTGCTGGGCATGCCACCATTGTGGCGATAAGTCCTATTATCGACGAATGGTTGGAGGGACGTCACGGCGTCCTCACCTTTCGGCTGACGCAAATTCTCACCAGCCACGATTGTTTTGGCTGGTACTTGTGGAGGATACGCCGGGAGGAAACGCCTTGATGCCACCGTTGTGGATACTGCCGCGACCCAGTTGAAGACACAGCGCTGCACACATTGGCGGAATGCCCAGCCTGGGGATCACAGCGCCGTAACTTAGTCGCAGCAGTTGGTACGGTCACCCTCTCGCTGCCGACCCTGATTCTGTATCCGACCCTGGGACTGTAGTGGACACCGCGGTGGTTTTAGTGAGTACCCCTTCAGGGAAGAGCCTCACCCACCTCCAGCCACCGCCAGCCCCCAACTCGATCGTACGATATGATCGAGTGGACGAGTTTCCACCGCGCAACAAAAAAGAAGTTTGTTTGTCTTATACGTTACAAAATAATTATTTTTCTTCTAACATAATAATGTAATTTAATGTAAAATAATATTTTTTACAGTCCAACAAAATGAAATTATTTGATAATAGATATCCAATATTGAGCTCGGACAAAATTTGTTTTCTTGATAGGCGATCCTGTTAATTCTTTGACCGACTTGATCATCAAATTTAGTCCCAAACATAAGATAGCTCGTACCATCTGTCTCTACATTCAACATTTCCAGTTTCTACTTCAGGACCCACACTTGTCATGAGAATAACTCACAAGGGTTTTACTTATCTGAAATACATACAGTAATAACATTCATGCATTCAAGAAAGGATTTCGCAAATACATTCACGGTTTGTTTGCCCAACTACATATTTTCGATTTCTACCTATTGCCTGAATGGACCCGGGGGGCAAATATGTTCCGTATCATGTTATTGGCCCAGCATTGTGCTAACTTGCCCCAACATAATATGCTACAAATATATTGTACCCCTTGGGAAAACCCGGTTCTTATAATAAAAATGTGAGCTGCTTATGTAGATTGTTATGAGTTGTTGTGTATATTCATAAGTCTTATCATACTATATTAGGAACCAACTCTTGGATTTAGAAGGTACATTAAAATTGAACTTGAGTTAGATGTTATCGTAGAAAGAAATGGGCAGTGGGAACAAAAGTGAAAATATCTTCTATGACGGACAAAACAAGTGGAAATACAGTGTCACAAGACCCATCACCTGGGAACCGAATTAATTTTTCAAGTAGAGTAATTTTTTAAGCTTTACTTAAAAATGCGCGCGTGCAATGCTCGAAATACCTACTTATCCATGGGTGCATAGGACACCTATAGAACAAATTGGCGGGGTAAATGCATCGATTTTGTACCTAATTCGGAAAACTGTACGGTGATTTGAGCCTCAATATCACCTGAACCTGTAATTTCCCAGGGATGGTGCCAAAGTAAAAAATGTTCGTAATGATTCGTACAGTATGAAATTTCAGTTTTCGTTAAGGGTATTTTTACATCCTGTATAAATTGATTGTAATACAAGACACAGCGTGATCTAAAATTTTTGTTGAAACTTGCAGTCTGTCTCTTGTGCAAACATTTAAAAACATAAAAGATTTATAATTCACTGACATAAACTGATTATATCAAACACAAGGGTCGCAGATGTCAAGAAAGAAAATTAAACGCTTTTAAAAGGCGTAGGTCGTTTTGGCAAAGTCAAGAGATAAGGCGCGTAAAACTGTCTAGGTTCTACATGTGTAAACTTCTAATAATCAGCCATACCAAAACATTTGTTGTATATTTTGGTATGGCTGATTATTGATTCAGTACAAATTTTAATGCACACTTATTTGCCTAAACTTTTCTGACTTAATTTGCAACTTCGCAAGTCAGTAGATCAAAGAATAATAGACTCGAAATTAACTTTTTCCACCCAAAAAGCCTGATGCCCAACATTCATTATAAAACTCATTTGGGGCTTAAAGTTCCGTAATTAACCAATTAAAAGTATCTGCAAAGTCATCTCACTAATCCGGACCACGCAAAGTTCAACTTAATCAGCTTAATCGTACGTGGCGGCCACAATAAGGTTTAAGCGTAAGATGGACTGACTCATTTCACGCTTAGCTCATTTGTCACTTATAGAATCTTGGGACTTCTGGGTGTTAAAATGATGTGTATTCTTGTGTAAAAAGTATTTCAACTAAGCAGTATTTTTTAAAGAAAAAGGCTGCACTGGGGGTAGATCCTGTGTTGCAGAGGGCTTTAACTTTTTAAGCGTTCAATCAACTGACAAAAAGTTCTGTCTCGTGTTGAGATCGTAAATTTTCAACCGTCAAGGTGACCGCTTAAACAGCTGCGCCATATGTGCACTCAAACGACTATATTCTATGTTCTTTAAATTGTCCGATATCACATAATGGTATAACCTCGGCTGGGCTTAAATACCTGTCACTTAAAACGAGTCACCGAAGATTAATATTTCCATATCACACCTCAGAGGTATTTAGGGGTTTATGTTTTCCCTTATTATATTATCCGCTAAATAATTCTATTAATTTAAGTTAAATAAAAAATGTAGGTAGTAATTAACATAAAACTTAAGCCAGCCTTATTTTAACTAATAAAAAAGTAGGATGAAGAAGATAAAAGTCATATAATTATGATAGTTATGTTTTTAATATATTATAAGCCTATAAATTTATTTTTCTACCTCTACCTCTTTTGACTGCATCTGTGGTCCAGTCGATAGCGTATGCGACTGCTGATCGGAGGTCCCGGGTTCGATTCCCGGGTCGGGCAAAAGTGTTACTGGGTTTTTCCGAATTCTCAGTAACACCACGGAGTCTGGTATGTGCCGGTTACGGTAACAGGCTTGCCCCCTATTACGTGGGACCTAAAAATTCCTAGCGAAATGTGGCTGTAATGTTACACCTCTACCTACCCATTCGGGGATACAGGCATAAGACAACTTGATGTATCGTTGTTTAGTGTAAATATTTTTATTTAAAACGCAATATGCCGACTGAAGCATTATTTTAGTGTCGCACCATAATGCCGACATTAAAAAGTATGTCTCGACAAATGGAGCTATTAGTTTTACTTGAAATGGCCTTAAGGCACTGCCTGCAATGCAATTCATGAAAACTAGGTAGTGCTCTGGGAAAATAACCAATAAATTTTACTTCTTTTTGCTTATGTTAAAACAATAGTTGCATTTACATCATTAAAATAAATTAATTTTGAGGTTATGTATTTAGTAGGACTTTAATGATATTGACATCACGCATTCTGTCAATTCTATGTTAAATGCCATAAAGTTGCATGAAAAACAATTATATCGTCCAAAGAGGTTAGATTAGAAATAATATTATATGGTGGTTAAGTATTCTCAAATTTTCAACTCTTCCGCTATTTTTTTTTATATTTTTCAGATTTTTCTTCAATAAAAACCTTCTCCTGACAATAAGGAACACATAAAAAAAAGAATAATCAAATTTGGTGCAGGCGTTCTGAAGTTATGCGTGTAATCATTTCGGCGATTCATTTTATTTATTTTTATTTATATTATAGATTCTAATTCTCGCAGGCACGAACTTTTTTTAAAGAGACCCTGACTCTATATGCATGATTCTAAATTAGGAAGGGTTCAAGTAGAAAAAACTGCAACCTTAGTGAATACTCTTTTGAACAATTTAAACGCCAATATTACCTCTATTAAATTACCAATACTTTGTTTAGAAAAGTATATGTATTCGAGGACATTCAACAACAGTAAATTAATCAGGAAACACCTTTTAACATTAATGAGTAGCAACATTGTCATTACTACATTATTCGTATCAAAAGTACTAAGATATTTACACATAACACCAACATTTTAGTGCATCACACTACCGATGGAGATCTTCATACATGCAATGCTATACCAGATATTGTTGTCACAAGTTCCGCGAAATTTGTGTGTAATTTATACTCGCAGAAATTATGTGGACAGCCGTACGAGCAGCGAAAATATAACTTGAAAGCCCTGTACCGTGTCTCTTTTGATTTAGCTGAACTTTCGACGAAATTTAATTTCAGTTTATGTTAATTTTATTTGTAAATTCTTTAAGTGTTTTGAAATGTATGTTGCATTTTGGAAAAGAGCAGGATAGTTTTACTTATTTTTTTATGGCTGTAAACCAGTGTGAGTTGAGTTTTAGGTTAACAGGATGGTGATAATGGCACTCTTTGATGCTCTTGTTGGTGTAAGACATAAAACGGAACAATCAGAGCACCAAGCAAATCAAATCGTAGCGAGTCGTGAGTACCCGGTAGCCCTTTAGTGGAATGCTAATTGCTTTACAGGGACAGCTGGGTAGTAAGTTTGTGCTTATGTTTGCCTATGATTGTAAGCTGCCAAGTTTGAGTTCTCAACAGTACGCAACGGTTGAAGCAAGCAAAAAAAAAATGTCCTTTATTAAGAGGAATATTAACACAACAAAAATGTGGGAAAACGGAAACGCCCCTTCTCAATTGTAGCCTAATTATAATTCTATCAAAGACAATTTTGATGTAGCTATATAGCCGATGGAGTTGCGGACATAGGTTATCTCATAGAAAAATACTTTGACTTCTAAAACCATTCCTACACATAAGTCTCAATATAAGTGCAAACTCAATTTATCACAGGATTATAGGACATTGTGGAAATATTATTCGTACAATTTATAGAGATGTATAATAGGAAGAAGGCTACTTTATCCAAAATATAATGTATTTTGAATACATCTAAAGCAATGACACTACAACTATTAAACTTAAAACCCCGCTCATTTCCAACTAAGTCCCATCTTAGTATACGAACACCCGCGAACTAATTCGGCATTATCACACATGTGCAGTAAACATAAGCATTAGCGCGATACGACGTCGTTTAAAACAAGCCGCCTGCCGCTACCGTTCACAATTTGTATTGTATCTATTTAACTAAAACTGTTAGTAGTACTCTTAGCGTGGGTTGACATGCCGTCCGTAATACATTGAGGCTTGAGCATACTATCATTGTAACAGTAAGTTCCATCTTAGAAGAGTGGCTAGATATCATAGGCAGCGTCACTATACACTAAACGACAGCCAAAACTATGCTAATTTGCGATATTATATAACAGTTGTTGCTGGTTTGGAGTTTTAAAACGCACACATGGCTACGTAAATCTTCGATTAGTATCGTTGTATATGTTACCTATACCTACTTGACTAGTGAGTATCTAAAAGCGCTCGATTCGTACACAGGGCAGTAAATTGCAAGACTATATATTATGACTCACACGAACCTAAAATATTCTGAACTGTTTTGCAGTTAAGGTGTGACTATTGGATTTTAGCATTGTAAAAGTAGTGACAAAATATACATAAAACCTGCTAGCTGTAAGAAGAAGAGTAAAATGAGGCCTAAGCTAAGGAAAATTTATACCTAATAATAGGTCAAGTTTATTTACACACTTTCATTATAACATTTATACAACAGAATAAAACTACTTATACAACTAAACTATCCTAAACTAAACAAAAAACTAAATAAGTAATAATAACAAAATAGAAAAGGAAAAGCAAAAACCAACAACGATGCGTCCAAAAATTTCCGCAATGCTGTCGGCTGGTAGCGTGCCCAGAAGGCTGACAGCATTGCCACGTTGTATGGCATTGCATATTCTCTCTGAATTTCAGCTAAGGATGAATTAAACCGTTGATCCTCGCACTCACCTAATGTGACGCAATAGTAAAATTAGTCTGTGTTGATATTTTTTTCAACGACAACCCAGCCTACTAGACGGCAGACGTAAGGCAAACACTTTCTGACAACACGTTAGAGTTACATATACGTCTTACATAAGACCAATCCCAACACTAGATATGAATTATGACGTACCGAAAACTTGAACCGGCCAATAAGAATGCATTTTTGTAGCCCCCTTCGCCTCAGAATTGTGAAATTAAAACATTAGGTGTCTAGTAGGCTGGGTTGTCGTTGTATTCTTCTAAGAGAGTAAAGCACTCCCCCTTTGAAAGCCTTCCCATTCGACCTGAAACCTGAAATCAATTATTACAAGTATAAATAAAAAGCCAGCTTTTCCTTAATTATTATTTATCTTTATACTATAAAGGTGGTTCAATACTCAAGTTTCTCTAGTGTTTGCATGATTATGAATCTTATACGTGGATAGCATTTTACACTTTTTACAAACTACAAAAGAATGAAGAAGTTAACATAAAAAATCCTTCCAACAACGATCCTAATAGACAAGTTGACTAAAAAATGATCTTCTCCTACTCGTAATACAGTTGCTTGTTACTAACACTGCGTTGACATAATTACAGCATTTCAGTATCCAGTACAACAGTTTCTGGTAATTATATCCATTTTGAACGCGATGCAACAATTTAGAGCTGTATTTACGGCATTTTAACGATCTCGGTTTTAACAAGGATTTTCAGTTAGGGGTAATTTCCTCGCTATGATTTACAGCTGTCTAGTGGTTTGTAGTTTATTTGTTTGTCTTGATGCTCCGCTGGGTTTTGGCCTTGTTCGTTCATATTTTGCGTCAGAAATTAGTCTGTTGTTGTTTGCGTAAGAGACTTTGTCATGTTGTTGCTTAGTTTTCGGGTTTGTGTTTAATTTCCAATCAATTTATTTAAATAAGTAAATACACAATACATTATATTATACACGCATCACCATCTAGTCCCAAACTAAGCAGAGTTTGTGCTATGGGTACTAGGCAATGGTTTGAGATACATATTTTTTATTTAAATACATACCTTACATACTAACATACATACAATATACAATTTTTGTTAGTAAATAAAAGAAATATATACTATGTTAAAATTGCTTCACTTGCGGCCACGATAATGTTGCGCGTTCTGGTGGCAATATTATCATATTATCATCATAAGCATGCAAGCCTTTTTTGTTTGCAATTGGATTATGTTTAACAGCTATATGCTTATACTTGTAGATGACTACAATTCTGTTATGTGAATCAATAAAAGCAATTGGACAGGGTGATTACTCACGGTATCCCATAACATTGTTTGCTTTCTTAATTGGATTTTCAAATTGCCGTCTATACACGTGTATCGAGCGCTATATTGTCTTGTTTTACATCGAATAGGTGGTGACGGATTAAGAACACAGACTATCACCACCCCATATACCGTAAGAGGCGACTAAGATAAGAACACGAAGCAAATGGTTTCTTCGGAAAACTTGATTTCAAACTCTACAACAATCCATCTGATCAGCGTAGGCCAAATCGTTGACATAATGATATCGTGACGCAAATAAGAAGAAACTTTTGTTCAGAAGTGGACTGCGAAGAGTCTAATGATGATCACACGGAACATACTACATGAGTTTGTCTAATGCAGTATATAAATATTCTTAGCAATTAAGTCATCCGCTAATAGAGTTATGTTCAATTCTAGTTATAAAGCACACCACGACGCCGCATAGTAGTGATCAAAAGGTCCTGTGCTAGTTTCACAGTAGAGCAATACGTTAGCTGTAAGTGTTCCTGCAAGTATTTGTGATTTCCGCATATTACGTGGCTCTTAGTATAACCGTATGCTAAATTTAAGTATTCTTGTATTATATCTTATGTATGCATGTACCAATATTACACAGCAAAAGCCTTTACTTGTTTAGCTAGACAAACTATTAAAAATATTGTGGATATTAAAACATACTTGCGACTTGTTTTTTTCGGCAAATAACTTAATTTTTCCAAATAAAAACCAAAACAGAATTCTTCACAGTGGAAGCTCACATTGCGGGTCCATTGCCACAAGAACCGTTATCATGGGGGAATCACAGAGGTGTGTGTGAATCTCTCCTACAAGTGTTTGGAGCCTACTCACAATCATAATATTTATACACCACATTGTATTTTTAGTGACACCGCGGTGCCAATCGACGTACCGTCAGCACCACGTGAATCCCGGTAATCTTACTTTGCCTTGTACCCAGTGGGAGAAAAAAACGTATAAATCTTGCTATAACACGTGGCGTGGAAATCAAAGACTTTCTGTATCTCACGAGTCGATCCGTACCATTTTAACTAATCATTTGGGTATGAAACATGTAGTCGCTTCCATTTCCAAAGCAATAGTTCACAAAGTGTCAGAAACAAACGTACCCCTACTGCCCTTTGACCAAACACACTTCTTACTGAGCATTATGCAGAGCGTTCAAAACAAAAAAATTATCACTTGGTCCGTTCAATGCTAACCTAATTTATTGTTCGAAACAGAGAGTCATCAATGTCAAAATCTAAATTAATAATTTATAGAAACTGTGAAGCTGCTGTATTCATACACAGTCAGCCTTGATTTAAAACGGCCTTTCTGTTTGACGACTTGGGAAGCAAGTAGTTTCATCTTTGAGAGACATTTCAATTTTGCTGCCTCGTTTCTGCCGACTAGTTTATGTTCTCATAATATATATAAAATAATTATTTGTAAGAAGCAGCTTAAACCATGTTGATTCAGCTCTACGACTATTCAAAGATTTTTCTAGAACTAAAACTCAGCTACTACCTATGCCAGACACAATATTTTGAAATTAGTCTACCGTATTGCTTTTTCAACAATATTTCTGGAATAAGTTAATTAAATAACTATTGTTCGCTTGCAAAGCCACACTCATATACCTAAACTTAAAGAATGTGCTACATAGTGAGATCAGAAGTCACTTATTAAGAAATAGAAAGTCACAAATAAGTTTGATGCTTCCTAGATATTGTCAATAGTAGAAAAATAATATGGGTTTAAATATTCTTGAGGATTTAGAGGTTAGTAAAAATATATTTACTTTATCACTGCAGATATTATTTTCATATAAACTTCATATTTCATAAAGCACCAGTATTATCAAAAGCCATTTATTTTACATACATAAACTATAAAGTTAAAATTTCTATCCACCAAAGTGATTGAAGAGTGAAGCAATTGGAATGTAGCTAAAGCGCCCGGTTTAAGAGGACAGTAAGTACTCTTGGCAAGAAACCAGCTAAATAAACGGAGAGCTTGAACCAATCATATTTTAATTCCTTTTTCATTCAACTTAGCGTCGGCGACGTGACCTGAAAATATTGAGTGTGCAATGCTATGCAATTTTATAGCGGTCGGTAGTTGAAAAGTTGTGTATGTGGTGGGTATTATTTATTAACTTGCTGTTGCCCCACGGTTACACTTACGCTATATCTTGTATTTTGGTGTCTGATTTACGTTTATGTATCAAAAAATCTAAATTTGTGATGATTTGTTAAAATATAATATTTTTCTGGTTGTAGTACAAAATCTATGCCACAAATGTACCGAATTAAAATCGATTTGGACAGACAGACATAAAGAAAAAAACTGTAAGCGTCTTGGTTTTATTTAATTATTTATCTACGCACTTGAAAGGCAATTATTTACATAGGTACATACATACAAATACTCACGCCTTTTTCCCGTCGGGGTAGGCAGAGACAACAGAACGCCACTTGCTTCTATCCTTACAAACCGCACGCGCTTCCTCTACAATCATTACTCTTTTCATACATGCTCGCCGGTTTCGGGTACTTCGGACCTTGCTGTTTTTAGGACGTCCGTAATTTGATCGAGGAATGTCCGACAAGGTCTGCCGCGACCAACTTGCCCACACACATTTGCCTTATAAATCTGATTCGTCATTCTTTTTTCACTCATTCGCTCCACGTGTCCAAACCACTTCAGCATTCCTTTCTCAATCCTAGTCACGATATCTTCTTTTAGACCACTGTTATCTCGTATAATTACATTCGGAATTCTATCGATCAGTCTCACCCCACACATACTACGCAGTGATCGCATCTCAACTGCGTTATTTCTACTTTCATGCCTTTTCTGCCATACCCAACTATCACTTTCATACATCAACGTGGGGACAAGCACTCCATTATGAACCGCCAATCGCGCCTCTTTTGGCACAGTACGGCTGTTCATAAAGGCATACAGTGCTCCATTTACACGATTGCCCGCAGTCACTCTCCTTTCAATATCTTCTTCACATTTGCCGTCTCTTGTAAACACGCTACCCAAGTATACAAATTCTTTTACTTGCTCTAATTTTTCATCTTCATTCGCAATATTACACTCAGTCAAACTTTCATCTTTTTCAACCACCATCACTTTCGTCTTTCTTGCAAATTATTTAAAAAAACACAAATAGATTAAAATTGAATTTAAATGTATAGATTTTGTATATATTGTCTCGGATTCAGAATTTTGTAGTAGCTTTTCTTTTTGTTAAACTACTGCACTAGGAATAAATCTTGTGTCGCTGTAGTCTTAACAAACATGCAACTACGACGGACACAATGAACATCCAGCCTCAAAACTATAATTTATGGCTCGCACAAAGTGTTATCTCGTGTGGGATTCAAACTCAAAACACTCGAAGCAGTGTCAAGCGGCAAGGTGACCACTTAAACCTTGAGCCAACCGTGCAGTCAATTAGTGTTTTTAGTAATCTTATCTACAAATACTACGTGTTTTAATTCCTATAACAGTTGAAATTACGATTTGTCACATTATATGTCGATTTCGCATTCCCGAACACAGAACTCGTCGAAATATACTCTCCAATCAAAGATTTCACACTCAGCTCCATACAGAACGACAGCCCTTATAGCCGATTTATACATTCGGGGCTTTAATTTCACAGGCAGTTTGTAGTCGCATATTGTGCCTGAGACCTGTCGCCATTTCATCCATCCTGCGTTGACTCTTTGCCTAACATCCCGATCAATTTCGCCGTCATCTTGCAGGAGTGAACCTAGGTAGCGGAAATCGGAGCTTACTGGTAGAAGTATACCGCCGAGTGTAACCGGTATAGGACTGGAGAGACCGCCAAAGTCACAGAACATATATTCTGTTTTGGTTCTGCTTATTCTCAGGCCTACATTCTCCAATCTCTGCCGCCACTCCTCCAGCTTGCTCTGCACCTTCTGTCCACTCTCTGCTACCAGAACGATGTCGTCGGCAAACAGCATACACCAGGGTGCCTGTTCCTGTTTGTCCGATGATATAGCATCCATAATTAACAGGAAGACGTAGGGGCTAAGGGCCGACCAAGTGGGCCGGCGAAGTGCAAAAATGGCATCCACCGTACCTCGACCAGGCATAAAACCGAATTGGTTGCGTGAGATCTCACTCTCGTCACGCAGGCGTCGCTCAATTACTCTCGCCCATACTTTCATACTATGAGGCATTAACTTTATTCCCCGATAATTGTTGCACTCTTGGATATCACCCTTATTTTTTAAAATGGGCACCAGGTAACTGTTTCACCATTCCTCGGGTATGGTCTCCTCGTGCAACAGCTTATTGAAGAATAAAGTCAGCCACGCCCATCCATCATCTCCTAACACTTTCCATGTTTCTACTGGTATTCCATCTGGTCCTAACCCTTTTCCATTCTTCATTCCACTAACAGCCATTTTTACCTCGTCCTTATTTATTTCCTTCACTAAACCAATATTCATCACCTCATTCTCAAGGTTTCCGTTCTAATCGTTCTTCCTCATTCATTAACTTTTCAAATTATGTCCTCCATCTTCCTTTTATTCTGTCTTCGTCCATAAGAATTGCTCCTGTTTTGTCTTTCATGCACTTAATATGGGATACATCCTTCGCCTTTCTCTCTCTAGCTTTAGCCATGCTGTATAAATATTTATGACCCTCGAGTTTTTCAAGTAACCCGTACAAATGGTCTAGGGCTTTGGATCTAGCAATGGCTACGGCCTTTTTGGCTCTTTTTTTACATTCATAATATTCCTTCTTCTTACTTTCTTCTAAAGATTAATTTCCTCCTTTCATCAGCTGCCATTCTTTAAACCTTGCTTTCTTTTCCTTAAGTGCATTCTGTACCTCTTTTGTCCACCACCACGTGTCCTTATCTTTCATACGCTTCCCTTTCGACTCTCCTAACACATCCTTTGCTACACACTTAATACATTTACTCATCTCTTCCCAACACTCATTGACATTAATATCATTCATATTGCCCATTTCTAACATCTTATCTACCACTCTTTGCGCAAATAGCATATGTTAAAAATATTACACACTTAATTCTACCTACGTAACCTCGATACAGAAACAAGATGAATAAACAAATACGCAATTATTATTGTCTATCTAATTTCGTATTCACAATGCCCGTGTCACGTCCCTATCAGCGTAGCACACTCGCTCGCCAACTCGTCCCAATACCCGAGTTATCCGGTTTATCTCAACCTTCTCGGCCCATCTCTAATATGTGTATTCCGTTAATTCGTCTATTTTGTGTGCTGATAAACAATTACTGATAGCATAATAATTAACTAGCAGGCACCCATGGCTTCGCCTGCTTTAAACTTCCATTTTTTATTTTAGCCTAAGATCATTCCTATATCACACAAGGGACGCCCTGTCCAAATTTTTTGTTTGAGTAGCTTAGGGCCTGTTCACGAGATCGGTCTAAGCGGCGAGCGTCGCGGCGGGCGGCGCGGCAGAGCGTCGTGCACGCCACGACCCTACAGTAGCGGTAAACGCAGCGGCAAATGTGGACGTATTTGGGCCGACGGAGTTACCCATAAATATGGCGATAGCCAAAATATCTTTGTGTAACTATACGGTAGGTATATATACCTACAAAATTGTCGACATTGGATCTTCATTTCTTACAAGTATTTTATATCAAAGGAATAATGCATATTCGCAATTAATGAGGCGTTGAATAGGTACCTACACAACGTAGATTACGTTAAGTAGGTAGGTAAACAAGCTTTTAACTTTCAAAGTAGCTGTGTCTGTACCTAAATAGGTACCTACATATGTACATTACACAATGTTTTAATGTTTGCGATTTATATTAAAACCTACCATTATATTCTGTAAAACATTGTTTCATTACATCTCGCAACGTTTTATTATCATGTTTGTATTTATACAGCGGATGTGTTGCTATCCATACACGCGACAGTTTTAAAATTTCTACTTTAAATGTCTCCGTATTCATTACCGCCACAAAATATTTAACAAATAGTTTAACCGCCTAGTTCGTTCCTCGCGTAACGCTGTCTGTGCCGCTCGGAGTCGTGGCGTCGGACTCGGTCGCAGTACATTTGTTTCCGCCGCTCGCCGCACCGCCTGCCGCGCGGCTCGCCGCGCAGCCATTCGCGCCAAAAAAACGCGCGCGTTATCGCTGTGCGCGGCGGTTCGTGGCGTGCATCGAACGTTTTCATACATTTGATCTTACCGCTCGCCGCCCCGCGCTAAGCCGCCGCTCAGAGCGGCAAGGTCGTGACAGGGCCGTTAGACTCTCCGTGGAATATCGCTATCCCTTTGGGTTGTGGAGGTCAGACAGGCAGGCTGTGGAAAAGCTAATATTCAGTCAAATCTGGTTATACTAGTAAACAGATCCTCCTAGCGGAGGATGTGTAGTTTGGACTCTGTGATTAGTAATTACAGGACAAGTTACAAGGGTGTACGAATATAAACAAGATATTAATATTAAGGATATTTTTAGAATTACCATTGAAATCCGTGATTCCAAAGCCATTTTACTCGACAAGTAAATGATCGGCTTTGCGCTTGAAACGCATTGAAATAATATTTTGTTAGCGCTAAATGTGATGGGCTAGTTTTTTTAGACTCACGGCCTTATTTCTTCAGAAGGTGTACGCAGAGTTATAATTACTATACCCACATTTTGCTATGTTATTAATTTGTAGGTCCCACGTAATAGGGGGCGAGCCTTTTGCCGTTACCATGCTCTTTGCCAGTCTCCATGCTGCTACTGCGAATTTGGGAAAACCCAGTATCACTTTTTCCTGACCCTGGAATCGAACTAGGGAATCAGCAGACGTATGAGGTATCCGCTGCAACACGGAGGCAGTGATGTACTATTAATATATGTTCTTATGTATTGTAGACACTAAGGCACACATAATATGAAATCGAAAGGGGATCGTCACAGTACCGTCTTTCGGCTCTACACCAAACAATCACCGACTTATAAATTTGACGAAGCACGTAACTTAATAATATCAGCAGCCTGCTCCGGTTCGTTGATCTGGCAGACGACTGGTACCAATATACGATCTATCAATGGATTTGGAGATACTTACTTGACATATTATTTTGTATGGAGCTTATGTCAAATATGCATCTTTAATCTCGAAATCTTTGGATAGACTGGAAATTGAATACAGCGGTGAGGCAAGGTGTCTCGCTAAGCGCTGTTTGACGAGGTTGTCAATCTGGAGATAAAAGTGCAGGGCAGCCGCAAGCGCGGGCACTGCATGCTGAGTTGACCACGCACCGCACTGCGGTTCGTAAGCTAGTCCCGAGGCGAGGCGATTACGTTACGATTCAGTAGGGACTTTCATATAAAGGGTACTGAACGGCTTGATTTGATACGGCGATGATATTTTTTTACGGCCAGTTTCAATATTCGATCTATCGGTTGATTTGGAGATTTGAGATAGGTACATATTTGACATAAGTTTCATGCAAAATATGTATCTCAAATTTCGAAAGCCATTGATAGATCGGATATTTAATTTAGCGTATAGAGTTGATAATATGTGAGCTGTGACCTTGTGACCTTAAGATAGCATGCGGATACCTTGAAGGTAATAGAGCCTTGCTGATTTCAACTCGGCCCGGGAAGTACTACCCTCTCTAAGAATATCGGCGTAAAGAAACAATATCTATATTGCTGTGCGTAGAGTGGGACTGCCGCCAGACCTATCCCCCTATATTTCTCTCTTATCGCGCTCCCCCTCCCAGTGCTACCCACGGCTGGCAACGCACTTGTGACTCCTTCGGTGTTGCAGGTGCCCATGGGCGGCGGTGATCGCTTACCAACAGGCAATCCGTCTGGTCGTAGGATAGAAAAGAATATTAAATCTAATAGAAAAGGTCGTCTTTGTCTATTAACTACAATCTTTCGAGAGTGTCGAGTAAGTTATCGTTACGAAGTTTATGAGAATAATTTTATTAATACAGTTTCTATGAAAGCTTCAATTTTGAACCGAAGACTTTCGAAATATTTTCAGTGCTATGAGTTGGAGACAACTGAAACACTCGGATGCTCAATGCCAACTGTTTATTGCTTGTTCAATATTACATTGCTCGATACATATTTTACACACTAATGCATTTTGCATATGTCATCACTCATCATTCGCACACCTATGCAAGACCCCACGATGGGATATAAACTATTAAGGAGCTTATTAGTCCTTCAGTTATGAGTTTTGTTTAATACCTACGGTTATCCTACCATGAATTATACTTTCATTGTTCAACGAGCATATTATGTAAAAACAAGTTAAACTAAAAATTTAATTATGTGTCTTCGTTAAGTATACGTCTGTCAGCGCTAAGTAATCGAAAAAAATAATTATCAAAATCCGTCTGGTCTGTAAAAACATCCATGGTCATTAATAAAAAATACATTTACAAGTTGACTTGAGATCTCCCTTTGTTTTTTCGTTGGTTAAAATCTAGTGATCACGTTCCTAAGCTTATAAGGAGTCTACGTTATATACAAACAATTTACGATACATTCTCATATTATCTTGGTCTAAGTACCTTTGATGGGTAATTCCTGAACAATGACAATCTATAGTCACCTTAATTCCCCAAATCGGAATACTTTTTTCGCCTGCAAAATTCAATTACATTTTCCTTATTCTAAGGTCAAATAGGTCAAACGTGCTTGTAATGTTAAGCAAACTGCTACAGCCAAGCTAAGAAGTATTATAATATGCGAATAAAATATTTATTTCAACTCTTTCATATTCAAACTTTACATACATACATATCGTCACGCCCTTTATCCCCGAAGGGGTAGACAGAGGTGTATTTCTACACCCACTTTTCGCCAGATATACTTTTGTCCCACGTAATAAGGGGCGAGCCTATGCCGTACCGGGCACATTTCCAGACTCCGTGCTGCTACTGAGAATTTCGTGACAGAAAAACCCAATAACACTGCCTGACCCAGGAATCGAACCCGGGACCTCCCGATCCCACGTGCACATTTATGCCGTGAGACCAACGAGGCAGTCGTATAGGGTTTGATGTCGAGTTTTCCGTCTCTACGCAAAGATGGTATTTGCATCGTGTTATCCCTTAGTCGCCTCTTACGACACCCACGGGAAGATAGGGGGTGGTGACACTTGTATTCTATGCCGTCAACCACACGGCAAATTCAAACTTTATTGAATAAAATACACATGAATTCATATCTAAGGGATACAGTTTTGATTTGTATTAAAGCCTCATATTTTTTATATGGTACTGATAGTAATATTATACATCTTATAGTATATTGTCATGTTTTTTGGAACTTTATTTGATAGTTTCCTAAAGTAGGGAAATATTGTATTAACAATACACAATTACGAAATAAACAATGCAATTAATTATACGAATTAACCCGAATCACAATTTAATTCGAATGAAAATTAGTTAAATCAGTGATAATCAACTGATCAATAAGGGAGAAACTCAATTAACACTGAAAATGTTCGCTAATGAATAACACATCATTACTAATTTACTTGTGCACCATACAGAGCCGCAGGTTTTTTTTTTAAGTTTGTCTTGGCAATCACACTATTTAGAATATTTTGTACCCACCCAAATAATATAGTTAAGTTTGTAGGGTACGATGCATACTAAATATTTCAGAAGCAAAGCTTTTACAAAATTTTCATAATACAAGTTTAAGGCTTGTAGATATACGAAATGTGTAACTATGCAAACTACAGCTCTTTAATGCTAATAATCATTGAAGTATACCGCGTACAAGCTGGCATAGTGAAACTATTAGGGTTCCTTGTAGTTAAACATAGCCCTACATTTCGATACCTTATGGCATGCCAAACAATTGCCAGGAGAAATTTCTTACTACTGATATAGAATTTACGTTTAATATACTACGGACGTTCTCTGACCAGATCGGAGACATCCTAAAAAAAGACAGGTCAGAAGTACCCTTAACAAAAGAGCATGCATGAGAAACTTGATGGGAGTGAATGAAGCAAGAGGGGTATGTGAGAATCGTTGCAAATGGCGTTCCATAGTCTCTGCCTTCCCCTTCGGGAAACAGGCGTGAGTCTATTTATGTATGTATGATATACAATTTATGACTACCTGATTATCATTAACCTTTTATAAAATGCCGTGTGGTTGACGGCATAGAATACAAGTGTCACCACCCCCTATCTTCCCGTTGGTGTCGTAAGAGGCGTCTAAGGGATAACACGATGCAAATACCATCTTTGCGTAGAGACGGAAAACTCGACATCAAACCATATACGACTGCCTCGTTGGTCTCGCGGCATAAATGTGCGCGTGAGATCGGGAGATCTCGGGTTCGATTCCTGGGTCGGGCAGTGTTGTTGGGTTTTTCTGTCACGAAATTCTCAGTAGCCGCACGGAGTCTGGAAATGTGCCCGGTACGGCAATAGGCTCGCCCCTTATTACGTGGGACTAAAGTATATCTGGCGAAAAGTGGGTGTAGAAATACTCCTCTGCCTACCCCTTCAGGGTTAAAAGGCGTGGCGTTATGTATTTTATAAAAGCAAAATCTCCATAAATTAAATTACTATCTACACATCATTGGTATTATAATTAAACATTTAACCTTTGAACCCTGGAAGTTGCGCACAAGCTCTGATGCTTAAGAAAGCCATTAAAAACATAATATAAAATTAATATTCCTTCTTGTTTATTTTCGTAAATTGGTAAAACAAAAATTCATTATCTTACGCCCTTAATTGCGAAGCTATCTTGTATAATTAATAGATAAATTACTTCGTTTCTCGGTTCCGCAGACAAATTTCTGTAACACAATGATGTTAATAAAGTGATATTTTATGCCCGAAATCACCTGTGTTCTGTAGGTATAATATTAACATGATATAGGTACTCTATACCCTACTCTCTATAACATTGGGTAGTAATTGAAAATTAAAACTAAGTTTTATTTTAGGTAGTTTTCACAACAAATATGATTACATTTAATACTTAATACTAATTATTATTAATTGAATACCTATCATTCACTGATTTTATGTATATTGTATGAATAAATCAAAGGGAGTTTTTTTCTAAGTAAGCAGCTATCCGTCAGTTACCCTTAAACGCCAAAGAAACCCACCCAGGCAAAAAGAGCACTCTCCAACTCAAGGCGAAGAGATGACAAACATCTGTTCGCTCTCTTCTCCCGGACAAATACCCACATTACCCATTATCCATAGTAATAGGAAAAAAAGAAAGAAAAGGGAAAGGAAAAAAGAAATTTTCGAGCTGTTAGCTTTCTTCCTTTCAAACGAAACGCAACAGTCCGATTATTGTTACTTGACGTACATCTCCTGTAAGACGGTGGTACTAACTCCGTCAAACCGGACTGTCAATACTGTAGTCAACCTCATAAGATAACTGCCTGATATTTGCAAAATTGATATTTTCTATTGAACGATTTTTTTGGGCGTAAATGGCGTCTTACAAGAGAAATAAATTCAAACAAGACTCTCTTGATTGCAGAATTAATCATATAAAACGGCGTCGTACAATCATTCGTATTACGGATACATCAAATATACATACATACATACATAAACTCACGCCTGTTTCCCGCAGGGGTAGTTAGAGACTACGGAACGCCATTAGCAAGAATCCTGATATATCTCTCTTGCTCCATTCACTCCCATCAAGTTTCTCATGCATGCTCTTCTGTTTAGGGTTCTATTTAACTATTCTCTTTTTAAGATGTCTCATCAAATATTAAGGAACATTTTGATAAGATAAAATGTAAACCTTCGTTCTAAGTGAGTTTACTGTCTAAAATCTACAGATTTATCTTTAGTTCGAATATTGAATTTCGTAGTAAGACAATAAAGCCGCAAACTGTACGTTAATCACAGTCACTCTATAAATTTACAATATTTCGGGGAACAATAAAGTAAATTATCTTTTATACCTAAACCTCTAAAACCTTTAAACATTATTTACGTACCCAACCATTTTACCTTAAAAACATTTACATACCAAACAAATCTTTTTGATTTCTAGGCATTTGTAAGTTTACGTGACACACATTTAACACGGATTCCCCACGGTTGTAACACCAAATAACATTGAAAGCCACACAAGTAGCTGTATGAAAATAAATAAAAGTAATAGCAACAAAGGTATTACATCAAACGTAGTCCCCCGTCACAGTCTAGAATCTAGATCAAACAACTTAACATATTTACCAAAAATCGACGTTATTTTGCCGTCACAATACGCCAAATCAAGCAAAAGTTAACTATCCTGGCGTTGAAATAAAGTCCATAGAGATTTTGTGACAGTAAGATGGAAGTTTGATAAATAAATCGAATTGCTAATGAAAAAGTGTTTGTATCGCATTCAATAAGTTATTTTTGTTTGAACGATCACAGGAGTTGTCGTAGAGGATTCTAACGTTTACTATTTGATACAAAGGGACATTGTCGAAGACTACAACTTAACGAATGAGTCCCAAAGAGACTTTCAAGAATAGCTTTTAATTTAATGTAATCAATATTGAAGAGATATTCGAAAGTACATACGTTTGCTGTAGTTTTCATTTAATTGTCGTTCAGATTAGGAAATTTTCTTTTGACATTGACAATGGAAAAAAGAAAAATTACTTGGATGTTTTACTGTTTTTTTTTTGTTAGTTTCGTAGTTTTCGTTAGTTTGCTTCTTCTAGTCACAGAAGAGCCATCGGTATTGTTAGTATGCGCTAACGCCGGCATGTAAAATGATTGAAACTCGTCTATAAAAGCACTGTCTGCTGCGGCAAAAGAAAGAAAAATATCTCTGTTGTCTACAGCAATAAAAGAAAAAAAATAGTACCTCTGTTGCTTTTTTCATGTATACATAAACTTACCTTGCTTGAAAGTATTATTTAGATTACATAAATCCTTCTAAAAAGGATGTATATATTCCGGCAATGTATTCGGCGGTGTTTTCAGTGGATAGGTCCCGAAAACTAGTTCGGGAGAGGCAAACATACATCCTGTCGGAAGGGGCGTAGAATAAGTCGTGAGGTGCTAAAAATTTTCTTGAATATAGAACAGACTAACTAAAGAAGAAGAACAAAAAAACTAAAAGTAGGATTTTATAAAGAAGGTCACGTTATATTTCAATTTAAAAATTTGTTCTAAATTTCAGACTAATATTACATGCAATTTAAGCATTGAATTAAATATTTTAATAAGTATATACTTATATATTATACGAAAAGGCTAAAACTAAAATCTGAAGTATAGTAAGTCCATTTTTATCAATCTGAGGAATGGAAGGCGCTGACGACTGTAGCACAGTTTATACTAATACGGTCGTCATCGAATTCTCTTAAAACATTTATAATTCAAACAAGTATGTACATGTAATAGATTAAGGGCAAATTGTTTTAACCTAGTGATGATTTTTTTTATAGTTATAGGCGGCAAACACAGGCGCTTGCAAAAAGGAAATCAGGAGACGTATTGGTATGGCCAAAAGTGCAATGACCCAGCTACAGCTAATATGGAAAAACCGCAACATATCAGGACAGACGAAGATTATGCTGGTTAACTAGTGGTAACCTAGTGTTCTCCATCTTTAGCTACGGCTCAGAAACGTGGACGCTATGGAGCGCCGATCGTAATCGCATTGACGCGTTTGAGATGTGGTGCTGGCGAAAGATGCTGCAAATCCCATGGACTGCATTCCGCACAAACGAGTCTATCCTTCGAGAGCTCAATATCAAAACCAGGCGCTCCACCATCTGCCTGCAAAGAATCTTGGAGTTCTTTGGCCACATTGCCCGGAAAGATGGCCATAACCTCGAGCAGCTAATGATCACTGGAAAAGTCGACGGCAGGCGGCCGAGAGGTCGCAGCCCAATAAGATGGTCTGACCAAATACGCTCAACGCTGAACACCAAGCTGCATGATGCTCTTCACGTCGCCAAGGACAAACACAGATGGAGGAGCATCATAAAAGAAAAACTGATCTCCCATCGGGGGAATCACGACCCTCAGTAATGAGGAACACGACGCGAGGAGGAGGAGGCGGCAAACGAGCAGACAGATCGTCTGATGGTAAGCAGTTACCGCCGCCCATGTACACAAGCAACACTACAGGAGTCACAAGTGCGTTGCCGCCCCTTGGGGTTGGGAAAAGGGATAGGATGAGGAGAGGGATGAGGGAGAAGGAATAAGGGATAGGGCCTCCGGAACTCTCACTCACCGAATGAAACGCAACAGTTTAGGTACTGTTACTTTAAGTCGTTTTTCTTTGAGAGGATAGTACTTCCCCGGTCGAGCCGGCCCATTCATGCTGAAATCAGCAAGGCTCTACTAGCGTAAATATTTGTAATTGTATACCGTGAATTATTGTACTATTCCATTCTTTTCCTTATTTTGTATAAATCCCAAGTGATTTTTATACAAAGATACAATGAGTTGAGACTCGTTGTATCTTTGTATAAAAAACACTTACAAGATAAGAATTGTACAACAGTTAGCATTCAAACTTATGCCCTTAATACGAAATCTAACTAGGATCATTACATATGGACAGAGGCAGCTGTGTTATCCCAGTTACATCCAAGACTCACACGCCTGAGAGCCCGGGTTCCGCTAAATAGTATAACTAGATATGACAAAATATCAGAATATGAGAATAATCAATATAGTAACTTGTGAGAAACGTTCAGTAATGCAGATTACCTCACCATGTTTCTATGCTCGGTTTGGTAAGTGATCATTTATAATTTGGTGCGTCGGCCTCAATGACCGTTTACATTCATCAATAGCATCAGTTCATTTTACTAGTCCAAATAAGCGTACATGATTTATTGTAACACTAGATGCGCTCGCGGTTGCACCCGCGTTATTTAAGACAGCTGTTCCACTCCCGTGGCTCAAAGCGTGATGTAATATAGCTTATGGCCTTTCTCGATAAATGAACTATCAAACACAGAAAGAATTCTTCAAATCGGACTAGTAGTTCCTGTGATTAAAACGTTCAAGCAAACAAACAAACGAATACTTCATCTTAAATATCTGTGGTGTCAAGGTAAAAGGGGATGAGTCAAAAAATCAGAAAAATGAGCTAATTACACAGTTGGATAAAGTAGATCACTAAGTTTTACGGTAAAAAGGAAATAAGTCAATAGATTGTATTTTGATTTCGTTAATCTCAAATAAAAAAATAGAGTCTAGTCATAAATAGCAAAAAATAAAAAGTAAAAAGGAGTTATGTGTACTCATCTCCTTATTACATTCGTAATTCTTTACTTATAACATGGAGCAATGGGAGATAAGTCGACTCGTTTTTGGGCTTAGTGTGCACTTGTCAGAGGACGCAATTTTATTTCATAGATGCCAAGAGGGGGTTAGTGTAAAGTTAAATCCAAGTTTGTGGGGTTGCAGCCCTTGTCCTGCGGCCACCATCTAGTAAAGAGTGGTACAAATGGGTTTTCTAGTATATCTGGCAAACTATAATTTTCTTAACTATAGGCCGCACAGAAAAAAATCAAAACATGATGAGATGCAAATTAAATTCTCTACATCTAGAAAAACGTAGTACCTAGGTAGTCGTAAAATGAAAAATAACAAAGTTACAGACGAACATTTAATTCTATTTGCAACAATTTTTCTTTTCAATGTTTTCTTTTATATATTTTATTTATTTATAGTCCCACCCCTGTATCCCCGAAGGGGTAGGCAGAGGTGTAAATATTACACCCACATTTAGCCATGAACTTTTAGGTTCCACGTAATAGGGGGCGAGCCTCTTGCACATCACCAGACTCCGAGCTGCTACTGAGTATTCGGAAACACTTTTGCCTGACCCGGGAATCGAACCCGGGATCTCCGATCAGAAGTCGCATACTCTATCCACTCGACCACGGAGGCAGTATTTTCAATGTGTTGTAGTTTTTTCGTCCTCAGTAATGAAAAATTACATTTAATTTGTCTTTACTGCCTCCAAAATAAGAGCCAATCCTTCAACTTGAAACTCCGCACCATAAGGTCCAATTTTTACTCATTACAACGATAAAGAAAACAGGAGTTGGCAAAATATGGATGAAATTCTAAAACTGCGGCACTCTGCGGGCTTCTGAAGTTGATGTTCCACCCTTGCAAAGGAAACTGCAATGTTCTGCAGCATCTCAATGGTCTAGGAAGAGATGCAGCAAAATAATTGGAAAATTAATGGCAATTATTATGTTTTTCCGACAAAATGCGGTTTTTCTATAGTTCTTCATCAATAATTGAATGTCAAGGTTCTATTAGATCATAAGCCACAGCCTGGCTCATAAAATGACTAACAATTCAGTAATCATGAAGACACTGGTGGTGAACCTGAACCAGGTATTGTTCAATTCAAAATAAAATTAGATAATTTGGCCGAGTTTAAGGAGATTACTTTCCGTCGAAGGGGCAAATCAAGTGACTCTTTGAATCCTGAGAAATGCTATAATGGTCAAGTTCCTATAAGTCAGGAAAAAAAACTAGATCTTATTAGTATTCTCCATTAAATTGATAATACTTGCCATGGCTTCTATCATAAATTACAATTACAAACAAGTACAAACACACGAGATGTAGATGCGGATATCGAGGAGTTCCGCTGAACTCCTCGATATCTAAGCTTAAGGTTAAAGCATCATTTTTGGTATTTCAATTCAAATCCTTATATTGACTCGTCTCTTTATTATGTGTTATTTATTTATGTATTGAATATTGATAGGTTTTAGTTATTTTTACATAAATCATGACACCTGACTTGAGAGAGACTCTTCTTTCTCCTAGCGTTATCCCAGTTTCAACCCGGGGTCCGCTTACTAGTCTAACCGGATTTGACTGAATAGTAGCTTTTCCACAGAGCGACTGCCTGTCTGACCTCTGCAATCCAAAGGGATAGCGATATTCCATGGCTTAGACTAGCGTCAATTTATTCAGAAATAGTTACTGACTGTCAAAGATCTTCATGGTGACCGGGACCGACGCTTAACGTGCTCTCCGAGGCACGGGGCAAGCGATCATTTATAATTCAATACGCACATAACTCCGAGAAGTCAGTGGTGCGCGCCTGGGATTCAATACCCTCTGCATGGCACTCTGTTGATATATCCACTAGGCTATCTCTGCTTTTGACTCGAGAGAGACTATGGCCCATCATTGCTTCATGCATGAAGAGGTCGATGAATGTTGTGGTAAAAGCATTGACTGAAACGAAGCAATTGATCTGCCATAGTCTCTCTCGAGTCAAGTGTTATGATTTATGTAAAAATAATTAAAACATATTAATATTCAATACATAAATAACTAACACATAAAGAGACGAGTCAATATAAGGATTTTAAATTAATTTTTCTTGTTATGGAAAAAAGAGATATGTGCATTATTTTAATAATTATATAATAATTTATTTTTTCATAACATGTAAAAGACTACTAGATTGTGAAATGTCAATTAAAACAAATTTGTATTAAATATATGTTCACATTTTTGATTAAACAGCATTTATCTTATAAAACAATTAAGCGATTTTTTTTAAAGCCTCTGGTAAAAAGTTGTATTTTTCGACTCATCCCCTTTTACCCTGATACCACAGATATTAGTATTAGATTACATGGTTTCCCGCATACGCAAATGTTGCAGCAGCAAAATATTTATGTCGTGTCGGAGTACGTCTGATGAAAGAGCGTAATAATAACCACACGCGTCTCAATGAGCCTTATTTGCTTTTGGTATTAAGAATTTTACTTTCAAAAGATAGAAGAGACTGTTAGTAGATTTATTTTTATGTGTGGTACAAAAAATATTCAAATACTGTTAATTCAGGTAATGGTACTACCTGTATTCTATGCAAATAAATTTCATTTCATTTCAAAGCAACAAACACACTTTTACAGGATACTGTGTTTATGAATGCAGTATTACTATAGAAAATTGCTTCGATGGTACATTATATTATTTATCTATGAGATGCTATTGAGCTGTTGATTAAATTTATTTTGTCTTTAGAAATAATAAGAGGTAAATGGCAGGGATTGGAAAAGCAAAATTCACTACTCGACAAGTCCTTTGACTTAAGGTGCACTGAATTTTGCTCGAGTTGAGAATTTGTAGGTAAGATTGGTCACTCATTCTAAAGTATGACCTATCAGCGACTTAACTTGGTGAACCGTTTCATTGAACATACGGTTTGATGTGCAGGACACAGTAAGATTTAGATATTATCATATGAATCTGTTCATAAGCATCTGCCGTCCAGTCATTTTCGAGTTTTAGTGAGACTAACGAACGGAAATTCATTTAAACATAATTATAAAGGTAATGTTTTTTCCCCTTCGGGAAACAGGCGTGAGTCTATGTATGTGTGTATGTTTATTTTATTATGATTGCTCGTTTAGCAGTTTAGTCTGTCTGTTTTAATGAAAACATAACTCACCAAATATGCGTATCTCAAAATCAACTTGAAAATAAATCACTTGATCCTTTATAATAATAATAATAATAAGTGGCAACACTGGCTGTCAACGTGCATACATCAATTTTGTTCAGAAAATATTTAATAAAATATATCTAGTTCTTCACGTAAATATATATCACAAACGAGACCGTAACCGTATCCAGTATAATATTCCATAATAAGCTTATCAAAGAAATACCATAAATCCTCACTACGAAATGAAAATAAAATCTGAACAAAATGACATCCTTATCTTTTTGGCGGTAGGTGCAAATAAAGTGGACACACATCCGAAATTTTAAATATATTTAAAAATAGATTTACCAAGTTTCAAGTACAGTTTTTGTGTTTATTATAACTAAAATACTTACAGTTATATGCCCAAGTGTTATTAGTTCTGTATGTAACACCTAAATACATTGCACAAACACCACCTGCCAACTGATCAGTTTCACCAGATCTTTAACTGAGATACTGCAAGATACATCAAATTATGTCACAATACTCTGATATTGTAATGGCACAGAAGACCCTCGAAGAAACTGTTATGAAAAAAATGGATGAGCTTCAGGCACAGCTACAAAGTGGAACAGCCAAAGATACTGTAGCGAAAGTAGCTGAGGAGTTCCATACATTTAGTGAACTAACCTTCACAATGCTCGGGCTGCTGAGGAAGCAAATTGCTGCATGCGCTCAGGTTGTCGACAACATCGATATGAGACAGCGAAGGAAAAGCTTGATAGTCTCGGGTATTCCAGAACACAACAAGGAAAACTGTGCAGCTATCATTCTCGATGTTCTTCATACGAGATTGGCCATGAAGGATGTCTCTGGGAGTTCCATAAAGGCATGCCATCGTCTTGGGAGTAATGGCAAAGAACATCATCGTCCCATTGTCGTTAAGTTTGCCAGCTTGGAGGTGAAGGCTGCTGTCTGGAGAGGGAAGACCAAGCTAAAAGGGTCATCAATATCCGTCAGGGAGTTCTTGACTAAGGCGCGGCCGGCAACATTCAGTAAGGCGAGGCTGCATTTCGGCATGAGGGGTTGCTGGACTCAAGATGGCATTGTAAACATCAAGTGCCCAGATGGAAGTCGTCTCAAAGTCATTTCACTGGACGAGTTGACGCCGTTACTCCAAAAGTATCCCAAGGTTTCGTCAGGTACCTCTAGTTGAACTTTGTAGTATTACTAGTAATGTCTCCTTTTGTTTTACGCATCCGTGAGTTCCTTTTGTTTCATTTCGTCTTGTTTAACGTTTATGTAAACAGTATACATATTTGACACAATATTAAATTTTCATTACTGTCTACATATCATTGACATTGTTGTCTTGAGCCACTAGTACGTTTTGATAATATCACTTTGTACTTAAAATCACCCACTTTTCCAAATCACAATTATCTAAAACAGTGCAATAATGCAATTGTAAATTTTTTGTAGGTGTTTACTGCTAGTTAAATGTTTCTGTCAAAATGATATATGATTGTTGTGACGTTTGAACTCATAAGGATGCGTTCAGTAACAATATTTTTATAAAACCGATAAAGCCTTTTGTCATGTCAAACTTATATCATAGTTTTTATCTGTTTGTATTTTTTTTGTTATATACAGTGTAATTGTCTTAGATTATATAACTTGTTATGGTATTAGATCGGTATATTGTCAATTGCTTCAATTGGCGGGTGGTGCAGAGGTAATTTAATAATCAGTCAATATTGTGCATGTTATTATTAGCATTTATTTATTTTTAAGTTAGTCTATTATTATTATATTTATATTTACATATTATTATTAATTGATGACTATGTCCGATGATAATTCTTTTCTATCTGCATGTGATTCAGATGATCTATCTGTCGATGATAGCTTCTGTACAGTTGATGACAACCAATCCCTACGTGACATCCTACACGAGCAGTTTAATCAGAAAGCAAATAATTTACTAAATCTGTGTCATATAAATGCACAAAGTGTTCCAGGTCATTACAACGAACTTTCAGCAACATTTACCGACACTAACGTTCATGCCATCCTGATCTCTGAGAGTTGGCTCAAACCTCACCTCCTATCTACTTTATACCCTCTTTCCAGTTTTGTCTTAATCCGGAACGACCGGATTGACAGGCGCGGTGGAGGCGTTGCTGTTTATCTCCGTAGCAATTTATCTTTTAAAATTCTAACTTCTTCTCAAAACTCTACTACTGCGGAGTATCTTTTTCTAGAGGTTTGGGTCAGGGGAACTAAATTGGTTCTTGGAGTAGTATACTGTCCTCCTTCTGTCAATTACTTCACCGATTTGGAATCGGTTTTAGAATCGTTAGGTTCTGAGTACGCACATCACATCATCATGGGCGATTTTAACATCGACCTTCTGTCCCATCTTTCATCTTGCTCCCTCAAGCTTACCCACATCATCGAGTCTGCCAGCCTCCACGTTTTGCCTCTAAATCTAACAAACTACTAAACTCATCACAACCCTAACGGGGAGGACACCTGTTTAGACTTAATCCTCACCTCTACTCCTCCCTGGTCCGCTTTCATGGTCAGCATCCTGCTCCTGGCTTCTCCCGTCATGACCTTGTCTTCCTCTCGTAAGTCCTGAAACCTCCTAAACCCTGTCCTAAAGTTCTGTACTTGCGTTGTTTTGGGCGCATGGACGTTGAAATTTGTGGTTGGATGCTGCGAAAATCAACTGGAAACCACTGACATCGGCCATCACTATCGATGACAAAGTAGACATTTTCAACAACATGATTAAGAGATTGTTCGATGTGCATGCTCCCATCAGAAAAGTCAAATTGAAGCGTCCACCTGCACCTTGGAGGACCGAGGGTATCCGGATGGCGATGCGACGCAGAGACCGAGCATTTCGTAGATATAAAAAGGATCGGTGTGATGACAATTGGTCTCTCTTCAAGACAGCAAGGAACAGGTGCAATCAGATGGTACGCAATGCTAAACGCTGACATATTCACGAAAACATTACTAACTCAACCCCCACCAATGTATGGCAGTTTTTAAGATCACTAGGAATTGGTAAACCTCACGAACAAGTGGTTCTGCCGGCGACTATTAGTTTGGACGACATAAATCGTCACTTTACTACCACTATCACTTTAGACGACCACACTAAATGTCAAACCATGGCCCACTTGGACGGTTTACCTCGCCCGAACATAAATTCTTTCTCCTTTTCTCCTTTATCATCAGGTGAGGTCAAAAAGACTATCCTTTCTATTAAATCCAAAGCCGCGGGTTGCGATGACATTCGTCGTCGCATGATCACGGTTATCCTTGAGCAAATTTTACCTGTAATTACCCATATCCTGAACTTTTCCCTTGATACAGGTAAATTTCCCTACTTATGGCGTAAAGCTTATGCCCGTCCTTTATCTAAAATATCCACACTCTGTTAACACATTTCCGGCCCATATCCATTCTTCCTTATCCAAGGTACTTGAGTCATGCGTCCAGAGACAGTTGTCCGGGTTTGTTTACCACAACAACATCCTGTCACCACTTCAATCTGGATTCAGATCTGGACATAGTACTCTCTCCGCATTGCTCAAGGTGACTGGCGATGTGAGGGTGGGGGTGGAGGAAACCAAGGTTACAGTATTGATCTTGGTGGACTTCTCAAACGCCTTCAACAACGTCAGTCACGACCTCCTTCTTTCAATCCTTTCCCATCTAATGATCTCACCTATGGCACTGGAATGGTTCTCTTCTTATATTCGTGGACGCCAGCAGTCAGTACGGGTTGATGAAACCTCATCAACATGGTGTGATTTGTACTCTGGTGTTCCTCAAGGCGGAATGCTTTCTCCTCTTCTGTTCTCATTATTTATTAATCTCCTTACCCATGAACTTCATTGTGCGTATCATCTGTATGCCGATGATCTCCAGCTTTACACAGAATCCAAAGTGGTAAATCTACATTCTGCAATAGGGGCAATAAACCATAATCTTAATGCTATCAAGGATTGGTCGAAACGGTTTGGATTAGCTGTGAACCCTGCTAAATGTCAGGCTATTCTAGTTGGCAGTTCCCGTATATTGAACAGGGTTGACTTGCAGGCACTACCAGTTGTAATTTTAAACGAGCAAATTATCCCGTTTAATTCTCGCGTCAAGGATCTTGGTTTATATATTGACGCCCACCTTGATTGGCGTACTCAAGTGGCAAATGTCAGTCGTAAAGTCATTGGTGCTTTACGGTCTCTGTATCGTTTGAAGAACTTCCTGCCGGTCAAGACTAAGACAATGTCAGTAGAGACTTTAATATTTCCTATAATTGACTATGGTGATGTGCGCTATCTCAACCTTTATGCAGAACAGCTCAACAAGCTCGACCGCCTTCTCAATAATTGCATTAGATTCGTTTTCAATCTCCGCAAATATGATCATATTACAGAGTACCGGTTAAAGCTTCGATGGTTACCCATTCGCCAACGCCGTAGCCTACGTACTCTGTGTACTCTTTATTCTTTATTGCACTCCCCAAATGCGCCTGTGTATTTAACTCCTCATTTGAAATTTCTTTGTAATACACATGATAAAAATTTTCGTTCCTCAAATAACCTTCTTCTCCTCTGTCCTTCTCACAGTTCTAGCCTTGTACATTCTTCGTTTAATATACAATCTATCCTTCTCTGGAATGCTCTCCCTCTCGATATCCGTTTTGTGTTTAAAACCAGAGTTCGCCAGACTTATATAGACGAACAAACTGAATCATCATAGGATTATAATTTATCTATTTTGTATGTATATAATTATTTTAATGTATATATGTAGTATATTTTTATAATGTATTATATAAGTTTATATTTTTTTATAAGTTTTTATTTTTAATGTAAATTTATGAATTGCACCTATTACATGTATCTCTGCATCACCCAAAGGTTGACTGGTAGATAATGCCTACGGCATTAAGTCCGCCTCTGTACTATTTATGTGCACAAGGTTTATAAATAAATAAATAAATAAATAAATAAATAAATAAATAAATAAATACATAAATAGATAAATAAATAAATAAATAAATAAATAAATAAATAAATAAATAAATAAATAAATAAATAAATAAATAAATAAATAAATAAATAAATAAATAAATACATAAGTAAATAAATAAATAAATAAATACATAAATAAATAAATAAATAAATAAATAAATAAATAAATAAATAAATAAATAAATAAATAAATAAATAAATAAATAAATAAATAAATAAATAAATAAATAAATAAATAAATAAATAAATAAATAAATAAATAAATAAATAAATAAATAAATAAATAAATAAATAAATAAATAAATAAATAAGTAAATAAATAAATAAATAAATAAATAAATAAATAAATAAATAAATAAATAAATAAATAAATAAATAAATAAATAAATAAATAAATAAATAAATAAATAAATAAATAAATAAATAAATAAATAAATAAATAAATAAATAAATAAATAAATAAATAAATAAATAAATAAATAAATAAATAAATAAATAAATAAATAAATAAATAAATAAATCAAGACAAAATTGTCAAAGCAATCACAAATAAAAACAGTAAAAATGAAAAATAAAGCACAATAAGCATGTTGACTCGAGCCAGGAGCAAGACAGCACATCTAACACCTCCGGGCTCGTCACTGAGCTCCGCCTCGCAGCCGTCGGAACCTGTACCGACAACGCCGGCAGCTGCAGTTGCGTCGAGCTCCAGCGACGAGTATTTCTCTCCGCCGTCGACAACATCACCTGCGCGGCAGCGTGGAAGAGGCCGGCCACCAGCGTGCTTAGGACCTCGGGGCCCACCGGCCCCAAACAGGGTCCCCGCTGTCGGTGGTAATGTGCAGCGCATGAAGTGGACGACATCAATGAACGAACATGTCATGCGCGCATATTTTGGGGCGACAGAGGGGGGCACTAACCTCACTGCGTACCGTAGTCGCATGCTGTCTATGTTTCAGGCCTTGGAACCAAGCATCAACGTCACGGCTCAACGATTATCGGATCAGGTACGAGTTATCCAGCGCAGTGGCAAGTTGGATAATACCGTACTTGATAGGATTCGCTCAGACTACTTACCTTCGAGTCATGTCAATCCCGTCCGGCCTACGCTAACGCCAACACCGAACGCACCACCAATAGGTGGCAGCGCGGTCGAGGAGGAGGATGACATGGCTGATAATGTAAGTACCCAGTGCAATGAGGAGGTAAAGGACGCTTTGGAATGTGCGATAAGGCCACCCACGATTAGACCTCGTCTGCCGCGGTTGCCTATGTATAGGCGAAATATAGCGCTGGTAAGTGCTCTTGACTCGTTATTATCTAATTATTTAGATAATAGTGAGGATCTCGGTGATACTCACTCAATCTTGTACTGTGCTGCCGTGGCGGCATGTCGTATAGCAGGTGTTAAGTTTCCTGAAACTGACACTGTTATACGACAAAGATCTGCTGTACCGGCGTGGCAGTGCAGGATTGAGAGGCGTATTGCCGAGGCAAGGGCACTTATTGGCAAGCTGATCTGTTTTAGGGCGGGGAATACACGCCCCAGGGTAATGCGCATTGTGAAACAGGCCTTTGTGGGGACTAATATTAGTCCTCAAGATTATACATCCCGCGTCACAGAGCGCATTGACGTCCTAAAACAGAAAGTCTATGCATGGGCAAACCGAATTCGTAGATTCAAAAAACGTGTGGACCGGTATCTCATTAATCGTACATTCCAGAGGGACCAGAAGTGGGTATACAGAAGCTGGGAACGACCAGACCAATGTGTGACTAATGTACAGCGGCCGGATGCGGACGCCACAGCCATGTTTTGGCGTAGCATCTGTTCGATGCCTATTAGTCATACTGAAGGCGATTGGATGCGAGATGTCGAGCGTGCATGCGAACATATTCCCCAAATGGAATGCGTGGCCATTTCTAGCCAGGACGTTTCACAAGCAGTCCGTCCATTAGCAAATTGGAAATCTCCAGGGTTGGACGGGCTGCACAATTTCTGGCTGAAATGGCTACGTAGCTCGCATGAACGCTTGGCATCTCAATTTTAATCAGCTGTGGAATCTGGGTCGTTACCAACATTCATGACGACTGGAATTACCCACCTGCTCCATAAGACAGGCAGTACTAGCGAGCCCGGCAATTACAGACCGATAACATGTTTACCATCGGTCTATAAACTTCTTACATCTATTCTGAGAGCTAAAATAGCTAAACATGTTGAAGACTATGCAATTATGTCAGCCTCTCAGAATGGATGTAGGAAGGGGGCTCGTGGTACTAAGGAGCTCCTCCTCATTGACATGGCCATTAGCCAAAAAGTTCGCCGTAACCGAAAGGATCTGGCGGCATGTTGGATAGATTATAAGAAAGCGTATGACTCCGTGCCGCATACTTGGCTTTTGAGGGTGTTAGAGTTGTATAAAGTAAATACAACTCTACGCACCTTCTTAAAGTCATGTATGGGGCAATGGAATACGACTGTTTGCTATCCAGGATGCCGACGGATCCAGGAGGACGGCGAACGTATTAAAATTGAGCGGGGAATTTTTCAGGGTGACAGTCTGAGTCCCCTTTGGTTTTGCTTAGCAATGAACCCTCTCAGTACTTTACTAGAGGGTTCAAGGTTAGGCTGCAAGTTACAGAGAAGTGGTCAGGTCATATCTCACCTGCTGTTCATGGATGACCTGAAGTTATTTGCCCACTCTGAGGCCCAATTGATAGACTTACTAAACGTAACCCAAAACTTTAGTAAATCTATCAATATGGAGTTCGGTGTGGATAAATGTGCTGTCATTCATGTGAAGCAGGGGAAAATGGTGGAATCTGAGGGGATCCATCTCTCAGATTCCATTAACCTAAGAACGCTTCTCTTAATTGATACCTATAAGTACTTGGGTATGTCACAGGCTTTATGTATCAAAGAAGTCGTCATGAAGCAATCGTTGCAAGAGCGTTTCTTTGGCCGCCTGAAAAAAGTATTGAAAAGTCTTTTATCAGGTGGCAACAAGGTTCGTGCTTGCAACGGTTGGGTCATGCCACTTCTTGTATACTCCTTTGGCATACTCAAGTGGACTCAGTCTGAATTGGACGCCCTGGACAAAAGAGTTCGCACTTTGTTGTGTAACGTTATCCTTACTTAGGGTGTGTTTAAATGAGAAACGTGGTTAAATGTTACAATAAAAATTGATTTAATTCTTCAAGTAAATCTAAACATCATTTAGCAAGCGTTTCACTAGCGAAAAAATTACTAAAAAAATGTTATTCGAAAAGATATAAACAGGGTCGCGTGATTCGGCGATGGTAAGGGATTTGTTGAGGGTCCGCCTGCCCGGTGGTTGTCAGGAAAGGTGGTCACTTAGCTCGTCTGAAGGCAGCCAAAAGAGAGAGGGCGCAGCCAGCGCTTGAGTATTTATAGTCCGTTGCAGGGCGCGGGCGGCGGGGTCGAAGATGCAGGCGGCCGGGCGGACGGTGTCATCACGACGTCACAGCGACGTCACACACTCCCCCCATTAGGCCAGAATTTTCCCAGGGGGAAAATTCTGTGGCTGGTAGGCGGCCACTGCATTCCGGGACCCTGAAACAGATGAGTGGTGGTGGTCTCAGTAGGTTAAATACAAGGCAACTACTAACTCTGAAAGAGAGAAAGAGAAAAAAAAACAAGTATAACCCTCAACCATTCATACGTCACCAAGCATTGAACGTTCCTATTACCTGACATACATCACATTCAAAAGGCCCACACACAATCATACGTATGAACAAGCCAGCATTAATTCCCGATGCGAGTCGTATTCATTATAATACACGACGCGCGAAGAGGTATTATACGTGAGTTTTAGAGCAAATAGCCACCCAGTCTATGTTGGTAGGCACCACCTGACAACCCGGGCTCGATAAGTGAAATTAAATTGAAAGTGTATAAGTCGTAAACTAAAATTACGATTTTACTATATTACGATACTAACAATATTACGATCAGTTGGCAGTATCATAAACAAATTGCTCAATAACAAGGTCGATGCAATATTGCAAGGACAAATTGTATTCATTTAAAAATGGAATAACAATTATTACTGCGATCGAAAGTTTGAGCCGGTGAACACGTGAGTCATCACTGCGCGCTTGGCGCTGACCGCATTCTATTGACGAGAGTCATTATCTAGTTTCTGAACACGATACAAATTAATTAAAGACAATTGCACAATTCTTAGTAAAATGTAATGAATAATACACCATCGAAGGAGAACGTCGATGGTATAGTACACACTACCATTGTTAAAAAACACAAAAAAAACACAAGCGAGAATTGAACCACAGACCAATCCGACAACAACCCTTTAACCACTGAGCCATAAGGGAAAGAAAACATTTTATTGTATTTCGATCAGTCACTACTAAAGCCATATGCAACAAGATAATTGGGTACATGATTTAGCTGCAATTAGGAATCAAAGATTTTTATACCATTTGTAACAAAGTGTTAAGCTATTTCAGTGACTAGATCATTAGTGATGAGCATCAATCATTACATTCCCGAACATTTTTTTTTTTTTGTTTTACGAGGTGGAAAACCCCTTCGGATCTCCGGCTCTTGGGGGAAATAAGAGCCGGAGTATGTGGTGTTTCCACTAAAAACCACCTCGACTTGTACCCGTGTGTCGGAGGGTAGGGTTTCACCGAAGCATTCCTCGCTACCCCCCGACGGGTATTGGCCCGCCAGATGGTTAGGCAGGCCCCGAACGAAACCCCCTTGGCGGCGGATGAAGGTGTTGGGCTCCGCCGCCAAAACACCTAGCGGCCGCAGAGGATAGGGAGGACGGCAACGCAACACCGCATCTCCTCTTCCTCTGCGGCCCCACCACGACGCAACGATGGTACGCCCCCATTCGGTCGCGGGAGATAGGGCGCGCGGCAACGCAACACCGACACGCCTCTCCCCCCGCGACCGGGCCCGACTGCGAGGGACAGACAGAACTGTCCCTCGCACCCGCACCGTTGGACGCGTCCTGCGCAGGCCCCTCCAAGCCCACGCGGAGCGTCCCCTCCTAGATCCCTCTTAGCTTCACCGCGGGTGACCAATCCACGGTTACTGAGCCTCCCCACCACGACAAGGTGGAGATCCCACGGGATTCCCAAACTTTGTAGTGAGTTAATTTAAGATCTTTTATATGGAAATCACCAAGAGAAACATATCTGATAGTTAGATATTTAGTTAGATAAATAACAGATTTTTTGTAACAATATTACATTTAATAAACTTCCGCGACAATTTATAACTGAAATATTTATTCATTTTATGTGAGCATGTTTACACAAATCGTTAACACAACACAATGCTTTATCTAGTGAGCATCGACTCGGAAACAATATCACCATTGTTGGCCTTTACAAATAATTATGTAGGTAATTATAACTTCGCATACATATGCGTCTTAAATTGTTGTTAATGACACTGTACCCAATCGTTTATAAACACATTTATAGTATAATAGAATAAGATTTAATTATTTTATGCAGCTTTTAGGTTAAAATAAACGACGGTGAAATACGAAATGGTATTATCTTTAACTTGTAAATCAATTAATTTGCTTTAGTTATTAAATTATATAAATGATTGATTTATGTAGAAATACCCACATTAGTTATTTAAGTATTGAAATTAGTTATTTAATTTGTGTGTAAACAACCACTTTAGTTATTTAATGAGGTATAAAATTATTTATTTGATTTATATGTAAGTAGCCACTTAGTTATTCAAGAATAGAAGTTATTGATTCAATTTATGTGCAAATACCCACTTTAGTTAAAGTAAGTTTAGTTCAATTAAGTTTGATAAATTCAGTTTGATATTATACCATTTGCGTAAACACAAGAACATATTATAACCAGCACTATTTAAGATGGTTTAGTAAAACCAGATGCATAGCATTTTGTATAAAGGAAACAAGTTACATATTGATAATTAAGTATTTTTACTGCTGTCAGCGGTTTCATTTTATCATTTATTTATCATTATAAGTTTTATATATTTCAATAGAAACCAGACATTGAAAGAACAATCCTAGCGACATAAAACATTACAAAAAAAATATAATTCAATAATTGCGACGCAGGAATTTTATGATTGACTTCACAATGAACAGTAAATGCATAAATAAATGCATTTTCAAATAACATAGCCATAGGTTTCAACAAGAAGATTAAATCGGAGATCAAAAACAACGATTGTAGCATAATAAACATTTGACAAAACGAACAACCAATAATTCTACGATGATATTCGTATTTTTATACCAAATAGACAAGGATTAAACTTTTTCATTATTGTTAGTGAGCAACCTGCATGTGACACGTGTACATTTTATTAATAAATGAACGCGGAATTCTAGCTAAATACCTAGTATATAATACGCTAGCATCTTTAGGTACGTTCATTCTCAGCCAGTCCAATTATGTTAGGTACACGTGGTATAATAAAGATGCAACTTTCTTGGTAAGAAAGAAAATAATAGTTAATTTTAAAAGATAATCGCCGTAGTAGGCGATAAAAGTATTGAATAATATCTACTATATAGAAATATATCGCCGTACAGAATCACTAGCAGAAGGTTATAGTAGAAAAATGAGAAGAAATGAAAAAGAGAAGGGTGTGAATTCGTTCCATAAGTCAGCCAAAGCAGCCATTATAAGCAATAATTACCAGCAGCACTCAATTACCGTAGTGGTATTTAAAAAAGCTAATCGCGAAGCATACGATCAACGAAGGTGACCTTAGCACGTCGTTAGAGGACGCGAGGCCATAAATTGCAATACAAAGAATGCGATCAATGAATGTGACCACAGCGCGTCATTTAGTTGACACGTGGTCGCAAGCAAAACGATTATAACTTGTTACTTATGCGGTTGATACAAAATTAATTATCTCACGCGGCAACAGAAATAGTTATAATATAAAAATGCTTACCAAGCGTAGTAAGCAAAAATTTGTCTGTTGTGACCGGCTCAACACGACCGACCTTCCGAGCACAACAGAACAAAAAGAGAAAATGTCTATTGTGATCGGCACAACACCACCGACTTCCCGAGCACAATAGAACAAGCAAAAAGAAACAATATATACCACTAAAATAATCACACACTGCTTTGGAACTATTTCAAACATACACAGTTAAAAAAAAATAAAAAAGAAGGACTCACCAGGCAGCGGATTTTCAACAAAACCCTACCTATATATTCCCGTGGGCGCCACTGTAACGTTATCCCTACTTAGGGTGTGTTTAAATGAGAAACGTGGTTAAATGTTACAATAAAAATTGATTTAATTCTTCAAGTAAATCTAAACATCATTTAGCAAGCGTTTCACTAGCGAAAAAATTACTAAAAAAATGTTATTCGAAAAGATATAAACAGGGTCGCGTGATTCGGCGATGGTAAGGGATTTGTTGAGGGTCCGCCTGCCCGGTGGTCGTCAGGAAAGGTGGTCACTTAGCTCGTCTGAAGGCAGCCAAAAGAGAGAGGGCGCAGCCAGCGCTTCAGTATTTATAGTCCGTTGCAGGGCGCGGGCGGCGGAGTCGAAGATGCAGGCGGCCGGGCGGACGGTGTCATCACGACGTCACAGCGACGTCACAGTTGACGGCATATCGTATGCATCATCCACGTTCATCCGTGAAGAGGTTGTACATCCCGCGAAAGTGCGGGGGTCGCGGCTTTCTGAATGTCAAGACCCTACACAATCGCGAGGTGTGCAATCTCAGAGATTAATTTCTCCGGGCAAACGTGGATATGCATCGAGATGTTGTCGCGGTAGACAATGGGCTCACCCCGCTCAGGTTGGCTAATGAAAACTGGCGCATGCCTGTAGTACTTAGTACTGATGATCGCAAACGTGTATGGCAGAGCAAGGAGCTTCATGGCAGGTTCCATCGGGCCCTGTATGGACCCGATGTAGACCTATTAACCTCGGTGAACTGGCTACGCTTCGGTGACCTCTTTGGGGAAGAAGGGTTTGTTTGTGCAATTGCTGACGAAGTTATCAAGACAAATAACTACCGGAAATATATCCTGAGGGATGGCACTACTGATGTTTGCCGTGCCTGTCACCAAGCTGGTGAATCCCTCAGGCATATTGTTTCCGGTTGTTCGCGTCTTGCTAACGGCAAGTACTTGCTTAGACATAACCAAGTAGCCAGAATTAGTCACCAGCAACTTGCTCTGAAGTACAAACTTGTAGACATCGAGGTACCGTACTACAGGTATGTAGCAGAGCCAGTTCTCGAAAATGGCCATGTCACATTGTACTGGGATCGATCTATCATCACGGACAGGACTGTTGTAGCCAACAAGCCTGATATCGTGTTGATAGATCGATCAGAGCGCCTCGCAATAATTGTCGATGTCACTATTCCTCATGACGAGAATCTCGTGAAAGCCGAAAAGGAAAAACAGATTAAATATCTGGACTTGGCTCACGAGATTGTCGACATGTGGGATGTGAACTCAGCAATTATTGTGCCAATAGTCGTGATCTAATAGCCAAGAGCCTCGACCGTCACCTTAAGAGGCTCGCGTTGGGTGCTTGGGTCAAGGGCCTGATGCAGAAGGCAGTACTTCTGGACACGGCA
This sequence comes from Euclidia mi, assembly GCA_944739405.2. Classification (NCBI taxonomy): domain Eukaryota; kingdom Metazoa; phylum Arthropoda; class Insecta; order Lepidoptera; family Erebidae; genus Euclidia; species Euclidia mi. The sequence goes on from OX123184.2 coordinate 22,976,633, forward strand.
CGTATTGTGTGGAAGTTCCTGTCTCTGGAGCCCTAACCACCGGCAGCTTGGATCCTGTGCCCAATGCTGGTGGGACCCCACGGCTATTTTTATATTTTTAAATGTGTTTATTTTGGTATATAATATATTTAAAAATGTAATTTTAATTAGAAAAATAATAAATAAAGGAGATAATAATAATGTACCGGATTGTGACGTCGGTACTTTGAATTTTGTAAGAAGTGGCCTGATGCAGTGGTGAACCAGGTGAGAGATTAAGATTTTGGTAGTTTTGAGTAAAAGATGCGTATTGTTCGAAATCAAAAACGATTATATTTTAAAAAACGTGGTTACATCAGTCGAGGAGAATGGGGAATGGGAACAATACAACAGCCAATGGCAAACGCTTATCGCGTCACGTAGAAAAGCCTTTGATTGGATGCGAAATGTTGTGATGTTCGGTGTACACTTTTCCCTATCTTTAGCATATGCGCCAACATGCCCCCAGCCTTGGAAGCAGTCGCTTTCGAAATCCTCAACTTCAATCTTCAGGCTTCATCATTATGAAGTGGACAGATTTTAGCGTATGCTCGCCTCACCACGCCCGAAGACGTTAGTATGTCCGCCATCCTTGAAATGCCATCCCTGCTGACCAATGCGTTTATTATTTTTATTACGAGTATTGTGTATGAAACGTAACATATATGCGACGGCACGCTTCATACGCATAAATTGCGAAAATCGGTTAAACGGAAAAAGGGTTAAATTACACGAATCATGAGTCACGAAAGAACTAATAGGCGATCTAACCTCAGGAAGTTCTACGTCTACTTCCGTGACAGCGTAATTATCAAGTGAGAAAGACGAATTTCTCAAAAAATCGGGTCCTTCCTACTATAACCTGGAAGTAGACAGCTCCTCTAAGCATAAACCTCTCGATGCTAGGTCTGCCGGGTTATTTTTGCTACTTACATGGCGCCAAAGAACATTTTGCGTAAGTTCATGAATCTCCGCCGTTCTATTTTGAACAAAAGTTTTAAGTTTGTTTGGAGGCATACGCAACCAACCTTACACAATGGTTGAGTCAGTCCAAAAGACTACATTTTTAAACTCACAACGCAACGAACTGCGAACCTTGTCGAGTATTTTAGCACCCAGCAAAGCACCGCAAAGTTCGAGCCGCGGTATGCTTAATGGTTTCAATGGTGCAACGCGAGATTTAGAAAAGAGCAATCTTACTGTGATTGTATTATCTATACTAATAGTGCACACATAAATACACGCGCCGTACGCCGACTGCGAAGCGTCGCTAAACACATGTAGTTCTATATACATAGGTTGGCTACTTATAACATGGCGAGAAACCTTAATTATTTTGAGCGCTTGCACAGAGATAACAAACCGGTTCCACGTCCGCGCGACATTAGATGGAACTATGTCATCCCAACCGATTTTGAGAAGCCATAATTGTTATATCAACACCTTTGCAATAATTATGGTTTGACTCAACAAACCAAAAGGGTCGAAAATTTGCGAAATATTCGAGAGGATAGAACTTTTAGTGACTGGTTTGTAGAATTATGAAATTGCGTATTAAAATAGAATATATCGTTGACATTATTCCAGCTTAAGCCCAAAGTTTAAGTACTTATGTTTTCGTTAGATTTAATTTCTATTGAATAGTCTTCGGCGATTAAACAATTTCGGAAAATTTTTTCGACGTCAGCGCACGCAACAAACTTGTACTCTCTAAAGCGGAGAAGAATGGAAATTAAGTCACCTTGTATTGGAGGCCCTATCATTTGCAAGTCATTGAGTGACTTACCGGAAGATGAAGGTGCACTGGCATCAAAAACCACGCACAGCTTAGTTGTGGTGCTATGCTCCCTAAACACGCCGTGACGCGGCATGAAACAGCACGGTGGTTCATAAAAGCTCACTGGGCTCATATGGCCTAAAGACAGGTATTCCTGCATAATTTGTAATCGGATGAACGTTGTAATCGTTTCTCTAAAGCGAAAAAGCGGCGCTCAGCTTGCGTATACGATTCGCCTAAAAGATCAGGAGACTCCTTAAATGGAATGCGTACGCAAAACCTTCCATCACTATTGCGCGTAGTAGTGCGAATGAAATGATCTTCACATGCACGCTCTTCCTGAGTCAGCGTATCCCTGACCTTAGGGGGCTCTTCGATCTCGCCTCTCTATCTTCGAACGCGCCTCGCATTCTGCGTATTATTTGTAACCGAGCCAGAGATAATCCAGCCTAGCTTGGTGTTTTGTAGGTAAGGGCCATTGGGAAGTCTCATCTTACCTTCCGCCAACAAATCCCAAAACCTATCTGCGCCTATTAAAATATCTATGTTTTTAAAATCTAAAAACTGCGGATCCGCCACCTTTATATTGTCCGGAATTGAGAATGCGCGTTTATTTTACACAAAGCCGGCACCATAGACGTTATTTGCGATAATACAAAACAAGTGATGCGTGTTTTGAACGTATTATCGGCTCACGATTTAATTTTGATGTTTCAAGTTTCCGAACACTGTATTACTGAATCACCTACACCCCTAATTTCATAAGTAGAATTTACCACCTGAACATTAATTAATTTACAAAACGATTTTGTTATAAAACACCGCTGACTACCACTATCAAGAAGCGCACGCGCTTGATGACAAACGCCATGAACGTTGAGTACTTCGACAACAGCTGTTGATAGTAAAACCGAATGCGTATCTATAGAATCGTTATGCATAGGTACCTTGTTTACGTGAATAGAAGGCGAATATGTCGCAACGGATGAGGAGGCGGGGTCAACGTGAGCCGGCACTGGGCTTACGGTGACACTCTCAACTCGGCGGTCAGTCGTTAAGTTAGAATGCAATGCGACCGAACTGTCCGCGTTATTGTTATGAATTAATGAGTTATGTTTGCGGTTACATTTTCGACACGGCCCAAACAAACATTTATCAGGAGGATGACCCGAACGTAAACAATTCTCACACAGTTTGTGCTCGCGGATTAAGTTTAACTTTGAATTTAAGTCACTATCGATAAATTCTTGACAAGAATAAAGTGGATGATTTGAGTTACATTTTAAACACGTCCTTTTGTAGCGAGACAAGCGGCCATCGTTGGATTTGTGTGTAGAAACATTGCAGTGTGAAGTTTTATTTAAATGTGAACTGTGTTTCTTAGTTTTAGTTTGTATATTATGTGATTTGTTGTTTGACAACTGCAATGTTTCCAACACATCCGCTCTGTCCTTAAGGAAACTAATTAATTCGTCAACTTTAATTATGCGTTTAGAATTGTTTTCGCTCGGATATAATGTGCACTTGTGTGTCTCCCATTCGCGTTCGGTCGTTTTATCTAACTTTGAAACAATAATATAATTGATGAGCGTGTCCCACAAATCAGTTAGCTCGCCTAGTAGTTTTAAAGCGCGTTAGCTTTTTAATATAATGTCGATAAGCTTCTTAATGCTAGCCGGTGATTCTTTCGATAGTGCGTTAATACTAAACAAGGTTTTGACGTGATTGTGAACTAAAACTCTATTATTATTGTATCTATTTAGCAATAATTCCCATGCGAATTGGTAATTATCTGAGGAGAATTCTACAGAATTAACCACCAACTCGGCATTGCCCTTTAAGGAAGACTTTAAATAGTGATACTTTTGAATATTGCTAATGCATTTAGAGTTATGTACCAAAGATATAAATGTGTCTCTAAACTCCAGCCAGTGCTCATACGAACCGTCAAATGTAGGTAAAGAAATGGTTGGAAGTTTAACCGACTGTGATAATTCGCTACAGCAATGCTTATTATTGGAACCGTCAGTAACCTTACCATCGGTAAGCATGGATTCCGCGTGGGCTAATATACTTTAATAAGTGGTTTCGAATAAATCTCTCTGATCTAACTGTTCAGACATCTCACTATCGGAAATACACATCTTTAGCATATGCGCCAACAAATAATAATATTCGTTTAATTCAGGTAATAAAAACCCATACAGATATATACCTTACAGACTAACATACATACAATAAAATGTCTAATTACTCATATAACGCACAGGTGTTGTTGACAGTGGCGTGTTTCGCTGTTTGTTGTTGCGTAATCGTCCATTGAAACGTCGGTAGACAACACCCTTCGGCCAAAACTCTTCCTTGAGGAACGTCTGGAGATGATTAGTCGACACCCGCACCACGTTCGACTTAAAGTTCGTGTTATGGAGTGACTCCAATCTCTCGACCCTCAAAGTCCAGTTGGTCTTCAGGCACAAATACTCCACGACCTCCTCGTCCTTTGTGGAGTGATGCAACTGGGACACGTACAACTGTGTGGTTGGTACTGCGGGACGGAGCAACATATTAGATCCTGCTATCCCGGTACCACAAAGGTTACAGCACAATGGCTTCCTCTTTTTTTTTCTCCACCTTGATGAAGCCGTCCTTGTCACACGTTGCCTTTTCTGGGACTGTCCGTGCCATGTGCTTGTTACACTTGCTCACAAACCTTCTGTTTACGCCCCTTTTTATCCTGTCGATTTGTCGGCATAGCCGCCTTGGTTTCAGCGGCAACAGCTGCATAGTCGCGCTTGGGGATCGGCGCACCCTTTTGCGACAAAACCTTGACCGGTGTCGATGACCCGAGGTCAGCAAAAGCAGACGTCACACCGCTTGCATTACTCGCGGTGATAGGCAATCCAAGTAAATTTTCTGACTCGAAACTGCAGACAGATGCAATTTAAGCCCCGCGTCGAGTGTTGACGTTTGACGCATGCGGTGACCTACTCGCAGACATAGCGTTTTGCAATAACACTACCTCTGCATGTAGTTCACTTATGGTGTTATCCGATGTCTTCAACTTGGATTGTACCTCGTCCAGGCTGGATTTTAAAGATGTGATATCCTTCAGTAGTCTGGTTACGTCGACGTGGTCGAATGTGACGGGCGGCAGCTTGTGCAGAGCCTTGGCCACAAACGCAGGCTTGTCGTCAGGGTCGGTCACCTTCAATAGGGTGGTGATATCCTTGATGCTCTTCTCAATACCATCTCTTCGCCGAGAAGGCATCTGGTCCACTTTGTTGATACAGTACTTTTTTACCAGCACTTATATCTTCTTCCTTAAAGTTGGATTTGCAGATCTGCAAAATGCTGACCTCGTCCATGGTATCGATGGCATGTTGAATGAATGCCAACAACTCGTTAGCTATGTGTTGCTGTGAGCAGCTCATATTTATAATGTTTACACTACATGTATTAAATAATAATTAACACTTCGACAACATATTATGTCGAAGCGTTAAGTAAAATTAATTTATAGCTTTAGTAATAATCCTTTTAAGAAAATGATGTTACACAGCTAGATCCAGTTACAAATATACTCAGTTATTAGTAATAAAACTCGGAACAAGGACAATTATTTCTTGGTCATGTAAATGTTTACGTTGCGTGGAAATTCAATTCGAAGTGAAAAGATCTCAGTACGAGACAGTGCCGCCTTGCAGTTTAGAGTTCGCACTGTTAACTACTGAGTCATAGCTAATAAACATGTTTTGACCTCCGTAACTTTCATTAGTGATCAAAATAAATAACTTTATGCAGTCAGTGAATATTTATAAGTGTTTCCTTGCATGTATAAAAATTTAAAAGAACTATTGTAATAATAGTACGTAAAGAGTACTTTACTTCCCGGAAACCATATCATGAAATGGATGACAAACACTGAGCAGCGGTTTGTACCTCATGGACACAGATACGCATCAGCCCATTGCGATTCACTGCTAGATGAATGCCTCGTCTACAGGCCGCTACAAGACCTGCTCTCCTGTATTCGCCATCCAGTCGCTATCAGCTACCCTTCACCGATACATCTGAACGCAGGGCGTCCAACACTACATGCACTCCATACGAGAACCTGCTCACTCCAACGCCTATAGGCTGTGCGTTGGAGGTGGCAAGCCCACTACCACTTCAGTTCGCTACAGTTGATTATATCTCAAAGTCATTACCTTACAAATACTAGAGGATGCTCTCGGCTACGGCTGTGCATTCTTTTTTAATTTAAGCGTTTCTTTCCCGTTCGTTTAAGAATTTGGGAAATTCCTTTTTAGTGTCCCTCTATGGAACCCAAGGAACATAACTGCCCAATTGCATATCCTTGACATCAATAGTTTTGGCTCTGCGTAGTCTGTCAGTCATTCAGTAACGAAAGAATTACATTTTAAACATTTGACAAGTTCCAATCAGCTAATGGCATGGATAGCGTACAGTCAAGAGAACTAGGTAATATGATTTACTAGCTCAAATCTAGCATCTTGCTTACCTTCTATTTAGTTTATAACAAAGGAGAATGACCAAAAGCGGTCTAGCAATGTTTTATGTTACAAAACCAAAATAATATAGAAATTATTTTCTTATTTTTTACAGCTTTTTGACGTCAGGAATCTTATTTTCATATCCGGAATAAAGAAATAAAAAGTAAATAAAAAATAGCTACGCATTATTTCCATATAAATTCTTATATATTGACGTTCCGTTCTCTCTATCTGTACGAACTATGTAAGTATGAGCCTTTAGAAAAAAATATCACAAGAATGATATGAAATTCATAAATAGATAAATAGTCAGTAACATAATTGCGTTTTAAAATATGTATATTTAACTAATATTTTATAGATTAGCTATATTAATAATTATTATTATTTTTGTGTTGCGTCTCACGCAGACTGTTAAGCCAGCTGACAACCGGCGTCTGGGACCGGCATCGGCCATTACTGTTTATGTGTTGATTGTTGTCATTGCGATAATGTCTCCATTTAAATAGTAATACTTACGAAACTCCGTTTGAGTGTTTATTTTAAATAACTTGGCGTGTGTTTCATATAAGTTACGACAGGACGTTTTTATATTTAGTCACCTAAGTGTTTTATTACGACAGGGCGTTTTATGTGTTGTGTTTATGAACTCTTCGAGTCTACTTCAATTTCAATTAATCATGTCGACGCTTGATCCTGATCAACCAATACCGGTTGTAATGCGGAGAAGCCAATGTGTTTTGTAAGTTCATGATAATCTTTGGTTTTAAGTTGCGAGTAAGTTTAAAACATAATTTTAGCTTATCTCCGTTTTTGTTAAATTACTTAAAAACCCGGGTATTTGTAGGAAAATGAAAAATGTTATTTGATAATATATAAAGTGTAGTCTATAATAAATAAAGAATTATTGTGCAACAACTTGAGACGGAATTCCATACATAAATGGTCATTCTCCTTTAGAGCTGTTACAGAATTTGGCACCAGTTATCTCACGACTGTAAATTATAAATTATAATCCATCTGACTTAAAAGCTGTAGATTGAAAATAATTTATTTGCGTAAAATATCAAGATTTGATTTATATTTTGAATGCTTCTCATTTATAATATCTTGAATGGAGACATTTTGAATAAGATTAATTATTATAAATGATGGCTATTTGAAGTGACCATAATACAGTAGCTACGGTGACAAGCAAACGCGTGATGAGATTTTCTTTAATATTTCAAAAATAATTAGAATGGTTTATTAGCAATTTCAAAACGATGTTCCTGTGTTAAAAACGACATTGACTGCAGGGATATACCGTTAGTTTCATACAGATGACGTCATCTATCCAACAACGGGGTAGACACAAACATGATGACACCTAAAAGATACCGAGAAAATTAAAAAGACAACGCAACGCAACAATATAATACTATCGCTGTAATAAAAGTTGATCGCGCGGTTACTAATACTTTATATATTTAGTTCTCAATTAAAACTGACGATCCGTCTACTAAATACGACTATATTTCTGAGTCTAGTTAGAGAAACAATAAAACACAAGCACAATACCACACCAGATGTGCGACCTACTATCACGCGGCTTTTCGTATATAAGCGTAAGCTGCGAAAGTGCATCAGGCAGACTCACTCTATTTGGAGGGCGCGCGGCAAGACCGAGAGAAGCGAGGACTTTAATTAGTTAGAGGGAAAAATCCAAACAATTTTGTAATCAAACACTTTGTATTAAATTTTGCTCCGACCAGCAAATTATAATATGAAATAAGCACCTATTTCATATTGTCCACGTGCTCACTGTAGGATTAGACCTAAGCTGATCCCCAACCCTAAGTGACACAGCAATCACAACCTATCCTTCACGTGTTTGTAACAAAATGTTTTATGTAGACATAGGTCGAAAAAAAAACACTTTGTACGTAATATTACCTGTGTCCCTCATAGGATAAGAGACGTAAGGTCACAAAATCTTAAATATTTCCGTCTCAAGACATGGAACTTATTGTCTTGTTGGTACAGGACATCGGGTAGTTGTTTGTATAGTTGTGACACCGTTTTGACGTCGGTTAGGAAATCTCGACATGATTAGAATTAATTCATTTTGCAAACGTTTTTTCCATCAAAGTAAAAATTCATAAATTATAAAACCAGCACACAAAATATTATTATTAGGTTTGGAATATAAAGTTAACAAGGCTCTTTAACTGATGCAGAATTTTTAACTTATTACACTGTCTAAATTACCACTAAAGTGTTATGGTGTCATTGAGATGAATTTGCTGAAATGTTAATAATATTTTTGAATTACAAATAGAGGCTACTAGATGGTTAAATTAAGGCTCCTTTGCCGTTTAAGTGTCCTTCACGAACATGGTATGGTGTTCATAAGTAACGCCTAAATAGCAATTAAAGGTTCAAGTAATTCCGCATAGATGTTAAAAATGACTATTTAATATCATCAAAACTGTGACAATTTCAACGAAGCCTCCAAATTTATGTCTATAGTATAGTACAAGAAATTTACTGTATATTTGTACGACCATCCATAGAATATCGCACCAGACGTGGTATAGTTCTGTAAAGTAATAGTATGGAAGATATTTTATTAAAATAGATGCAGATATTCTAACAAATGTACGAAATTACTATCGCATATCATATCCACGTATGAATACTTACATAATAATTAAATGACGTCATTTCAGATAACGTTTTCATTTTTCAAAATACAAATAAAAGAATATTTGGTCAAAATTCAGAGTGATTATATATCAAGAAACTCCAAAAATCCAAATAGACCCATGGGTCACGATTTTGAAACATTTAGCGTTAATGAATGTCGGATAGTACCGTATATATAAACATAAATTAAGCTTTATCATATTTCTAAATTTTAAACTAACATTATAGACGCATTTAAAACATTTTAAACGTTTCAATATTCATTTTAAATCATGAAATGTCAATCAATAATCATAAAACATGTGAAGCTATAACAATAAAAGTGTGAACCTTAAATATTGCACGGTTATTTTATACAAAATTCAATCTACTTTTAATACAGAAAACATCAATAGTCGAGAAATAAAATCAAAGATATTGTCCTCTTAGCTCCGTTACTGCGCAAAATAGTCGAATAAAACCAAAAATAGGCTGTAGGAAGAATTCTAATACCAACAAATCGAGCGAGACGTAATACGAATTTTTCACTAAAAACGATTGTAAGATTTTTGGTAAAGCCGTGGTGTATATGTTACCGTCATAGTAGGAGGATCAGGTATCTTAAAGACAAACGAGAGCGCTATTACGTTTCGTTTTAATAAATTATTATGTAAGAAAATGTCAGTGTTAAAAAGAAAGTAGAGACTTGTTGGTTGGCCCATTTAGGGTTTGACTTGAAGAAAATGTCAGTATAAAAATAAAAGTAGAGACTTATGTTCGTTGACACATTTAGAGTGTGACTTGTAGTTGTAGTGTGGAATTCACAGTTTGTTAGGCATTTATGTAGGATCAAGCGGGGCCGCGAAAGTAATGTCAATGCATTGCCCGTGGCCCCGCCTTTCAATGCTATCGGATAGAGGAATATCGTGTTGCTTTTAGTGAGTACTCTCGATGCTTCTCGTCGGGTAGTCACACAGACTCCCTTTGCCGAGCCCCTTAATTCCGGTCTTGGGGCCCAACAAAGCGAGGTTTCCACCACACGTAAAAAAGAAAGGCTATTATGTAGACAAACACTGCGTTCATTGTCATTTCCTCATTTCCGATGAAAGCGTCTTCTATTCAGAATGTTATATCCTGCTGTGGTACATTCCATTGTTACGATCGATTTTGAGCAACGTGGGCAGATATAAATGTCGGTATCAAAAGTTGTACGAATTTGATCAGCCAAAATCTTCTTCCATTTCGCCTTTTTTACAGCTAGTATAACGCTATACCAAACCGTCTTCTGGCCAGCTAGTTATAGTAAGTCAAAACCTCTTACTGAATCATGGTGCAAATCATGGTGCAACTATGAAGTAAATAAAGAAAGGCCTAAGTTCATAGTGCAGACTGCAAATGGTTTTAGAGCAGGAGAATATATTTTGGCATTTAGAGAATAACTGGCATATTCTTCCATTATGTTCTTGCATACATCCATTGTGTTTTACTACTTCTTTAGTTTGTAACCTAGCATTTACTGTGTACAAACCCAAGCCCATTTTTTTCCTTATCTACTCGTAAAAAAGCCTTCATACCTATAGCTTTACGTACAAAATATCAAGGTACTAAATTCTCCGAAATCTAACTTTAGCTGCAGCATAATGCGAAAAACAATGTATGTAGTTTGTAAAACGTTTGAAATCAGAGGTACCAATATAAGGGTATTTGTACAAAAATCCAACTTAAGCCAGTTAAATTGCTTTGTAAAGGTTGTGTTGGCGAAAAAGCTGCTGTCTAGATACGAATCATCGTTGCCTTTGCTAATGGATTTAGGTGTGAATTAATAGAGTTTTTAGGTTAGATGTTATTTGGTTTTATATCAATCGATTTTAAGAAAATAACCTGATGTCCATTTATTAACCTCAATATATACCATCTTTTTCGTTGGTTGATTTAGGCTAACATAATTATATAGCCTTGTGAAACCGAAAGACTGCTCCGCAAAGCGTTTCGAATTTGTATCACGGCGGACACCAATGACTTTTCGAAGTTATGGGCGTAATAAATCGTTAATTATTGCTTGCTAAACGGTGAAGGAAAACTGCTTGAGGAAACCTGCATGTCTGAGAGTTTTCCATAATGTTTTCTAGAGACATGTGAATTCTGCTAACCCACATTAGGCCAGTGTGGTGAACTATTGGCCTTTCCCTTCTCATAGAAGAGACCCAGCAGTTGGAGAGTTTATATACAGGGCTGATAATTAACTATGAAATTACGAATCTCTCTCAAAAGACAAAATATCTTAAATTAGTAATGTAAAAAACCTTGTCAATACGAATGGATAATTAACGAAACATTTTCGCAATGTTGTCAGTTATCTTATAACTAGTTCAATAAATATACCATTTTATTTCGAATGAAAATCAGTGGCTTTAAACTGAGCCAAAAACCGACTTACAAATTTCAAATCATTGAATAAGTTTATTTTCGAATTTAATCAGACATCAGCCAAAAACTTTGTATAGCACGTTGCGTTACCAACCGTTTGATGTTAACCTACTTTTCAAAGATAATTTCTTAATCTAGTAATCTGAAAGCCGAAAATGTACCCTCGGGGCCGCATTTAGCACTCAAGGCGACAAAATTATAGGAAATTAATACAAATTATTGTAAATTTACAGTCGTTTAGCTCGGCCCGTTTGTCGCGTAATGTCTACTTTTATAGCTCGTAAGTGGGATGCCATTGTCTCGGACTTCATTAATATACTATCATTATACAGTGGAATTGTACACGTATTTTATAGGCCTGTGGCCTGGGTTTTTGCTTTAGATTTGGATACGTGCCAGTTATTACAACATTAACAAGCTCTTTACAGAACGCTTTTAAGGAGTCAATGGTAACATTGCTCGACATAAATATAACTCATTTATTATTCACACTTGGGTGGAAGTTTACTTGAGCGAGCAGCTAATTTTCAGAAGTAAATTCATTCTGCATTGTTATTGTAGTTACTGTGTAATGCGAAACATGGATACAGATCGAAATTGGGTATCGGTCTTTGCCAAAACTTTTTTTTTTAATTTGAATTTTCTTAAACAAGTAGCTATTTATTCTGTTTCTTTTTGCAGAATAATAATTAACTTGTTTAATGGAGAGATAGGCTAGTGGCGATACCATCAGACTGCCATCCAGAGTGTATCGAGTTTGAATCCACAGCCCACATTACTGACTTTCCCGAGTTCCGTGCGTATTGATAAAAGGACTTTTAGCCCGTTAATCCGTCGGTCCCGGTGATCATGAAGATCTTTAACGATCTGTATAGAGAGTCAGTACCTCTGAATAAACTTACACTGCACTGGTCTAAACTAGCTATCCCTTTGTGTTATGGAGGTCACACAGGCAGTCACTGTCTAGAAAAGCTAAATAATACATACATACATACATAAACTCACGCCTGTTTCCCGGAGGGGTAGGCAGAGCCAGCCTTTTGAAACGATCCTGACATATCTCTCTTGCTTCATTCACTCCCATCAGATTCCTCATGCATGCTCTTCTGTTCAGGGTGCTTCTAACCTGTCCTGTTTTTAGGATGTCTCTAATCTGGTCAGAGAACGTTCGCCTAGGTCTTCTTCTTCGTCCTGTCCCTTCCATACTTGCCTTGTATATCTGCTTGGTCAGTCTTTCGTCATCCATCCTCTCCACGTGCCCAAACCATCGTAACATACCTTTCTCGATGCTTGTCACTACATCTTCTTTTACCCCACAACACTCTCTTATCACACAATTCTTTACTCTGTCAGTCAAAGAAACGCCACACATACTTCTCAGAGCATTTATTCTACTTTCATTACTCTTCTGCCACACCCAACTATCACTACCATACATAAGAGTAGGTACTAACACCCCTCTATGCACAGCCAAACGTGCCTTTTTGGACACGTTTTGGCTATTCATAAACGCCTTCAGAGCTCCATTCACTCTATTACCTGCATTAACTCTTCTTTCAATATCCTCCACATTCTTACCATCTCTTGTAAACAGCGTACCTAAATATACAAACTCATTCACTTGCTCCACTCGCTGTCCATCGATCATAACATTACAAGAATTATTTTACTTACATTCACTTTCATTATTTTCCTCTCTAACGCACCATGCATGATTGTTACCATCTCCTGCAACTACTCCGCTGAAGACGCAAGTATAACTTGATGTAACCTGCTAAATAATATGCAGTCAAATTGGTTGGACTAGTAATAATCCAGTCATTTGGTAGTTTTACATGGAAAGATTGCCGGGAGTTTTGAGTTGGATTTTATAAATGATTGGTAATTTTATAGATTTCGACGTGCTCTTTTCGAATTTTTACTTTGCTATCTCGTATCCTTGCCGCTCTCGCCGCCATATTGGAAAAATGGTGCTCAAATACAGTTTTCTGAGAAAAAGTCCGTTCCAACTCATTTTACGATAAAAATAGTTAGTAGGTAATAAATTAAACAAGAGAACATTTCCTACGTTTATGTAGTAACCTTATTTTGTAAAGTCAATAGTTTCAGCGTACGAGAGCCGCAAAGTCTACTCTAACATGCGTTTCGGCCAAATAACTAATTTCCACACCACCACGAGGTAGAGTAAGTGGCGCGTTTTTTTTGTGGTATCCCCAGTAGGCCAGGAAGGTAGTAGTATCCAAGAAAACGCGTAAAGTTTTAGGTACATCTGACTCAATCTTTTTTTTTAAATATCTGTTGGAAGATATTGTTTTGTCTCGTAGACCGTGGAGCGAATATCTCCTTCTCCTCCTCTAAAACGATTGTTGCTGCTATTTTTACAATACCCTGTTATCTATCAGCTCTAACCAAGATCTTAGGGTTGGGACCCTAAGATCTTGGTGGGAACCCTATGCCAACCTCACCTGCAAGTGGTGCACCTGCCGATCAACGGACGAGGCTCTGGCAAACAAAATATCCCGATAAGTGGCAATAGGCTCGCCACCTATTACGTGGGATCAAAACACTGGCGAAAAGTGGGCGTTTAATATGCCTCTTCCTACCCCTTCGGGGTAACAGGCGTGAGTCTATGTATGTATGTTGTTATCTATTTTTTATTGTACTAGGCTAGAGGACATGACATAATTTGCATCTATCGTGTCGACGCTTTTCTCACAAAATAACAGAACGAACAAAGACAGCGTTTTTAATATCATTTTCCTTTTGTTATATTATCACCGCAGCCTCTGTAACACCTACGGACCTGTAAATGAAAATTAAATGAATCAAGAACGAATATAGGTCACAGAGATGTAGTTAGTGGAACTTTTCCACGAACATCTTAAGACTGTGGCTTTAGAAAGACGGCGGTGTAGCTTATTACGAGTAGCGGAAGGACAAGCGAAGCGTCGAACTAAGCGGAGATGTGAGAGGTGTGCGTAGCGGCAAGCAAAGTAGCAAGCTGAGGGGCTATCAGGCGGCAAGCGAAGTAGAAAGCAAAACGTTTGTACAATTCTAAGAAATACTATATATGGCTGTAATAATGAATTCTACGTGAGACAATTAGGTGGTAGATTGCTTTAACGGTTGCTTTGAACAATTAAAAAAACTCTAGAAGAGCTGTTAACATAATTGTCATGTACCATGCCTTTTTCGTAATGAAGTAGGCTGGTCACATTTGTCGCAGAACCGTTGGAGTAGTCATGTTCTAGAGTGGAGACCGCGCTGTGGCAAACGTAGTGTAGGACGCCCTCCAGCTAGGTGGAGTGACGATATACGCAAAGTGGCTGACAGCGGCTGGACACGAAGAGCCGAAAACCGGGCTCCGTGGCGTGCCATTGCAGAGACCTATATCCAGCAGTGGACTACGGCAGGCTGATGATGATGCCTTTTTCATGACCATGTATACGACCAACATTTTATTAGACACAAAAAGTCTCGAATAAACCCAATCTATGAATCAATGACAAATATTGTTCAATTACTTACTAAATATTTACTATACAAAAATCGGGATCATACATTCACCTTACCATAATAAAATTGTAGATCGAAATTTTCAAAAAAGACCCACCACAGTACCTAGACACCAGTCAATATTACTTGAAAGTACTGAAATGTCTTTTGTGACGTATAATAAATGTACCTATGATGACATAGTATCATTCCAATTACCTGAACCTAACAAAACACACGCTATCACATTTAATATCAACAGACCTCTAAGTTTTACTCGTTCCATCTTAAAAACTTGCGACCTGAGAGGCTTAAAACCTACACTAAAACTGTATGACTTGTTTGAAGTTCATTAAGAGAGCTTTATTTCTAGAAATAAACATTTTATACTTGTTTGTTTCAGATTATGTTTTAGGTACTAAATGGCGACGTTTTTCGGTAATTTAACAAATATTACTCTGTCGCTATAATTATCGTAATGCTGAATTTACATGTTTTCGAGCACTATGTCAACGTAGAAAGACAGTGAAAAGATTGTCATTAAATTTAATTATTTTAAAACAAACGGTAGACACAGGAATTTGTTCGATCTCATTCAATAGGTATTTTTGAAATCGACCTTATGTAGAACGAGAGTAAAATATTTGAAACGTTTTTTTTTTATTTCAGTCAAATTTATATTTTTATTCATGCTTTATTGATACCTACTTTCACGGTATCAATAGACACAATTCAGTGTCTAATGAATATTTTATAAACGTAGTTTTTCTTCCAGTTGATGTATTTAGGCTTTTTCAAGTCAGACATAATTAATCAAGCTGTGTCGTGAGGAATTAGTGGTCATGGTGGAGCAAAGAGATAAAGGAATTAAAAATTACTTTGCGGGGTCAATAAATGTGTAATAGTTGGTCACATATAAATTAAATAGAAAAAGTGTGCTATAGATACTTTTTAGCTTATGCTATGAGCAATGCAATGCTCATAGCATAAGTATAGTCGGTTCATTAAAAATCTTTAATGTTTTAAATAAATAGATTGACTCAGCCATCGCATGAAAACACAATATATCTCATAAGTAATACATACATACATAAATTAGTTTGTTTAGTGCGATTGCCAAGTCAACCTATTTATTTAAAACATTAAAGATTTTTAATGGACCGACTTGGTATTACATGGATCTCACAACTTTTTACGGTAGCGAGACTTGGTTTTTTGACAAGTATTGTTTTTTTATGAGATCTCATTTCTTTTTCTAGATAGTCCTACTTTTTCCCTTTCCGGTAGCTTCTACTTCTTGTACACCAACAACAAATTTTCATAATTAAAGCCCTAACTGCAAACGTAACTTTGTAATCTTATATGTTAATATGGGATTACAAAGTTATTTATGCAGTTGATGTATGTCAAAAACTGGACTGAAATTGAAAACTGTTTTAATTTTTTCCTTGATTCATACACCAAACACTAATTGTATTCTAAATTTGAAGCTTCTATGTCTGCTAGAAGTGCCTTAGACTTTTGATGATCGGTCAGTGAGTGACAAAATCACGAAAATTGTCTCGTTATAATTCTTAAACTACTGGTTCAAATTAAATGAAATTTGAAATATACCATATTTATACAATGCCTGTTTGGGTACTCAAAAAACAGGCTTCTAATTTTAGCCACAACGAAGTTATAGGGGGTCGAAAATGGCCTGAATTGCTTCGAGAAAAGGATGATACGGCCGTGCCGCTTTTTTGCTCGACTTGGCGGGGGCACTCCCGTGCCCCCAGATACAGTAATTTTTATTTAGGGTTTCATTGCCTTTTTTTATATCTTAGTCTTGAAAAAAATTATTGACAACCTATATGTATACTCTATATTAATATTATAAAGCTGAAGAGATAGTTTGTTTGCATGTTTGTTTTGTTGAACGCGCTAATTTCAGGAACTATTGCTTGGATCTAGAAAAATATTTTTGTGTTGTACTTATAGTCTACTTAGGTAGACATAAGGTGGAGCAACGATCTGATTCTTCTTGACACTTCCGTGCGCGCGCGCTCGGCGAACGGTCGTTGCAGGTGTGTGCAATAAATATTTAATTTTTGTCTTACGATAATAAAGCCGATCGCTTTTAACAATGGTGCAGTGTAAGAAATGTAAACTGTTTGTGTCTATTAGTAAGGATGAAATTGTGAAATGCAGAGGCGAGTGTGATGGAGTATTCCACAAAAAATGCGTGCGTAATAATAAAAATTTTGCGATGAAGGAATTGTGTGAGGAATGTCTCAAATGTGCAAACAACGCAATGCAAAGTTTCTCTACCCCGAAAATAGCTGTAAACCCAGGTGCATCTTCGGGTGACGAAGTCCTAGCGGAGGTTAATAAAAAGCTTGAAGTTATTTATAGTATGGAAAAGAAACTAGCCGAGCTCACAGAGACCGTCGACTTCTATGCAGAAATGTACCAGAGCATGGTAGAATTTAAAGAAGTAACAGAAAAGAAGATTAAATCTCTCGAACAAAAAAATGTTTTCTTGGAAAAATGTAACAAAGCTCTTGAAGAGAGGGTTGAGGAATTGGAATTGAAGGAAAAAGAAAAATCGTTAGAAATATGTGGATTAGAGAATAGAACCAATGAAAACACAAAGCAAGTGGTACAAGAAGTTGCAAAATTATTAAACCTTAACCCAGAAGATATTGAGGAGGCAGAGAGGATAGGCAAAGAAAAAAGTGACGATCCGAGACCGAGAATAATTAAAGTCAAACTACGTACAAAGAGCGCTCGTGTTAAATGGATGGCAGCCAAAAGGGAGCATATTATCACCAATCGTAAACTACACCCGAATGGCACTGACAAGAGAATTTACATAAACGAAGATATTCCAAAGAAAAAGCGACAATTACTATGGCTAACCCGCAATACATTGAAAGACAAAGGATTTCAATACATCTGGGTCCAAAACTGCAATATATTGGCAAAGAAAAATAATGAAGAAAACAAAATTTATAACATTAGGACGGAGAGCGATTTGGATAGCATCAAATAATAATAATTGTGGGGCACCCGCGCTGGTTAGCGCGCAGGTGTTCTAAGGGCATATACACACCTGACAGTTTTATTATAAAATTTAATCCTTTAACAAACTTGTCATATGACACTGAAACAACGTATAATAGGTTTTATCATATTGAAGAATTAAATAAATACTCAGTGGCACATACTGGAATTCACATAATTCATCTCAATATTCGATCTCTCCGAAAGCATTTTAGCGAATTCCTAGTATTATTAGAGGCTAATAAATATAGAATAGATATCATTATACTGAGTGAAATAAATATAAAATTAGAAGAACTACCCCTATATAAAATAACAGGATACGAAGCATACATAGTGACCAGAGAAAAAAAAAGAGGCGGAGGAATATTGATATATGCGAAAGATGTCCTTGATTTCAGTGCAGTGAAAGTAAACACGTCAGCTGTGGAAACTTTACATGGAAAGCTAAGACAAGGTAATCGAACTCTGCACATAATAGCCCTATACAGACCACCGAACAAAAACAAAACTCACTTCATCGAACAAATTGAAAACCTGCTTGGAAAAATACCACCCACGGAAAACCTAATTGTGATTGGAGATACAAATATTGACCTACTGAACAATCAAATGACTTCAGTTATATCAAGATACAAAAACGCCTTGTCTGCATACGGCCTAAGCTGTGCAATTCCTAGAACCAAAGTAACGCGCGAGGCGATCGTCAACGGACAGAGCGAGACGTCATGTCTTGACCACGCGTGGGTGCGAGAGGGACGGAACGCGACTGCCGCGGCCTACGTGCTCGAGTCGTATATATCGGATCATCATGCGGTTGGCGTGTTGGTGGATTTGCATAAGGGCATAAATGTAAACAAACAAAACAGAAACAATATGGTGCGGGAAGTGATAAGTGATAAAATTGTTAGACAAAAACTTGACGAGTACGATTGGTCACAACTGTTGTCAATTACGTGTCCTTTGGTAATTTATGAAACTATAGTTACGATTTTTAATGCAATATATAATGAGAGTACTATTATAGTGCCGGTGTGTAATAAGCGTCAAACGCAGCCATGGGTAGATAGGTATTTATTTAATATGTTAAGCCAAAGAGATAATTTATTTAGAACGTGGAAACAGTCACCTAAAGATATGAATAAGCGTCTCGAGTACACAAGATTTAGAAACAAAGTTAACAAATTAGTGATAGAAGCTAAGCGTAAATATAGGCAGTCGGAAATTCAAAAGTGTAACGGTGATTACAGAAAAATATGGGCAAAAATAAATTCGTGGTTGGGACGGGAAAAACCAAACTTAGACAACGTAATATTAAGATATATGGGTAAGCACGACAATATACCTACTATCTGTACTAATTTCGCTAGAACATTTACAAATGAAATAAAAAACATTAAGCACTACTGTAACACAACATTTTTGGATAGGAATGAATATATTAAACCGAGTTTGGTCAGTTTTAGATTTAAAAAAGTTAGTTCATTAGATATCGAAAAAATTATAAATACTTTATCTTTTGGAAAATCAGCTGGAATAGACAAAATAAGAGTGCAAGATATAAAGTATTTATGTAAAACATTAAGCCCGATCTTGGCAAATTTTATCAATATGTGTATATGTCAGAATGCCTATCCCGAGCAATTAAAATATGCGATTATCCGACCCATTTATAAGTCTGGGAACCATCTAGATTATGTAAATTATAGACCTATCGCTATATTGCCTGTGTTGGACAAAATTGTTGAAAAAGTAATAGTCGGTCAGGTAAACAAATTCTTGGAGAATCATAACCTGTTATCAGACGCGCAGCACGGCTTCAGGAAGGGACGCAGCACGGCGACAGCACTGAGCCGGTTTGCGGACCATGTCAACGAGAGTCTCAACTCAGGTAAACAGCTTATTGCACTCTTTATAGACTTTAAAAAAGCCTTCGATACCTTGGACCATAATGTGCTACTGCAGGCAATGGACGAGTGCGGAATCCGAGGGCCAACCAATGATTGGTTTAGGAACTATCTCTCCAATAGAAAGATCCGTACAGTAGTCAATGGAGTCGCGGGAGATGAGGCGCTCGTTGATTTGGGTGTGCCGACCGGCTCAGTGTTTGGTCCCGTAGGCTATATAATGCATGTGAACAGCGTATCTAATGTAGTTAAGGGGTGCCAGGTGTATATGTACGCTGACGACATGTGCTTACTGTGTGCATCTAAAGATCTGCCTGAGGCTCAAAAGAATATCCAAAGTGACTTTGAACGCATTACACAGTGGGCACATGACAACGGTATTATACTCAATATAAATAAAACAAAGTTAATGCATATACACTCACCGTACAATCAGCGTGCTAAGTCCATTAAGATGGAAGATATAACAATAATAGGTCACACATATGAATGTTTACATATAGATAAAATAAATTGCAACTGTACACGCATAGAATTAGTTGATACATTTAGATATCTGGGATTAACTGTGGATAGAAATTTCAACTGGAAACCGCATGTTGATGAGGTAAGTAATAGGCTTAGATCTGTGCTAGGCAAACTGTTCCAACTTAACAATGTCATCAACAAGCGCACAATGTTAATTATTTATTATGCCCTTGCTGACTCAGTACTGAGTTACGGTCTTAGTGTGTATGGACGCACATTCTTAACATATATCAGGCAAATTCAAAGTATACAAACAAGACTAATTAAATACTTAGTAAGTAAAAAAGTAAAAACAATGTGTAACAAAGACTATGAAAAATTGTACCCAATATGTAAAATATTGCCAGTTGATGTAAAAGTAGATTTCTTAATAGCCACAGAATATTATTATACAGACAAGTATAAAAGTAAAACTGATAATCCACACCATACAAGAAATGTAACAAAAGGAAAGCTGTTTCAGCCAAGGGCTAATAATTATTACGGAGCGAGAATGAACATGTATCTGGTGCCAAAAATATTTAATGAAATAGAACTGTTAAGAACACAACCTAACTTATGTAAAACCCGATTAAAACTAAAGCTGAAGGCTATGATGCTCGGTGAATGTGACAATACTATTAGCGAGGTCCATTCCCGAGATACAATAGATTATGTAAGTAGGGATTAGTATAATAACTAACGAAACATTAAGTACTTATGTTAATTTAATTAATTAATTTTAAGGTGTTGTACTTTTTATATTTTAATATTTTAATTTAGTTTTATTTAAATTCATATGTCAACGAGCGTATCTCGCCAACAAGCTGTTGTAGCTTGGCGAGAGTAATGTCATTTTATATTTTTTACTATTAAAAAGAAATAAATAAATATAAAAAAAAAAAAAAAAAAAAAAAAAAATTAAGATTGCGGGAAGCGGTTGGATGCGGGCGGCTCAAGATCGGTCTGTGTGGAGAACCTTGGGGAGGGCTTATGTCCAGCAGTGGACGTCTCTAGGCTGACATGATGATAGACCATTTATTGGTACGTTATAATGTACCATCACACTCTGAGCCACGGGTGCGGTGATTGGACGACACCCACACCCACAGCAATAAATAATTGTAAAGTAGGTGTAACCGCGGACACAGCAAGTACATACATAATATACTTAGATTAAGTTCTCGTAGTACCATTCAGCTTATCACAACTCTAGTCTATTTATAGAAAGGGCTTACGTGTGTAAATAGAGCAATAGACATCCTACGGACTTAGTGCAACTTTAAAGGCCACGCAATGAAAACAAATTATTCAACGTAATAAGCAAACTGAGAAAGTCCTTTTAACGTCAAGGTTGTAAGATAAAAAACATCATTGTAATTAAGCAGCAGATAAGTTCAGTAAAGGTTACCAATAATTATAGTCCTGATGGTTTAATGGCTAGCGAGCCTGAGTGCTGATAATGCTGTGGGTTCGGTTCCACCCAGGACATATGTTTCTTAGACGAGCGTGATGATCTGTTCTTTGTCTAGGTGTCAGTTTATTTGCAACAAATTAGAGGGCCTCAGTACACAGCCTCTGTAGTTTCGGCTCAGTTGGTCGTCGACGCTTAGTCATAAGGTGTGATATTATGAATGTAAGCAACTAACTTAGTAAGTGGAAAAGTTAGACTAGAAAGTAGGAGGACGATGATAACTAATTTATCACTCGTATTTTTCTTTACAAGAACATAATATTTGTGTCAAAATCTTGCTATAGATAGACATTTGAGAGCCAAACAGTTATCCCAATGTTTTATCAAAGATTGTAGATTTAAAGGTTTTATTCACATATTATACCAAGTACCTTTACAAAATTATTACTAACTAGTTTAAGCAAGGATAATACTTGGTACAAAGTTGTATTTAAATTCTTCGCACATATCAGTGTTAACAATAACCTCTATATACTTTAAAATGCTCAAGAACAACAATAGAATAACGATTAAGTTTTATCTTTAAAACAAAAGTTTAAGTAACACAATAGCTGCTTTTTACCAGTATTCAGATATAACAGAAAATATTAAAGCTTGAGTAATTTCTGAGCCACCTAAGAACTAATACTAACATTTCTTTTATTCTTGAAAGTTGGTATAGAGGAAAAAATCTCATATTACACTCCCCACACAGTGCGGCATTATAGCGGAATATTGCAGGGGAATTACTAAGCAATTCCCTTAATCTTGGCAATCACGGCCTGTGCCGCGGAATGTTAAGGTTGCGTCTCGTGAATACGACTATGGGACAGACGACTATAATACATTACATAATTCAATTACAACAAAATCAAATCTATGTAAAATGCAAATGTATGAAAAAATCAACATGTATAGTAATTAAACCAAACTGAGAATTTACTCAGTCTAATGTAGTGTTTATAAACTCTGTAATGTAAAGTATAAATGGTGAACCTAGCTTTCCTGGTTTAATTAAGAGAAGTCAAATGCGATAGCGAATTTAGATGCAGACGAACGTCGACTCCTGTACTCCTGTGATATGGTGACAAAATATCATCATACCACAGAAGCTGTCTTTTATAACCAAATTAATGCCGAAATTGTGTTTAGTAGTTAGCAAAAATAACACAGGTAGTCATGCTTTTTCACTGAATGAAGATGTTCTAATTGTGGCAAACCGTCATAGGTCCGTCCGCCATCTTAAAAAATTTCGCCTATCGACTGCAAAATCTTCCTCTTTTCTAAATATGAATGTATGTTATACAAAATGACTTAGCGAGTCCTCATAGCGTAAACTTAACTTATAGAGTGCAATAAAGTATTGAATATTGAAATCGCACCAACAAAACCACACTTTAGCCGCCGGTGTCCCAGCTATACGTTCGGATGAGGACATTCTCGCGCTACACGCACTTATATTCTTTTGGATAACCATTCGCTTGTGTTAACCGCGATCCGAAGACGTTTTCTATTGTAATAGAACTGCGGTATTTGTATGAATGTTGGGCACCAAAGATTACAATGACCGATATTGATTTGTAAGAGGATACGCATTTGTTACTTGTACCTAAGTGTTCTGTGATATTTATTTAATGTTAAGGGTTTTCCGGTAGTGTGATTGGACTTAAGTAGGATTTACAGACAGCTGTTACGGAGTTATGTTAAAGGAAAATAAGACATACCCAGTTAGATTGAATGCATTGATAATGTTAGATTTGTTAATCAGGTAATCGAGTGTCCTTAAAGCAATAATGCAGTTTTCCTCAGTCAGAAAGATTTTATTACAGCGTTCATAAGAGCAATAACATTTTTTAACAAATTTTGTTAATTATGGGTTGTTAATATATGACGTGGAATCATGTCAGTTAATATTATTTTAATTTCAAATAGCCGAATAGCCTTGCCAGAAATTATGAACTATTTTTGTATCGTCCTTAACCGTATCACTAGTGGATACAGCGTTCACTTTTTATAATCGGTGGAGCCTCGATTTCGTTACGAAAATTCAATTAAAACCACTCTGAGTTCTATTCGTTGGAAGTGCGCTATGTAACTAACGGTGAAAAAGTCAAATTTAAAAACTCTTTGTACGGACCCACAACGGAGTTACGTCAAAAGGTCAATAAAGTGGCATTTTTCATACGCTACGTCATTTTTTTTTACGGTGGCACTTAAATTGGAGTGGGCACAGAAATCTCAGTAATTAATTTATCAAAGGGTAAAAATCTTTCAGCTACACAGTGGTAGTCCAATGTAGTATAGGCAGAAAACTGAATTAATGATATCCCTTTTAGGGTTCCGCGTTTGAATGAAATGGAAAAGAGAGATTTATGCCATAAATAACAATACTTGTCAAAAAAACCAAGTCTCGCCACTCAGTTCTCCTACCGTAAAAAGTTGTGAGATCCATGTACCTAATATCAAGTTGGTTAATTAAAAATCTTATGATTTAAACAAAGAGATTGACTCGGCCATCGCTTGAAAACACAATATATCTCATAAGTAATACATTTATGTAAATTAGATTGTTTAGTGCACATGGATCATGGATCTCCCAATTTTTGAGGGCAGCAGGTAGTAATTTGAAATATACCATGTTTATACACTTGGTCACTAAAAATCAGGGTTCTAGTTTTATCCACAACAAAGTTATAGGTTGTCGAAAATTGCCTGAACTACTTCAAAAAAGGATAGTGCGGCCGTGCCGCTTTTTTGCTCGACTTGGTTGGGGCACTGCCGTGTCCCCCGATGCAGTACCGCAGACCTACAACGAGCACATGGTGCTAAAATTATGACCAAGCTGTGTAAAAAATATACAGCCATCTCTTGTACCTATACATTTTGTTAATCGAAATCCAATACCTACTGTCCCTTCATTTGATGTAAACAATAAGGTAAGGCAGACTTCGCTTTTCACCATATGCAATTTAGCAAGAAGCGAAGTCTGCCTGTACAACATAAATTAAATGCTGAATACATACAATTATTGTTAATACAAAGGAATATTTTTAAATATAGAATGAGCCCTAATTCACATCGCTATTAATATTCGAAATTGTTTTATCTATAAAATGTGCCTTTGCATTATAAGTTATCGATATACAAGAAAATATTTTCAAAACCTGATGAAAGATATTTTTTTCTGCTGGACCAATAACTGGCAGGTTGGTACGAAACCTTTGGTGCTCATTATTATATTTATAGTCGCTCGCGCGTGCAAATTCACTCTTCAGGTCATCACCAAATAAAAAATAAGTTTGTCTGAAAGAAACACGAACTAGGAATTTTAGTGCTGATACCGCAGCTCCTTGCTGTGCCATAGTAACAAATTTCCCTCGATGATTATCTCGTGATAAGAATAAAATTGTGATGAAACGAGCTAGTTCTGTGAGTTAACGTTTTAAAATGGTTGCATATGAATCCAACACAACCAAATATGTTGCTGAACTCGAGCTCCTTTGAGTTCATCGCAACAATTATGTAAGTATGTTTTAAAGGTATATAATAATATTTTAAAAAACTCGACAAAGACCAAAATTGTCTGTACGGGAGGAAATTTTCAACGTTTGTCTCGGAGGTAAGTATAGTGTTTTATAATAATGTTCTTGTTAATTTTGTTTTCCCGCAGTTTTCTAGACTAACAGCCGGTTGCAGAAACGATATTTAAAATTTTAAAACGAGATTAAACCCTAATCTATTATTAAGTCGTTGCACAAAGCCAAATTCTTGTAAAATTTAATCCTTTATTAAATTTAATTAAAGAAGAGTCAAAGCCTACATTAAAGCGCGTTTTACGTTGCACAAACAGCCATTAGCGTGAATTGACACGTGAGAATTTTAAATATGACAGATGTGAATTTTAAAATCTAATTAGAGCTTAGTGAGGTATTAAAGCTCTATTGTTGTTGAATTTATCTCTATTCCATAATATATATATTTTTTTTAGGTCCCACGTAATAGGGGGCGAGCCTATTGCCGTACCGGGCACATTACCAGACTCCGTGCTGCTACTGAGAATTTCCTAATGGAAAAACCCAATAACACTTTGCCCGACCCGGGAATCGAACCCGAGACTTCCCAATCCCACGCGCATTCTTTATGCCGCGAGATCAACGAAGCAGATTCATGGCGAAATGTGGGTGTAATATAACACCTCTGCCTACCCCTTCGCAGATACAGGCGTGTGTCCATAATATCTTATTGTACATTGAAATGTTTGTTGCCTAATATAGCTCTATTAAATAATATATTTCAATGCATAGTAGTGTTTTACGGAATTGAAGTGGTTAACAATGAATACCTAAGTTATGTCTTAACTAGTCTTTCATCTTTGTCTGATCCCGAAGAAGATTTTTCTCGTGGTCAAATTCCGGCAAGGCGAATTTATTTTCCGAGCCCGACGGCGGAGAATTACGTATTACATACAGAGTATCCATAGAAGCAGATGACCAAATACGAAACATTGTACATAGATAAGGAACCCATGTCTCAAAGATATAAATAATTATGTTAATGGTCTGACACAGTTTTTAATTTGTTTGAGGGTTTTTGCCACAGGAGCTTATCAACTGAACAGGTCTTGGGTGATTATCAAATAAACACAAATCCAGTGTGTAGATGAGTGCAAAGAGTTCTCAAGCCCAAGCTAAATTAAGCTCAAAATGTATTAAATTGCCAAACAGGAAAGTTCTACGTATACATTTAAGATCTACGTCGAGTTGCAGCTACCTTCTATGAAATTGATAGATTTCCATGTGTCGTAGGCGCTTTGGATTGAACTCATGTTAACATTATTATTAGCAGAGGAGGTCATCATCCAAGCTATACCAACCAGTGCAAGAAGAGATACTTCTTCATAAGTGTTAAAATAATTGTCTTTATTCTATCTAATTGAATTTGAACAACAAAACACATTACAAACAAATTTAAGATATAAAAGTATTTCTTTATCATATGCAATTTAACCAATATGTCTTGAATAGTATAACAGCTTATTTCCTTTTCTCTTCTATCATTTTGTGACTTCCACATAAATAAAATAACTGGGCATTTTCATTTTTGATTTTATAATAGGTAATACAAATACAATAGTAGCGTATGTACCTACTCAAGTTATAGAAAATCATCATTCATGAATGGTTATATGGTCAATCATTATAATTAGCGCCAGGTTTCCTCTTTGTACGAATTTTCTCGACTTTTCAGCGCAAAACGTAACAATTTTAATTAAAATCGTAAAAATGATTCAATACAACAATAACATAAACATGTCAATTTTTGACAAACGTTTTGATAGTCTTGACCACAGATTTTCTATCTATGTATATTCAGAATTATACCTCCTTGATATTATGTAATCATTACGTTTTGTTTATTGAAATTTTTACTCATAGTACATTTCATAGATTATTGTGCATATAACTAAACGGAAATGTTCACTCTTTTCGTTCACTTGAGGCATTAGTTCTCCATTAGTTAAATGATGTTTAACCAAGCGTAAAATTTGTTTGTGCAACGTCATTAAATTATGACACACATTAGCCATAATCTCCCTTTAAGTAATAAAGAGTTAATTTGAAGCTTTCTGCAACTGACTGTAAAATATTTAGTGAGTGATTTTTTCCGCACTTTAATATTTCGGGTGCATAGGGTTCCCACCAAGAACTTAGGGTCCCAAGCCAACCTCACCTGCAAGTGGTGCACCTGCCGATCAACGGACGAGGCTCTGGGAAACAAAATATCGCGATAAGCGGCAATAGGCTCGCCACCTATTACGTGGGATCAAAACACTGGCGAAAAGTGTGCGTTTAATATGCCTCTGCCTACCCCTTTGGGGAAACAGGCGTGAGTCTATGTATGTATGTATGTATGTTTAATATTTTATTTTTCGTCCAGTTGCTTCTTAATGGTCGGTATGTTGGACATTAAGAAATAGTATTTTAATGTGTAAAATGCATTTCTAAGTTACACATGTACTGCAACCATATTAATGCATACTTAGTGTATTATACAACAAAAAATATAAAAAAATTATGTGTATCAAAACTACATGCATCTTACTAGAGGATGACTGCGCGTACCATACACATTTTTTTATTTACCGGTTTTGCCCGACCCCTGGGAATTTCAGAAAATCCCTTGTTAGTGCATCCCTACGGTCACCAAGAAACACACGTGACAAATTTTAATATCTTGTGCCCAATAGCTTTGTCTGTAGCTTGTCTGTCAGTCAGTAACGCAAGGATTTTATATAATTATATAGATTCACATGTTACCAATTATACGTAAAATTTTTTGTGCCTGGGTATACTTTGTATTCGTTCATTGAAGGTTTACAAATCCTGTTTCCAGATTCTTGAAATCATTTAAAAGACAATAATTTTATGAAGATATCACCTAAAGATATAGTTCTCTATGTTCTATGTAGGTAGGTCTTGTCATACCCGAGCAATTATGGCACCCATAATCTTATTTTTGTACAATTTGGTACTAAATGACATTAAAAATACGTTAAATATAACAATGTTTTAAGTTATATGAAATTATTTTGTCGTTGATTCTTGAATGGGCATTCTCATTAGAAACGTCTTATAATCACTTATAAGTAATTAAGATTAATTATTACATAAGAAAATTTATTTAATTGCACAAATATAATAAATTTTAAACCATCGGATTTGTATATGTCGGCGATATGCCAGGGTTATCGTGTCCAGACTCCAGTATAATAAAAACACTCACGTAATATTTCTTGGTTTATTTTCAGACGATTTCTAGCACAAAATTCAAATAAAATGTGAGGTACAGTCCTTTTTATAAACTAACCGTCATTACACTTAATGTTTAACAACTGCCACTTCCTTTTCAACAATTATATGTTGAGAAGGAAGTGGTAGTTGTTAAATTACTGTTCAATTAATTATAAAATATAAATCAAAAATCAACATTAATATTGTAATGAATTTTGCACAACACCAAATGGTTTATTTTACACGAATAACAAATTTATTTTAATAAACAAACGCTGCTTTACAACATTCGGTCAACAGATGGCGCTGTCAACAGGATATAAATATAAGCGCATGTTATTTATTACCGTAAACATAAAAATAATTGTCAGAATAACATTATTTAATACTAATTGGTTTTAATTTGAAAGTTTCTGGAGTTATCTAAATAATTAAGCGATAAATTAAATACCCAATGTTTATAAAACAGTGAAGCAGTCGATACAGTGAATAATATTCGAAAGTAGTGAAGTTCTCAGTTCTGTGTTCACAAATCTCTCTCTCTCTCTTCCTGGCTATTAATCCCATATGGTGGTGGGGTCAGCCTTCCCTGTCAATCTTCTCCACTTTGCTCGGTCCTCGACATGTTCCTCGGATATCTGGCACTCCTTAATGGCCTTTCTTTTTGGTGTGTGGTGTAAACTTCACTTTGCGATGCCCCCTAGACTGAAATTAAGGGTAAGTCAGGGATACTGTGAGACTCCCTCACGAGAAGCGTCTGGATTACTCACTAAAACCATCATGGTGTTTCTCTATCCGATTCAATTGAAAGGCGGGGCCACGAGAATTGCGTTAGCATAACATTCGCGACCCTGCCTACATAACAGCCTTTTTTGTTGACTACGGTGGAAACTCTCATTATGAGCCATCTCAAATCGGCGCCAACCCGGCCGTGAGTGTGATCGGCCAGGCTTGGGACTGGCGGAGGAGGTGTGTGGAGGCTCTCCCCTATAACGGGCCATACCTACTAAAACCACCGCGGTGTCCCTACGGGTCCCGTGTAGTCAAAATCATTTATTTTTTATTTATTTATTTAATTTCTTGCACTACAAAAATGTGGTAAGTACAAAGGCGGACTTATTGCCTTAGGCATTCTTTACCAGAGGTGGTGCAGAGATAATATAACAGAAGGTGCGACATTAGATAATTATATGAGTAATGATATTAGAATAATACTTGAATAAAAACTAGGTATATGTGTAAATAAATACTGTAGGTATATGTAAAAAGGTACATAAATACTAGGTATATAATTATAAATAAATACATGTAATAATAATTAATACAAAAACATATATGTACATAAATTAAGATAGTCAGTTAAACTTGAGATGATTCTGCCAATTTACACAATAAGTGATTGCGAACCTTCAGCTTAAAGGTGAACCGATTATGTGCAAAAATAAATATATAAGTGAATAAATACAGTCAATATGCATTATCTATGCATTTATTCTGTCATGTTAGCCGTCCTGATTTCGAGAGGGAGCGCATAACAGAACAGATTGAACAAAGAAGGAGGAGTTAACAAACCCTGAAGTATGAGAGGGACACAAAAGGAGACGATTATTTGCTGATCTTAAATGTTTGTCATGATTAGAACTTAAATATTGAAGATAGTAACTAAGATAAGAAGGAAGAGAGGGAGAGTTAAGAAAAGAGAAGAGTGTATTCAGCGCACGTAAGCTACGGCGTTGGCCAATAGGCAACCATTTAAGTTGAGAGCGTTAATTAGATACATGATCCTATTTGCGAAGACTATAAACAAATCGAATGCAGTTATTAAGAAGCCGGTCTAGTTTATTGAGACGGTCTGCATTCAGCTCAAAACAGCAAACATCACCATAGTCGATAATAGGAAAGATTAAAGTCTGCATGAGCTTTACCTTGGTGTTAGTAGGAAGAAAAGTTTTTAGTCTATATAATGAGCGTAAGGCTCCCGTAACTTTTTGACTTATAGATGTCACGTGAGCCCGCCAGTTGAGATGACTATCCATATGCAAGC